>OX579676.1:52819110-53445679 GCA_951230905.1 Cheilosia variabilis
CACCAACCGACCCTTCAGCACCCTTAATAAAAGACCAATTCCGAATTGAATTCGATTTACTGAATCCAGTTAATAATGAGACATACGTACAACAAGTCACCCCCATACTGTTAATACCAAAGAACATATCGGCCTAATTAATCAAAAAAAAAAAAAAAAACAAGCCGAAACGTGCCTAATCCCCTTTCTAAAGTGATTACGAAGAAGGGGATCCTTTATTCTTAATACTATCAAATTAACAACATACATTTTGACATAGGTAGTCATCAGAGAATCAGAGTATTACTGAAATCGAAGCACATCCGGCTTTCCGAGTGATAGACGCAACCTACACTACCAGCGTTGCCCTTTGTCCAGTCGAAGGTTAACCATAGTTCGTTCCCGTTCCATATGGTATCGACCGATATTGTTTTTAATCAGCTCAATAATAATAATTAATTCATTTTCTTTTTTAAATAAGCATTTGACTGGCACTTTCCATTTATGCCCTTGTGCTGTTCGTTCTTGTTTATTTCTAGGTGACATGGCTGAAAGTTGACAAGGGAAAATTTTTTGAGTTTATAAACGGAAGAAATCCACCATTCCGCAATTCCAGCGTGGAGGGAGGAGAAATTGACGTGAGTATTTTTGTCACTGTAGTGTATAAATCTATCTGTTTGGCAGCGCAAGGAAGTCAAAATTCAATTCATAGCATAGTCTATGTCTGTACGTCATTCCATCGGAAATTTTTGATACTGTATATAAATTTCTGCCCCGTGTTCATCCTGTATTGATTTTTATGTTCCTTCTCTCGTTCATGTATATTATCGGTTCGTTGCGTGTTCCTTTATTACTGCCATGCAAGGAATTTTCTGTGTATCTGCAATATTTAGATACGCTGAGGAGTTTTGCCATCAGCTATTAAGGAGATGGGATGGAATAAGCAGGATCTTAACGGTGTTTCTGTTTTCGTTTTTTTTTTGTGCTGTTGACGTTGTTTTGGTTGTGTTAGGTAAATCCCGAGTGCTCTTATTATCTATCTGTAAGCAACAGCACCTGATTCCGCATCTTACTTGGTGGAATTCAAGAGTTGGTTTCGACTTAGCGATGAAATTTTCATTTAGCTCCGGGCCATTTTACAGAGAACAAATGACTTTGTTAGGCGGATGTATTGATTATATCCACCCTAATGTCTCAAGTAAATGTACTAAAGTGCGTATTTACATGCTGTTATCGCCGTAGTTGTAACAACTTTCGGGCTCTCGAGTGCGTAATCCGTTTTATGGTATACTTCATTACGGAAGGGATGTAAGTGGTTGGGGAAACACGTGTGCTTCTCTTATCTGAGTCATAAATAAGTAATTTGCTGGAAATGTCAAAAATACAAAGTGACCGACATCATTAAGTGGCTCGTAGCAATCAATCTTTCATTCCGTTTCCATATTCTGATTTACTATTTGAATGCCGTAGGTCCTTGAAAATGAATGTCAATCAGCCAAAATCAACAGGAACAATGAGCTTCTAATCAAGTTTTGGAAAGGCTGTATGCTACCCGATTTTGCATTACTGAATAAGTAATTTGGGAGAAAGTGAGAAGTTGACGAAGGTTAACCTTGGTTAAAGGGAACCTTACCATTTTAGTTAATTTTGGTAATGGGGATTTGAAGGTTTACTTTTAATCCACAACGATTTTCGATAGATGTGATACTCTTGTTTATTTAAAGTTAAATATTTTTGTATATAGTACTTGTATTCGAAGTCCCTTATTATTTTTTGACCATTATATTCTTTCAGACCGTGTATGACAGTATTTATAGGAACGAGCTATATGGAGCCATTTGTAGTTTTGACATTTATAGTTTTGACATCCTTGACAAACTTGTAAAAGTGTACAGAAGGTCTGAACAAATTCAACCGAAACCTCTGAAAGAAGGATCTATAGATAAGGAGGAGCGCTCTCATGTAAATTCTTTAGCATCGAATATTTGAAGGAATTTTTTAAAACTCACAGGCCAACGCGCGAGCCAGAATAATTCAAAAGTCTGTTCAATTCATTGTATGCACCGATGATATTGACATTACGTATCAAACAACAATGTGAGTTTTTAAAAGTTGAAGCTCTCAGTAACTTACAGTCAATTGTCGCAAGTTCTGGTTAGAGAGTTGTCAGCGCCTACTGTACTATTTTATAAGGTCCTACACTTTACAAGATTTTTGAGTAAGAGGACAAGCGTAGTAGGTTGCCAATATTTTAAGGTGCATATTAATATGGTCGAAAAAAGAAGAAGTGGGTTACATTTGCCAAAAAGAAGTTTTGCATAGCTGTTATTGCATTTCTATTAGAAGTGGGACATTAAGATTATTTCAACAACATACCGTATGGATATGTGAAAACAGATCGGGATTTGTTCAATCATTTTTGATAATTAATTAATAATCTGATTTATTCGATTTTTTTGAGAAAAAACTAAGAAGGGGATCTTATTTAGAATATTTATATTCTTCTTAATATGTATTTTGGTTAAAATCGTTAGAGTAGTGGTTTTTGTAAAATTTGGCAGACAAAACAGTACCAAATATTGCAAATATTTAGTTTCAAAAACACTATTGCTTAACTATTTAGCTAATAACGAGTACAAGTTATTGTTCGGGATGTAAGCATTACTTGGTGGCTCCCGGAAATTACGCCAGAATTTTTGTAAAACCACAAACTTTTTTAATAACTTTCGCCTTTTTATTTGTCAATTTATCAATATGTAACATACAATTATGTTACTATATATAAACTTGAAGTGTGTCTGCTACGATTTGCCTGCAGCATGGACATTTATAATTTTGGTGTCCATCTGCAACTGCTCACGCTTGCAACTTTATGTTGCACTGTTAATTTGTTACAACAATTGCTATACCCTTTTTTCTGGAATTTTTTTCAAAAAGATTTCTTCGAAATGAAAAAATGCCTGAAATTGTTAAAAGATTGCAGAAAAGTCAGGGCTCTCATCGCGTAAGACGACGATCGTCTAACGACGTCGTTTCGACGATTGTATTGCTTCGTGTATCACTAAAATGGTTGAATCGTCTGGACGACGTCGTTTTGGACGATTCACTAATGCTTCGTATAACTCATTGAACTGTCAAATACAGACGATTGAACGATAGCGATTGAACGATTGCTATTTTACAATCGTTTCATCGTTTTTGGTGCATTTTTCAGTTTTAATTAGGTCTGAGAGAAGTATAAAAAAATAATTAAAGGAAGACACATAAGTATGCTCTCTTTGGAGGCGACTCACTCTCATCCAAATTGTAAAAGAATGTACCTACTCTTTGCAAAAAAAAAAAAATGGTAATTGCACTTTTTTGGGATATGAAATGAATTTCATTTATGTGTTCCATAATTTCATACGTTTTTAATGCAATCAGAAAAAAATGCAATTATTAAATTGCATTCATTGATTTTTTATAGAATTCGCCCCTTAGCAATAAAGATTCTACTACCTAGCATTTCGTTTCTATTTTTGCATTAAATGCCCAATTCCATGTCAATCAATGGCAACGAAGAAAAATAAACAGATTCAAAAAAAAAAAAAAAACAATTTCCATACATTTTGAATTTTTTTAGGTGTCAGAGTTTGTTTACAGTCATGTTCAAACTGTTTTAAATAAAAACGATGAACGACACGACTGAACGATGCGATTGTGATGATACACGAAGCAAACTTTTGACGACGTCGTTTAATACAATCGTTTGGACGATGATCGTCTTAAAAGTTACGCGATGAGAGCCCTGAAAAATGCACCAAAAACGATGAAACGATTGTAAAATAGCAATCGTTCAATCGCTATCGTTCAATCGTCTGTATTTGACAGTTCAATGAGTTATACGAAGCATTAGTGAATCGTCCAAAACGACGTCGTCCAGACGATTCAACCATTTTAGTGATACACGAAGCAATACAATCGTCGAAACGACGTCATTAGACGATCGTCGTCTTACGCGATGAGAGCCCAGACTTTTTTCCAAAAATAATTCTGGCGTAATTTCCGGGAGCCTGACTTGGTTTTCAAAGTTTTATCCAAATCGAAAGTGGGGTTATCAAGATATGAGCAGTTCTTAAAATTAGTGTTTTCGGTGATTCGGATTAAAAATTAAGGACGGTAAAATTTTGCAAACATCCATTTTGTTCAAAATCGTTATTGCCGTTTTCAAGTAAGCCAAGGAAAATTTTTCCATTTTACGATAATACAGACAAAAATTTAGTTTGCCATTAAGTTAGAAATGACCATATTACCTAAGAGATTAATTTTTATTACAATCCTATGGAGCGTTTTCGAGATATGTCCGTTGTTTAAATTTCAAAAGTACCGTTATTCGAAAACTGAGTGTGCACTCATGTTAACCAGAGACAAATCATACTGAGACCCCCAACTCGCAATCCTCTTGCCGTTGGCCCCTTCAACTTTTTTCCAATTCGCCATTTTATATTCCTATCATACAACATACAAAAAATACAAAAATAAAGGCTGCCAACCGCGGCAACAGTGGGGAAATGTGAAAGAGTTCGGGAATACCACATTTAACATTATACTGAATTCCATTGGTTAGTTATGATAAATTGTTGAAAGGCGAATAATTTAAATTTTTTGTTTAGTCAAACTATCTAAAATATGTTTTATATATTTACTTGAAACATATTAGCACAAACATGGTTGTGTATTTTCCGCTTTTGGATATCATTACCTTCCATTTCGTGTGTAAATTTTTCTTAAATAATGAAGAAAATTTGTTCAAAATGTACACTTATTCCTAAAAAAAAAATATTATTCACACTTCTGCCCAAAGCGGAAGTGGCATATGCAAGGTGCGAGTGTGTTGGTGAGCCGGAATTTTTGAAGTTACGTGACATCTTTGTCAATACGAGTTTCTGTGTTACAATACTAGCGCACTTAGCATTTGTCAACTCATTAAAATATAGCTTGTAGGCAAGTAACGGGAAATCGGCCGAAGTTGGTGGTCTCAGTATTGTCTCTGATGTTAACCTCACCTACTTAGCTTAAATATTAATTATGGTTGAAATCGTAAGAGCCGTTTTCGAACAAATCACACTGGTATGAAAATTGTATATGGGAAGTACCATTAATATTGAGGTTACCGTGCAAAAAAAAACGGCCCCGAACTGTAAGCCCCAAACTCCAAATCCGAAGTTTGAATGAAATCAGGGTAGCCGCTTAGGCTGCAGTCCTCGAGTCATACAGAAGACAGACAGACATACAGACGGACAGACGGACAGCATTTTGCGACCCACTTTTTTGAGTTCCTCTATCATCGTAATGTCAGAATTGATTAACATCTCGGGCTCGAAATTTTGTACGAGTACAATATCTTTATCTTACTACGTAATCGAGGAAGTTAAAGATATCACTCAGATGATCATGATGCAGAAAACGGACAGAGCGTTACAATGAAAAGCTTTTACTTTGCGGTTGTAACGGATTTGTTCATCTCGGGTCTGTTGTATATTCCAATAAAAACATCTCAACAGAAATTAGACGAAGAATAGCTCTTGCGAATAACTACATCGTTGAGTAGTAGTACTGTAGTAGTATATAAGACCTTTATTATCCCAGTATTGCCCGTGCCGACTCTATCTCAAGGGGACGAAAATACCCTCGCTCGCTTCAAGAAAAGGATTCTTTGTAAAATGTTCGCGGTAACGTTTTTAAAGATTTGGTTAATACTTATCTATATGAGCTTTACAGCGACATCCGCCAAGTCGAAGTTATTTGGATTAGTCGTCTTAGATGGCCATGACTTGTAGGGCACTCAGTCTCTAAGGAGTATTCGACTGGAAGTTAGAGGGACAACGCATAGTAGAGAAAGACCTTGCCTTGTCGCGCATAAGTGGAAGAGGTCCTCAAACAACTTGGAGTTGAGGGCAATTAGCCAGGAACGGCACTAACTAAAAAGGACTATTTCTTGAGACACAGGTCCACTTAAGACTGAAGCTCAACCTATTCCAGCAGGTGATTCCATGATGATTTTATTGAATGCATCTTCGAAATATTATATTATATAATTCAAATGGAAATTTTTAAAATGAATAAGATCAGTATACAAATAGGTTCCTGAGTCTGACCACACGTGCGCAGCTGAAAACTCAAGTCAGTGCATTGTGCAAGCTTAGATGGTTGAACTTCAGAACGCATGTAGAAAATCGCTCAGCACTTCGTCCGTGAGCGAATCTTGGAGTGGGGGAAAGACAAAGAATATTTTTGACGGCTTAATTCTTCTCTGATTTCGTAATAAACAGCCTGGGACAAGCAATAAGCAGCTGCCATAACGATGTGTCTCTATAAAAGGGTACGAATATTGCACAGCCAAAATAAACTGAGTCGGGAATTATTGGCTTTGCTGTTGACGACCCATGCAAAACTAATAGGAATATGCATCAATGTCGCACGTAAATCTTTAACAGAATACGTGCTGCAGAATAACTGGCCGTTATTTTGGACGACATAATCCTGTCAAACGCCTCAAGGTACACCTACGATGGGATGGTTAAAGATCAAGTCCGATATGCGTCCTGTACCTGTAATGGAGTCGGTGGCGGAAGACCGAGAGGTTATGGTTCACTTGAGCATCCTATACACATACACACTGGCGATATTTTTAATGGATAAGTCGGACATTAAAAAATAATAAATGAATTTGGGCAGACCAGTAGACTTTTTTTGCTACTTATGAAAGTTCGCAACCATTTGCAGTCAGTTCTAAGTTCAATTTCAGTGTAATACTTTTGTTTACTTAATAAGAGAAAGAAAGTCTGTTCATAGCTCTGGGACCTATAGAAATTTTGATATGTGCTGCTTATTTTGAAGGTTCTCGAGATGCGACTTCTTTCGAACCATGAGCGATTAGATAAGTCCTTTTTAAAGTTAAAGAAGAGAAGAGAGAAGAGGCTTGAAGCAATTATATGACTTCTGAGGAGACACTTGTCTCAGATTATCCAACCGAACCTGATTTAATAGCTATGCAGCTTTGTGGACCACTTAAACAGAAAAGCAAATCAGAAGACCTACTGGTCGTAGATCATTCATGTCAAGGTGTGAAATCAAAAAACCTGATCACAGAAGAAAAAAGAAAGAAGTGCAGATACCATAATTTACTTTGCTTAAACGTTTTTTTTTTCATGCATTTTATTTTAAAGCTGGAGGCAAATAGTTAATCGAGTTTGAATGAGAAACTCCAGATACTATAGGTACATTGCCGTAACTGGTTCCTCCCAGAACAGAATTTCCATATCCTACAGTTTGACCAATGCCAATACCGCCAATGCCAACAGTACCAAGACCACCAGCAATACCAAGAACACGTGGACTGGCATAATTTAGTACGGGCGCCACTCCACCATTGTATACTTCGGATGTTCCTCCGACATTGTTGTATTGTGCCTGAATTTGTTGCGTGGCAATTGCGGCATCCTGTGGAGTCCTATATTTAACAATTCTAACCTCTGGTGCTGTTTGAACATTCTCTTGGATTTGTTGCAGCTGAGTAACCACTTGCGCAGGATCGTTCTCCTTGCTAAGTACGTAGATGGCTGTTTTTTGTTCGATTGCTTGTTTGGCTAATTGCACAGCGGCATTTGTGGCGGCGTTGTTTTCGGGAGCCTTAATGAAGACGACCTGGAGGTTTTTCTTCAAGACATTACTCAATTGTTGGTTGATGACTCCTTGGTGGTGCTCCTCTTCGGGAGCTGTGAAATGGTAGAATTGTTTGCTGTACTCTACCGTCTGTGGCACAGAGTTAAGAAGTGCGCCCGTGTCGATAGTTGTTGTGCCAATAGCGCTGCCTGTATTAACTACTCCACTAGAAATAATTGGGCCTGAACTCAAAAGCCCACTACCTCCATGAATAGCGCTGGTAAGCACTCCACCAGTATTTATTGCAACAGGCGCTACTAGCCCTATAGTTCCACTGCCAGCAGCGTCTATGGCGTTTAATCCGGGTACATAGTTGTACCCCAGTTTGTCGGCAAATGCCGTAGCTAATAAGCACACAACCTAAACAATAGATAATGTTGAACAGTTGTAAATATTTCTACTATTTTCACAAGACTGTACTCACAATAAAAGCTCGCATCTTACTTCCTTCCAAGTCAGAGTTATAATTGCAAATACATACTGTTTAACTATGACTGCTTGACTTATATAGTTATGCGCTTGTTCTGTACATAAGTAAAATTATACACTACAGTAAATTCGAGAGTGGGAGAACAGACTTTAAGAATACATTACTTTCGCTTGTGATTCAAGAGCTTAGTATAGTTGAACCGGACAGGTAGTAGCTCATAAAGAAGATTACTCGTGCATTTCTTCGACATATTATGCAAATGATTGGCGCTGTTTCCCAATCCCCAGTCGCAAATGGGGTGAATGAAACTTTAACTATAAATTTTGCTCTCGAAATCAAGAATCTAATTATTTAATGAATAATTATTAAAACAGAGCTCATCATTGTTCGGATGATAGAAACGTGTTTACTGATTTCGTAACCAATTGTCATTGGAGTTCATATTAAGACTTTATTGTATTACATGTAATTTGATTTGGTTTAGCTATTATTTTATTAATGTGAAGGTGTTTCATTCTCGACTATTGTAGATAAACTATCGATGCAATTAAATGCATTTTTTTAATATCATTATTTATTGTCTCGTTCCTTATTTTATGACTATTCAATATATTCGATTCCATAATTTAAAAATACAGCTATTTGAACACCGCAATGAAGTAGAGGCTTGAAAATACATTTTTTTTTTGCAGCGCTGTTAGGGTAGTTTTCTTATCGTTAGGACGGTTAATTCAGCAGCGTTTGTGGATAATTAGCGTTGGATCATATTCACCGAGAGCCCGACATAAATAACTTTCCACGTTTTCCAAGTTTTGTTCTTTTGGACACTTAGCGGGTGAGGTTCAAGCGGATCCTCTTGAGGACTCGATTGGGGCAGATGTCTCATAGCAGTCATCGATTTTCTTATCTCTATTTTGATTCGAGTTAAGTGAACTTATCTTTTCAATAATCAGATACCTAATGTATGTGCAAACATTATCCGAAAATAATTATTATTTAACGCAATTGACACACGCCCTTAGCTTGTGAAATGAAATGAAAGGGAACTTTCTGTAAACGAGAACCCAACCAACCAGAGACACTGAGAGAGAGCTACATATTTTTCCTCCATGCAAAATTACGCGAAAATGTACGAGAACCGACTAAATGTAAACCGTATCTGAACACATTCTAAATGCATCATGTGAAAGTTCAAAGAATGCTATTTACCGTAGAAAATATCTAGAGGTATCCTTTGCAACTGGTTTAAGTTTTATTTTTTCGAAAACTGCTATTACAATTTCAATGAAAATTGATATTTTAACTTATATAGGTGGGTTAACGTCGCTGCATACTCAGTTTTGCGTTCAAAAATTGCGTCCTTAATTTTATTTGAATCACCGAAAACTGTACTTTAAAAAACTGCTAATATCTCGAAAACCCCACTTTCTATCTTGAGGAGACTTTTACCAAACCAAGTAATGCTTGCAGCTACGCCGAGACAATACTAAACGTGATACTTAAAACCATTTAGAGCTTACGCAATTAGAAACTCCCACTTCATTTCCACCCCAATATACACGTCCATCGCCATTATTCAATTTATAATTGAGAATTCGAATTCCAAAAACAAATCCCTGAATTTTTATATACCTACAAATATCTATGCAAAGATATCAGTATGTATATCACGCGTCCTACTTCAAAATCTTAGACATCTAAAACCAGAAATACTAAAACATACCATTCAAAAACAAAAACTTGCCTTACCAGATCTCGCTTGCCGTTGTAGTCAAAAATTACTTAAGACGTTTATAACTCTCTAAGCAGGACAATCGAAAATTGCCTGTTACCAAGAGTTTAAACTTAAACAAAAACTTACCTTTGTTATTTGATATAATGCAGATGAAAGAGCTAAAAGTGAATTTTATTAAACACTATTCCTATATTTTATGTATCGTTTCGTAATTTCGTTTATCTAGCATTTTGATGAACAAGAGAGTTTCGTGCGACCCACTCATGCACTTTATTTTTATCCACGCGTAAGAATTAATAATTTGTATCTATCTATAGGTGATAAATACGAGTACAGAGCAGTTTACCGACTATGGCACTTAGCTTGGCAGAACTTTTTCGTATAAGTCATTAAAAAATAATAGGAAATATTATATTTTTGGTGGAATGGACACCCCAACCCAATCCCAACTTAAGGTTTTTTTTTCCACTGCGCACCTCTCGCGAACATCTGACAAATATCCAAGAGTATAACTGCCATGAAAGAGCTTTGCAATTGGCCGTTTGGGCTCGGCATTTCATTCCATTTCTCAAAAATGAAAAACTCGCACCTTAAACAATACAAATGGTTGTGATGAGAGCTAGACCTAGGCCTAGGGTCCCTGCGGACCTGTTGCGCGTTAGCAGGGTGTCTAAAGACATGACAGCTGAAGCATCATTGTAAATAAGTGCTCGGATTAATAATTAAGCAGAATCCGTAATCCTTTTTTGTATTACTAGAGTTCGCCCGGTGGTAAAAATTCTACCATTATAGTAGCCTCTCTTATACACAAAATATTGGCAAATAAATTTTACGCAGGATTGCATCTCCGCACAGTCATCATAACAAAAAATCTTGTGAATATGTTCTGTTTAAGGAAGTAAAAGTGGTTCTTAACTATTTGCCTTCGCTTATTTATATAAAGGGTGGGCCATCTAGTGGTTTCTCTTTAAATCACAGGTTATTTAGACACTGACAGCAGTTTCCCGTTCGAAATTTTTACGTTTGAACAACGTTGGGAAATATTGAAAACTTTTTTTCAAAGTGAGTGCTGTGAAGCGTAAACAGTGCGTTTTTTGAAAAGAAGTTTTGGCCGAAATGAAGCACCCACCGCGCCTGCTGTACGCAAGTTTGCGCCAAAAGTTCGTGAGACTGCTATGCTAGTATACAACACTCATGGTCCCCGTTGTCATACGTTGCACAGACGAAAATGTGGCTGCTATAGCTGAGAGTGCGAGACTCAATTCACGAACCATTTTTCTCCGAAAATGAGGCTGATGGGAACAACGTTTCGGTCAACGGTGGGCGTTAGAGAGCCATCTTAACCGACTTTTTTTTTACTGAATTTGAAGACATGGATTTGGACGACCTCTGGTTCATGCAGGGTGGCACGTAATGCCACACAGCCCATGCCACAATCGATCTTTTGCGCATCAAATTCCCAAATCGTGTTATCAGCCGTCTTGGCGATGTCAATTGGCCGCCTCGGAGCTGGGACTTGACCGCTTTGGATTCTTTTTTTGTGGGGAACTGTGAAGGATCGATGTTATGCCACCAATCCGGAAACGATTCAATCACTTAAGGGCAATATCATCCAAGCAATTCGTGAGCTACAGCCCGAAACCATCAACAAGGTCTTGGAAAGTTGGAGTGACAGAATGTGCTACTGCGAAGCCAGCAGAGACAGCCACTTGAACGACATTGTATTTTGTTGAATGTTTGCTCTTACTAATAAAGCCATAATACATGTAACAAGTAAGTAAGTAAGTAAGTTACTTACTTACTTACTTACTTACTTAAATGTAACAAATTTAATTTTGTTAATTTTATTGCAATTTTAAAAAAAAACTTGTATTTGGCCCACCCTGTATAATATTAAATTGAGATCCTGCACGTGTCGGCACATTTTCTATTTTTAACTTCTTTTTTTTTACGAATTCCCAAACCACAGTTAATTCGTTTATATTCTTGAAATATTTTAATAATAAAGTATTTTTTAAGCAATTTTAACGCCACGCAGGTAACCTGTTTTGAGTGAAAGCGTATTATACCTGTTACCGATATTACTTTGCAAGTAATTGGCTTTCTATTTTAGATAAAGTGTATTTGTTGACAGAATAAATTGATTAGCTATTCAGTTAGCGGTTTGAATTATGTCAGCAGACAAATTTAATGCATAAACAGGTTATTGTATGTATTACTAGACCGCAAATGCACACACATATATCACTTTAATACCAACCGATTCTAATAATTTATGATGAATTTTTATTTTGTTTGCATATCTTTCAGTTTGAGAACTCAAACGAGACCCAGGTGACTCTGCGAAACATCGATTTCGATGCATCTGGAAATTATTTCTGTGAAGTTTCAACGGACACACCGATTTTTACAAAAGCATCAGCTGACGAAATTTTACATGTTTTTAGTGAGTATATACAGCTTTTAGCACAGTGGCCAATGTGTTTATGAGCAAGGACAACCCAATTAAATATATTTACGAATGTATTCCCTTAACAGTACCCCAGACAGGACCACCGACGATAAAATTCCGCAAAAGGACTCCATTCATGATAGGCGAACGAATATTAGCGATGTGTAACACAACACGGTCTCGTCCCGCTCCGCATATAACCTGGTTAATTAATGGCAAAAAGGTAAAGCACACAAAGCTCTCTAATTAGCTGCATGTACATGTTGTTTGTTTGAAAATTTACGGTTTTATGTGTATATGGAAATCAGGTTTGCATCCGAAAAATAACAAAACCCATAACGATGAAGGAAGGAAACCACCAGCCCCCTCTGCCCCAACAGGGTAAAAATATTCTCGACATAATCTCGAAAGCTATTTTTTGTGGCTGTTGTGTAGCTGTAGTATCATCTAGATGGCAATGGAAAGCATTCTCCCATCTGCTTAGATTTAAATTAGGTTTGGGCCCCTGCGGTTACATAAACAAAGTTCTCGCCCTAATCGGGCAACACATATAGACATAATGCTCGTATGCTCATGACTTGTTTTGGGTCGGATGAATTATGAATAATGAAACTAACTAAATGAATATTCGATTGTATCTTTATGAATGCCGAGGTACACCGGCAAATTGGATTAGGGCCCTCAGTTTGACGCAGCAGATACGCGGCATCAGACAGCAAGGACAGCCCACATCAATGTTTTAGCAAACGAAAGTTTGGCGGTCGGATGATGCTAGCATAAATGAACAATTTAATTAGATTTGCTTCAATAAAAAAAGCTAAATTTGTATGGCTTGCAGTTTGCAGCTTTTTCTATACATCACGTAATAGTATATGAGGCATTTTGTAATCGATTTGATTTATTTATATTAAGGTACGAGTACATTATATAATTATTGTGATTATTGTAAGTGGCATCGAGAGAAACTCCAAATCAATGGGGGTTTTAGGAATATTGAACACTTTGATTTGCATGTAGCCCTAGATCAATGCAATGGTCATCACTTTTAATTTGGTTTCAGGGGTGAAATAGTCTAAGGTGATAGTAAAGAGTCAGTTTTGTGATAGTCAAATGCGAAAGTGAAATCGTTCTTCTACATAAGTTGATCGCAAAATTACTCTACAAATTTTGCGTCACGTCGTCATTTCAAAACATTTTTTTATTGTTAGTTCCACAGAAAATTTAAGGATCGAAATGCTGATATCATAATTTTGGTTTGCAAAATCCGTACTTCTTACACAAAAATTCTGCTTTTCGAAATTCTGTTTCCTTTAGGTTCTGCTTTTCAAATTGTCATTTAAGCAATGACATAAAAAAATACAAATTAAAGCTAAATTTAAAATTAAATAAATAAAAAGAAACAATAAAAATGTGCAGCCTGATTCTGCCGTTGTGAGGCCTCACAAGTCACAAGCTCTTGTGAGGTTGATTCCTTGTGAGGTTTGTTGTGATTCGATAACATTTTTCGTAATCTCCGATAATGTTCACAACAAACCTCACAACAAGTTCACCTCACAATGGTTAGATTATTATCACTTCAATTTTGTGGGATCTGAGAACGAAATATTATATCTACACCATTGATTGGATGAAGAAAAACAAATTTTTTGAGAAAACATGCGAAATAGCTATTGGCACTGAATTGTTTTAGAAACGAAGAAAATTAAATAATAATAATAAAACCGCACAAAATCAATTTCACCTTGGTCACCAAAGTCACCTTGGGAGGGTTTTGTGACTAGTGAAGTATCAGTGAGGTTCGCCAAAATCGTGATGTTAATATTTAACAAAAATTTAAATAAAGAAGGAAACAATATCTATTGAAAAATAAGATTAAAAATGTAATTAAAAAAAAAATAACATGTAAGAAAATAGAAGTTAAACATTTGAAGAAAAGAAAATTAAAAAAAAAAACAATTAGAAAAAAACTACAAATTAAAAAAGGAAAAAAGAAAATGTTCCATACATTTCCGCGATAAGAAATTCCTTTGAACATTTTCCAAAATTAAACTGTTTTTATTGTTTCCAGAATTTTGTAAAGCGGAGTTTTGAAAATCAGAATTTTTTGAAACGAATTCGGACCCTTCCAGAACCCCTCCAGATATTTCATATCTGCTTATGAAACCTACTTTCTTTGGTGGATTATATTGGAAAAAATTATAGTTTTGACACCATTTAGCAGGTACTCTGAAGCATTGGTGCAGTGTAGTAGGCACCAACTTGACTTTGAGGTTACCACCTCCGAATTGGTAGGATATACGTGGATGTGAACACATCTGGCGAATCAAGCAATCTTAAGACATTTAGAAATGCTTCTTTTAATAAAAAAAATACTGAAAAATACTAAAAACATTGCATTTGAAATCCCAAGAATATTGAATTTAGTTTGTAAGATCATTCGGGAAAGGCACTTATCTTCTTCTTGTAAGGATGTAAACATATTCACAGTTATAGAAATTTAAATAACACTGGATAAAAATTGTTGTTATATGATGTACAATGTTGAACAATGTTTTAAAAACTATGAAGCTTTGGCAGTAACAGTTTGCAGTTTTCGAACTATTACGATGAGGCTCAAATTAAGATCTGCATCATTAAAATTCAGCCACGTTTATGCAAATCGGTCATGGAAAGAAGTGGCTATGTGTCAGGAATTTCGTGAAGGCCTTTACCCACTGTGCTCACGGTTGTCACTTGAAAATGAAGTTTGTGTCCTAAATTGGAAATAAAAATTACCAACTGTAGCTAAAAATGACGAAAGTAATTTAAGTCGGAAATATTCGTAATATTCTTCTACACAAACCATATATTATTTTTTTAATTATTAATGAGACACAAAAAATAAAAAACAGCTACAAATAAATTCACAAAGTACCTAAAAACTTAATTATTAAATCAGACGAGATATAAAAATATTAACTTCTCACAGCATTTTAAATTGAGATCACAGATCACAGTATAAACTAGTTTATTTAAGCATACAATTTTACGTTTTTCAATTATCTTTCAATAAATTGTCAAATAAAGGAAACGAATGCATTCAGCGTTTGTAAATACTTTCAGTGATCGTGTATATATAATCACTCGTTCAATTAAACACATTAATGCACCATTTACATCAGACGAAAAGAAAAGCGATTTAGGTCGTATAAAAATTGTAGTCGAGTTTTCTTTTTCATTTAAAAAAAAATGAGCGCTAGTTAAATAAAACTACACTTTCAATGATTTTCTTAGCGTCGATCCCGACTGTTTTTTACCAGTTGGTCCGATGTAGGTTTAATGTTTCAATGATAAATAATGCGCTCTAGTTACGACACCAATAGTAAAGTTATTTTTTTATTTTTTTTAAAATTAGTTCGTCGATTAGTTTCTTTCCTTTTCACATCTTACAGCAGTGACAGCACTAAGTCGCAGGAAATCGTTTTACGAAATTGACTCATGAACCTTAATTTGCAATAGGTATAGTCTCCTAGCCTAGCCTAATTTGTGTGTGTTCAGTATCGGTCATTGCCATTTTTTTCGCTTTGCTAGATTTTTTGATAGATGCAAAACCTTTTTTATTTATTAGCCATCATTATACATACAAAATTAGTTTATCATCAAAATTGCAACATAAGAAAATTACATTTACCAACAGGTCGATGAAAAGCATGTTCGCACCCACCACGCCTACTCGATGAGTGCAAAGAGCAGCCACCGCAAGAGTCAACAGCAACAACAACATCAGTTACAACAGCAATACTACGAGCATCAATATCACCATCCTCAACAATACCACTTACAAGGAGTTGATAGATACGACAAGAGCCTAAGAATCGCATCGGGTGGTAGCAACTGGAGAGGTAATTAATGTGCTAGCACTTTGCGTAATTGAATTTCGTCCATGTTTGCGGCCTTATTTTTTAAACTGCCAACACTGAAGGTTCACCTGTTAAATTCAGCTAAATGCATATTGCACAAAATAAAGGATCAACATTCTCATTTTGCATACCATTAAGGTGTGCTGCGCAAGGTATAGTAAACATTGGGTCGATACACCGTATTCCACCTTTTGTCATCGCTTTTGTATAAGTAGGAATAATGCATTATGCATGAAAGTAGCAACCTATACTCACACACATTTGGTTTGTGGATTGCATTTGCGTACCTATACGCATATGTCACTTTCTGTGAATAGTAATTTGTCATCGTCTTTGCACAAATTAAGTTACAGAAAGATTGCATTTGATTAAACGTCAAAACTGAAGATATTGTGACCTTCTATTCTGCGCATACCCATAGTTGTTGTGAGTTTTGTTTGGCACTAAACAAAGTTGCGATTTTTTAGAGCTCTTATTTAACATTAGGAGGCTTTTAAGTTCTTTCTGTATCTTAATATTAATTGCCGTTCTATTTTGTTTGCTTTTGTTTATAGATGAGTTTATTGCCCACACAATGCACCACAACAGTCAACATCATGCTACAAATGTCCATAACAATCCGTTTGGCTCCTTGGCGAATATTCACAAAATGGCTCACAACAACTTCGACAATAAATACGTGGACACACATGTAGAGACACGGAAGCACAGGTAATTTCAATATATAGCGAAACGACGAAAATAAGAGAATTGTAAATTGGACTAGAACTTTATTAGATAGGGGCTATTTGTTGGAGAAAAAAAATATTTTAGATTTTATTATGGTAAAAACAAATGCACTTATTCCTATGCACGTGTACAAATTCGTACGCTACAATTTAGATTACTGTTCCTTGAACAATTTGTCACTCAAGAACTCACTCAACTCAGCTTACATTAATTAATATTTTTTTATCTTAATCCTTATAATCCTTAATAATAAAACGATTGTGGATTTTATGCCTGTCTGCGGTTGACATAAAATCTAATGGAAAGATTTTGTTGAAGCTATTTCCGCGTTTATGGTCAAAATGTATTTTTCCCAAATAAACTTACCATTATTCACATAATTTTTATTCAAAAAAAGAAACGTTACTTGATTACTGGAAAATAAAGAAGCGGTACGTTCTTAAAAACGAGCTATTATTTAAATAAATATTTCGATGTTATTTCTGCTTGATTCAGAACCTGAAGGATAGACTATAATCCAACATGATTAAATAAAAATGCTTTATCAAATCGAGATGACAGCAGGAGACAAGCACGTAGGGGTGGGTATAAGCTTCGAAAAAGGTTTTCTTTTCTCTACCATGGAATCTTACATTCTCACCAAACTTCGCCGTCAGATAGTATTTTGGTAATTAATAACCTACCGGTTGCTAGACTTATGCTAATGCTGATGATGTCGTTTTATCATATGGAATCTCAAGAAGAAGATAGTCGTTGTCTCTCATGTTTTTTTTGGGATTAAACTTAGATCGGAGACGGAACGTTAATGATTGTTTCAAGAAAACTATGATTGCTCTGTACTTCTACAAAGCATATCATGAGGGTGGGGCCTACAACCCAACATTATGCATTGGCTGCACATTACAGTAGTAATACTGGCTGTCGAGTTCAGACCATGCTTAACTTGTTCTCAATCACATCTTCGAGACACGATTGGCTTTCAGTATATCAACTCATCACAATGTAAAACATTCTTAATAAAGAAAGGATGATCCCCCAAGGCTAGTACACTTCTAGGTCATTCCTGATCCAATGTCGTCTTTTGGTTGCCAGTCGACTGAAGGCTTTAAACACCCAATACCAAAGTGATAAGATTGGATGCAACGTATGTCCTCTACAAGAACTGCAAGCACCGTCGTTTGTATTCCTCATTTTCGCACTACCTGCTTGTATAACTTTTTTTTCGGTTACATCTTCCCGAATTTATACGTATATCATTAGAATCATAGACAAACCATACTGAGACCCCCAACTCACAATCCTCTTGCCGCTGGCCCCCTCAGTTTTATTTTTTTCAAATTGGCCATTTTGTTTTCCTATCGCTGTTATGTCAAAAAAGAATCCGTGTGACATGCAAAAACATACATGTAAGGCGCACGAATTATTTGCCCTCTGTTACACAAGCAAATTTCTCCGTGCACACGAAAACGTTTGAACGTTTCGCCTTTCAGAATGCCGACCCTGGAACCGCCACATTCGAATTTCGCCAAACAAAGTACATGGGATTTAATCGCTAATTAATTGCTCTATTCTTGACTTTTTCGCTCCTCGGGAAGTGGGAGATTTTGTGGCGGACCTAGCTAACCGGTAAAGCTGGAACCGCCACATTGACTTTTGAAGGCTTTTTTTTTTAGCGCATACCAATCATCGATGTAATCGCTCTGGGGAAATGTACAAATTTTTCCAATCGGGTAAGCCGTTCGCCCACAATTTCAAATTTACTTTTTTTGTAACGGTCAGTTCGCTATAAAACTAAAAATTTTCAAGGAAAATCAAATAGATTACTAAAAAATTAATAAAAAATAACCCTTTCGAATTTTACTATGCTACATATCTTAAAAGAAGCGTATAATTGTAGGCTACATCAGTTTAAATCAAATATTTTTTCGCTGTTCTCTAAATGGGCCAAAACCGGTAGTATGGATCCATCATAAACATAAACACTTTGAAAAATTAAAAAAAATATATTCCGTTACAATTTAACAAAGATATACAGCTCATATAATAAAATAATTTGTCGCTGTTCTCTAAATGTTGCAAAAACTAAAAAGTTTATTTTAAGACCAAAAAAGTAAGCTAAAAATAAAAAAATTTAAATGTTGAATACTTCAAATTCATATATCCCGTTCGAATCCTACTATGTCACATAGCTCATTTGTCATGTATTCATTAGCTATCAACCCAATTCATAAAATAATTTGTCGCTCTTCTCTAAATGTGTCAAAAGCTAACAAGTTCATTTTGCCAAAAAAGGCCATATATACCCCTAGTACAAAAAAAAATCGAAAATTTGAAAAAAGCCATATATTCCGTTCGAATCCTACTATGTTACATAGCTCATTAAAAGCGTGTCTTACGCTAAACAAATTATCAATGCGAACGCAGCAGGGACAGCAAGTCATAGATGGAAACATCTAGGATACTGTGATGTTGCCAGGCTTACTTGGCCGACACTGGATAATAAAAGATCCAAAGAGCTTCTACGTCTCAATAGACGTAGTATTTCATTGGTCACTTACTTCATCACCGGTCATTGTGTTCTGGGCAGACACGCGCAAAGACTTGGACTGCCACATAATGACTTTTGCAGAAGCTGTAGGGATGAGGAGGAGGACGAATCCGTCACCCATCTCATCTGTAGCTGCCCTGCTCTATCCAACCTAAGGATGGCGCACTTAGGAAACTACATCCTCAATGATCTTAGTGATCTATGCAATATCAGCGCTGCCAGCATTCTTGGCTTTATCAACGGTAGTAAATAGTTCACAATGAGTAACCAGTAAAGGAACCCCTATAAACACCAGTGGTATGCACAATGGGCCGATCAACGGCCTAAGTGTTTCTCTCACCGAGAGCCACTTTAACATAACATAACATAACATACACGACCAAAGCCACTTGTAAATCAAGGCCGTCAATTTGATCTCCTTTCACATATTTGGAAAGTGACATTAAAATCCGCAGTTGGGGTTTACGAATTGTAGATATTATTTCAAATCAATAATATCATTAAATTGTTGGTCATGAATTCATAACTAACAGAAATACGACAAAAAGATTAACTAGAAATAAGTTCCATTTGCATTCAAATATCTATAAGAATGCATTTTCAAATCTAAAATAAAAGATCAACCGTCATCTCATCATAAAATGGAACGCAAACAAAATCGTTTTCTTTCATAAGCGCAAATATCCAGATTTTCCTTTCATACGATCGAAATTCCAAATCAGAAATTTGTCATCATTTCTTTTTCAGAGAAACTACTCATGCTTGAAAGAACGAAATCTCATTGTGCGAGTAACAGAGAAAAGAAGCCCAAATGATGTTTTTACCCCTTTATTTGCTACCTACCGACCAGCCACCACCACCAACCATATTATTTCGTTTCACTAATCACAAGTGCGATTATTCCTCTCTATTTAGGTTCTACAAGAAAGTAAGCACGACAGCAACGCCATCCGACGGGGTGTCCGGCCAAGGAAATTTTCGTGTTGATGATCATCACATGGTCGCCATTATTCCTTCTGGTCTTAGCAACTGGTGCTTATCTTGTACGAGTTATATTCCGCATTCGAACAAATATTATACGATGATCCATGAAACTCAAATGAACTCTCGACCGTCCATAAATCTCGGTACTCAAAGGTTTTTGGTTTACTTTAATACTCTTGGGTAAATTGTAGCCGGTTGATTTTGTACCTACAGAATATGTAAAAAAAACACATATTCAGCAATACACCTCTGAAATGGAGTTTAAAAATTTTTGTTTTCCATTTCAAGCTTCTGATTTTTAAGAGTTAAGCCCGAAGTTCTAATAAACTCCCGCAAAATCTTTCTATCTCCTTTTTCGTTTTTACCTGTGCAAGGTAAATTTTGCTCAGAGTTTGTTTTCATTGATTCGGAAATTTACAGCTTGCCCGATGAATAAAATTGTTGCCTTACATTTTGAACAGAAATACTTTTGCGACAAAAGTTGATCGACCGTTCATATAAATATCTATCGTTTTCACCTGTTTTAAGAAACACAATAAATCTTTCATAATAAGCGATAAGTATATTTTGATCAAGCAAACAGCGAAAAAATGTTTCGTCAACTTATTTTTTTTTGCACTTTAACCACAAAATAATTAAAAATAATATATCTGTCCAGCGATGGGACTCAATGGTGCTATCACAAACCACAACATATGCAATTATTTAGTGAAATCTGGCAAGGGAAATCTGTAGCCGTTAGGAAATATTCGCCTTGCATTTCTATCAAAATACTTTTGCCGATGAACGTACACTATGAAAACTGACCGCACATTCGCTTTACCTTGATTTTACCTGTTTTAAAGTACGCCCTTGAGAATGGTGCATGTACATGCAGTGCATTAACATCAAACTACCTTATTTGTTTAAATGATGTTAATTGCAAGACCCGAACAAGCATTTCGAGTTTAATGAAAAAGTGTCCTCAATATTATGCCATTAAAAGCTTCTTAGAACTTGCATTTGTGGTTCAATGAATTTGACTAAAAAATTCAAACTAGCAATTAGATTCTTATCCTAATGGTCACAATTCACGAGCTTGCATTGTGGTTATTTGATTTTAGTTAAGAGTCATTTCGATGTGAAATGTCAAATCGATAACCTTAATCTTTATTGCCTATTATGAGGCATTCAGGCAGTATATTTTGCAATATATTGTGTTTGTTTGTTTTTGATGACTCATTTGCAGTAAAATTAAAAAAGTGGTTAAACTTTGACTGTATCAAAATTGTTTTATGAATTGGTAAAGTAAAGAGTAAAGTTCCCTAAGAACGACTCGAATCGAAAAAGTACAACATTTAGAACGAATAAATCTCGACAATAAAATTTTTGTTAAAGATTTGTAATAAACTTAATAAACCTAATAAATTTACTCCGAAAATTATGAAAAAGAGTTTAAAATGTAATATCTCCCTTAAATTCTCTAGGGTCGGTCTCTACTTCAGAGTGCAATATTGGATTATGCAACTCCATTGTAAAAGTCTTCAACGGTCTGCAAAGTTCGTTATTTTACACTCAACTTTGCACTGTGAAACTGTTCATAATTTTCGGAGTTTGAAATGGGGTCGTACGTAAACAAATATTTTCCGGCGAAGCATAGAACTCGGTTGTGGTTTATTGACAGAAGCATATCGATCGGATTTTTAAATAAATATGATTTTAGAAAGCTAATCGATTTAATTGCTTGAACAGCGAATTAAATTGTTGATGCACACCTACAGAAGCGGAATTAGTTCGAGATTTTTGGCAATTCCAATTTTTGGTTTTTAAAGATTTGAAATTTTCGATTTTTTTTAATGTTTTTATTTTTTTTCTATACCTACTTAGGTAGACTTGATTAAAATATTCCGACAAAATGTTTTTGTCGTACTTTGATGATGATAACAACAACAATGGATATGGATGAACCTTCCAATTTTCGTCAAAAGTCGTCAGTATCCTCTCTCTCTCTCGCTCTCGCTCAATGACACACTTTTCAGTTTTTTTCAATTATGAGCTTTGTTCAAATTTAGAATAACATACTGACTAAACGGGCTACCGACCTGTGAAGAGTCCCTGCCTGAGATACTGCAGAATTCCATTTCTGCGATCCCACTGCTTCCAGTTATCCAGATCAAGCGCTCTGTCATCCGCGATGGTTTACAGCATGCATTTTGTCCTTCGATTTAGGAGTTTCGAGCACAATTATTTTGCTAAATCAAAATAGCAACGGTTTTCTAAGGTATTTCTTCGGCAGATCTCCACTAAAATGTCAATCATGTTTACTTTGAGAGATGAACTGCTAACTACTTCGAGATTGTTGTTATCAGCAGTGAAGTTTTGGCCTAAGCGATGGCAGGGGCTTGTTTGTTTGTTGATAGCATAATACTTCGTCTTGTCGTCGTTTACTTCAGGGCCAACATATTTCGCTTATTCTTCAATCGCCGTGAAAGCTTTTATCACGGAGCGCTGTGAGCGACCGAAGATGTCGGTATCGTCCGCATACCGCAGTAGTTGAACGGACCTGTTACAGATAGTGCCTTCGCGTTGACATCTGCCCTGAACACAATCGGCTCCAAAATAAGATTGAAGAAGTCACAAGCCTCTTTGCCGAAATCCGGTGCATGTTTAAAATAGTTCAGAGAAGCTTACTTCCATACTACACAATACAGCGGGTATTTTTCAGCGCCACGCGACACAACTGAATCAGTTTGCCAGGAATCGCGAAATCGGCCATCGCCAAATAGAGCTCCTCGAGTCTCGACTCGAAATGCATTGGTCTTTTCCAGGTTTTTCCTTTAGTGTGATAATTGGCACGTGCCGATCCGTGTGTTGCAGAACGGCTTAAGACGTTGGGCAGAATCATATATTATATGCGACATTAAGCATGGATATGCCTCGATATTTCTTGCAGGACATAGGATTGCGTTTTTGTAGATGGGGCACATGGACCATGGAGCTGTCCAATAATCGGGCATGCGGCTTTCCGCCCATACTTGGTTGATGATTTCTTGCGTATGCGTATTTGAAGAGCTCCGCTGTTAAACCATAAGAGCCTGCGTTATTGTTTTAAAGTTTTGTTTACAGCTAAGCCAACTTTATCTGGTTCATAATTGACTGGACGTGGGTTCTCTTCGTGCCCTATTACTATCTCTATATGACGCCCATTTAGCAAATGCTGTGCCTAAACACATTTGCTACTCTCTGCGCTTCGTTCCATCGCTGCTTCGAATCGCCTCTGTGTTCCGGTCTTGAAGCCAGTAGCCAATTGTTGGCTTACTTATAGATCCTCCGGGTGCTATTTCGATTGAGAGACTCTTCGATCTACTTGAGTTGGGATAGGCCCTCTTCTTTCTACGCTAGATTGTTTTCTCTTCCCTTCTCCTGGCTCGATACTCTTCCCTTTCTGCCTTGTTTTGCGCTGCAGCGTTTTTCTTTGTGCATCTCCTGTCATCATCATCGTACCATGGGATTTTATTTTTTCAAATAATCAATTTTATGAATGGCTTGAAGGTCTCAAAATCAAACTCAAACGGTTTGCATTTACACAATTCAATGCAACTACGGGTTGGGGTTCTGCCATAACTTCACTTTCACTAGATGAAAGTAGCGCGTCAGCACTAAATACCTTTTAATAATAGGTCCTATCTTGATAAAAAATGTATACCTGTATCCACCCTATACAATTGCATGGAACAAGGTTGTACAACATTAATTGCCGACACAACCATACATTGCAAGCCGATCTTTTGCATATATCCCAACCTCCCAAGCAGAAAACAAAAGCACGCGAATATAAGGCCAAGGAAATACAAAAAAAATGTCACATTCTCCACGAAATTCACCACAAGAACCATGTAATCAAGTGGCATGCACATTGCTCATAAATGCTAATCTAAAGGTATGTGCCGAATGGAGATATAAATATATATGTAGGTAACTTGCGTTGGGGAGCACAGCTTAGCGTGCTCCGGTTGACTCTTGTTAGAGGCACGCTACAAAGGTGGGAAGGTCAACTAATGCGCCAACATTCACCTGTTGGCACCGTGTCACAATAAAGCCTGTGTTGTTGTAGCTCCAGTGGCATACTAAACTACACAAATATCCTATCGTCATGAACTCTGCACGGTTGACAAAGAAAATGAAAAGACGAGGCTCGGTTTATACAGAGAATGCTTCGCCGCCATGCAAAGGTGTATACGTGTAGGTGGAAGCTTTTCTGCCAGTCTATTTTTTGTTTTCCAAATTTTTCTGTTCGGCTTAAATGGTTCCACAAGTAGTGTTGTTTTGGTCGGTCGCAAAATTGTATACCTGGGTGGTGCCAACAACTGTCGTAAGGATGACGTGCCTTGTACCAGTTGTCTAGCCGCGGGTACATTATAATTTATGTAGATTCGGATGTGTTTTTCGTAAAAAATGTGCGCTGAAAGTACTGATAGCATCTAGGGAGGGATATAAAAAGAACTCTAGATGATTGCGGTTGTTTGCCTTAGTTTAATTAAAGTGGTATTGTTGAGGAATTGCGAGACCAGAGAATTGGTACTTAATCAATTTTCTTAGGAGATTACGTATGAGTGGAAAAAAATACCAAAGCTATAATGACCTTTTGAAAAGAAACTCACTCTATGCATAAGTTTTCTCCATCCATGAATTGCGCTTAGGTCTAATGAGTGGCTATATACCTACTTACCTACGCTAGGTTTTACGCACTTCTTCTTAAGTGCGCATTTTTTTTTAATTTATTCGATTTAATTTATTATTATTAAAAATGAGCTACGTCTGGCGTTGGTAGTAGAATAATTTAAAATGTTTAACGGAAATTATATACCAACAGAATCATCGCACACCGAGCCGGCTATGATATTATTTTAAATTGTCCATCGTGCAGTCTAATGCCTTCAAACAATTTCCATCGCAGAGTTCTTCGAAATGTCGCTAGTTAGAGTTTCATTAATTTGCATGTTCAACGACTGTACCATTATAGACACCATACTGAGACGATCTCCCTGACTGTAGAATAAAGATGCACCGGGCAACACGTAAAAGCCTCCCATAACCTATTGCCAGTATCTAAAAAAGAAAATAGTAAAATCGGCCCAGCCGTTTTAAAGCAATGCCATCACCAACACAACATCGAATCGTTTTCATTATACTCGTATATAAGATTGTATTACCTTGAGTAAGATATTATAGATAGCTTTTTCAACAAATTATTATAGCATGTGCCGTGTGATACTTAAATTTTCTTTTCACGCCTTCCACTGCTTGGCATCGAAAGTCGAGCCCAAGCGTGCTTTTATGCGACCTATACTTAATTTAGTTTCAATAGAACACTTGGAATATCTTCGAATTTGATCTCTAAAGATTTCATTGGTATATCATGTTCTGTTAGTTACCAACGATCACGTGGGTTACATAATCAAAAATTAACGAGCTGTAGTAGGTGTTACTACATGTATTCGAGAACGTGTATTTGTATGATTTACTCAAAGTCATAGCTCGATTTAAATTAGGTTTTCAATATCATAATATTCTTGGTGATATTCTGTAAGTTATCGTTGGCACTTGTCTATCAAGACTGTCGTTGTTGACCTCAGTAGCTTTTTCCGGTGCCGCACCAATGCCAAACTCTCAGTAACCGAGACAGATCCTTGGGGTGAGGTTAGGTACGTTTTTGAAAAACAACAGTTGCTAGTGCGATTCGTGAATACTTCCGATAGATTCTCCAGAGTAATACTCGCAGTCGCAGGCCATAACGCAGGCCTATCTCGCTAATGCAATATTGCTTGAACGACCTCTGACCTCTGAGTAATTCTCAATCTTTGTACATATTTTGGAGCACATTCAAATTATTATGCTTATAAATTGTAGGTATAGCGCTGTGGTACACAACTTTGTGTTTGAACTCGACAAGATAGGCGGAATTCAAAATTCTATTCTATGTTGCTGATATTCTGGCTTATATAATTAACATAAGTATCACCTGTGTTATATTCATTAAAAATTGCTGAGGTTACCCATTTTCAAACAAGGTGATATAAAAATGTTAAGTAATTATAATAAATATATTATAATCTCCCTGCTCCCTATCATAACCAGAATTGTGTCATACCTTGAAACTCTTTCTCAGCTATAAGCAGTGTGGTTTCAGAGCTCGTAGATCAACTGAGGATGCACTTCTATGTTTTTGCAGCTTAATTTACGATAGCGTCAATAGCAAGAAGTTTGCGGCCGCCCTCTTTATCGTCATTACCAAAGCATTTGATATCTGTATAAGTTAAACAAAGCTGCGTTCAGGTTTATGTTTTTATGTTAAAATGGTCTGAAACCTACATCACGAACAGGAAACAAGTGGTTAGAATAGGAGATACATTCAGTGAGTGCGGTGAAATAAAAATTGGTAGGGCTCTGTTTTGGGATCAATACTTTTTTTTAATATATAAACTCTACTTTCACGCTGAATACGAAAGGTAAACTCGCAGGGTTTGCTGATGACATATGCTGTTTTTATTCTATAAACTCCCTCTTTGATCTGACAGCCGATATCAACTATGACTTAGAAATATTAAGGCACAGGTTCAAATTACATATGAGTTAGGTATTGGCGATAAAACTAAAATGATGCCTTTTAGCACATCTGCCCTGAACTTACAACTTTCAATTTTCACTTTTCATAGTTCGCACTGCAACAACATTTTAATAAGTTCTGGCACTTGCCATGACCGTCGTTCTGAAGTTACATACCTGTAATACTAACATAATTTGCTCAAAAATTGTTTTGTTATTGGACATTACAGGTCTTTAGGTATCCGGGACTTGAAATTGACAGTAGATTAAGTTGGAGCTCTCATACTACTTCCCTAAGGAAATACCTGCAAAGAAAAATTGAAATTTATTTATCTTCTGTAGCACCGCGTATCTTCAATAAATTACTAATTGAAATTAAATGTTCTCAGAATACCTGTTCTTTTAACAGAAAGGTAAAAAAGTGGCTTTTTACTTACGACCTGAATGAGATAAACAATTTGTCTAAGGTAATTAGCTATATAATGACAGACACTCTCAATTTATTTCGACTAACCTCTCTAGAACATTTGTTTATGAATTATAATATTTAGTTACTGAAACTCGTATGAAAAAAACCCAAAAATTTACTTATTATTCAAAGCAGTTTATTTTTTAAACCTTGCTTTCACGATTTCTTATTTTTATTTGTTAGTCCTTTTTGTAAGTTAAGTAAATTATAATGAATAATGTATAAACTATCAATGGAATGAATAAAAATAAAAAAATAAAAAAAATGTGTGTCCCACAATTCCTTCGGTCTGGTCCTAAAATTCTGGACGGATTTCTTTCAAAATTGATATTCTGTTTTCGCATGGCTTACAGTTTAGGGACTATTTAAACTTTGGTTCTTATACGGTTTTTATTAAAAAAGTTTGATTTTTTTCCAAAACTGCCCTAACGTTTTAAACAAATTGAGTTAATCTATATTATGTTAACTACTCATTTCAGATCTAGATTTTCGCTAAAGTTGTTAATAACGGTATATTTGAAAATATTATATTTCTCGAAAAAGGGTGGCCGTATCTATAAGATCTTAACAAACAGTTTTTGGGCAGCTGGTATTTTTTTTTATTTGATTGCAAACTCCGTTTTTATCCAGACAATCATGTTACGAATTTCGTACGATTTTCATTTAAAAAAAATAGTTTTTATACTTCTATACATTAAAACAACACATATACAACAACTTAGATTAGATCAGACACAACCGATTACCTAAATGCTATATATCAGGATCTGTACAATGTCGGTTAAGACCTTCGCGTGTGATGCGAAAGTTATAATTTTCTCTTTATTTAAAAGAATTATTGCCTGACTTACATGCTCCGACTGCCGTAGCTGTAGGGATGCCATACGTCCCCCTTTAGGGGGGACAGTCCTCCTTTTTCATACAAAAATGCTGTTTGTCCCCTCTAATACAAACCACTGTCCCCCCTTATTAAGTCAATAAAAGAAGTCAATCAATTGAAAATTTTGAAAATACTTTATTTTCATTTTATTTATTTTTGTGTACTAAATTTTTTATAGTTGAATATCTACTTATTTATTTACTTTTTATTTTTTTGTTTCTTTTAAATAAAGTTTGAAGATAAATAATTTTGATGCTTTTTTGATCTAATGAAACTTATTTTTATTTCACATTTTTTTGACTCTGGTGTTAAAAAAAAATAATATGTTGTCCCCCTTTTTGAACACTTGTCCCCCCTAGAAAACTCACGATGTCCGCCTTTTCGTATTTTTTAATATGGCAACCCTACGTAGCTGTCGAAATCCATTTACATAATAATTATATATAATTTACATAACAAACGGGTTATATAATATTATAGAGAGAGAGTGAGAGTAGAATATAAAATAAATGATACAATCGCAATGTTATGATTTACAGTTTTGGAGACTTATGTTCAAGCAGTTTAGATTAGAGTTTCCGTGTACGTTTATAAAGTACTAAGGCAATCTTTTATAGAAGTGCTACATCCAAATAATATGATGTTATATGTGAATCGTAACTCGATCAATATCTCAGAGAAGTTGCAGGCCTTCTACCGGGACCATCTGTTCTTCGACATTACTCTGACAGCCAAGACAGACAACTTGAAGGTGTATGCTCATCGTGCGGTCGTCTCCGAATCGAGTGATTACTTCCTGGCAATGCTATGCAGATTGATGGGACCAACCCTCAAGTTGGTTGTCGACCTTATGTGGTACGATTGAGCTTCGCTGGGAAAACGTCGCCCGAACATTAACAGCAGCGGATGTCCAGAAAATAATTTCATTGGAGAATCCATCGACGCCACTATTTGGCTGAGTATCGTGCGTCAATTGCCAATCAACATTATGGTTAGGTTAGCTCCATTATGCCCAATTCACAATATCGCGTTGACGCGCGCGTGCGTTGACAGATTATGTAGAAACAAAGCGTTCATATGGAGCCACACAAAATACAACAGCAATATGATGTTTTTAAAATGCAAATTAATTAATTTAGTGTTTGAAAATGACGAATGCCTTTTTTTGTGGAGCTAATACTTATTTCTTTAAATTTTCTTGGATAAAAAAAAAACATTAATCATTGGTCTTGTTGTTCTTTGCGTGACTGTTATGAATGATTTTTTTTATCTATTTTGGAGAATCCTTATTTAATTCTTACACAAAAATTACAGCTATAAGAAAAAAGAGATTAGACTTGAAATTTGAATTCTGTTTTCTATATGTGTACATTACCGAACTTTTAATCTGTCATACTCTACTCTCTCAACGCGCATTCGCTTCAAAGCAGCATTTCGTTTTACAAAATTGTTGCTCACACGCTTTGGCATTTAAAATCGTAAAGTTTCGATAAAGCGTATCAAAGCGCGGCGACGCACGCATGCGTTCAACGCGACATTGTGAATTCGGCATAAGAATGCGTTTGAAAAGGAAAAGCTTCTGCAGCTCACGGAGGAACAAATGAGCGAACCAAATTCGACTTCGAGATGAATCTATGACCGCCCTGTTGTCGCATGTGCGTTTCTCTTTTTTGACGCCTGAATTTATCTTAGAAAACCGCCATTTACTAAGCCGAACTTACGAGTGTCTAGAGTTGCTCTTCAAATGGGTGAAGTCTTACTTTTCACGGCCGAAATTGAAGAAACGCTATTCCGAACGAAATAAGCAAATGGATCGGAAAGAGAGGCACTTATGTTTGTGAGTGGACTATGGACCGACCAAAATGCAGTCCCTTGGTCCAGAATCGAATGTCTGCGAACATTTACCACCGCGAATTGGTTGCGTTCGGTGTAGAAGTGTGACTTGTACAGTAAATGGGAAGAATTGGCTCCTATGCACCCAAAACAGATGTGACAGACATTCGATGGTAACTAATCGCGGCAAACTAATGCACGTTGTTGGCGATGTAGCTCATTACCAAATAAAAATGAGAGATCAACACTACGAGTATTTGGCATCACTGGAGTTGCAGGGTATTAGTAGATAGGTATACAGTGGGGGCATGCATAACGAGAAAGTAAGTAAAACTGATGAGCGCCTTCATCCTTCGACAAATACATGGACGGCGATAAGCCCAGTATTGGGACTGGGATATGAAGTGTGTTTTATTGGTATAATTATTGCCTTATAGCTTGCTGGTGGTTACGATAATCAGAACATTTTCCAAAATTAGGTTGTAGAGCACAATCCTAAAGAGAACGATTGGAGGACATTGGCTCTACTTGTTGTGGATGATTTATGCTAGTTTGCGTGTGGCCTGTCTATTTACATAAATTAAATATAAATACGTCCCTGCCTTTTTATCTGAAGCTATCGTAATTATTATTATTTGTCCGAGAAGGTCATCTAGGAATCCCACTCGACGGTCGTCGGCATCGTCTCGCTTCGTCGTGCTGTCATGGAACTTATACTCTAGCTTGCCTGCTTAAAGCTAGGCCTGCTGTTCGTGTTTTTCGATTGGCGCATTAGCTTCGTATGAAAACAATTATTTTTGTTCATCTCTGGTCTATAAGACCCTATCAGTGGCCTCTGTATGAATTGCAACCAACGCTCAACAAACTAGGAGCTATTGGGTCAGAATTCAGAGCTTCCTTACTTTTGAGCGGCGCCATCTATGCAATTTCGTCACACTGCCAGTACTTCACCCGACTGTTAACACCAGAGACAATACTGAGACCACCAACTTCGGCCGATTTCCCGTTACTTGCCTACAAGCTATATTTTCATGGGGTGGCAAACGCTAAGTGCGTTAGTATTGTTGCATAGAAATTCGTATTGACAAATGTCACGTAACTTCAAAAATGCAGGCTCACCAACACACTCGCACCTTGCATATGCCACTTCCGCTGTGGGCAAAGCTGCTGACAGCGTTCATAAAATGTTGTCCGTTAAATTTGAAATTATTTATATACGTGTGGATAGTATTTTTTTTAGGATTAAGTGCACATTTGCTTAAAATATTTATGAAAAATTGTCAATGCAGAATGGTTGCATGAAAATAAAAACATTTTGAGCAAGTTTTCTTCAGTTATAAAAGAAAAATTCACACAATAAATCGATCTTAATGATATTGAAAAGAGGTAAATACACAACCATGTTTGTCGTAATATGTTCTAGTATATAAAATATGTATTTTAGATAATTTTACTAACCAACCAAATCAAATTATTCGCATTTTAACAATTTATAATAACTAACCAATGGCATTCAGTAATATAAACATGTGGAATTCCCGAACTTTTTCACATTTTCCCACGGTTGCCGCGGTTGGCAGCATTTATTTTTGTAGTTTTTGTGTGTTTTTGCATGTCACACTGATTATTTTTTGACATAACACCGATAGGAATACAAAATGGCGAATTTGAAAAAAATTGAGGGGCCCAGCGGCAAGAGGATTGTGAGTTGGGGGTCTCAGTATGGTTTGTCTATGGATAACACTTTCACTGCTGGTGGCATCGACTTCAATCGAGCATCGTAGAATAATGCCAATTTATTATTTACATATACTGGGACACAATTCTTATATTGAAGGACGAATACATTGGCAAAAAGCAGTCTACAATAATCTTGGGGTTGGGACTTAGTTTAATTCTACATTTAAATAAATATCTATTAAAAAAATATACCTCACGCATATTCCATGGTAAGGTTCCTCATAAATATTTATACCGGTTACATTTATATAAACAAAGAAGCCTTACCTCTCTTCCCTCGTCTTTTCCCTAAAATAATTTGATAGAAACATTTAAACTTGTTTTCGTGAAATGGAAAGTAAATAAATAACTCGTCGAAACGCGTTTACCTTCTCCGAAATGTTGGTCCAAGTTATTCTCTCAGCAACAACTGTTGGCTTCAGACTCACGATTTCGTTGTATAAACTTCGGTTCACTAGAAAGGCTTTATTATGAAAAGGGTAGAAGTATTCCTTTCTAAAAATCGCAAAAGATACAATTTGCGCATTTCTGAATAAGTATGGTTATAGCTACCATTCCAGCTAAAAGTGTTAATTCGCCGTACTAATAACAAATTTTAGTCTCGACCTTAAGTTTACGGAAGCTCATAATGTCGAAGTTAATATGAAAAAATATAGCCACTGTGAACTAAAATTTAGAGTCGAAACTAAATTTGTTTATTGGTAAGGTCCAATGTGTTTAGAACTTGTTATTCAGGCAATAATTTAAACATGACTGTGACAATAATTTCTAACCGCAAATTGCCACCCATATCTCTAACTTTTAAATACATAGTTTACGTATGTTAACCTTGACCAATTTGCATTAGGCGAGTTTATAAAAATTTTAATTGTGTGGGCAGCGTCAGGCTAAAAGCTTTAAATTTGCCTGACTAATCCGTAAATCTATTATTTACAAATCATTGTTCGGGAAAAATTATTGACATGCCTACATGCATCACTGTAGATTCACTTAACGACAAAGCGAATACAAATAACCACTTATTTCACAATACATTTTTAAGTAACATACTGTATCAAGCAAGTTACCACATCAAGTTTCATTCACCCCATTGGTTAAATCATTTGCATAAAACATAGAGGTACGATAAATCTATGACTATTTTTATAGACTTTTGACACATTCTCGGTTATGTAAATTGGGCACTTATCTATCTAGTTCCTCCTCATTCAACTAAAACAAGCAGCTGTTTTTTTTAGACAGACTCATATAAAAATCAAACGCCATTAGACAAATTTTATGTATTTAAATAAAAGTGAGCGAAACGGAAGGACGCAAAAATGCGATCAGTTATTGTAAGTATTAATCGACAAGTTAGTAGGTAGCTATATATTAGTCAAGGTCTTTTATCACTTTTAGATCTTATGCCTATTTTTGGCAGTGACACATGAGGCACTAACGGGGTATAGTTACGAACCGCCTGTTGATAGATCTACTGCCGTAAATAAAACCGTATTCGAACCAATTAAAAAGGCGCATACATATGCAAGTTCAATTACAATCAGTAGCAAAAATATTGAAGATTTTGAAGCTGGTAATCACCTACCGGAAACGGGTACAAGCATTGAGACCGTTGTCGATAAAGTTGTAGTCGAACCAGTGAAAACCGTACAAAGCAATTCGATTGGAGCTGATGTGGTGATAGGATCTACAGGTGTGCACAGTGAAATATCACGGGAGGGTGGAGCGGAGGCAGCTGAAACCGTCGATATAAATGACGTTGTCGAACCAGTTGAGACTGTGCGCAATACTGCTATTGTTACTGGTACTGGCGGATCCGTAGGTGCCAGTGGAATTCAAGCTGATTCTAAAGTGAATAAAGGGTCTGGGATAGTTTTCAACAATGGAGGCACAGTCCTGAGAACCAGCGAAGAACTCTCTGGGGAAAACTCTGGAATTGTTTCCCATGTAGTCGACACGCCCCTACTAGTGTCTTCAGATGAGCTCGCTAGCACGAGAAGCACGGTACCGAAAACAGGCGGTGTTATTTCTGGTGTTGTTCCCAACATAATGAACACACCTCCTGTGTCTACAGATGGGCTAGGTCGTACAGGAAGCTCGGTGCTGACAACAAGCGGCGATGGTTCCTCCGGTGTTATTCCTAAATTAATAAGCACACCTATTGTGCCAACGGGTAGGTTTGTTCATACTGGAAGCTCACCGGTGCTGACAACAAGCGGCGGTGGTTCCGGTGTTATTCCTAAATTCGTAAGTACACCTTTTGTGTCTACCGGTGGGCTTGTTCATACTGGAAGCTCGGTGCTGACAACAAGCGGCGATGGTTCCGGTGTTATTCCTAAATTAATAAGCACACCTATTGTGCCAAAGGGTGGGACTGTTCATACTGGAAGCTCGGTGCTGACATCAAGCGGCGGTGGTTCCGGTGTTATTCCTAAATTAATAAGCACACCTATTGTGCCAACGGGTGGGCTTGTTCATACTGGAAGCTCGATGCTGATAACAAGCGGCGGTGGTTTCGGCGTTGTTCCTAAATTAATTAGCACACCCATTGTGTCTACCGGTGAGCTTGATAGTTCTGGAAGCTCGCCGGTGCTGACAACAAGCGGCGGTGGTTCCAGTGTTATTCCTAAATTAATAAGCACACCTATTGTGCCAACGGGTGGGCTTGCTCATACTGGAAGCTCGGTGCTGACAACAAGCGGCGATGGTTCCTCCGGTGTTATTCCTAAATTAATAAGCACACCTATTGTGCCAACGGGTAGGTTTGTTCATACTGGAATCTCGCCGGTGCTGACAACAAGCGGCGGTGGTTCCGGCGTTATTCCTAAATTCATAAGTACACCTTTTGTGTCTACCGGTGGGCTTGTTCATACTGGAAGCTCGGTGCTGACAATAAGCGGCGATGGTTCCGGTGTTATTCCTAAATTAATAAGCACACCTATTGTGCCAAAGGGTGGGACTGTTCATACTGGAAGCTCGGTGCTGACATCAAGCGGCGGTGGTTCCGGTGTTATTCCTAAATTAATAAGCACACCTATTGTGCCATCGGGTGGGCTTGTTCATACTGGAAGCTCGATGCTGACAACAAGCGGCGGTGGTTTCGGCGTTGTTCCTAAATTAATTAGCACACCCATTGTGTCTACCGGTGAGCTTGATAGTTCTGGAAGCTCGCCGGTGCTGACAACAAGCGGCGGTGGTTCCAGTGTTATTCCCAAATTAATAAGCACACCTACTGTGTCTACCGGTGGGCTAGTTCATACTGGAAGCTCGGTGCTGACAACAAGCGGCGGTAGTTTCGGTGTTATTCCTAAATTAATAAGCACACCTATTGTGTCTACCAGTGGGCTTGTCCATACTGGAAGCTCGGTGCTGACAACAAGAGAAGGTGGTTCCGGCGTTATTCCTAAATTAATAAGCACACCAATTGTGTCTTCCGGTGGGCTTGTTCATACTGGAAGCTCGGTGCTGACAACAAGCGGCGGTGGCTTCGGTGTTATTCCTAAATTAATAAGCACACCTATTGTGTCTACCAGTGGGCTTGTCCATACTGGAAGCTCGGTGCTGACAACAAGCGGCGGTGGTTCCGGCGGTATTCATAAATTAATAAGCACACCTACTGTGTCTACAAGTGGATTAGTTCGTACTGGAAATACTGTTCTCCAATCTGATGGACTTAACTCTCGTGCTGCTCTTAACAGAGTCCTTCAAGTCGAAGCAAGCAAATTACTTAACTCTGCCCCACAGACGGTAAGGTACAATAAACAATTCTTCGATTTCTCTGCTCCCGAAGAAGATGAAAACGAATCCGTATCCTCACAACAGTTGAGCAATATACTGAAGAAAAATCTTCAGGTTGTCTTCATCAACGCACCCGAAAACAATGCTGCCACCAATGCCGCTTTGCAAATAGCCAAACAGGCTATCGAACAAAAGACATCCATTTATGTGCTCAGCAAACAGAATGACGCTTCACAAGTAGTTGCGCAACTAGAACGCATCCAGGAGAATGTACCGACATCACCCGAGGTGAGATTTATAAAATACCGTACCCCACAGGACGCTGCACGTGCAAAAGATGAAGTTCAGTCACAATATAACCATTCTGGTGGAACTTCAGAAGTTATAAATGGGGGCGTGGCACCTGTACTCAATTATGCTAGTCCGGCGTCGATTGCCTTTAAAGGTGAAAACTTTTTTACGGGAGGGTCACGTCTATCTAAAGTTAACAAAGTTGTTGCAGGTGTAGCTCCGGTTGGACAGACTTTAAGTGTTTCGAAGACATCTGGTGGTACTTATCTGCCTGCACCGCTATAATGATATGGAAATGGTTAATAAATTTACTGACAAAAATATTACCAACTGTGTTTCAATGTTGCACTAATTTGATGTGTAAAGGATGGAAAGACGAGTCGAATGATGTCAGCTTTATGATTATTTTTTCGACCAGTTACATTTAGACAAAATCGATTAAAGATATAAAATATATGTGCCATTTGTGCGGTTAAGTCCTGTAACAGTTTTTTTTTTTTAAAAGGAGCAATAAACGATAGCACAATGAGCTCTAGTCGCTGCCCAACATTGAACTTCAGCGTCGAAGCTTATTTATATCGATAACTCTGGTAGTCTTCAAAATTGGAGCGTTTGGGCTACTTTATTCTTGAAAAACAAATGCAGAATGTGCTGATTGGCACGGATTTTGAGCTAGAGGCATCATTATGCGACTGGTTAATTTTGCTCGTTTTCGTACATGTTAATTCAGTTATTTTGTAACTTTGTTTATTAAAAAATTACAACTTTTTTACCACAATTCTCGTCGATGGACCGCTTTTGCTGCGGAGTTTTTTTTAGTCTTAAGCTTATGTGAACAAGCCCACGGCAATTAAAAACCTGCATTTTTATCAATATTACAACTTGCCAAATTCTGGTATCACGGGGTGAACGCTGGAACACGGCCAAAGTCGCAATTTGCAATTCTCTTGCGCTGGTTAGTTATTCTCAGAATCCGCCGTTTTAATTCCCCTCAAAATGCGAGTGGGAGAGAATTTTAATTCGAGTTTTCATGCAACAATGCTAGCGCACTTAATCTTTGTGCGAGAGCATAATTAAATAAAGTTTATAGGTAACTTGGATATTCATGCACTCTACCTTGCTGCAAACATTTTAAAACTGGAAAACATCTTTGGTTTGCTTTGAAACACTTAATTTGTTAATAAGAAAAAATGGGATCAATCACCTTAAGACCGAAAATGACATTCGTATGAAAGCCAAGAACTAGTGGAAGGAAAGATTAACTATCTACCTAGGAAATACTTCATATAATACTAGTCTAACACACAAGCATTTGCAGTTTGCCAAATCATCGCTGTTCAGTTGTTCTGGCCATAATTAGAACGAAAATTCCCGCTGGCAGCTTTTTTTTTGACATTTCAAGATTATTTGAAAATAAATTCTATTGAAACTTTGCTGTTGCTTTGCAAACAAATGCTACCCTTTTCGTAATACACTTTTAGTATCTTTTACACACCGCTGACTTTTCAACATTATAAAAATGAGGAAAAAATGTAGTGTCATACGGGCTTAAGGAACCTTACAATTATATTGATTCTCAAATGTGAGGAAAAGATGTTAAGCCTGCTAGGAAATACTTCACTTTCTCTGCCAGTACCCAAGCCTCTCTCACTTGAGAGTCAGAACCTTTTTAAAATTCAAATTTGATAACATAGGCACAATATCTTTTATATGCCTCGATGTGTGGCGAAGTTCTATCAAACTCTTTGGCCTGATTCTCCTTTTGCATCTTTCCTTTGTTTTTCTCAGTAAAAGTAGGTTAAAAACCAGTGTTGTCGCTTCTATCGCACTTTTTTTTTAAATTTAACACTGCACCAAACATTCGATGACTGTTTTCATTCGACTGTAAAACACCTACTTACTTTTCTTGCTTTTTTACCCATCAGGACACAGGGAGGGTAATGGTTTTTACTTTTTTATTTCTATAAGGAATGGAATAGATATATTTTTTTGTAATATTTTGTACCTTCCTAAAAGTTAGTTAACATAAACACATCGCTTTGGGCAAATAATAAAAAAATTAATAAACAAATTAACAAAAAAATTTTATTTAATAAATAAATTTACAGATACATATATAAATCAAGAAATATGTAATATTTTTCAGTTTTTTTTTGTTTTGGACGTTCGCTGGAAGAGAAAATTATCGAAGACATTGCAGATCTAGACCGCGAGGGAACGTGAGGGACTTTAACCCATCTAAAAAAAACCGCCCTGCAGGACTGACTTTAGTCATTCCGAATGATATTTCACCTAGTCTTTCGACTAATCTGCAATTTATTTTTGAACTGTTTGAAAGAAAAATCTGCCTTTTTTCAGATTTTGTAACTTTGCTGTAAAAAAGTATTACTTAATTTTTTTGCCCAAGCTAATTTTTACAGATCATGAAGTTTATACGCCTTAAACCCGAATTATGTTGTCTGTTCTAAGCTAACGTGATTGAGAACTCCTTTTTTCTGTCCATTTGAGTAACTTTTTTTAACTTCACCTTTAACCATTTTAATATTCAGATCTCTATGTAGATTAGCGTTGCGTATGTATCAATGCGCATTGGCTATATTCCTTGCAAATCTATAAATAAACAATATTAACGAGTAAATATATTAATACAGTTCTAAATAAATAAATTGGACAAACAAATAGGTGGGCTGAAAAAATTGTGATTATTATTTGAATTGTTTTAATTTGGTAATGTTGTATTGACGATGCGGAATCTATGGCTATTTTTTTTTAAGTTTACTATTTTTGAATCCTGAAGTAAGAACAGAAGAACAGAAGTTATAAATGGGGGCGTGGCACCTGTACTCAATTATGCTAGTCCGGCGTCGATTGCCTTTAAAGGTGAAAACTTTTTTACGGGAGGGTCACGTCTATCTAAAGTTAACAAAGTTGTTGCAGGTGTAGCTCCGGTTGGACAGACTTTAAGTGTTTCGAAGACATCTGGTGGTACTTATCTGCCTGCACCGCTATAATGATATGGAAATGGTTAATAAATTTACTGACAAAAATATTACCAACTGTGTTTCAATGTTGCACTAATTTGATGTGTAAAGGATGGAAAGACGAGTCGAATGATGTCAGCTTTATGATTATTTTTTCGACCAGTTACATTTAGACAAAATCGATTAAAGATATAAAATATATGTGCCATTTGTGCGGTTAAGTCCTGTAACAGTTTTTTTTTTTTAAAAGGAGCAATAAACGATAGCACAATGAGCTCTAGTCGCTGCCCAACATTGAACTTCAGCGTCGAAGCTTATTTATATCGATAACTCTGGTAGTCTTCAAAATTGGAGCGTTTGGGCTACTTTATTCTTGAAAAACAAATGCAGAATGTGCTGATTGGCACGGATTTTGAGCTAGAGGCATCATTATGCGACTGGTTAATTTTGCTCGTTTTCGTACATGTTAATTCAGTTATTTTGTAACTTTGTTTATTAAAAAATTACAACTTTTTTACCACAATTCTCGTCGATGGACCGCTTTTGCTGCGGAGTTTTTTTTAGTCTTAAGCTTATGTGAACAAGCCCACGGCAATTAAAAACCTGCATTTTTATCAATATTACAACTTGCCAAATTCTGGTATCACGGGGTGAACGCTGGAACACGGCCAAAGTCGCAATTTGCAATTCTCTTGCGCTGGTTAGTTATTCTCAGAATCCGCCGTTTTAATTCCCCTCAAAATGCGAGTGGGAGAGAATTTTAATTCGAGTTTTCATGCAACAATGCTAGCGCACTTAATCTTTGTGCGAGAGCATAATTAAATAAAGTTTATAGGTAACTTGGATATTCATGCACTCTACCTTGCTGCAAACATTTTAAAACTGGAAAACATCTTTGGTTTGCTTTGAAACACTTAATTTGTTAATAAGAAAAAATGGGATCAATCACCTTAAGACCGAAAATGACATTCGTATGAAAGCCAAGAACTAGTGGAAGGAAAGATTAACTATCTACCTAGGAAATACTTCATATAATACTAGTCTAACACACAAGCATTTGCAGTTTGCCAAATCATCGCTGTTCAGTTGTTCTGGCCATAATTAGAACGAAAATTCCCGCTGGCAGCTTTTTTTTTGACATTTCAAGATTATTTGAAAATAAATTCTATTGAAACTTTGCTGTTGCTTTGCAAACAAATGCTACCCTTTTCGTAATACACTTTTAGTATCTTTTACACACCGCTGACTTTTCAACATTATAAAAATGAGGAAAAAATGTAGTGTCATACGGGCTTAAGGAACCTTACAATTATATTGATTCTCAAATGTGAGGAAAAGATGTTAAGCCTGCTAGGAAATACTTCACTTTCTCTGCCAGTACCCAAGCCTCTCTCACTTGAGAGTCAGAACCTTTTTAAAATTCAAATTTGATAACATAGGCACAATATCTTTTATATGCCTCGATGTGTGGCGAAGTTCTATCAAACTCTTTGGCCTGATTCTCCTTTTGCATCTTTCCTTTGTTTTTCTCAGTAAAAGTAGGTTAAAAACCAGTGTTGTCGCTTCTATCGCACTTTTTTTTTAAATTTAACACTGCACCAAACATTCGATGACTGTTTTCATTCGACTGTAAAACACCTACTTACTTTTCTTGCTTTTTTACCCATCAGGACACAGGGAGGGTAATGGTTTTTACTTTTTTATTTCTATAAGGAATGGAATAGATATATTTTTTTGTAATATTTTGTACCTTCCTAAAAGTTAGTTAACATAAACACATCGCTTTGGGCAAATAATAAAAAAATTAATAAACAAATTAACAAAAAAATTTTATTTAATAAATAAATTTACAGATACATATATAAATCAAGAAATATGTAATATTTTTCAGTTTTTTTTTGTTTTGGACGTTCGCTGGAAGAGAAAATTATCGAAGACATTGCAGATCTAGACCGCGAGGGAACGTGAGGGACTTTAACCCATCTAAAAAAAACCGCCCTGCAGGACTGACTTTAGTCATTCCGAATGATATTTCACCTAGTCTTTCGACTAATCTGCAATTTATTTTTGAACTGTTTGAAAGAAAAATCTGCCTTTTTTCAGATTTTGTAACTTTGCTGTAAAAAAGTATTACTTAATTTTTTTGCCCAAGCTAATTTTTACAGATCATGAAGTTTATACGCCTTAAACCCGAATTATGTTGTCTGTTCTAAGCTAACGTGATTGAGAACTCCTTTTTTCTGTCCATTTGAGTAACTTTTTTTAACTTCACCTTTAACCATTTTAATATTCAGATCTCTATGTAGATTAGCGTTGCGTATGTATCAATGCGCATTGGCTATATTCCTTGCAAATCTATAAATAAACAATATTAACGAGTAAATATATTAATACAGTTCTAAATAAATAAATTGGACAAACAAATAGGTGGGCTGAAAAAATTGTGATTATTATTTGAATTGTTTTAATTTGGTAATGTTGTATTGACGATGCGGAATCTATGGCTATTTTTTTTTAAGTTTACTATTTTTGAATCCTGAAGTAAGAACACCGCTTTTAATGCTTTAATATCACACCAAGATGTAAGTTAGTTCGGCTCATAAAATATTGATAAAATTAAATCTTCGGACACACCAAAACAGTTTTCCAAATTGTTGTTGTCTATTCAACATTTCAACATACGTTTCACCATATTGCTGCAAAACATGATCAATAAGACAACAATTCTCGTTTAAATTGGAGAACAGCTAACAAATCCAAGCATCCAAGTGCTTATTAAACGGAGTGAGCCATAGATTCTATTTCTAATTCAAACTCAACAAATTGTTTAATCTCTGAAAGAACAGAGCAAATAAAAACCTGGCAATTATTTCCCAAATAAATTGAAGTGACCTCTTCTATTACCATATTAAGGCGTCTGGTGTTGCAAGTGATAACAAAGCGCATAAAAATAGCCACTGATCTCAATTTCTCAGCATTCCTTTTTAAAAATATTTAAATAATGGTTGCCTGCGATTATATAATCAAAAAAAAAAATCTTTTGTTATTTATCGCTTGTGCAATCTTATAATTATACAAGATGACTCTAAGAATTTAGCATCCGGAGAAACTTGTTTCTAACTGCTAACCAGATAAAACCGCCTGATGACATTTTTAATTATGGCAATAAACCTACTCCAAACGAAAATTTGCATCCAGACTCTTATAGAATATCAAATCCCCTAAATTCAGCTGAAAGAAAAGACAAAGTTGCAAATTAACATTTTTCTTCTATTAACATTCCGATTCACAGAAAATGTCATTTCAGCCGCAAAACGACGAGTTCAAGGCTGACCCGCAATAAAAGCCATTACATTTATCTATTCTATTATGTGGATGGACAAGATTAAATATAGTTGCTCAAATGCAAATCCTTAAACAAAAAAGAGATAAAAATAAACGAAATACAGAAAACTTAAGGGGGAAAACCGATGTTCTCAAAAGCAGCCAACTAGATATTAGCCGGAACCTATTTTTGTCGGAACGTGTGTAAAAAAAATCAAATTCGTGTTTACCAACAAACGAATCAAGAAAAAAACAAAAAATTGTTTTCTTATACGAGAAAGTAATGCAAAGTTAACACAAGAGAAAGACGATATTAAATAGTTGAGCCGGTTTCTGGTTTCATAACACTGTGTTATGCAATATGATATAGGAAGAACCAGAATGGATAAAAGAAGTTAAAAAGCTAAATTTATAACGCATGTGGAAAAAGCCGAGTGGTTCACTGGTGAGTAATAGAGGAAATTAACTTATTGATAATATTTTGCATAAATTGTACTGAACGATGACATGACAAGAAGACTTTTTTGTTCTGTTATTGTCCCGCAAGCGGCTGAGTGTGATCATCATCATTAGGTATATAATAAAACTTGATTTTCAAAGTTTCCGTACACTTTTTTGGTATTTCTTATGAGATGAGGAGAATAAAACTTATATCATTCGAAAGGTACTGTGCCATAAATATGCACAAACAAAAAATTGTGGCTATATGTCGCCGTTAAGCCGGGTAAAGAATTCCCCATACAAAATGCTTATCAGTTAACTGAAAACATTTTGCTGACATTCAATTCGTCGCATGGGTATATTTTTTACCCTACTGGACACAGGGAGGGTTATGTGTTTCGCGCTTATCCTATGTACGTTCCTACGGAACGGCTTGACCGATTTTGTAGAGTGAGTTATCATAGTATTCGTATTCTTCCCCGGAGTGTCATAGGCTAAAAAGATTAAAATAAAAAAAAATTAATTTAAAAAACCAAAAAAAAACCGACTGACTGTAAAAAAAAGAATTAAAAATATATGAACAAGCCGCATTTGTACCTATAACTACCGAACAAATGAAATTTTAAAAATGCCTTAAGAGAAACAAATTAATGTACGATAAGGATCGGCTTCTGACATTATGATGAATAAAATTACGAGGAGAATCGGATTCGGCAAAAAAAATGTATTCAAAATTTTAAAATTGCAATAAATTGTGCAAATAAAATTAAATTCAGTTGTTAAATGTGAAAACTACGTATGTTGTTAAGATTATACTTTTTTTATTTTAATGGATTTATAAATACTAGTATCGCTTGTGGTCGAAAATCGACCATACCTTTCAAAAGAATTTAGAGCTACTAAAAAACATAACACAATTATTTTCTTTATTTATGTTTTTTTTTTTTTTTAACGAAAAGAGCGACATCTAGATATCGAAAAAAAAACGTAAATGAGCTGCTCCATCGGAAACAAGTTCTAATATAAGATGATTTATATTTGAATACGTTACTATGGTAATATGGCGAACAAATTGAATGTCACTGTACCTGTTTTGTATGAAACAGGTACAGTGACATTGAATGAGGGAATTTATAACTTAATTTTACCACATCTATGGCAAAGTACCTTTCGAATGATATAGGTTTCATTCTACTCTTTCATTATAAATGCTTCAAAAGTGTACCGAAACTTTGGATGTTCACGTATTAATATAATGACACTAGAGTTCGTCCAATGGTAGAAATTCTACCATTATAGTGACCTGGTTTATCCTCAACATTTTGGAATCGAACAAATCACACTGGCATGAAAATTTTATATGGGAAGAAGCGTTAATATTGAGGTCAACTTACAAAAAAAAAACGGCCCGAACTCCAAATTCGAATCTGAATCTGCACTGAACGAAATCCGGGCAGCCGTGTAGGCTGTGGGCCTCGGTACATACGACAGAATTTCGAGACACACTGTCATCCTAATGTCAGAATTGATTAACATCTCAATATATACAATACAATACCTTTCTCTTACTACGTAATCGAGAAAGTTAATAATCTATATAATACAAATCAAATTGCAGTGCTTCTTGAACGTTACCTAAAAGGAAAACGAAAACAAAATGAGTTAGGTATATTATATTAGATAAACTAAGTTTAAGTTTGTCGCATAGTTCCTTGGTTTTTCTTCAAAAGCGAAAATGGTTTTTCGTTTAATTTTTGTTGGTACAGAATCCCGCCCTATCATGCACCGTCTATAAAATATTGATAACTTCAGTGTAAAAATTATCTAATATTGGACTCTCATAATTCTGTCGCACTGAAATATTACCAAGACTGCTGCTCAAGTTAATACATTTCCGCTAACGAGCTACACGTTACTTTCGCTTACTTTTCGTTTCAATTTCGGATTTACGTGCAATCCAAAAAATTAGTTTAAATTGTTAAAGAAACAGCATAGGTAAATGATAATCGCCATATTGCACTTGTCCACAATTTAACAAAAAATATTAGTCCTACATGGAATATTACTGATATTGAAAATCCTCCGATCCAAGTTGTTGTTGAAACGAGGAAGTTTCAGGTCAGCTGGGGAACTCCCATAGCCGTTATTTCAGCACATAATAGATAATGATTTGCAAAACGTTATCGTATCGTGCTGTGCAGAGAGTAACCCTGTTTAAAGCGGCACCATCAGCAAACAGTTGACAAAAAACTTGTTTTAACTTGCTACCTACGTGTTCAAAGCTGATTGAAAAAAGAATATGACTCAGAATAATGAACCTTGCATCCATCAGCATGAGATCATTTCGAGTTTTATACGCAACAATGCTTATGAATGCTTTTACTCGTAGATTTTACAAAAATATTTGTAAATACAAACAGCTAAGAATTATCCTCTTTAACTTGTTGCTTATGAAACTGCCAGGTCTATTTGCTATACGTTGATGTGATCTGACGGCTGGTATTTATCTTCACCGACGATTGCACTTTGATCCAGTCATCATATTTTACCACACTGAAATTACTGTTCGAGCTGTTAAACGTGATAAGATTAAGTACACATATTTTATCAGAAACCATTAGTCCATTAGATAGTATCGCGAAATCCCCTTACTTGTTCTGTCATCTGTAGGAAAACATCTGTCAAACCATACTTATGGCCCATTATCTTGTCTATTACTGTGCTGGAAGGCTCCCCTAGGTCGTAGAAGATGCGTCTCTCTCAGCATACATGATGCAGCTGTCGAACCTTCTCTTGCTAATTCGTCCGATTTCTCATTACCAGGAATGCTCAAATTTGTTTGTCCATAGCTTTTAAAACTTTTATTGCTGCATGGCTGTCGATAAAGAAGGTTATAAAGGGTGATTTTTTAGCTGGTTTGGTTTTGGCAACACTGGTTTTGGCAGCTGACGTGTGTTTAGTACCTTGTGTCACTGTCAAACAGCTTCAGTTTGGTTTGCAATTTAACCATGGATCGTCTTACAAATGAACAACGCTTATTGAATTTTACTATCAAAATTCGTGCTCGGTTCGAAATGTTCATCGCGCGCTGCTTCCATTTTATGATCGGCATTCTCGACCTTCTGAGCAGTCTATTCGGAAGATTGTGACCAAATTTCGCACCAAATTTACTTTGTTGGACATTAAACCACCAACACGTTTACGTACTGTGCGTAGTGAAGAAAATATTGCGGCCGTATCAGCTAGTGTGACAGAAGACCGCGAAATGTCGATTCGGCGCCGTTCCCAGCAGTTAGGCCTTTGTTACAGCACTACGTGGAAAATTTTGCGGAAGGATTTGGGCGTAAAGCCTTTTAAGATACAGCTGGTGCAAGAAATAAAGCCAGCCGACCTACCACAACGCCGAATTTTTGGTGAATGGGCTCTTGGAAAGCTGGCCGAGGATCCGCTTTTTTATCGAAAAATTGTGTTCAGCGATGAGGCTCATTTTTGGTTGAATGGGTACGTAAATAAGCAAAATTGCCGCATTTGGAGTGAAGATCAGCCAGAAGCATTGCAACAGCTACCAATGCATCCCGAAAAAGCCACTGTTTGGTGCGGTTTATGGGCCGGCGGCATTATTGGGCCATATTTCTTCAAAGATGATGCGAATCGCAGCGTTACTGTCAATGGTGAACGCTACCGAGCGATGATAACAGACTTTTTTTTGCCCGAAATGGAAGTTCTTGACTTGCATGATATGTGGTTTCAACAAGACGGTCCCACATGCCACACAGCACGCGAAACAATGGCGCAATTGCGAGGCGAGTTTGGTGAACAGTTAATTTCACGTTTCGGGCCGGTCAATTGGCCGCCTAGATCGTGCGATTTGACACCATTAGATTATTTTTTGTGGGGGTATGCCAAGGCTAATGTGTATAGGGACAAGCCCGCTTCGATTGACGCACTCGAAGCCAACATCCATGCATTCATTCGTGAGATACCGGCCGATATGTGTGAAAGAGTATGCCAAAATTGGACTCAGCGGATGGGCTACCTGAGACGCAGCCGCGGTCAACATTTGCATGAAATTATCTTTACCCAACGATTCGGAGAAGACTCCTGACAGCGTTGCCGCTGAAAAATGAAAAAGGGGCTCCATATAAAACACTAATATTGCAGACAAGATATAACCAGAGTCCTGGGGTCAGATTCTGTGAAGCGAAACGATCAAACGTTTTCGTGCGCACGAATTATTTGCCCTATGTTACACAAGCAAATTTCTTTCGCCTTACAGAATGCCGACCCTGATATGTTCTTCATGCAAGATTGGAATCTTTTCCTCTTGTATTGCCTCAGGCGTTTCGTCGCCTGCCTCTTACACTGAGTGTTATTCCAGGTGCTTGCTCTCTTTTTCCTCTTTAAAGGTTTGGCGTGATGTGGTTCTCGGCCTATGAACGTTTCTGATGCTCTCTTTCGTGCTATAGGAAGTCGGGCATTTTATCACCCTCTATTCCCACATGGCTAGGCAGAGGCACCCAATAAAGGACTATTATGTTCCATATTTTTGTAAATATTAGCACACAAGTTTGTACTTAATGATGTAGGAATTATGTGCCGAAAGAGAAGCCTGGCTGTCTGACATTATAGAAATATCTATCACAGCGATTCCGAATTGATGAGCCTTTAAACTCTTTTTTGTCGGACTTCGATGAGAGATCTAGTTCATTTATTTAACACATCTGAGCAATAGCTGTCATATGACTATGGCTAAAAATGCAGATGTTATCAGAATTTGAAGTATTTGCTTAGACTTTTTCGCGGTTTACAATCTATGTCGCATCTCTGTACCAGTATTCACATTCCTAATCATAAATCAGCTGGATAGTTGTAAAAATATACCTACAGTGCTCAGATTTTCACTTGTACTCAGACTACTCAGTCTGTCAGTGTCAGTCAACTCATTCTCTCTTTGTTCTTTTGACAGCTCAGGCTCTACGCTCTTAACTGAAGAAAGACAAACGTCAAATATCGAACGTATATTGAACATAGCGCACTGTAAAGTTTGTCGAATTGTAACACAATTTTCGAAGTAAATTTGCAGAATCACTTCTCAGCTGTCAGATTGACTGTCACCAGGAGTAATGTTACAATAATTAAAAACACTCTATATCCAAGAGCATATCTAATTTTCCCAAACAATGCTTTTCTCAATTCGGCCGTTCGAATTCGGCATAAAATTGTTAGCTCTTTTCTATTCTCCCCGGAAAATAAAAACCCACAAGACTTTATGGTCGCAAGAAGCAAAGTCTAGCGACCTTTACGCACCTGTTGTGTCAACAGTTTCTCTATTGCATTTTTAATATTTTTGTAGTTTTATACAGTTGAGACCTTTCCCTCAACCACCAACGCAATTGCGCTGGACATGACCGAGTCGGTGTCATCTGTCTGATCAGAGCAAATTCGCCTGCTTCTCTTTATCAACTTCATCATGAAAATACGGTACATACAATTCATTTTTATTCGCATTTGAAGAAATCTAAGGGTCTCTACCATTTTTGTACCAGTGTTAAAAACGATTTTCTTATAAATGTTTTGCAGGAAACTATTTTGCATATGTGTTTGCTTGCACTATCTAAGTTGCTGAGTGATGATTCCCTGATGCCGGAGTACTCAACACGAGACCAAGATCTGATCCACCAGAACGACTGGCATAGTTGAGAACAGGCGCAACACCACCATCGAAAGTTTGAGAGGATCCCTCACCGTTGTCATATTGAGACTGGATTATCTCTTTGGCGTAGGCAATGTCGTTTGGAGTTCTGTATTTAATGAACTTAACCTCCGGAGCAGTCTGCACATTCTTTTGGATCTGCCGAAGCTGTCCCACAACCTGTGGAGCATCGTATTCCTTATTCAGTACATAAATGACAGTTCTCTGCTCAATAGCTTGTTTTAGCAATTGAAAGATAGCATTGGTGGCGGCGTTGCTTTCGGGTGCCTTGATGAAAACTATTCGCAGTTTTTTCTTCACGACATTGCTCAGTTTGTTGTTGATGACTCCTTGGTGGTGCTGCACCTCAGGGGCGGTAAAACGGTATAATTCCTTGCTGTACTCAACCGTTTGTGGGACAGAGTTTAAGGCGCCTACCCCAACTCCTATTGTACCCACGCCTTGTCCAGCGTTGCCATACGAGCTGCCAGAAACGATTTCTCCAGTTGATTCGCCTACTCCATAATTGTATCTCATGTTGGGCAGTAGTCCTGCACTTGCTGCTGCAACTATGACTAACACCTTCAAATAGGTAATAGGTCATACATTGGTATGTGTATATAATGTACCATAAAAGCGTCTCAAAATCAATCGCATTCAGCAAATAACACTCACCATAAGTGATCTCATGACTGCGTCTTACTTCGTTGTTGGCCGCTTAAAATGATTTCCAATATTCGTAATGCGCCAGTTAAATAGTTTGATAATTCAATTTGTATACTTTTTTATTTATTTATAATCCGACTTAGACATCATATAGAATGTTGGCAGCAGAAAATAATAAAACAAGCTGTTGTCATACTCAACATACATTTACATATTTGTTTTCTTTATGCAAATTAGTTATTTTATAGCTCCTATATACCAAGCTAACTGGAATTTATACTATTTTTACTGTGCAACGAAATGGAAATGTCACAACATGTCGAGGATTTGAGAAATGCTTTTCAAATGTAACTACATGAGGCTCATCGTAAAAAGGTTAAGAAGAAATAAATTGCTAATAAATTGACAGTAAGAATTCAATGTCAAGTATCTTCTTGAATACAATTTTAATAAATCCTTGATTTTCAGAATTTAAGTAAAGCTCCCCGGGGCTCATTGTTATTTAAATAGTTGCCGATAATATGGCAGAAAATTGCTTCAATGCGTATTACAAGGTTACAACCAGCCCCATAGTTTCCCTACGTTAAAAATGAATTATTTCACAAAACCTCTGAGATTTTATATCAAAAGTTGTGCAATCTTGCGTATACGCCTTAGAAATTTATGAGTGTAGATGTAAGCAAAAAATACATAATTCATACAGCAATTGTGGGACTAGTCGCTGACAATAACACATTACTCGACATTCAGCTGACCTTCCGCGTACAATTGCCACAAATGCTGCAAGTTTCCTGGATGCACTTTCCAACGGCCCGAATCCGAAATGTTTGTCATTAGTCAAACAACAATTATTTTAGGCTAGTTCCATGACTTTTTAATACCATACAGCGAATGTAAAAAAAGTTTCTTTGCAGAGAAATTCAATTAAAGTGCAACTTTAGTAGATGTCCAAAAAGAGCAGGCGATCACTACCACACTTCAGCAACACTCCATAGCGCAATATCCTACTGTGCGATCTTCTCTATGATCTCCATCTATATTTTGTTCTTTGTTCTGCTCGCTTTTTTATCGCCGAATCATTCTATCAGAAAGATTCCTGTTTGTCCAGTATAGAATATACCTATACAGTTTGAGTCATGCGTGGATTAATGAGTTTTACCTTTCATTGATATTGAGTCAATTTACTTTTTCACTGATTGATCAGAAATTGTAGGTAGACAAGGGGAGTGTTTCCGTCTTCCCGAACATTGCGGAATCTTTCGGGCAGAAATAATGCCGACAAAATGAGGTCTTATTCGGCTGAAAAGAAACGCCATATCCCCTAAACATACTTGATAGATATCTTAGCCCTAGACTGTCGCTCATGCATTAGGGAGATGGTGGACCAGTGTAATATTCACCTTTACTGGGGCATGAGCACGTCCCATGGTGTCATGCTGTCAGGCTGATGAGCTTGCCAAAATCACGAAACCAATATGCTTCCTGATAAAGATGCATTACATTCTGGTGGCTACTTGTGATATCATGATAAAACTGCATGCTAACAAAGTGGCCAACTGGTACAAGATGTCTACACCTAGATCAAACAGATATAGCAAATGGCGAATCTGAAACGCATTGTTGTCAGCGCTGGTGGTGGTATATTTTTTAAAAGCTTCGTGCAACATCTTTACTTGAATGAATGCATAAGCATTTGCATTTTTGAGTTTAAAGTTAACACTTTTTCGTTCAGCAGAGGATGATTTCTTTGGATTTAAATGGCATTGCGGCACGTGTTAATAAATTCCGATTTTAATGAAACTTTTTTTGTATGCGTTTTTAGCCCAAAGGAACAAAATAAAGGGGTGCTCAAATAAGGACCACCCTAGTATATGCTTACCCTTTCCGATTTCAGAGTGTTGATAAGGGGTGGGGTTTAATCTAATTAATCAAATCTATTCTTTCTCTCCCTTTTTGGGTTCGATTTTATATCTTTTTGGTTTGTCGCTCTTATGAATAATACCTCTTTGTGTTTATTTGGATATGTATTTGTTTTTTTCTTTGAAATAATTTCTGCATTACAATTTAGGAGATTCTTCAATTCTGGCCTGCGCACAGATGAATTGAGAAACAGATTTCTGATTGACGATTGATTATCCTGATTTACTCGATGTAGGTACTTAATTTTTTATGGTAGCCGAATTTTGAAGGCATTTAAATTATATTGTGGAAAAAATTACAAATTTATTATACGGTTGAGTAGGTTTTTTGTAAAATGTTCCCAGATTAAAAAAAAAAATCGTCTTGGTAAGCGATTTACTGATGAGGAGGAGCTCAAAGTCGCAATGAATGCCCATTTTGAAGAGAACGATGATTATGACTATTTTTTTTTTGAATAAATGTATTAATGTAAGAGGAGATTATATTGAAAAATAAAATTCATTCTAATATAATTCGCGTTTTCGTTCATGTCGATAACGAGAATATTTTGAACTCGCCTCATAGTTATGGTTAGATTTGTGGGGTTTGTATTTATAAATTCATCCATCTATTTTCTTACATTTTTCAGAATCAAAATAATAATTTTGAACGCAGGTAGAGTATGGTTGTATTTATTTTTCTTTACATTTTTGTACAATAAAATAAATAATTTTGTTGGTTTCTGATATTACCTACATAAATTAAGAGAAATTAAGAAAAGTTATTTAAATGCTCGACAGCTGGTGTATAGTCGGTTTTTCGAATAATTCGACGAGTTGGCATTATTTGGAGTTCATAAAAAAACTTATTTAATTATTCATACTATAACTGACAAAAAATTAAAATCTATCGAAGATAAGTACCGAATTTTTTTCTGTGTAATATATTTTATTTTACGCTTCACATACAATTTAAAATATGTATCTAGTTAATAACTATGAGTAAGTGCTTGTATAACGGTTGTGTCATCTCATCACAAAAAGGAACACGAACAGAATCGTTTTCTTTTATAAACTTAAATATCTAGATTTGCTTTTCTTACGATCGAAGTTCCAAGTCAGAAATATCTACCGTTTCTTATTCACAGAAACTACTCATACAAGAAAGGATGAAACCTTATTAGGCGCTTTTCTTTTTCAGTTCAGAGCAGAACCTGAACTGCTATACAAAAAGTTCGTGTTTCCTTTTGTTGCTCAGAATTTGTGTTTCTTTTTTTTCTGAACATGATCAGAGCACGCCCTATGAGCTCAGAATATAAATATTCAATTTATGCATTTATGACAACTATGTGCTCAAGTGTGATTCATAAACACCTCAGAACAATCGGAGCACGCTTGGTTCAGAGAGCCCTCATAATGCTCGAGCTCAGTTCAGTGCTCAGCTTTGAACGAAAAAAGAAAAACGCCTATTGTGTGAGTAAGAGTAACACAGAAAAGAAACCGAAATTATGTTTATATCCCATTTATTTGCTATCCAATCTACTCACCAGCCACCACCACCAACAAGTATTTTGGTTCAATAAGCACTAGTGCAATTATTGCTCTCATATTCTCATCTGTCAGATTTCCTCTCTCTCAAACTAAGCAAGACTACAACGCCACTGCCTCTATATACTATATACCTACAATTTTAAGGGCGAGCGATGTTTTGCTAACAAGAGCAGCTCTGAAAATGTTAGTAGCTGCTTTCTTTAATTATGCTCCAATTTTATTGCATATTTCTTGGCACAATATTTCGAGCATTTGAGGGCAGAGCCACGTTAGTAAGTTATAAATAGTTAGTAAGTATACAGAAAAACACACTCATATCTTGTTCGATCTATTTTATTCCTTTAAAACATGCAGATAACCATCTGAAACTAAATTTACTTTTTTAAAGGACTTGCTGGCAGATAGTTGATTCCTGCATTTCCATGAGAATAAATGCCAGATCCACCTGTGCTTATCAACGATGGTCCAACAAGGCTTCCTCCTAGTCCTCCAACTAAATGTACACCACTGTTACCATAGGCAACATTGCTAGCATAATTTAAGACTGGGGCTACACCACCATCGAAAGTTTGAGACAATCCTCCTGTGTTCTCATATTGAGCTTGGATTGTTTGCTTGGCAACAGCAACATCGTGTGGAGTTCTGTATTTAATGATCCTAACCTCAGGTGAAGTCTGCACATTCTCTTGGATCTGTTGGATCTGTCCAATAACCTGTGAAGCATCGTTCTCCTTGCTGAGCACATAAATGGCAGTCTTTTGCTCAATAGCCTGTTTAGCTAATTGCACAGCAGCATTGGTGGCGGCGTTGTTTTCGGGGGCCTTGATGAAAACTACCTGTTGATTTTTCTTCAAGACATTACTCAGTTGATGTTGGATGTGTGAGGCGTGGTGCTCCTCTTCGGGCGCTGTGTAGTGGAAGAATTGCTTGCTGTACTCAACCGTTTGTGGAACAGAGTCCAATGCGCTGAGTCCCACTACTGTTGTGCCTCCGACTTGTCCAGCGTTGTACGAACCGCTGGTGTCATATGAAATACCGTTTCCTACTAAGCCATCGGATACTATTGAACCACCGTTTCCTAATAAGCCACCGGATACTATTGAACCACCGTTTCCTACTAAGCCACCGGATAGTACTGAATCACCGTTTCCTAATAAGCCACCGGATACCAATGAACCACTGCCTCCATATGAAAGAGCGTGTCCAGAGTTGAGAGCGTTGCCATAAGCGTTGGTTGAAACGATTTGTCCACTTGAGTGTCCTACTCCATAATTGTATGAGGTGGGCAGTAAACCGGCGCTTGCTGCTGCTACTAAGGCCAAAACCTTCAAATAGAAAACATCTCGAAAGGATCTTTAAAATGCAACGCCATCAACTATACCAATACTCACAATAAAAGCTCTCATGATTGCGTCCTACTTCGTCGTTGACTGGTGCAGAATTGTACTGAACCTACGAAATGTGTTCTAGTTTTATAGTTTGACAATGAATAACTGGATCTCTAAACTTGTCTATTTTGTTGACCGCAGAACTAGAGGCTGCATAAATATATAATGTACACTTTGGAACAACAGTAAATAGAAAAAATCCAAATTATTTTATTACTTTATTTCGCATATATCTAAATATTTCTATTAATGCAAATTGTTATTTTTTTTTTGTATACTTCTGTGGGTGAATCCTAAAATAACTGGAATTTTTAGTGTCACAGCAGATAGTCTAGTGCAGTAAAGTAAATGCTAAAATGTTAGGTGTTAAAAGAGAAGCTTGTTTTAGTTATAAGCGGTTGTTGTTTAGTTACAAACAAAAAGTTGACCCCAATGTTGGCTTATTTTCTTTCCCTTACATTACCTGCAAAATTCAGCAGGTAAGTGAACTGGCTTAAGCGAAAAGCTCTGCAGAACGATGTATAGTGCCGGTCGTACACTACGCGCGCAACTAACGTAATCAGCTGCGTGCATGTTAAAGTGCATAGCTGCACTACAAATTTACGTTACTCGCTATCAGAAACACACCCAAATATTTATTTATTTATTTATATATCAAATAACAGAAACATATTGGCACAGCAACAGCAATATCAACAGCAACTTTGGCAGCGATTGCGCATTTTTCAGAGAGACTCATTTTTAATGGCTTATTATTATTAGATGCACACATGCCTATAACATCATCGGCACCGATTTCGGAGCTTAGTCATCAATTTAATATTGCTGTGCAAATGCTACCAACTCCAACTTTAGGGTGACCTTTTGCCTTTTCTATTAACTTTCGATTTTCTAATACTGACATGCTGCAGCAGCGTTACCAGATACCTTAAGAAATTTGAGTTTATTTAGAGAATAACATTTTTTGATTTGTTTGTAGCTGTATATACTATTACTATACTCATACTCATTCACGAAATTAATGTTAAATGACAACTTAAGTTTTATTACTTCTTACAAGTTGACAGGCTGTCATGAATGTGTTATCTGTCATCAAAAAAATAAACTAATTAAATATTAAACAATATTATTATTATTAACCATACAGCTACATTAGAATGATTAAAAAGAAAAATCTTATTTCCCAATTTCATATATTTCGATAACATTCTAAAGATGCATCGCTTTTATGTAACATAACTGAATTAAGAAGCGAAATTATTTTTAGAAAACAAACATGACTAGATATTAGCCTTACGATTTTTTGTGCCAATGGGTTCGCATGACGCGTATTTCATCTACATTTTTGATTACGTATGTGTAGAAGCATTTATGTGAGTTTTCTTCTGTTTGCCGTACAAACATACTGGTATTATTTCACTTCCGTGGTGTCCAAGATGCTAGACCTTACCTTGCATATGCCACTTCCGCTTTGGCAAAGTTGCTGGCAGCGTTCATAGAATTTTATCCGTTTAATTTGAAATTGTTCGTTAGGTGTGAAGAATATTTTTTTAGGATTAAGTGTACATTTGCTAAAATTATTCGTGACAAATTAACAATGTAGATTGGTTGAGGGAAAATAAAAATATTTTGAGCAAACTTTCTTCATTATTAAAGAAAAAATTACACAAGAAATCGAAGTAAATGATATCCAAAAGCGGAAAATACACAACCATGTTTTTCCTTATATGTTTTTAGTATATAAAAAATATCCTGTAGATAGTTTACTAACCAAACAAATCGAATTATTCGCCTTTAATAAAATGTAAAATAACTAACCAGTGACATTCAGTAATGCTAAAATGCTACATCACATTTCCCCACGGTTGCCGCGGTTGGCAGTATTTACTTTTATGTTTTTGCATGTCACACGGATTCTTAATTGAACTAGAACTGTTTTCTGACACTTTTGTTTGCTTCGCCTCGAGCTTGTCACAACTCATCATAGCTGCTTCTCCCCATTTTGGAGGATTATGGGAAACGGCGAGTCAAGCCGATGGAGTACTATGTTCCAACTGAAAAGAATTGAAAGGAATTCAACTCTTCCTTTCAAGGAATTGACTACCCGAATTGTGCAATGTCTGAACTCAAGGCTGACTCATTGTTAGAAGACGAACCGTTTTCATTATCCAAATAGATTCTGGCACGAGTTAAGCTGCATCCGGGAGTAGACATCAAACTGGTGGGTCTAAAATGCCAATACTTGCATAATCTTGGCGGTATGAAATCAAAATAAGTCAGTTTTTATACCAACTGTCTAGAAGAAACTTATGAGCTTATGACGTTATAATCCTAACTGAAACCTGGCTGAACACTGATATCAAAAACTGCGAGGTTATACTGGAGGATCTTTACGAACTCTATTGCACTGACCGCTGCCCTACCAATAGTCTTTTTAGAAATGACGGTGGTGTTGCCATTGCGATATATAAATGCTTCAAATCTGATCCTTTGTTTATAAATGAATTCTTAGACTTGGAACGTACTTCTTTTAAATTGACCTTAAGTGATTTATCGTGCCTTTGTATTGTTGCTGTTAATATTCCATCTGTGTCATCGGCCTTCGTGTACGAAAGGTATTGTTGCGCTCTTGTCCAGACTGCCGATTTTGTTGGTTGTCACAAAATTTTTGTATTTGCTGATTTTAATCTGACCAATGCATATTGGTATGTGGATCCAGAATGTCCTTCTTGTTATAATCCGTCAGAGTTTGGACCCTTGCATGGCAAGCTATTTTCAGAAAATATATTAAGTGCAGGTCTCTACCAAATTATTATAAAGGGTCATTCAGTTTTCGGTTTCGAAAGTAAAGCGATACATTTTTGATGAAAATTCTATTTCATTATAAAGTTTGGACTTTGTCATTAAGTGTGAAATACATTATCATTCAAATGGCCGTCTCGGAAAGATACGCAGCATGCGATTCTTTTGAAGTAATTTTTAACCACTTCTTGCACACATTTCGGGCGGTATCTCGGCCATATCTTGAGTAATGTTGGTTTTCAATGCCGGCACACTGTGGTCCAAAAAGGCAAATCTCGTGGCAAAAATACTAAATTCGATGTTTTATTTTTATTGTTTTTTTTTTTTTTTATTTCTAATAGAAATATAGACGGAGCTTCAAAAACAGCTAACAAAATAATTTTCTGCTAACTAGTTTGATTTATTTTCTTTTTTGCAAATATGGAAAATTGAACGAAAAATCTTAATTTTCTCGAATGTGGTATAGTTGTTTTATATATAAATAAATTAAAATTTGAATAAAAAAAAAATTACCTAATATTTTTAATAAATAAAACAAAAATAAAGCAAAAAAAATTGTAGGAGAAATTGTAATTTGCTTAAAAAAATCGTATTCCCAGTGATGACATTTTGGCCTCAAAAGCAATATTTCCTTGTGGAATATTTCAGTTATTTTGTTAATTAAAAGAGCTGAGAGCGTGAAATTTTCTCCTTATATCAATTGAAAATAGGTTTGTTGTTTGATCGTAAAAAAATCTACCCAATTCCACACCCCTTTTTATATAAGTGTCAATTGGTTCTTGCAAACCGCCCACTTTAACGACTCTTTTTCGAATAAGTTCCTCCTAAACCAAAAAGGTTTATGAGGTATGCTGTAACTGAGTTTCTTCGAATTACTCAAATAATTGTAAATCATTATTGTTATTAACTTGCAAAAAGAAAGGGATTAATTGATTTAACACATGGGGCAGCTTAAATTTCACAAGTAAAACAATTCTTGTGCATGTACAATTGTACATATGCAGGTATATAAGCCATGACAAAGGATAAATGGTGTTAATTTTTAAAAGGCTTTACTGAAACATGAATATTCCAAACAGAACCGTTTTAGAACATTTAATCAATGTTTCGAATTCTCAAGAATTTGTAACTTTGATCCAAAACAAATACGAAGGCCTTCTAAATCCTTAGATGCATGTTCAGAATAACTACACCAAAAGGAGGGAACTATAGGAAACTACGGGCAATATTTCGACTGAAAGTGTTTCCACAGCCTTGAGCATAAAATATAATGAGGATCACGAATAGACAAAAGCGGTACAAAATGAAAAAAATCTGTTTAAATACTTGCGATAAACATTAAAAATTGGTTCGTCAACCAATGTTGTAAAAAAATTATTTTTGATCACCCTGTGAACAATTAAACAGCCGCAGACCTTTTTTTACAAGATTCGTAAAACTTGACCTTTCTCTGTTAATTCATTTTTGAAAGAAAATCTTACTTCAGCCTGAGATTTAGAAACTGTGAAGCAATTTTCTTAAAAATCACTTTTTTTATAGGCTTAGAAATATCCTTTAAGAAAAATTGTGGCGATATCTTCACGCGTTCAAAAGTTATGATTCTTGCAACCAAAAAAGGAATTTTGTACCACAGTGCGGCGTAGCCGGATTTGGAGATGTTTCTTGGTCCGAAAGCTGATAAGCTGACTTCAGGCGTTGAACGGGCACCTACGCATCCTTACTCGGCATAGCCAGTTTGTACGTTTGAGACCGACGATATAGGACTGGATTTGGTCCAGTTTGAGCAGGCTGCAACGTGGCTACATCGTGTTGTACGGCTAATGCAAGCAACGTAACGTGGTAACTGAAACCAGAGCAAATATGAAACGGCCCACAATGTCCACGTGAACGTGCTAGAACCTTCCGGTGGCTGCAAACATTCCGCAAGGTGGTGCGGTATGCCTATGGACTTTGATCCTCTGGCAGGCAGAACAGGGACGTACCTATTTGCCCGTATCAGAGTTCATCGATGGGCAGAAAAATTGGAGTGCGACTAATTTTCGTGAGGCTAGTGTCCTGTAACGACTGAGGTTGTGAACAGTGTCAAAGTCAGAGCATATGAATGCCGGTTTCATGGATGGTCGAGAAGATGTTGGCAGATACTTCCTTGCGCTGAACTTCACATTCTATAATATCATCTGAAACGCAGATGACACAGTCACAGATACACACTGTATATCGAACGAACGAAGACAAAATTCTCCACTTTTTAAGTACTTGTCCGGCTCTCCCGCTAAAACGAAAACGCCATCTGTGATCCTTTCACAACAATGGGCTTCGCTCTAACCACTAGTAAGAAGCAAGCACAAGCTCTTAAGCAACGTACGTAAGAGTTTTGTGTTAACTGCTTTCTTTAGGTAATTATGCTCCAAATTTATTGCATATTTCTTGGCACAATATTTCGAGCATTTGCGGGCAGAGCCACGGGACAAAAACCAGTTAGTAAATAAAACACACTCATATCTTATTCGAACTATTTTATTCCTTTTAAACATGCAGATAACCATCTGAAACTAAGTTTACTTTTTTAAAGGACTTGCTGGCAGATAGTTAGCTCCAACATTTCCATGAGAAATAATGCCAGATCCACCTGTGCTTATCAACGATGGTCCAACAAGGCTTCCTCCTAGTCCACCAACTAAATGTACACCACTGTTACCATGGGCAACATTGCTAGCATAATTAAGGACTGGAGCTACACCACCATCGAAAGTTTGAGACAATCCTCCTGTGTTCTCATATTGAGCTTGGATTGTTTGCTTGGCAACAGCAATATCGTGTGGAGTTCTGTATTTAATGATCCTAACCTCAGGTGAAGTCTGCACATTCTCTTGGATCTGTTGAATCTGTCCAATAACCTGTGAAGCATCGTTCTCCTTGCTGAGCACATAAATGGCAGTCTTTTGCTCAATAGCCTGCTTAGCTAATTGCACAGCAGCATTGGTGGCGGCATTGTTTTCGGGGGCCTTGATGAAAACTACCTGCAGATTTTTCTTCAAGACATTACTCAATTGATGTTGGATGTGTGAGGCGTGGTGGTCCTCTTCGGGTGCTGTGTAGTGGAAGAATTGTTTGCTGTATTCAACCGTTTGTGGAACAGAGTCCAATGCGTTGAGTCCAACTACTGTTGATCCACCGATTTGTCCAGCGTTGTATGCAACACCGGTGCCATATGAAACACCGTTGCCTACTAAGCCACCAGATAATAATGAACCACCAGATCCGACTAAGCCACCAGATACCAATGAACCACCAGATCCTACTAAGCCACCAGATCCTACTAAGCCACCGGATAGTACTGAGCCACCGGTTCCTAATAAGCCACCAGATACCAATGAACCACTGCCTCCATATGAAAGAGCGTTTCCAGAGTTGAGAGCGTTGCCATAAGCGTTGGCAGAAACGAGTTGTCCAGTTGAGTGTCCTACTCCATAAGCGTATCCCAATGGGTTGGGCAGTAAACCGGCGTTTGCTACTGCTACTAAGGCCAAAACCTTCAAATAGAAAACATCTCGTAAGGATCTTTAAGATGCAACGCCAACTATTCCAATACTCACAATAAATGCTCTCATGATTGCGTCCTACTTCGTCGTTGACTGGTGCAGAATTGTACTGAAACTACGAAATTTTCTCTAGTTTTATAGTTTGACAATGAGGAACTGGATCTCTAAACTTGTCTATTTCGTTCATCGCAGAAATAGAGGCTGCATATTATGTAAAATGTACATTTTGCAACAACAATAAGTAGAAGAATATATAAATTAGTTTAATAGTTTATTATGCATATATCTGAATAATGTCTATTAATGCAAATTGTTATTTTGTCTCATTCTTCCGTGCGTGAATGCTAAATTAACTGGAATTTTGAATGTCACCGCAGATAGGTTGGTGCAGTAAAGTAAATGCTAAATTTTAGGTATTAAAATAGAAGTTTTAGTTTTAAGCGGTTGTTGTTTTTATAGGAAAAAAACGTTGACCCAGTTTTGGATTGCTTAGATTTCCCTTACATTACGATTACGTTTGTCTGAACTGCTCTATATCGAGTTAACAGGAAAATTTAAGAACATAACATTCGTGAACGCACCTAAAAAAATCTTCAGATAAGTGAATTGCTTAGAAGATACGTATATTCATGTATATAAGATATATTGTTTTCTATCTGTTAAAGAAGCGTTTTCTAACTAAGGAAATATGGGACAGCCACAGAGAATGCGTTCTTCATTAGCTGAGCTACATCCGGGAGTAGGCAACAAATGGGGCGGTCTAAAAGACTATAATCGGCAAAATCAGCCAACTATCGAACAGCAAGACCATTGATAAGCTACTTGTACCTACGTATTACCATCATATCAATTTGCAGGAGTAGTGCCACATGTAAAACAACATATCCCAATTGAAGGTAGTAAATTATACTCATAACAACACTCATTAACGCACTTTTCAACAATAACAACAATATATTTTTTGATGCAAATAATAACATAACACTATCATTTAACACTGCCCAAAATAAATTTCACAAAAGACGCACACAACTGCATATCAACAAAAACCACTCAATAAAATTCCACTCAAAAAAATAAAAAAAATAAATACAAAATTCAATAAAACAAACTGCATTTAACACGAGAAATGATTCAGAATTCAATATGTATTAGATACAAAAATCAACAAGTCGAACCGGCCGGCGCAATCGCACAACATTTATTTGATAGGAAAACAAATGACAGAAAAAGATCATGCGTTCTAAGTAGATGAAAAGAGATGACAACGTAGTAGCTTTGTACGACTACCCATAATATTACTCACTCTCATACTACATGGTTATAGACATATGTCTGGCTCGTTCCAACTGCCTGTTTCTTCAATAGATCGAGACAAAAAGTATTTGCAGATCTAGAAAGATGATAAAGGCGATAGCGGATTGGAAGTATCCATACAGTGCTGCCAAATTTTAATTTTTCAGTAATTGGATTTAAGTTACTTGTGAAGAGTGAGTGTAGGGGATGACAAGTAAACTACATGGAAAATTATTGAACAACATTTGTTGAAACTCAACACACTTACATTTACATTTGAAAAAAAATAAACAGTTGGCGGAACAGACCCGTAGGGATTCTAGGCTTGGCTTCTCATAACCACTCGTTTTGTGTGAGATTTTCATATTTCTGAAGAATGGAAGGGATCTACAATTTTATGACGAGTACAAACGAATCGGCGATTGTTAAAACAACATAAGCAACCGATTTTTCGAAATCAGTTTTATTACCGCTTATGTGTACCTACCCATTGCGTTGAGTACAAAACCAACATGATTTGATACCTAAAACACACAGAAATGCGAGCGCTAAATCGGCATTTTGTACTAAGACAACCTATCTCTTCTACCATTTTTTGTATCTCCTGTAAAAATATGAAAATGTCACTTGTCTTGTTTTAACAATCACCGATTTAAACGTCCAATTGAGAAGCTCTTTCATGACAGTGGGGACGTTCAAGTATCTAGTTCAGCAAGTCTGACGGCTGTCAATAAATTCGTGACTGAGTACTTAGTTCACAGTTCGCATATGTGGCTGACGTAGAAAAAGTCCCGACCAATCTAGTTTTTGCGTTCAGGTTACATCTTATCCAGGCGAATCTAGTCGACTTAAGATAACTAGGTTTTTGAATGTGCCCAGTTATATTCTCCGATGGTTGTCAGACGTTCGCGAGAGGTGACACAGTGGGAAAAAAACCTAAAGATGTAATTTGTATTTTTCCGGGTATCGAACATGGGACCCCTCGCTTAGTAATCAAACACACCAAGCCACTCCGCCTACACATTTAAATTTACTTTCCATTCAAATTAAATGTTTAATAAAACAATTTTTATTAAACCTACAATGCCTTTTTTGGTTTTAAAACGCAATGGAGTAAAACAGTCCACCTCTTTAAAACCTGGTTCGGACGTACTATTTTATGCAGTTTAAACACAAAACTTTCTAATTCACTAAAGTGTCAGTCAAATAGTTATGTACTTTTTTCGGTGCCGTAAAATAAGGCCAAGCGAAATAAATAAATAATAAATTTGGCCATTTTTCACTTTACAAAAGTGAAATAAAGCCATAAAGGCCAAATTGGCATTATTACGCTTTGATCTCATTAGAAGTGAAACATAGCCAAATGTGGCTGTCCTGAATGTTATTTTCAACTTAATAATAATTTTTCTTTCTTGGAGTTTATAATTTTGATATATACAAACATATTACATAGGTAGATTCATTTGTATGTATATGTAGATTACTAAAAAAATAATAGCATCAAATTCGCGCGAATTTTTTGCTATTATTTATTTTCATAAGAAAAAGTAATGTAAAAAAACAATCAACCAATTTAAATTAAATTCCTAAAAAAAGGAATAGCAAAAAATTCTTATGAAAAAAAAATAATAGCAAAAAGTTCGCGCGAATTTGTTGCTATTACTTTTTTTTTTCATGAGAATTTTTTTCTATTCCTTTTTTTTTATAAGAAAAAATTAAAATTAGTTTTTCTTATGAATTTATTTTGCTTTTATTTTGGTAAATTATTTTTTCTTATAATAAATAAAAAAAAAACAAATTCGCACGAATTTTTTGTTATTATTTTATTTCAGAAGAAAAAATTAAAATTAGTTTTTCTTATGAATTATGCTATTATTTTTGTATATTAGTTCGCGCGAAATATTGCCATATGCGATATAAAACCATATTTGGTCTTATTTCACAAAATGTTGAAATATGGCTTTATTTCACTTTTTTCTATAGTCTTTTGTATCGGCAAGTACAAAAATAATGTACACGACTGTGTCGCACAAAATTTTCTTATTCATTGCAAGTTTTTTGTTGTGGATTTGTAGATAGCAGGTATTTATATTTATCCTAAAGCTAAGAAGCTTTTGGAATTGTAAGTAGGGATAAATTGCAAGATTAGGATTAGGCAGGCGCAAATAAAGTGGTTTGGCTTAGAAAAAGTTTTTATTGGTTGTTATTGGATTTGTGCTAGAACATGTAAACATTTTTGATAAATGTTTCCAACCAACTTATTCTAAATAAACCAAGTATCAAATTTGCAGGCGCATCTTCCAAGCTACGCAAGCGTTCTCCTTAACAGTACCATCCGTCATACATTTTTGTTAACACGATATTGAGAGGAATATGCAAATCATTTGGAACTCAAAGTGAAGAAAGGAATAGATTCAGTATAATATACAAACAATATTATCAAATATAACAACACCAACGGACGAGACAATCACAATCACAAGATCACAGTATCAAGACTTCAAGTTTGAATGTCCAATAAATCAAGAGTCGTAAATAAATAACTAAGTAAAAAAAAGACCTGAAAGCCCTCTAAACCTCTACCAATATGCTACAGTTAGCTGCATTAAAACTAGGGTTGATACGGAGCTTCGACTCCGAATCCGATATGTCGGAACCTCCGGTTTAAATTACACCTCCGAATCCGGCTTCGGTTCCGATATAATCACATCGGAGGTTTTTCGTTCGGAATCGGTGACGACCGATAAACATGAACGACAAAGAATTATCGAGTTGCGACATGTTACACTTACAATACAATACGGCTGTCTTTTCACTCTTTTATTTACTTTAAATGAGTAGGCGATATTTGCATTGAAGTTAAGAGTGCGTGCGTCAGACGTGTGAGTTAGTTAATGATTAGTTGATTTCGTAAACAGATAATTTGCCGTTCTAATAAAAATTGATTTTTCAAATTTTATATTTTAATAATTAATTTGTGTCTGCGTGCGACCTCCGCCTCCGACTCCGATTCAACTCCGACTCCGCGGAGGTCGGTATGAGGCTTCCGACTCCGACTCCGACTCCGGTAAAACCACCTCCGTAACATCCCTGATTAAAACCACACAAATTCAAATTTGATTCGTTTTATTCGTCTTTAAAAATATTTAACAATTAATTGCTAAAAATCCTGCTTATCTTAGCGGGTTTGCAGGCAGATAGTTTGAGTGAACATGGCTGACACCTGATCCGGGTCCAAACGAGTTGCCACCAGATACTCCATAGCTAAGAGATCCTCCTGTTAGTCCTCCAGTTGATCCTCCTGTTACTCCTCCAGATAATAGAGATCCTCCAACATTATAGTTGGTAGATGCAACCTTGGTAGCATAATCAAGGACTGGGGCTACACCGCCATCGAAATTTTGAGAAGCTCCTCCAAAGTTGTCGTATTGGGATTGGATTGATTGCTTGGCAACAGCAATATCTTGTGGGGTCCTGTATTTAATGAACCTAACCTCAGGTGTAGTTTGTACATTCTCTTGGATCTGTTGAATCTGTCCAATAACCTGTGAAGCATCGTTCTCCTTGCTGAGCACATAAATGGCAGTCTTTTGCTCAATAGCTTGTTTAGCTAATTGCAAAGCAGCATTGGTGGCGGCATTGTTTTCGGGAGCCTTGATGAAAACTACCTGCAGATTCTTCTTCAAGACATTGCTCAATTGCTGCCTGGTGACTCCTTCGTTACGCTGCTCTTCGGGTGCTGTGAAGTGGAAGAATTGCTTGCTGTACTCAACCGTTTGTGGAACAGAGTCCAATGCGCTGAGTCCAACTACTGTTGTGTGACCGCTGGAGCCATATGAACCACCGGTTCCGACTAAGCCACCGGATACTAATGAACCTCCGTTTCCGACTAAGCCACCGGATACTAATGAACCTCCGTTTCCTACTAAGCCACCGGAGACTAATGAACCACTTGGGCCATATGAACCACTGTTTCCTACTAAGCCACCGTTTCCGACTAAGCCACCGGATACTAATGAACCTCCGTTTCCGACTAAGCCACCGGAGACTAATGAACCACTGCCTCCATAAGAAACAGTGCTCACTGGTTGAAGAGCGTTGCCATAAGCGTTGCTAGATAAGATTTGTCCAGATGATTGTCCTACTCCATAACCGTATCCTGTGCTGGGCAGTAAACCGGCGCTTGCTGCTGCTACTAAGGCCAAAACCTTAAAAAAGGATGAAGTCTCGCATTAGGATTTATTTTAATGTGCAACACTATCAATACTCACAATAAATGCTCTCATGATTGCGTCCTACTTCGTTGTTGACTTGCGAAAACTGATACTCAATTTACGAAAAGCATTCGCGTTTTATAGTTTTGTAAAATGAACTGGAATCTTTCAATTTGCCTATTTTTCTCTTCTTGAATATACAGAATCTATAATTTACGCCTCCTATTATAATAGGTCAAATGGGCATCCATAATTTGGCTTTTGCCTAACATATCTTAGAAGATCTGTTTTATGCAAATTTGTTTAGTTTTGTCTATTGGTACTATCATTCTATATATTGTGTATTATGCTAAACAAACTGGAATTGATAAATCTAAGTAACCTATTGTAAACGAGTTATTGCAATAAGGCAGATAATAAATTTAAATGCTTGATTTGGGACAGCCAGTGTAAGAATCTTATTACAAGACATAGTGACGGTAGGCTAAAAAAAAATATTTAGGAACCCTTTGGGAGCGAAACGTCAGTCTATTATTGAATTTGTAACGTAAAATAGGGGAAACATAAAATTGGGAACAAGAAACGATTTGCTGTATTTGTATTTTTAAACAATTCTATCATCACGTCTAGTCGTCAGCCTCTAATGGCTGTTACCATTGCCTAAACCTGTTCACTGCTGGCTTAGAGAGTTAACAAATATAAACATTTTTTACAGCTGGGTAAAAAGTTGATATTTTAGTTTTTTGCAGACGGAAGTTTTGCATAATGTACATACACTATTTTATTTACGTCACGCCATAGCCTTGCTTAGGTTCGTTTGCAGTTATTACTATGCTTTTATACTGCTCTACTCATAATGACCTGAGATAGACTTGAATTTTAACTTAGTTTTGTGTCATTTCCGTCAAATTATACTGATAGTGTTAAAGTAGTCATTATCTATGTCTCAAATAAAAAGTCGTGTACCGGAACCGGGTACGGTGTGGTTGAACAATTTATCAGAAAAGTTATTCCTATGCTTTTCCTCGGGTCGGAGGGTTGGTATCATTCACTCTACATGTCCTACATATCGAAGACGACTGGATTGTTTTTTTTCTGGCGAGATCAATGCCGCTGTACAGCTCGTAGAGTTTGCCGTCAAATCCTCTCTTCCAAAGACCGTCAACGCAAACGGGACCGAAAATTACTTGAATAATTTCGCACTCGAATCGACCAAGGAGATCTTCTTTCGCATTTTCTAACGTACCTGCGTCGGCGGCATAAATTAGGTCTGTAAAATGTAAGGGTCTTACATAGAGTATACTTATATTGTTTCTTGAAAAGACCCAACTAACCAATTTCTTTCTTAGGCCAAAGTAACAGCGATTGGCAAGTGTAACTCTTCGCTTAATTCCTGTTTTGAAATTATTTTCCGAGGTAATAGCAGAGCCGAGGTATACAAAGTAAATAGATTCCTGAAAATAAGCTACCAGTCTACAGTGATGTTCTGTCTGAATCTTCGAGTATGTCCCTTCATGTTGATCGCATATATTTATTTTGTTTTGCCCTCATTCGCCACTAAACCCATTTCGTCGCTTCTGTACTGTACAGTACTTGCAAACGCACCTGTGACAGTTCGCTGTACAACTTGTTCGGGACATAATGCTACATTTAGCCCCTATTAGGATATTGAACTTTGAATGCACAATACAAAATTCGAACTAGCTCTACAGTACCAATCCTATCCGACACTGCCAAAATATCGTCGGTTGACAGGTAAAACTCATTAAGAACACATTTCAAGTAAAATTACCTTTTTTTACTAAGTACTTTATTTTTCATTAATCAATCGCAAGAAGAACTCACATGAGAGCGAATTGTGAACTGCGAACAATCGAATATTCGTAGTTTCTGACACTTTATTGACATGAAAACTTTTTTAAGTCGCAGATACCCGCGATTCAGTTTCAAAGTGTGACAGTTAGCGGCAAGAATTTTCGATTCGCGGGAAAGTTGTTGTAATTGTAAATTTCGCTATTTAAATTAATTAAGAGATATATTTTCTTTTTAGATTAGAGAAAAATAAATAAATAAATAGTTGGCGCAACAGGTCTGTAGGGACCCTAGGCCTAGCTTCTCACAACCATTCGTTTGTGTGAGTTTTTCATTTTTGAGACGAATGGAAGGGATCTACAATTTTATGCCGAATCCAAACGGCTAATTCAGAAGCTCCTTCATGACGGTTATACTCTCGGATGTTTGTCAGACGTTCGCGAGAGGTGGCGCAGCGGAAAAAAACCATAAGTTGGAATTTGGTTTTTTTCGGGATTCGAACCTGGGACCCCTCGCCTAGTAGTCCAACACACCAACCACAAAGCCACTGCGCCACTGCGCCACTAACATTTGATTAGATGTTAGATTAATTCAATATAATGCTTTTTTTGGTAGAACAAACAACAATTTTCAATTCATAAGTGTAATTGAATTGATTTGTTGGCAATTCGCGCAGATGTGAGTCGTCCTTAAGTCCATTAATCAATACGAATCTAATATATAAAAATCTCGTGTCACGGTGTTTGTGGCCGTACTCCTCCGAAACGGCTGGACCGATTTTTATGAAATTTGTTGTGTATGTTTGTAGGTATGAGAATCGGTCGTGAAGTATATTTCATACCGCTAGGTTTCCATGTCCACAACATTTTTGCTTTTTATTTTTGACGAACATTTTTTTTTGCATCTTTTATAGATTCGGCATCATACAAATTTATAACCCCAAGTCTTCACCTTCCAACCCCAACCCACCATTTTTAATCACGATTTCGGTTTTTTTGTATGAACAATATCCAAATAATTTAGTCGTCGTTCGTTTTTAAAACAGAACGTGTAGAAATTATGTATGGTATTGAATGACAGGTGGCGCTACTTCCCACCAATTGAACTTTCATCCACACATGCGCAAGTAGTGAAGTTTTGAGTCACTTTGACATTTATTTCACTCTGCATTTTTTATATATCACAACCCCGAAAGATTTAAACCGCGAAAATCAGAAATTGCATTCTTTCTGAGGATTATTGGATTTTGGGTTCCTGAAAATTAAATTTTAGAAAGAGAAAATTTTAATCTATGACAATGGGCTAATTTTTGTGTATATATAGTAAATAATAATTTTATTTTATGATCCTAAACATGACTTGAACTTTCATTTTCATTGGAAAAGAGAAAATATCGATTTAAAGAAATGACAAACACTTCGGAATTGACATTTTACAATCGTCTAATTTTGCCCTCCTCTAAAAACGCGTTTTCGCAAAAAGAAAGAGCCGATCATATGGAGGCAAATCGTGTAGTGCGAACCACCCTTCATGCAAATGATGATTGAGGTTACCGGAACTTTATTTGCCGTCAAGACACGTGCACCACCTTTTAATTTAAATCGAGCTGCGTTTCGTTATGCTTTCGAGCTCGAATAAAATTGTCATGGTGCGTTAATATTGGGCCATTGAACGACGCCTATCAGTATTGCAATGCATTTTCCGCAAATATGTAGGTGTCCTTTCCGTTTCGTCATTCCAATTGAATTGGACGGAATTGCTATTGCGTGCGGTCAGACATCTATCGAAATCGCATTGTGAAGAATGAGGTTAACCAACTGCATTTGATTTCGTTTCCGCACAATTCGAAATTGAAAATCAGCTCAGCTATAATTTTGCCGTGTGAAGAATCTCCAATCAAATGTCATTGAAGTGACGATTTTAAGGGGAAATTCAAAGGCGAAGATGTTGTTTGTTATTTTACTTTCGTAGTAAGAATGGAAAAGACTGTCAAAATGGCTGTGTTAGGGAACGCTTTTGTAGTAATATGAAAAGTAAAAGATACATAACTCAAAAATTCAAAAAAATGGTTGTTGAAATGTCTGATAAACTCAAAGATTTGACTAATTTTAATTTATTAACAATATAAGTTGATTCATCTAGCGATGAAAGTAATTTGGAGTTAATCGCACTTCTTTTTGATAGATCAAAGTATGTGGAAGAATCTGTACTGATTGAACTACAAGCATTCAAGAGAAAGAATAGGCAACACTGCATTCAAAATTACGTAGAGGAGATTTTCCCTTCGTGGAGGAGGACGAATTTCGTCGGCACTTTCGAAAAGAATCTTCTCAATTTAATTTGGCCACCTGTTGCTATCATATTAATACGCAGGAAATTTAGTTTACTTAAAGCGACTTTATTCTTCAAACCTGACACAGTAGGTGTCATGCTAAGACTCCGTTCACTGCATTTTTGAGGCGACAATGCTATTTGGCTGTGCTGTCAAAAAACAAGAATTAAGCAAATTTTACTCGTTGGAGGCTTTTAAGTGATCTACCTTATTAATAATTTCAGCATTTTCTCTAAGGTACTTTTTTTTAGAAGAGGGCCTATTCCATCAATAAAGCTAAGCTTTAAACTCTTTGCCATTTCTTGTCGGACTTCATCCACCGTAGGCACCTGCGCTGATTGCTGATTTTTCCCTTATAGATTGTCATTTTACTAGTTTAACAGCCAATATAAAAATTCTTTATAAATATTTATAAAGAATTTATAAATCAACATCCAGCTACATCCCTCATACACATCTCATCAAAAACACACACCGAGTACAATAATTGCTGATGGATTAATGATTTGTATATTATTCTTCTTCTGCAATCAATAATTTTGAATTTGTTGAAAACTTTAAGATAAATGCCGTGCAAATTTCCTATTGTATCTCAAAGTTGGTAACGCCCCAGGCATAATAAAACCAGCATTGCCTTGCGCTGCCTCAAAATAAGAATAGGTATTTCATCATTGAGGTAGAATTTGCAAAAAAAAACCGGCCGATGATAACTAATCACTGGTCAGTTTAGCCCCTTTCAAGACACGATCCATTATACAATACGCGCTACTATAAACTTAGCACTTCTGGTATCAACTCTTTTGCGGATCTACGGATAGTCTACGGTGGACTAAAAGATTACTGTTGACCGTAGGGTCAAAAGAGAAGAGTATGATTGATTATAACGTTGTGGACATTAACATTCGTCGGCGACACACAAAAAACTTACGCTGTGTTCTGCGTAAGCACGGGCATGCGTTGCGATGCGATTAATGCGTCAAAATCAAACAGATGCTAGCTTATGTAGACGTCCAGCGTAAACACGATATTGCGGCAACGCGTGTTTTGCGACGTTTCCGCATCGCACGCATTGTTTGAAAATCAAACTGATTTGATTTTGCTGTCATTTATCGTACGGAATCTAATAATGGAGGTTCTGAAAAGGAAAAGCCTTTCTTCAACAGATATAGGCCTCTGAAAGTTTGTTGTACCATGTTAACAAATATCATATCCTACGTTTTTCAAAATAAATATATGGTCAAATGCTTTCGTCGCCATTCTTGCATACTGCCGAAATGCAGTCTCATCCGCTCGCAATTGTTGGTATAAGTGATAAAACTCGCCATTAAGTACTCTGTTTTTGTATATAACATTCGTTTTTAATTTATTACTCTTATTTCTTAATATTCTTATTTTTAGTAAACTGTTTTGCAACAGTGAAAGCTTACGGGCCGAAAATAAAGTCATTTCGAATTGAATAGGTATATTAAAAAAAGTGGTTTTTAACGCAACCCGCATGAACGCACCATCGTCTTGTAGTTGTAAATACAATTCCGCATTCCCCGCACACAAATGTGGTGCGTACGGACATCGCATCGCACGCAAAAATCGTGCCCGTGCTTACGCTGGACACAGCGTCATGCAACAACAAATCAAGCAAAAGAAATGTGTTTGCAATCTAAACGATTAATAACCCCTTGGTTGGGTTCCGAAGATGTCTCTATCGATCGACGACGACACAACACACAAGACTAATTTCAACACAGCTTCGTCGTTGGCGTATGTGAACTGTGAACTGCGAAGAATACACATTTTCCAACCCCTGAGAGAAGGGAAATTTGTGAAAATTTGCACTGCTCAAATGTTTATGGATGCAAATTCGAGCTTTGTGGTTTATTGAGTAGTATACGTAGGTAGGCATCGACGTATCCTATACAGCATGAGAACCCACTATTAAAAAGGGTTGCAACAAATCATTTGTGAAATCCCTTTCTAATTTACTTCTAACGGGATAGATGATGTATTTCTTTTCAAGTAAGCAGCAGGTAGATTTGACCCGTGTTTATATTTCATTAAACTTTACATTGCGATCGCACATCAATACCTATGCGGTTGTGAAAAGATACTGCGTCATTTGTCCTAAATGCTAGGTGGATTCAGCTGAAAAACTGAAATACCTACATATAATCTTATTTTTACCTTTTAACTTAAATATATTGAATAATTCTGTGGAAACAAGGAAAAACAGCATAAGTCATTTTTAGCCACTTTTCAGGAGCGAAGGTTAAAAGTTTGAACTCAGATATGCCTTCCCATATCTTATGCGTTTTTTCCTGATACATAACACTGCAACCGTAAACGATATTTGAATGAAAAAAATATGACATATAGAATAGGGTACGGTGCATCCGATAGTAACATTAACTCAATTTTGACATAAGTCGACTTATGCTGTTCTTCCTTGTTGCCACAGAATTGAATAGATGTTTTCCAAAAAAAAAATTGGGCACTTAAAACGATTGTACAGGGTGGACCGTTCTGCTCACCCGTTGCTGTTTTGCTCTTTGCAATGGTAAAATAAGACGACATATATTTTAAGAAACGATCCATTATGCCACACCATAAGCGCTACTATAAACATAGCACTTGTTTCAACTGTGCTAAGACATTACTGTTGAAGTCGAAACTTTTTTCAGTTGATGACGCTTCTTCCATAGGGCCAAAAGAGAAGAATTGACACGATCCATTAAAAATAAAACGACATTTATTTTAATTAGTTGTTATTTTAGGTAATTAGTTTAGTTGGAAGTTACATTTTTTAGCTTTCTCGAATGCGTATAGTAAGAGATATTCCGCGATACCAATAATCGTTTTTATTGTCCAGACTAAATTTTTCCAACTCACAATGGGGATATTTTCCATACAAAATTGCGTATTGTGACCTACAAAATATTAAAAACACTTAATTTCGAACTCGATATGTTAATCAATTCTGACATTACGATGATAGGGAAACTCAAAAAAGTGGATCACACAATTCTGTCCGTCCGTCCGTCTGTCTGTCTGGCTTAACGGCTGCCCGCATTTAGGTCAAACTTCGGATTTCGAGTTTTTGGGCCTACAGCTCGGGTCCGTTCTTTTTTTGCACGGTAACCTCAATATTAATGGTACTTCCCATACAAAATATTCAGTGTACACTTAGGGAAAAATCGATATAAAATCAAGATAATCAGTGTCAGATTAAGCCTATCCGTTGACGACAGTCTTTTAAGCTCGGAAGTTCTTAATCCAACTACAAAAATCTTACTTTTAGTATGCCTTTTGGTTAACCTTTAATTCTTATTTTAAGATTGTTCTAAAACAGTATTAACGTGTAAGCTTAAATTAAGCCCCAAATCATTTCATTCGAAGAATGCAACAACTTGATTTTAAATCGTTGTAAACTTAAATTCAATGAAGATTTTGAGAGCTTAAAATCACCTTATTTTCACCTATTCATCAGCAATAATAAATGAATACATTAATTCCACTTTTATTCAATTCTCCACTGTTTCATTTTTTGAAAGAACACTTAAATACGGAAACACGCAATTTGTACTACATATCAATCGGAATGAATGAACTTTTTCATCCATCATGCAAGTTTTACTTTGTGCGGCTTGATTGGAGAATTTAAATTGGCATATCATGATTATTTAGATCCTAATTGGTATGCACATTAATCCATCATGCAAGTTTAAGATTATTTGGGCTTGATTGGAGAGTATAATTCTTGTTCGATCCTGTACTTGTGTGCAAAAAAAATTATTCAGGTGCTATGATTCAGATTTCAATATTGCAGGATTGATTTAATAATAAAAATCTGGATTTTAGATTTTTGTTATAATTTTAAGAATCATTCGGCTTATTTTGAGCACGTAAGAATAAAGAAAATTAAGAATAAGCCTGATCGGACTAGAATTTAGCTTGCGATAGTTTTCTGAGTGTAGTTTGATTTGTTCGAAAACGGCTCTTTCAACTAAAACTGATATTTGAGCTTAAATAGATGAGGTTAACATGACTGTGTAATCAATTTTGCGCTAAAAAATTGAATAACGGTACTTTTGAAATTTGGAATATCTCTTAAACGGTCCATACGATTGTATGTATGGTTTTCTTTATATTATTGTACAATGGATTTTGAAAAAAATTTTTTTTTTTTAAATAATTTGGTTCTTTAGTTCAACTGCATATAATTTTACAAAAACCTCTCTTATTTTAAATAAGACTACGTACTTAATGTTTCTGAAAAAAATCTATGAAACAAAGAAAAAAACGTAGACACCGAAGTTCAAGGATTGTAAGATGTGCATACGCAAGAATAGTGCTCAATGGAGAACCAGCTCCACCACCCATTACATATATGGAAGAGGTTTGTTTTGCTATAAAAGATTTAAGACCAACAAAGCGCTGATGACTTAGCAGCAGAGATCTTCAAGTAAGGAGGTGAAAGTTGCCTGAAGCATGCACCATATCGTCAACCAGGCTATCAAATCAGCTCCATAGATCTCAGGTGATGCTACATATGCCTGCATTTATCTGTTTAGTTTTGTCGGATGAAAGATACTCTTCCGAGAACTCTTATCCCAGAACTCAGAAAAGTGTGCATTAATACGAATTTAACGAATTTGAAAATGCGCTTACGAATTTGACTTATAGAATTATGCTTATAGAATACAAATATGATCGCCATCGAGCAACTATAGTGCGTTTAGATCGGAAACTGGTTATCTACCAACCAACTCACAAACCAGGTAAAAGTAAAAGGAGCGAAAAGCAAACAAAATTAGCCGGGATGCTTCGAAAATTGTTAAAATACTTTTTTTTATGCTTACACATATTCTAGCAAAAGCGCGATGTAAAGTTCTAATAAGCAACTTGTCTTGCAATCATCTTACAAAAAATATCTTGCAAACGACTCATCTGATATTTAGCATACCCTCTGTCATCCGGCAGCTTCAATTCGTTCAATGATTTACTCTTTCAACTTAGTAGAAAACAACTGGCTTGGCAGGGCAACGTTCCTACAAGAGCAGGGACATATTCCATCCTATGCATAGGTAGATCAAAACCGCAAGACACACACATTTTTGTAAGCTGCTTAATTTTATTCATGTCTAGTTATCGCCATTTCAATATTTACCTTCTCAGTGGATTCGATGGCAAGTAGTTTGCACTTGGGTTTGAAGAGCCAGTGCGGATTCCTCCTCCAACAGCATTGGTAACGGATGAACCTGACTCTGAACCGAAAAATGATCCGGTGCCAGACACTGATCCTGCTCCCGACAATGAACCAGATCCGCCATTAACAAAGTTGACATCCTGTCCAAAATCCGCTGATACAGATTTGCTGGCATAGTTTAGGACAGGAGCTACACCTCCATCGAAGCTTTGAGAATCTCCTCCAAAGTTGTCGTATTGTGATTGGATTGTCTGCTTGGCTACGGAAATGTCCTCTGGAGTCCTGTACCTAATGAACCTCACCTCAGGGGAAGTCGGTACATTCTCTTGGATCTGTTCAATCTGTGCAATAACCTGTGAAGCATCATTCTCCTTGCTGAGCACATAAATGGCAGTCCTCTGCTCAATAGCTTGTTTAGCCAGTTGCAAAGCAGCATTGGTGGCGGCGTTGTTTTCGGGAGCCTTGATGAAAACTACCTGCAGATTCTTCTTCAAGACATTGCTCAATTGCTGCCTGGTGACTCCTTCGTTACGCTCCTCTTCGGGGGCTGTGAAGTGATAGAACTGCTTGCTGTACTCAACGGTTTGTGGGATGGAGTCTAGTGCACTTAGTCCGATCACTATTGGATCACGGGTCGAAACACCGCCCCCACTGCTTCCACCAGTCGAAATTTGTCCACCACTATATGACGTAGTGTAACCGGGTGCAGCGCTTAATGAACCAGTGTTGCCACCTGCATTGTTGATAAAACTACTGCTGGAATATTGTTCGCTTCCCGATGCAGGAGCTCCAGACTGTCCTGGTCCATAATTGTATCCCGGGTTTGGCAATAAACCCGCACTAGCTGCTGCTACTAAGGCCAAGACCTATACAAAAGCAAAAGTTTGTTAGGATCTTTACAATCCTATCGGCGGCGTAAACTCACAATGAATGCTCTCATGATTACGTCCTACTTCGTTGATGACTTGCGTTGATTGATACAAGACTTACAAAGAACCTCCGGGTTTTATAGTTGGGAACAAGGAACTTGATGTGTCTACTTTTCTATTTTTGGTTCTTCATGAAAATAGAGAATATATAATTTACAAAGCGCCTTGACATGGGATGGGTCAGACGGGTAGCTCAGCTATAACCAGATTAATGCGTCATACATATTTCTTCGTATTGCTTTCCTATTTATGCAAATAAAACTTAAGATCTTTTCTTTCTCTGGTGTATGAGTATATGCTAATCAACTGGAATGCTAAATTAAGACAAAATCATAGACAGTGCGGTCAAGTTAATATGCATTAAAAGGGATAAGCCCGCAAAGCAACGCTAAACGTCAGGTAATCCCTCGTGAAGACAAACCAACCATTAGCCACAGAAGGTGAAAAATTGGATTTTAAAAAGAGCGAATGACCCCTGAAGTGCTTGGGGAGACCGAGACACGCCAATCGTGCTATTACCGGTCCAACTTGTTGGAATTAACGATGTACTATGTATATATGCAATACACTGTTGCGTAAGACTGCAGCGTGTACACTCTTGATAGAAACGAATTTTATTTTATTAATCATACGAATCATTATCGTGCCAACAGGCAAGTTGAGATCAAGTCAGAAATATCTGCTCTACGCATGTAATCGATAAGTCATTTCCCGTGGGTAGGATCCAGAGTCAAGGGAGCTCCACTTAAGAAACTTACACCTGACCTGCAACTCTTGGTATGGATAGAAGAGACATTGAAAATATGTACGACTCATTCTAAAAAGTTATTTTACTTGTGATTATGATTTCATGTGGTTGTTGATAGAAATGAGTTTTCCGTCGGCTTTTTTGGTCACGTAATTTAAGTAAATCATTTTGGAAGTCCATCATTATTTTTATATTTTAATTTTATTAGCGCTGCACAATGTTAAGATGGGAGAGATGCGAGAATATTTTGTTAAGATGACCAATTTTTTTTGAAATGATTGTTTTAATTTCTATGGTATCTCAGTGTTGTTATATCGTGGGATTTATCCCTTTTTGTGGGAATTTCTATGTCCGAAAAGCCTTCCGTGGGATAAACGGATAAAGCACCAAATCGTGAGAATTTCAGAAATCTGACAAAAAACATTCAAACTATGAATCTATCAAAACACCTGTATTTCACCATGATTATCAACACGCTGAATGTTCATAAAACAGCTCATGTAAATCGTCTTTTATCAAAATTTTCTAGTAGGTACCAAAAAATAATCATAGCAGTGTTAAGAACTGCGGTTTTTATACTAAAGGTTAATTTAACGTGATTTTCTTTCCGTGTAATACAAGTTTTACTCTTAAAAACTGGATTTTGACGCAAAATAGTATCGTGGGATTTTAAAAGGGAATTTGAGTATGGTGAAAAGGTTAAAAAGGGAAAAATTACCACGCTTCGTGGGATAAATGAAGAGAGAGTGCTAACAACACTTTGGTATCTTGTCAAAAAATCGAACCAAACATAGCACTACCACCTGAAAATAATTCAGGGTATACCAGTACCGTTCGTAGGGAATCAAATTTCAGATGTCCATATGATGAGTATCAGCCCCAAGGCGATAATAACAACTGACTTTTCAGTGACCGTATATAGTCCCGTAGCGTATCCTAGTAATTTGTGAAGTCGCCTAAATGACAAGTAACCGTAACAGGTCCCTCTATATCTCGAAATCGCAAACTTTGGTCTAATAATAAGCCGCCCTAGTTCTTCCAATTAGTTACAAGCTGTGAAGTGGGGCTTATAACCGATCATAGTACCTACACTGGATGTAAGGACTTATGCCACTCACAGACTAAAAGTAAGAAATTATGACTTCGACAAGAAATTTAAAGTCTGTATACCGGACAGGCAGGCATTTTTACAGATGTCTCAAAAACAGAGAATGGTACGGGAGCCGGAGTCTTCTCGAAAGAACTAGGTATCAGCCAGTCATACCAACTGGCTAACCATTGCAGCGTTTTCCAGGCAGAGATCTACGTGATTATGAAAGCGGCTCAAATTGTCTTAGCGAGAGAATTACCAGTAATGGAAATTAACCTCCGTGTGACAACCAAGCAGCACTTAAAGCGATTACAAAAACAAAATGGATAAGAAATTGCCTTTCGACATCATCATCAACCATCACTCAATCCTGGACATGTTGGTGTGGAAAGGAACAAGGCAGCGGATAAACTGGCCAGATGTAGCTCTTAAATGCTGCTTTCATTGCAGCTAAGAGCTTCATTGAAAAGAACGATGAACGACACTTACGGTGGCATCATAACTCGTAGTTTGTGGCCCACAATTGACACAAATAGGTCAAAGATCCTATCTTGACAGAAACCAAATATGAATGCTCTTCGGGGTAATAATTGGACACTGCATCATTGGATATACGGCTAAAGATGGGCATCTTTACAAATGACTTCTGCAGAAGTTGCAGATATTTCAATATTTTATCACTTCCACATTCCACTGCAAATATAATAAAATAAATAAAAGAAAAATTCGCAATCGTTTGAGTAGGTATTGAAACAGTTGTTAAAATTTTAGTCTTTTCAAAGGATTTGTTGCGCTTTAATGAACCCAACTTCTATGATCTTGATATAAGCAATTAATTTCTATGTCAATTTAATTCAAATATGTTTTAATATTTCAGAAACCATTTATATGACCAAAGTTTTTTTTATAGATATTTACCTACATAAGGTATTAGTAGTAAAGTACTTCAAAATTGTATTTTATATTGCGCTCTTTTTATATTTTGAACAAAATCTTGAAAAAAAGTTTTTTTATTTCGGAAAAACAAGATTTTCAGATTTTTTATCTGGCAACACTGGCTGCGGCCATTATTTTCCTCTTAGCTCAACTTATATGTCACGTCGACGAGAGGAAGGAAAAAACCCGACGCACGATCACCATCAGTCCATTTCAATTTCACTTCAGCTTAAATCTAAAAAAGTAGAGTTTCGGCCTTACCAATAATCAACTTTAGTCTGGCAGTTTAAGCAAAGACCTCACACTTTCCAAAATCGCTTTACCAAGAAACAAATATAGTTGCCAGAATATCGCTAACTGTAGGGCTAATGTTCAGAAACCCATGTTTATCTCGGGCATTAACTAAATAAATCCTCCCTTAATGTCATTTTGAAGAGGAGTGTTGCCCAACCATCCTAAATGATGGTGTGGAATTTCGTAATAGAAGCGAATTTACGTACGCTGTTGATCAGCCTGAGCGTTTATAATTATAAACTAATTTTAATAAATTGTAAATGTTTTCTGACTTTATTGGTTGGGAATACAACAATGCAAGTGATCTTAAATCTAGCAAACACAAATTTGTACAAATGTATGCACAAAATTGAAAAATATTGCATTTCTGTTTTAACTCTGAACACTTGAAGTATATGTTTCAAATATTTTGATTAAATGAAATGGTTGATGCTTTTCTCTGCTTTATCTTGTTTAACTTGTGCTTGCGTTTTGATTGGTTTTCCTTTTTAAAAAGATTGCGAGTAACGAATGCTTAGTAAAAAATTAATTTGATATAATTTTGAGATCTTTCCAATACTTTCTAAGAGTCGCTGCAAATATAATAAAATATCTGTTTGCTTAACATTGGACAGCTCATACCTGAATACTTTTTTTGTACAATTCTCAGTGCCTTTGGCGGCTCAGGTAGATATTTGGCTTCAACCAAACCCTTTTTGAAAAATAACTTTGTTACCCGAGAATGAGAATCTCTAATGAATCATTGGTTAGCGCGAAAAGATTGACTTCGCGGAATATGTAGTACGAATTGTCAGCATTCAGCAAAATCCACAATAAATAATAAATTTATGAACTTCTGGAGGACTAACAGGTAGTATGAACGAACTCAAGATATACAGAATTCTGTTTTTTTGGTGTGAATTCATAGAGGAGAACACATGACAACTTTTGTGAAGAAGAATGTCCACGGCTTTCAATTTTTTAAAAGATCAAATTATATTTATTTTCACACCTCCATATACATTTGCAATTACTGTTTCGTAGCTTGGCAAATTGTAATTCAAACTGAAATTTCTTTCGAAAATATTAACCTGCTAATGATTTAAATGTGATCTTTAGACTACCAATAAGCTTTGATTTGCATCATCATCCTACGAATTAATCAAAGCGTTCTAATAAACTATCTTCCGTTTATTAAATAATTTGAAAGAGATCATTACGACACAAATTCTCATAAATCAATACTGAAGTATATTAGAAAAAAAAAGAAAGCGTACTAGAAAAAGTACCGAAAATTGTGTCCGATCGGACGATAGGGCGTTACTGATTTCCATATGATATTTGAAAGATAAGCGGATATTTTGTGCATTTCCTCATTTGTGTTTTGTTTGTTGCTTATAATAAGATTCAAAGAGCATTTGAAAGATATCTGTTGGGTAAATTAATTTGCAATTTATATATTCCTTTTCTTAGAATAAAATCCTCCTTGTGAAATTAACCATTGACCTTGTTTCTCACGAAAACAAATTATGAAATTTGAATTCGGCGATGACAAGACATGTAATAGATTCTAAGAAAGTTGTCGCACTAGCAAATGTGGAGGTCTAATTGTTTATTGGTACCGTTTCACCAGCTAATCACATTAGTATTGGATTATTAGTAAGGCCGTTTGAGTTTATTATAATGAGTTGGCCGAAGTGAAAACTAAATGTTCAATGGCAAAGTAAATGTAGGTAAGTAGGTGCTCTAGTGGCAGTTGCAAGAATTCCAATTAGGTTCAATATTTAAGATTCCATCCAACATACTGTGTGAACACCTCAAGCCGTTCAACATACATTTTGTCCACCGCCTGAGACAAAATGTCACTATATTGATAGCAACAATTTCGAAGTAGTTAAGGAGTTCATCTATCTAGGAGTAAACTTGAACTCCACGAATGGCACCCTATATGGTGAAGATCCGGCGAAGATTTACCCTAGGAAACCGTTGCTACTTCGGGTTGGCAAAACAACAGCGTGCCCGAGATCCAAGGAAAAGGAAGGGTGCAGTGTCTCAGGCAGAGACTCCTCACGAGTCGGGAGCCCAATAAGTGAGTGAGTTCAAACAATTATAGCCGACAATGAGACTCAGGACCGTTATTTTTCTGTAGTTGGTGCACTTCAGAGCATTTTCTTTCTTATATAGAACTAGGCTGAGGTTCCATTCGTCGGGCCGGCTGTCATTTTTCCAGATGAGTTGGTACATGCTCACAGCTCCCACTGTTTGGAGAAAACTCGGCCAGAAGACCAGCCACTCCCATACTTTTTTTTGCACTTAAGTTTCAATATCGCCATCCCGACTTCATGTAGGTCGAGTGGACAGAAATGTTGACTGCTATTGTCATTTATTATATCGGCACTCTTATTAACAACTATCCCAAAGTGATTCAAGATTAAAGATGTAAACAAATTAGGTATTATAATTTCGTAAAGTTACTTTGATACCATACACCATAAGGGGAATATTGCCCTTCAGAACAACATTGATGTCATAAAATGCGTAATTAGAATTCGATGGTTACCTTGCGTATTACAATTGAACTTCAACCGGAAAAAGCTGCAAGATCACCCAGACATATATCCGCTTCCATTGAAAATCATAGATCTATACCTCTTAATACAGGTCATTCCAATAGGCCCAAGGTAATTAATTTCCAATAACCTACTAAATTAAAACACTTAAAACACCGATCGACTTGCGTGGCTTTTATCCTCCGGTCTAAATCAAAAATTAACCTATACTTTTACTTTTGCATTGATGTCAAAAAATTTGTCTGTTGATTTCAGTAGTTCTAAAAATATTATCCACAAGTTTAAAGCAGAAGAAATACGGAGTGCCTGCCTGATGAATGTCTTGATTGTGGAAATAAAACAGAAAGTAAAAATCAATTTATTTAAAACCTTTCAATGAAGAAGAAGATATTAAAGAAATAATAAAGAAACAATAATAATGACCTTAGCTTTGCATTACTCAATACTCAGCGGTAAATTTGACATTTAGAAATAATTAAGAAATGTTGTTGTTTGAGTACCGTATTTATAAATGAGAAATGTAGAAGCATCTCCAATGATTGATTTCATTTATCTTCATTTAATACTATGACGAATTTCCGGACACATATTAGCAGTCACAATTAGCAGTTTATTTTGCGGGACCGGGAGGAGATCCAATATCGACAGCATTTTCTGTTAATTGTAAATTATTGCGGTTAGCGGGCGTCTGATTTTACGATGCAGACAGTTTAAGTAGATGTAGTATTTTTATTTAAGCTTACTTCTTAATTATGTGAAGTTCAAACCCGTAGTTGTTACTATGGTTACTCGTATATTCGATAAGTTGGTGCAAGTAAGTGTTTGTAAATGAAAATGAATGCTGAAGTGATTTGTCATGCTTAATTTGTGGCTCTGCAGTCATTTGAAAATCAGTTGCAACTCTTCCTGGTTATAAATATTTATTTCCAGAAACGCAGACTCATTTATATAAAGTGGTGATTCACCCTTCGACCGAATTTGAATTCGTGCGGATCCCAAATTTTCGGCTTGCTCATTTCGTTTCATATGTAGTTTTCAACTACTTTTTGAACTCAATTCTTTAGATTTGGAGGTACGGAATTAAAAAACGTAATTCGCTGGGTCTGTAAGTAAATATAAAGCAAACTGTTCACGTCGAAAATTCGAGATCCGCAGAGATTTTAATTCGTTAGGAATTTAGGGGTGGTGATAATATTATACACTAAACAAAATAAAGTTTGGGTTTTGTTGGTTGATTTTTATTTTATGATAATATGTAAAATAAACCGTGTGGGAAATATAAGATTACACTCAAATTAAATGCACATTTGGCTTAAAAAAAAAGTGTTTTCAATCGTGGAAGATCTAGGTATAGGTTGCTGGTTATTTTGTGGTTTTTGTTTAGAAAAAGAGCAGAAGTGAATGATATTTAGTTGCTAAAATCATGTTTTGCGTAGCTGTTATTGTGTTTGTATTGCAAGTGAGCCATTGAGATAAACAACAAATAGATGAACATAGATCCGGATTTGTGTGATTATTTCAAGGAAATATTTATAATACGGCTTTATTAGCACTTTTTTGAGAAACCAAACTTATTTAGAATTCAATAATTCAAAAACAATGCAGACAAAATAGTGACAGATACTGAAATGTTTAGTTGGACAAATACTATTTAGCTTAAATTTGAGTCCAGGGTATTGTTTGGGCTGTAAGCATTACTTTTACTTTGTTTTCAAAATAGAAAATATGAGCTTCGAGATATGAGGAACATTTAAAAGTACATTTTTTGGTGACTTGAATGAAAATAATGAACGGGATAATTTTGAAATATTAATTTTACTTCAAGTTTCCGTTTTGTTCGATATCGTTGTGAGCGCTTTCAAGTTTAGAATTTTTTTTTTCAAAAATCTAAATTTCTCGTTAGAACCATTTTTATGACTCGATCTGTAACCCTACAAATTGCAAATCTGAAGTTTTGAAACAAAGCCGTCCAGTCGTTTAGGCTGTTGTAAACCTCAGTAGCCGACGGACTGACGGACAGAAAAAGGAGACCCGCTTTTTTGAGTTCCGCTATCATCGTAATTTCAGAATTGATTAAAATCTTGAGTTCGGAATTTTCTACGAATACAATATGTAGGTACTATGTATATGAGGAAGTAAAAAACACTTCATTTGTCTACGAAATGGCCCCTGAACGCTCACATTTGGTTTCTTAAAACTCGAAATAGTAGCCGGCTACAAGTAAGAAAACTTAACGTTTCTCTGAGGAGAAATCAGTCTCAACTCATAGTGTTTCTAGCACCCAATCGAAGTGTAACAATCATCATTTATATGCTTTTGTGGAAAAAAAAACTGGGCCTTATATTTAAAAACAATTCCGCTTAAAGTTAATCTCGATATCCCAAACTTCAGTGTTTGTGCCTTTCATAACAACTACGTTCAATTTTCGTGGCCAAAAAAAAGTAACACAGAAATCTGCACAGCGTGGGTGCCCGCTTTTAAGAAAAGTGTGGCCACTTGTTCACTGTGTGTCTCTTGAAAAAAGTAGAATGTTTGTTATGTTCTTTTTCATATCAATTGGTTAATCATTCCATTTGTCTCAGAAATATAAACTCGCATACAAACAAATGGCTGTGAGGAACTAGGGGTTTATTGAACTTCTACACTAAAAAAATGTTAAATCGTCAATTTGTTTGTATTAACAAATTTGAATGACCATTTTTCTAAATATTACAAATTTAAGGGACGATGAGGCGACAATCGCCCGGCACTGAGTTATACATATAGCGACTCTTCCTATCTCACACTTTTCGTCTCTACCCAAACATTTTACCGTCGATTTCATGCATACCATTCTCAAGAGTTGTACACACCTAAGTCGGAAGTTTGTCAAATTTAAAGGTGAAGGTTAGGTTTGATTGAGGTATGACATGAGTTTGAGCGAATTATTCAGAGGTCCCTCCGCCCGTTTAAATAAAAACTCAACGACAATTATAGAGAAAAACGAACAACTGCTCGGGTCGGTTTCCAGTTCCTGATTGACTTTCATTATATAATAATAATACAAAGAGAAACAGAGATAGAGAAAAAAACATTTTACATGTGAAAATATGGCAATGCATTGATATACATGATATTTTCAACAATAAGAGTGTACGTTCTTATACAGCATTCTAGAGATTTAATAGTGAAAAAGCAGGCATGTTCTTGGGATTGAAACTATAAAAGTACAGTAAATACGTAAGTGACTAGTCCTGGAGGCTCAGATTCGAAGATGCTTTTGGCTGAAGCGTCAAGCGCTACTGTGTGTATTTGCTTTTTGGACTAGATTTATATTTTCTCCTCCATTCGTCTTCTTTGAACATGGGCCCAATATTATTTTCTTTTCAAATAGCCTTTTGTCAGTTTTCGCGTTTAAAAAATCGTAGTTTTAAATCCAGAATATTATTCCAATCTTAAATATATATTACCAATCCGAAGAAGAAGTAACTTTCACGTCTTCGGTAGATCTCTGCTGTACGAAGTCGCCTACATACTCATAGTTGGTGTTCGAAGTTGGATTTCTCATCACTGCATCGAAGTTGTTGGTTTAAAAAGTGACAGTATAGACATTGGACCTTACCTATAAACATTTTTTGTTTCGACTCTAAATTTTAGTAGTTCACAGTTTCTATTATTTATTGATGTGAAAAAAATCTTAGCTTTTTTTCAGGTTCAACAACCCCCATTGCAGAGCATCATCTTTCTGAAATCCGGTGCCTGTTTGGAGTCGTTCAAAAGAGATAGTTTCAATTTGCATTAAATCACTTTTGGCGGGGACTACCAACTTTAGTCATTCATCGAGCTCCTGATGATGAATATGCAAATACGTGCGGCTTTGAAGCCAATAAAACTGAATTGATAGTTTTCCTGTTAATAAGTATTGTTCTAAAGTTTCCTAAAGAAAAGGTGCAGAAAGGTGCATTCAAGCTTTGAAAACTATCCAAAACCTTTAGGAAATTTAAAAAACACTTCTTCTTAAACTTCTGCGAATAGGTAGTCGAACATGAAAGGAGTTACATGAAGCAAATTTTCGTTGTAGCATGAATACTTTCGTTTTTCTTAAATCAGAAGTGCTTTTCGCGACACTTATAGTGTCAATATCTGGTTTCCTCCGACTGTCCAAGTCTCGGTTCCGGCTTGACCGCGTCATGGTTTTGTGGATTTAATTACATTTTTCTTGTCCACAGAGAATGACAAAGTTGTGCGTATGAACTAATAAATCAATTTATTGATGAAAATCCACCGACACTAATAAATGCACTTAATGGTCGAAGAGCTAAGCTTATAGTCTTTAAAATCATGAACATAAATTTATTTATGAATTCATTATTTTTAAGTGCCGTATTAGTTATGCTGTTAGATTCGCATAAGTCTATTTTTTGAATACAAATTTGCATATGGTCAAGCATTGGATTCGTGAATATTTTAAGCCCGAACTAGATATTACTACTGAGAGCTGAAACTCATTTAAAAAATACATGTGTATTAAATTAATTATGTTCTCAAATAGTACTCGGTTGATGGGGTTAAGCGTTTAATTGTTAAGAACTAATGATATGTGGAATGAGGTATGCTACACATTTTCTACTTTTGTTTTGTTTAATTGCATCAAATGTTTTCTTAAAAAATTGCCTCATCGATTTAAATCGTATATATTTACGTAGCAGTAGTTAATTCAAAAAGGTAACAATTACGCAATTAGTATATCCATTTTTGAATTATATCTTACAAGAATCCTACTTAAACAATATAAGCAATCTAAAGATCAAAGTATAAGAGCAAGAACTCATGACTAACAAGTTCCTTTAATTTTTATCTACCTACATGCCTATTTTTATGGGCGATATTCCGATAATGGAATTCCATGAATACATTTGACTATTCGAATCTTTTAAAAGTGAAACGATTTTATTTCTTGTTCATTTGAATTATTAACATGAAATCGAAGGTGCGCTTATTAAAAATTCTCCAAAAACCTTAGAATAGAATAACTTGAGCTCATTAGTCTTTCGGTTTCACATCAATAAATATATGAGAAAGTAAAACAAAACAAAAAAGATTGACCAATCATGTTTTTGGGGACTTTCCGATCTTTGAACGCGATTATCATGTAAATGGTCCTCAGGTCGCTTTTTTTTCTGTGAAGACACGCATTGCTTTGTTTTTGCTTTCCTACAAAAATACTGCCATGACGGTGACATTGCTTTTTTTTTTAGTATAATTTAACCAATTAGTAGTTTTCTTTGATGGGGCTATGTTATGTAACTAAATAACGAATGAAAGTGTGAGAATATTTTAATAGGTTTATCGGCCGGTTCAAGGCCAATTCCAATCGGTGTAAAAAAAGCACCGCTTCTTTTGCTGCTACGTTTAAAGGCATTTAATAAATCAGATTCGATAAGTTTCTTGGAATATGTTAGTAGTTAGGGCTTTACATAACACATTTTTTATCTAAGAACATTTGCGGGTAATGGGTCCTGTTTCACAACGACGATTTTTCTTAAAGCTTTGTTTTCAAATACGTTGATTTTATAATTTTTTTTTTGCAAAAGACATAATAACAGTGCGGGCTTAACTTATGGTCTAATGAAGAGGTTGGTTCTATCTTTTGACTTAGCAAATTATATTTGGAAATAAGTTCTCGAGAGTTTGTAGTTTCTTGCAGCCACTGGTTGTGATTTTGCTACTTGGAGCTGAGGAATTTAATTTTTATTGAACATTTATAAGTAAGGGTAGTGAACAACATGGTATTTACTCCTTAAATGGGTTTTGGCTCAATAACATGGGTGTAACGAGGTACTACAATAATTAGTGTTACTTCTATTTATAAAAAATGTGACTGTGAGTGTTATTTCAGATTGATATACACGTAGTATTCAACGTTGACTGCGTTGACCTCAGGGGGTTCAAATATGGTTGTCGGTATTCTTGTGGAGGTTGAGAGGGTTAATCGTTTGGCTTTTATCTTCGATGGTAGGCTGTGTCGGTCAATTCAAAGAATGTTGTTATTGCCGTGTTGGGAATAGGATAATTAGCAGAGCAAAGATGTATCCATACCCTAATGCCCCCAATTCTTTGGACTTTTAAGCTTAGATGGCTGGTGGCTTGGCCGTGGTAGAGTCCCATCCAGTTTTCTATTGAACGCGTCCAGTCTCATGTCTCAGGTGCGTTTAAGAGATAGTGTCCCAAATGAAATTATATAGAAATTAAGTTTCAAGTGCTAGTGGCTGATCTGCTTCGCTCAGTCTTTCTTTGATGGATTTGCTGATTTTTACGGATATGGCCGTGATTATTCGTAGGTATGCCCCATCGTGTTACAGATCCTTTATCCAGGCTTGATACCATCGTTCCAGTCTTTCTAATTACTGAGCTATGTTGTGTAAATCAATTTCAGAGTTTAATTACCTGATATTGTCATTCCGTGTGCTCTCCAGACATAAACTCACCAAATATATCGTATCTATTGAAGTAATAAGTTTCTTTCTTTTCGTAGTGATATCTAATTTGCACTAATGCATACCTATGCGCGCCAGTCTTCGCACTTATTGGGAAAGATCAATTAGCTAGGCTTATTTGCTCTGTCCTAGGTACAGCTCCGTGTGATCTTTTCCATGCGTTTACGCCAGATGTACAATTGTACATACTAAAGGGTATTCCAAAAATCATTCGAATTTTAATAGAAATAGAAAAGGCATGTATATTGTACATGGTCAGGTGAGTTTCCTGGTGTAGTGAGGTCCTAATTTGTTTCGGTTTGTCCCACAGACTTCCGGGTCAACTTCTCATCCCACATCTTTTACGCTTTTTAAATTCCTTATTGTCAATATTCGCCAATCTTTCAAGATGACAAGGTAAGCATACTTGTAGACTAGTAATATTTCCATTATTATAATTTTATTGATAAGTTGGCCGTTAGCTTACTAGACTAATAAATAAGTTAATTTTGTGATTTTCGTCATCAAATGTCGACAGATTTAGTGGCCTTCGCTCTAAAAATGCGTTTCGCCCCCAAGACTGATCTGCATCTGGTGACATATTAAAACAAATTTTAAACCTAGTGCTGAATTTGATTAGTTTTGTGTTAATTCCTTAAGTGACGGTATCATACGACACAATCGAGTCTTACTCATCGAGTCTTACTCATTTTTAACTCCAACAGGCAACTCTTCTCGTTCAGTTAAAACTGTTTGGTTGCTATTAGCTCGATTGAAATAAAAAGAAAGCAAAGAAACTCGGTTTCAAGTTACAATTTTTAACTTTATTATTAACTTTTAATCCAATATGTCAAAATAAAAATAAAAATGGGTAGAAAATATTAAAGGTTAATTCGTAGTCACCGCCGCTCAGTCCGACGCACGTGTCTAGGCGTTAGAAAGTTTGCTAAAGCAACCTTCGACTCCGTGACGAAAAGTATTTCCCCTAGTCAATAGTTGCCAGAACATGATTCCTTTCGTCGAGTTGGTAATTGCGCAAGTTTGTGGTGAACAGACATACAGTATACGGATACGGAGTGAGTCTTTCCAGAAGAATGTTATAATACATAAGGAACGAATTTGTAAGCAGCTTTATTTCTTAAATTTTGTTGTATTCAATTTATTTATATATGTGTAACCAAGGTAGCTCTGCGTTTGCCGAAATGCCTCCAATATCGTCAATCGGCGACCCGATACCAGCGCTGTAGATTTAATCCTTCAATTCTCAAACATGTAAATGACATGAATTTAAATATCAAAAACAACGAAATTGATTTTACACGGCCTGACTTGTTGTTACATTCAGGTTTAGAAGGTGTGGCATTTGCTGCTGCTTCTTGTTTTTTAAAGAGTATGCTTGGCTGAACATTCTACAATACGATTAAAATTATATTCGAGTTAATCAGGCTTATCTGGAGTTTTGCATTACTCTAAAATTCCCTGGCTTAAAATGAGGATAGGATTGCCATATGAAAAGCAAGCTGTCAAGAAATAAGGTTTAATACAAATAGCTGTTTGCTTATCTCTATATTCTGGATCTAGTAGATAAGTGAAAGGTTTTATTTTCAATTAAGTTCTTCGTCTACCCCACCTCTTGCGATTGTCCGACTACACTCGGAGTAAAGCTGAGCCGGTTTTTTTATTCAGCCTTCTTTATTTCTGTGTCAAATGTCCTTCATTTAATTTAATTTAATGCCCTTTCCAAAGTCATCAGCTACGTATCACGCATAATCAAAGTATATTATAGCACCCGTCTGTAGAGACACGTCCGCTGAATAGATATTTACTTTTAAACAACAGGGGCCTAATTTCTCAAGAGGGAGTTTTTCGCTCGTATACACGCTCAACAGAACTCACAGTCACTGCCCAGTGCCCAAGTACACCAAATTTATTTTTTATTGGTTTTGGTTCGTCCATTTTGCTCGACTACCTCAATTCCCAGCCGAAAACAGAGTGAGCATATATTTCTTTAGCTGTGGGCACGAAAACAGTCATTTCACTTATACACTTGCGGAATCGAAACAAGCCAGTGTATACTTTTTGTACACAAAAAAACTCACTCTTGCAGAATTTGACCCCGGTAAAACAAATTAGACAATTAAATTAAAATTTTGCAGCTTATAATTAAAAAAATTGTAGTTTAAAAAAACTAAAAAACACGCTTTAATAGGAAATTGAACTAAAAAGCATATATTTTCTTTAACAGACACTTGCACTGGAAATCCATTTCAATTGATTTTTACACATTTATAATAACTCATTTCGAAATAATTTATTATAAAATATCAAATTTAATAATTCATTTAAAAAAGCAATTCCAACGATAAACAATTCGAAGCCGCCAGCTGTGTGTCATACACATTGGTATTAGTGAAAGTATGTGTGAAATCTGAGAAAAAATCGAGATTTCTCAGAAGAGAGTCAGATAAAAAAAAGATTGATTTTTTTGGCAAATCGAACATGAAAAGCAATCTCAATAACAAATGCAATAACTGCATTTTTCTCTCAAAAAATTTTCTTTTTGCCAAATCGAGAACGGCATTAGGTACCTAGTTATGTTTTTATTCATTTATTCTATGCATAAACTTGATTTCACGCTGCCAACAAATATGTACCTAGGTGTTGAAAAGTAAGTCACAAGATTTCACCAATTGAAATTCTATGACTTATTTGTGACTTATTTATTTAGGAAAAAAGAAAACGTCAAAAATGGCTAACAGCATAATTTATTACTTAGCTAACGGAGCAGGATATTTTTTTTTACATTTTGCTCATGTACTTTGTACTTAAAACGACAACAAAATTATGGGCCGATTAAGTTATTACCGCGGAAAAAATACAACCGACAAGAAATCAACGTAGGTTACATCTATCCTTCTTCAAGGCTTCGTTCCTTGTGGCTGATTTGACAGTTAGTTCCTGCTCCCTACCAAGTCCTCTAGCTCTGAAAAGCTCTCCGGCAGCCTCGCTGGATTTATGTTTTAATATTGCTGTCCTTACTTTGTGTTGGTTTCGACTTTCCCCCCGTATTTTTAACAGTCTACAGGACTATGGTGACATAAGGCCAAGCGTCATAAGGCCAAATCTCGAAAAAATTCGCGCGAATTTATTTTATCACATATTTTGACTTTTTCTTTGAGAAAATAGCACTAAATTTTTGTTTATTACAGAATAAAATGCCCAAAAAATCGATTTCGAAAACAATATATTTTCTTATAAAATAAAAAAGTACTTTTTTTATTATAGAGCCTGAAAAAGCTATGAGAAACTGATAAGAAACTCTCCCGACACATAATTAGTTTTTTTTACTTTACTTCCCGTACCGGGAAAAGCTGAGGGTGATTCAATTGAACCTTCATCACAGCAAAGCAGCATCGGCAATGATGACTAAGTGTTTTGATGAGGATTCGTTTGATATAGCCCTGATACAGGAGCCTTGGATCTTTAGAGGAAAGATTAGAGGACTCCCAAATAGCATGGCTGAGTTGCATTATGCACAAACTAGCGGAAGAATTAGGTCCTGTATCTTGGTGAGGCACGGAGTTCAAGCATATAAATTGCCGGATCTGTGTGCCCCAGACCTTGCAACAGTACGAGTAGGATCAGGTGCGGGAAGTTTTGTCATAGCATCTGCATACCTGCCGTATGATTCTCCAGAACCTCCTCCGACAAGAGAGTTAGAGTCTTTGGTGAATGCATGCAGGAACAGGAACGAGGATCTAATAATTGGTTGTGATGCCAATGCACATAATACAGTATGGGGCAGCACCAACGATAATTACAGAGGAGAAGCCTTATTCGAATTTGTATCACGCAAGGATCTAGCTATCTTAAACCGGGGAACAGAGCCAACCTTCGTCGATGTGAGACGAATGGAAGTGATCGATGTTACCCTGTGCAGTAGCCAGATAATTGAAAGAATATCAAATTGGAGGGTAATGGATCAGGCTACATTGTCGGATAACAGAGCCATTTCATTTGATGTTCGCTATGGATCTAAAAGGAAAAAAGATCGGAAATACATCAGAATTCCGAAGAACACAGATAGGATAAAATACCTTGAAGTGTTGGAGGAAAAACTGAATGTAATGACATTCGGAATACCGAAAAACACTTGGCATGTAGAATCACAGTTGAAGCATCTGCAATCAGCTGTTGAAGTTGCGTACCGAGTGGCTTGTACACCTACTTTAGTGGAAAAACAAGATCCTGCGCCTTGGTGGTGCCGGGAACTTGAAAAGCTAAAAAAGGCTGCGAGGAAGGCCTTCAATCACGCCATGAGGAGGGGAGAACCCGAAGCATGGGATGAATATAAGGCGAAAAAGAAAGAGCTAAACGTTACTCTGCGACGACGTAAAAGGGAGTCATGGAGGGACTTTTGCTCGAGTATGAGGAGACATCTGAAGTCAGTAGACTACAAAAGATTGTCTCGAGAGATCCAGTTTCTAAGATCGGACTCATTCGTAATAGAGCGGGGGAGATGGTGGAAACACTGGATCACACAAATGAGGTCCTAATGGAGGTACACTTTCCAGGAAGCTATAAGTCAGATCAGCCCTGGGCTCCAAGGAAACAAGGAGCGAACAGGATGGATAGGACGGAAGCAGAACGGATCGTGACACCAAAAGCGGTCAAAGGTGCGATAGCAACATTCTCACCCTTCAAAACTGCGGGGCCGGATGGTATATTTCCAGGTCTAATGCAATGGGGTATAGACGTAATTGCACCAAGGCTCAGGAATATATACGTTGCATGCCTAGCAATAGGCTATATCCCGATAACATGGAGGGAAGCAAATGTGGTCTTCCTTCCAAAACCGGGAAAAAAGGACTACACCGAGGCAAAGTCATTCAGACCAGGCAGCCTAACATCCTTCCTGTTAAAAATAATGGAAAGGGTGATGGTGGACTATATGGAGAGTACTGCGCTTAAGATGTATCCTTTAAATAGTAGACAGCATGCATACAGGGTAGGTATGTCTACAGAAACAGCGCTACACCAAGTAGTACGCGTTGCGGAGGAAGAGCTAAATACCGGGGGCATTGCGATGACCATTATAATGGACATTGAAGGTGCCTTCGATAAGATATGCTTTGAAAGTCTGAAACAAGCCTTGGAAAAACGTAGGGTTAACCCACTGGTGGTAAGATGGGTGGACAATATGTTGAATACGAGGGCGATTAATATTCAGACGGGAACCTCAAAACTCAGAGGAAGGGTTAGCAGAGGTTGCCCACAAGGAAGTGTTCTCTCACCTACACTGTGGAATATCACTGTGGACTCTCTTCTCGACAGACTCGAGGCGACGGGCATTCACACAGTGGGATATGCCGACGACATAGCAATAATGGCCAGAGGCAAATTCATGGACGTCACCGCAGATATCATGAGGAATGCACTCAGAGTGGTTGAGCGGTGGTGTCTGGAACAAGGGCTCTCCATTAATGCGGCGAAAACAGATCTAATAGTCTTCACTAGGAAGAGGAAAAATCTGGAATTTCGGCCCTTAACACTTTTCGGATCGGAACTAACAATGACTAAGAAGGTTAAGTATCTGGGAGTCTATCTAGATACTGGACTTACTTGGAATTACCGTGTTGAGGAGAAGGTCCGGAAGGCAAAAAGAGTACTACATCAGTGCAAACGTGTATGTGGACAGAGGTGGGGACTCTCGCCATGGTCAGCATACTGGATGTATACGATGATAACTAGACCAATTATCACGTACGCCTCGGTTGTATGGTGGGCGAAAGCCTCTCAGAAAACTGTGAGGAAGCGCCTGGATAGGGTTTAACATGTATGGGAATTACAGGTGCAATACGTACAACCCCAACATGCCCATTGGAAGTCATCATGGGGATATTACCGCTAGACTTATTTATTAAGAAAACAGCGGCCCAAACGGCACTTCGCTTGCATCGAGATGCGAAATGGCACCATCGTGGTACGATCTATGGACATAGGAAGATCCTGGAAGTTGTTAAAGACGAGATTAGGGAGCTAAACATGCCTATGGATCGAATAACAGGGGTGTGTATTATGGAAAGAAATCACAAAACTCGTATTGAGAACGGATTACTTCCAGAAAAAAGAAATGGTGAAATAGTGATTTTCACGGATGGATCCATGATGGATGGCGGGGCGGGGGCCGGTATCTATTCAGAAGAGCTGGAACTTGCCCGTCACATTAGCCTCGGGAAATACACTTCAGTATACCAGGCTGAGATGATTGCCTTGCTTTATGCGTTGGACTACTTGCTTGAGTGTCAGGTGGAAGGAAGAAATATCCTCATAGCACTGGACAATCAGGCGGTGATCAGATGCATGGAACAAACAAACATCACAACATCACTGGCACTGGAATGCGTACTTAAACTCAATAAGTGTTCATCTAAAAATGAAGTAACACTGACTTGGGTACGAGGACACATAGGGATCGATGGCAATGAAAAGGCGGACTCCCTTGCAAAACAGGGGTCAACTGAAAAGTTGCTGGGACCAGAACCATTCTCTTCGATTGGCAGAGGAATGGTTGAACAGCTTGTCCACAAATGGATCACGGCAGAACACCTGAGAAGGTGGTCAACCGTGGAACAATGTAGACAAGCTAAAATGGCAATAAAGTGGCCGACCTGCTCCACTCAAAGAAGAGTTCTAAGCATGAGTCGAGGAATATTGAAATGGGTGGTGGCTTTGTCTACAGGACATGGTAATTTCAGGTATCACTTAAGGAAAATGGGCCTTATAGAGGATGATACTTGTAGACTATGCCTGGAGGAATCTGAGACAGCGGCACATATACTGTGTCAATGCCCGGCATTGGCTGGCAGAAGAATGAGGATCTTGGGACATCAATGGGTCGAGACCCAGTCGATGAAACAGATCTCCCATAAACAGATGCTAGCGTTAACACTAGGAATTGAGCCCAGAGAAGAACTGTGGAGAAATCCAGAGAGTCTCTCTGAGTAAGATTTACAGTGGTAGAGAGACGAAAAGAGACCCGACAATGGTGGTCTGATTCGATTATCTCTCGAAATATATATATATATATACTTACATGGTCATTGTGAGAAAAGTGTACAATTAAAAATTGCTTATAACCGCAAGAAGCCACCACATTGAAAGTACCATCCAAAAGATAGTTTCGTTGCGATGTGTCGGGTAGATTTTGGATTGCGGTCGCAATAGCTGGGAACAAGAATATGGAGTTACTTAAGTTTTCCTCCATAGTACTGTACTCCTATAAAAAGGATAGCTATTTTGGTATCTGGACATACCAAATTTATACATGACACTACCAATTTTAAATATAATAAGGACTTCAAATAGATAAAAAAGTATAAGTAAAGTATACGTTCATATGCGGTACAGTTACGGATAAATTAAAATATCGACTTGATTCGAAAATTTGGCTTTATGTCACTTTCGAGATTTAGAGGTTAAGACAACCAGTTGGATAAAACTCCGGAAGGTTATAGAGATACAGCGCGTCCGTACTTTGCTTTTGGCTACTAACAAGTAGTGGTCCGAACTCTGTTGTCCGCTCGTCTGTATTGAGGTTTTGGCATCCTGCGGTAGCTATGATGATGCTTTACGTAAGGTATTGTCGTGAAGGCTTTGTTTTTCGACTGCAGAAATAAAGATATCCTCCTTCTTAGTTTGATCTGTGTCATAAATGTGCAATTACTGTGAAGTTGCAGTTAAAAAACGAAACATATTTTACGATTATTTTAATGCGAGATTTGCTTACAACAAAAACTATGACATGCCATAAAAATGTTTTCGCTTTTAATATTCCTACATAAAATCATGAAAACACTTAAAAGCTAATAAAACGCGGAATATGTATAAGAATATTAATCCGAAGGTGTATTCACCTCTTCCTATTCTTCTAAAAGCTGTAGGGGCTAACAGTACAGGTTTTCTAATTCCAGTTTATTTTACAGTTCATTGCACAATATACAAGCATCTGATTGAAAATACAAAAAAACAGTTAAAATTAACTAGTTTCGAATGAATTAAAATTAATCAATAAATGCGATAAATACAAATGAAAGATAGGTATGTGCGCCTGCGCATTATTTGCTTTTCTGAGTGGGATAAAGTGAAGTGGAGAAACTGCACTTTTGGTGACACATCATTTATTAAATTCTTAAACCAGAATCGTCAAAAGTGGATTATACTTATTCAATTAGACTTCATAGCTGTGTACAAACAAATTGTTTAAGCAACCTACCGTAAGTCACGTGATAGTGAAATTAGTTAAGCTAAATGCCCTGCAATTTGGACAGATAAAAAAAATCAAGTATTGAACAATATCTTACAAAAGTAGCTTGCTTGTGACGACCTTATATGATGATTTGAGAACAATTGCAGAAATTTGTGGTTTTAACTGAACTTTATTGTATTCTGGTTTATCGATGAAGGAAAAATATTGTTTGCAGTGTTTGAATTTTTTTTTTGTTAAGTTATGTTCAGGCGATTGCGAGACCTGACGATATTATCAGGTCTATCGTGAAAAAATTGTCCCAAATATCTGACAACCGTGTGAACTTACAATTTTGTCTACCAATATTTGCAGAAAAGCCATTGTCAGATATTTGTTTGACAGACATCTGACAATGAAATTGTCAAGTATCTGCCAATCGTCTAAACATAGCTTTAGTTATTTCATCCGTCACTTTTATTATCCTATTTGTCGAGGTGTTGATTACGTTAAGTATGCTTTTTGTATTGCTATTTTAAAGCTGAACTCAGAAAAAAAACCTTTTGGTGAAAAATCTTGACAAAATTTAACCGTAACAATAAATGACAAAGGTCACTATACTTGGGGTCCTAAGAAATAGTTGAAAACAAATTTCTTGATATAATTTTAAGATCAAATCAAGAAAAATAAGCGCAGAATCACGAAAAGTTGGTCTAGTTCTAGAGCTTAGCTAAGGATTTACTAATTCACGACTTTTTATTCGCAATTCTAAAAATTGTACGAAGTGAAGATATTGACCCTCAAAAGTCGTGAATCAACACTTTTCATTATCAATAATGCGATCAAACGAAAAATACATATTGCCATAACCGATCGCAATTTGACACAAATTGCAAAAACATTTCGTAAATTACAACCTTTAGTCTTAAATTGCAACTCAATATTGTTGATTTGCGAACTAACAGGAGTAGATTCACTACTTCAGTAGTTGCAATTTACAAATTCTTAATCGTAAATTCAAAACTTCTTTTTATCAATTTCTTGAGTAGTGATTTGAGGCATCACCGTATTAAATTGAAAATGTTTTATCGTGAAATTAGAAAAATTTATCTAGTGATTTAAAAATCAAAATTCATAGTTTTACTATTAAGGTTAGCTTCGAATACATTTTCGAATACGACATTATAGTCGTATTAATATTTTGTTTTCCTCCTGATATGCAAGAAAATCATACGGCGCCATATCGTCCGGAGACAGCTGGATTTGTCTGGGGTGGTTTTTCGGTCTGTGCTGAAATTAAAAATAACTACAAACAAAATATTCAGATAATCTTGACCTTCATACGAACCTTTACAATTCTTATCGATTACATATTTTAGAATCCATTCCAATTTATACTTCCTTCCTAATTGCGAGATGTACATTCTGAAAAAAATGCAGATCAATACGCATACTTCGGCGTTTTTGGAATTATTCAATAGGTACTTACAAAATGTATTGCAGAATGCTGTATAATTAGAAGTATACAGCCTATCAATACGAATTAGTTATACTTAAACAACTTTAACTCGACTGCTTTAAGCAATGATTGAATACCGACTGCCTGTCTCTGCACCGTCACGCAATGTGCTCAATGAAGATTTAGCTTCATGGTTGCAGCTGTCTAGCAATACCACATACATACCTGCATCCATAAAAAGAAAGGATTTAAAAGGTTTTCGATAGGTACATGGACTATGAACTGTGCATAAAAAGATTCCACACATCAGGTAGTTGATTCCATGGAAATTACAAAAAATATTTTGCAATTTACGACTTCTCTACGTCAATATACGTTTTCAGTTTGAAGTGTTAAATTATTACAAGATTTTATTGATTCATCATTCAGTGTTGGTAAATCACCAAATATTTTTTGCAATTTCAGATTGTAAAGTGGTGTTTGAGAAATTGACCTATTGGAGTGGCAAATTGCGCCAAACAATCTCGCAAATCACTACAAATAAAAGAAACTCGAATTGATACTTCTGATCGTAAATTTCAACAAACAGAATTTGGTATTCTCCGCCGTTTTCAATGTTGAATTAGGTACCAATTTTTGTATCAATCCACGAAAACTTCGTTGTGATTTGCGAGAAATATATAATTCGTAAATTGTAACTCAAAATTGGCAATTGGTGATTTTCAATTCTTTCCGTGCACCTGTGTCTCCTAGTAGCGTGGTCATTCTTGGTTCTTTCCACGCGTGTGCGCCTGGAATAAGTTCAATCATCTCCTCCAAAACTTTTCAAAGTAAACCCATCAGAATATTTTATTAAGAATTTGTTCTTTCAAAATGGCCGCTTTTGAGATACTCTGTAAGGCACAGCTATAGTTAACGAGCCCTTTGAACAAGTCTTAAGTTGTTGGGCGTAGGCTTCACTACATATCTGTCTACAAATAATCAAAGGAAACATAGGTTGGCAGAAGTTATTTTATAAGTCGTAGCTATCTATTTTGCTGTATTATTTGACTCGATATTGGAATCATAGACAAATATTACTTAGACCCCCAACTCGCAATTCTCTTGCCGCTGGCCCCCTCAAATTTTCATTTAAATTCCGCCATATTGTTTCCCTATCGGTAGAATGTCAATTAGAATCCGTGTGACATGCAAAAACAAACGAAAAAAAAAAACAAGTAAGTTATCATCGGCCTGGCCGATGCTTTGATACCCTCCACTGCATACAAGTCATGCGAAATTGTAGGCATGTGAGGTAGTACTTAATAACATTGAACAGTTATAGGCACAGGTCCAAAAATAATAAAAATCAGCTTTTGAGTAATCGAATTACAATTCTACCTATGATTACCTGTTCAAGGTTCAAGGTTTTTAGGAATTTAAATCTTTAATTTTTTTTATTATTTATTGATTATTATAACCCTTCCGTAAATTTGTTAGATTTCTTAAAATTGTATGACCCGGACCTACAGGTAATCATTTATATTGCGCAAAATTCTGGAAAGTGCTTAGTTTAAAATTGGCCTGAAATGGTTTTTAATTTGTTGCGATAAGGCCGAATTCATAGAAAAAATGCTAGAAAAAACATTGGTTGACTAATAACATATGCATTGTCTCTGGAGATATTTTCATCGAAAATATGAGAGAGACTAAGCTAATAAAAATGCAATTAAAAAGATAATTTATTGTAATATTTTATTTTTTATAGTAAAATTTATTGTAATATAGAATAGGTATGTAGATATGTATAATTTGATCTTACTCTAACTTATACTTAAAATAATGCCTTCATGATAGCTATGAGCGGTTTCGCATGTAGTAGCTTTCATATTATCAATGGGTATGTTTGTAAAAGCCCAGTCGATTTGTGTTCCGCTGATTGTTGTTGAGTATTTAAAAATAAGTAACCTCACAACATATTATTCGAATAATTGAATAGACGCTATCGTTTTATATTGGTTTTGTCTACCAACCAGAATTAATAGAACTACTTGACCGACATAGCCCAATTTTAATATTAATCTGACGACGATAAAAGTAAGTCCTCTCACAAAATATCACTTGCCTAGGTCGATTCATTTTTACACTATCGTGTTTTCAACATGTGTTTTCTAATATTGGTTTTGTATGGGAGGTACCAAAACTACTAGACGGACATAGCCCATTTTCAATACCAACCTGACGACAATAAAAATAAGTCCTTTCTCCAAATTTTAATCAGCTATGTCAATTCCTTTGGGCGCTATAGCGCTTTCAACGGACAGACATATTTTAAGCAAATGTTCACTTATTCCCATAAGAAAAATTACTTTCACTTAAGAATAATATCAAATTTAACGGACACAATTCTATGAACACTGCCTGTCTCAGTATGATTTGACTATGATTGGAAGGATGTTTAACCAATTTATTTTGTGTCTGTTATTATTGACAGACGCATCGTCCGTGAACCTTATACGATTTGCACATTTCTATCATTTATGATTTGACATTGGAAAAGACATCGCGTCGCCTTTCTCAAATCCTTTTTGACATGACGTTCCCAGCTAGGTCGTTTCGGACTGTGATACATCGTTGAGCTTCGCCCATCATCATTCTTTGGCAGTGATGTCAAAACTGGGCATGATATGACTCTGACGTTTTTGTCTGAAATGCCGACAGTAGTAAGCAAACAAATTCGAACTTCACTGGTTTGTTGCAGGTTTTTTATGTGTTTAACCTGGATGCAGTGTGACTGATATCAGTATTTTAAGACTATTTTTATGGATCGAATTTTTATAATATACAGATTTTGCTTTGAAAGCCATACAAGCAAATGAGAGCGGCAACTGTATTTATATTCAAGTCGGTTTAACTTGGGGTCACTTCAACTATCCCAGTCTCAGTTACATCACTCTCTTCCAATCTAATGCAGTAAAAAGGACCCTTAAAGTGTAATTGTTTGAATAATGGACTGTATACTCTTTTCTTATTGCATCGGTTTTTCAGACTGAGCTAAGAGTCGCCAACAACGGAGACAGTTAAGCAAAAAGCTTTGCAAACAATTCTTCAATTGTCTTCTACAAAATTACCACAGCGCTATTTATCCTTCTCACAGCGGCAGCTAACAAAGGCTAGTAGTACTCTATTGTGTTCGTTTTGTACCGCACTTTTTTTTTCCGGCGTTTCACTTAAAATGTTTCACTGGAGTGTGTGTTAACGCAACTTGACAACAATGAATTAAGTGGAGGTCAGGACAGTGTTCCTTTCGCCATGTGGATTTAATTTTTTGCAGTCTTAGTATGTGCATGTTTGTGTGAATACGAAGAAATACCCTTCCTTAATGGATCTTTTGTGTAATTCGTTTGTCTTTTCTATTGAAGTGCACGTTGCATCCCCAGTGTATAAGGAGTAGTCGGAATCACAAAGATGTATCTTAGTAAGTAATCAAACCCTTGAGATAGTTCACTGCTAACTCTAGTAATTAATGTGAGCAATGGACAGACATTATATGATTCTCCTTATCGGAGCAGTACCTTTTGTGTTACTGAGTTCTAAAGGTTGCGTAAGATTCCTTAAAAAGTGATTTTAGTTTTGATAAGTGGACATTCGGCAAGGTAACGTTAGCAAGGAATTTAGCTGTCCGTCGTGTCATGAGCTCCAATAACGATGTCATTGCAAAAATGAAGAGATGGAGTTCGCTTTGCCATTGTTTTTTCGCTGTTTAACAAAACAAGTGAGATAAAGGAGGCGTCGTCTTCTGAACAGCTTTTTTGAATCACATCTTTGCTTTCATAATGTTTGGAAACTGTTAGAATTTTCGAATGATGCTGATGTTGGTAGCAAACTGATGGTTTGAGTACATTTTTTTTTCTTAACTTCTTTTAGGGATTGAACTTGAATTCGACCCCCCTTAAGTTCCTAAATAAAGAATGATAGAGACTTTATTTTGATTTTTAATTAAAAATAAATTTCAGCCCACTAACCTTTCTGTTTCCCAGTCCCCGCTGCACAAACATCGGCATGCTTGCCAACATTCATAAAGATCACGTCCTTTTGAATTCTTCTGCTGCATCTTAAAGACAGTACAGGTGACTTTTCCCTTTATTTTGAACATAAAAACGCTCAACACGTGCACTAGCATTTTATTACCTTCTGGGGAATTCAAGCCTTCTTCTTCCACTTTGGAAATATTTTATGAGATTACCCCAAATAAGCACATTTACTTAGGCAGGCACATCCCGCTCATTCCATCGACAATGTTACTTCCTGTAGGCAAATAAATTCTCTAGAAAATTATTATTTTCTCCGCTTACACGAAATAAAAATCAGCAACTTGAAATGTTGTAAGAACGATATATATAACAAGGAATCGTAGCACCGACTGTACCAAAAATGCTACTCACTGTTTTTAATGGCCTACTCCACATTCACCGCGCGCCGTCACCCTTCAAATCGAGCTCATACAATATAGTAGCTATATTCCTCGCTTGTTCCACACTTTCAATGTGTACTACAGCCACCATTGAAATGACTTTTTTTCAGTTGTCCTTGAAAAAGAAGAAAAGAAACCCCAGACGTGATTTCCCTGAGCAGATGCCTATAGAAAAAAAAAATCCCACTGCCCTACCCTCCTCCCCAAAGCTTGCTCATGAATGAGCATTGCCTGCTTTACGACGAGTATACAAAAATGTTCTGCATGACTATGGTGGCACCCTGGCATATGCAGAATATTCAGCAATGAACTTGCCTTTATAGTGCTTTCATTTGCTTTACGTAAGATTCATACAAATTATTTTGCACGCCATGACGGAACAGGGGACAGGGATGATGAGGACGGATTCCTTCAGCGCACCCACACGGTTTTGTTTTTATCCCACCGATTCCAGTCCAATGTCAAGGCTTGGTTTGCTGTATATATATAGATATACTATATAGGTTCTCTGCAGAACAGCAACCATAAATATACATATACAATGAGGGATATTTTGGTTCATGAATTGTTTATCTAAATTAGGCTCCTCTGCAATTACAGAAAATTTACATATATTCCAATTTCATTTACATGTTGATTATCGTGCTCGTTCGTCTGTTTGTTAAATACATCGGAAGCATGTTCGACGAATGAATAGATACGTTGATTTTAAAGCAATCATTCGCACACCATCGGGTAAAACCATAATTTTGGATGAAGCTCCCTCTGTGGGGGAATGTTGTAAGTGTGTGTCACTCATTCGTACACCGCTCAAGGTCAAAAGACGATACGCGGGGAAAACTGCGTCATTCCACACCACTGAGGGGTGAATTAAGTAAAGCGTTAAAGAGGATCCTTAGCATTTCTGGGATTTGAAGTTTACTTCATTAGAAAGTAAATCCATGAACAAAAAGAAAAAAACCTTTGTAGTACATTGGTTTTTTCCTTTCTTCTTCACACCGATTCGAGGTGGAGGAGGTAATCAAGTGGGCGATACACACCAAAGCGCACGCTGTACTGTAAGGAAAAGGAACAAAACTAAAGAACTCAGCACCAGCAGTCCTCCATCTTCATTTAAACAAGGAAATCGATATGCGGGTGCCTGTGCTACTAAGCATTTGCGAATTTACGAAGGGAGAGTATACTCCAGTTAATTAAAGTTTAAAGCTCACAAAGTTTTACTGGTTTTACCAAAGGATTACAATTATTTGGATAGTCGTTGCGTGGGTAAAGCTGAAATATTCGAGTGAATAGATGCATATAAGGTTTAAATTGCATGTGCTAACTTTCAGCTATTCTCCCAATGTAAGGGAATTTTATCGCAATTATATTATTAAGGAATTAATTTCGGTATCTGGGGGATTAAGAAAAACGATAATAGTTAACTGAAACCAAATTGCTGCCATTAGGATACGCTTCGGTGTAACTTTATCGAACGTATTTGACACGGCCTTGGATGTGAGGTTTGACAAACGCGGAGATAGGTACTTTTTTTCCAATTGGGCCTGCAGTAAAAAATTACATTTTTGAACAAACTTTTGCACGTGGTCCTGGTCACTTAGGGAATGTTTTTCCCGCTAAATTCGAAAGTTTAAATTTGGAAGTTGGACACAACTTTCGGAGAATTCCAGAAATAATTGCCCCTTGGGTAGAAATTAAGTTTTTATATAAGCACGTGCCTTTGCAGATTAATGAACAATAAATGTGCGGGTAGGTACGAATCAATAATGGGTAATTTAAAGTAAATACTTGCTACTCACTGCAAACAATTTAGAACACAGCGCAAGGCAATTCATGACTATTTTAGACAATGCGATGGTTGTGCTTAGCTTTTTGTTGTGTTTTAGAACAATCGCTCCGATTCAAGGATGAGATGACGCGATATAGATTATAGTTTTATGAAACATTTTGAAAAAAGTTTTCTTCACATTATGTGCAGTTCTTTTAACGCCAATTGGTAACAGACAAAAATTATCGACATTATGTTCCTTTTGGCAAGGCATTATTATATCCCTCTGTCAGGAAGTGCACTGCCTGATTGGCTACGACTCGCGCCGGCAGAGGTATGGCAAGTATAGGAAACCAATTATTACTGAATCAAACAAGGAGAATGACAACGGCAATGCATTTCTATTGTTGTCCTCAACGTTTAAGCCGATGCTTTTAGTGTTCTTCTCGTTTTTACTCTTCTTTTCATCTACCACTGTCATCCCTGTCAAATTCGTCCATCTGTATAGCGTCATTCACTTCATTGCCATCATTTTCAACAACCTTTTCGTCACAAACCCTCCATCACTATTTATCGTCGTCTCCTGACTTAAAATGATCAGGGACAATATCCATTTAAGTGAAGCAAAGCCGTGAGTCTTGCTAAAATATCGGCCTACCAAAGATGTACATGAGCTCTCCAGTACGTCTTGGAACCTGAACTGGACGTAGCTTTTACTAAGCCAGGGGCACAGGTTCGAATTTGGAAAAAAAAAAAAACAAAAAATCATCTGAAGGTTTTTTTCCACTACGTCTGACCGTCCGACAAACATAAAAGAGAAAAATTGTCCTGGAAAAGCTTTTTAATTCAGCTGTTCGGAACCATAGGTCCCTATTATTCATCCCAAAAATTAAAAACTCACACAAGACGAATGGTTGCAGGAAATTAGGCCAGGGGTTCTTCGTGGTAATGAGGCTCCTCCCAAATAAAAAAGTTAATTAAAAAAGTGGTCTATACTACCATCATCATTTCGACCTTGTTCGCTTCTACCTGCTTTAAAACGGAATACTTAAATCATCACAAAGTCATGTCACCGGTGCGTTTGCTAGTAGATCATACAGATAAAGTACATGCAAAACCGGGTGTATGTTAGTTTAGATTACTAACCTGAAGAGGGGGAGTACTCCGCGCCACACTGAGGTCAATATACTCGTAGGCCCACCGTCGTACCCGTTGGAGGAAACGAGTTATACTCCACCCGTTGAATTCCTATTTATAATACAAGTCGTTGTATTTGTACTGAAGAGGCAACCTTCTTCTTCATAGCAGCTAGGTCTACTCTGTATGTGTCTGGAGTTTTTTTTTCAGGGAAAACTTTAAGTGTTTGTGTGAAGTGAAAAAATATTTTTCGAGACGAATAACCATTCCGTTGAAAGAATCTATTTCAAATTAAATTTACTTAGAATAACTGTAGGTTTTGTTTAAAAAAAAATTTGGATTTCATATTTTTTTGATGTTTTTTTGGAAAATATAAAGTTTCGGCTTATGTGGTACAGTAGCCATGGGCTAAGTGGTACTGAACTGAAAAGTTTTAAGCTAAAATGTATTTTTACTTTTTTTGAAGCCATTACGGCAATTTCGTTTTTTTATTTTTTGTTTCTTAATAAAATTAATAAAAAAAATGAGTATGTGTTAATATGGTATAGTGTACCACATTCAACCACAAAGTGTAATTTTTGAGGTCAGAGGAAATCACAGTAAAAGTTTGTTTTTGTAATGATTGGAATCTTGCTAAATGTTGCTGAATGATAGTTTGTACTTGCCTGGAACACGCTAAGGAGTTTGGATGGTTGCGGTCTTATACTTTATCCGTTATCTCCAAAATAGAAACGTGTATACCACAATACCCGACGTCCCTCTAATAAAAAAAAGATGATCCAAATCAACTTGTAGTGCGCAAAAGTTTCAAGGGTTGGCAGAAACCGAGTTAAACGAAGAGCCGTGTTGGCTATGATCGGCCTCTCCCCTTATGTAGCGCCTCATAAACATGTTTGTGAGTATGTCTTGCGGCTCAGCGGTTAGAGTGCTGGGCTACTAATCGATGGATATAAGGTTCGAAAACTCTTAAATTAGATCTTAAAGTGAGAGGTGGCTCACTAATGTCTGATAAACATTCGAGAGTATGACTGTTTTGAAATGTTAATAACTTCGCCAATGGATTTCGAAATAAAGGTGTAGATTAGTTCCATTCACCAAGAATTAAAACTCACCCAAACAAAGTACTTGCAAAATGATAGTTGTAGGTTTCTATGGACCTCTTGAGCAAGCTATTCATTTATATACGAGTATTTGTGTGTTTTTTTTCTTATTTAGAATCGGGTCTCTGCTGTAGTTAAACGATATGTCTGCATGCCTGACGCAACAATTTTTCAATTTCCAACACTTTACTCACTTCCTTTACTTCTTTTTACCTTGCAATTTCCCATATTGTGCAATCCTACATATGTACATGAATTCAAATGCCCAATTAGCACTAACGCTTTCGGCTTACTGACTTCCTTCCTTTTAGTTGGGACTTGGGTTAGTTGGGACTTTTTTCCGAATTCCCATTTTCATAAAACTACAGCAAATATGTTCTCAAGTTGTAACTTGTTGTTCGAAATGCTGTTGCGTATGGTTTTTGATTTAAAGTTCTTTATTAACTTTTTTTTGTAATTTCACGTTTTAAACATTTTAAATGCATTGCAGAATTTCAGAACAATTTCCGTACACTTATTTAATAATAATTTTGTACGTAACACACGCGACTGGTTGGTGTCAGGAATTCGCAAGAGTTGACAGAGAGGGAACAAGCTTATAAGTTTACTGAAAATATTTTCCCACAAAAAACGAATTCCCAATTTAATTGATGGAAAAAGCACGAAACAAATTAACAATTCTGATATGAAATCACCCACAGGCGTTGGACTTTTTGCGCACAATAATGCTGGACATTTTTGAATATGCAAATGTGTCAGTATATCATTCGAAAAGGATAACAACAGTGGACAATATGTACATGGGTGAGATTAACGCATTATAGATATAGGGAAAGAAGCAATTATTGGAAAATACTCCAGTGTGAGCTTAAGTTATATTCTCCGTAATTAACGCTATAATTAACTAAAAAAGATGCAAGGTTTTGAAAGAGAATGAGAAATGTTTTCAACACGATTTCATACAAAAACATATAGATATTCATTGCATATTCAATCACCATGTATTACTTATTTCTGTATTGCGCTTCTTTTCAATATTTGCCAATAGAATAATGGAGATAAACTCGGATAATAAAGGGTGATTTTTTAGCTGGTTTGGTTTTGGCAACACTGGTTTTGACAGCTGACGTGTGTTTAGTACCTTGTGTCACTGTCAAACAGCTTCAGTTTGGTTTGCAATTTAACCATGGATCGTCTTACAAATGAACAACGCTTGCAAATTATTGAATTTTACTATCAAAATTCGTGCTCGGTTCGAAATGTTCATCGCGCGCTGCTTCCATTTTATGATCGGCATTCTCGACCTTCTGAGCAGTCTATTCGGAAGATTGTGACCAAATTTCGCACCAAATTTACTTTGTTGGACATTAAACCACCAACACGTTTACGTACTGTGCGTAGTGAAGAAAATATTGCGGCCGTATCAGCTAGTGTGACAGAAGACCGCGAAATGTCGATTCGGCGCCGTTCCCAGCAGTTAGGCCTTTGTTACAGCACTACGTGGAAAATTTTGCGGAAGGATTTGGGCGTAAAGCCTTTTAAGATACAGCTGGTGCAAGAACTAAAGCCAGCCGACCTACCACAACGCCGAATTTTTGGTGAATGGGCTCTTGGAAAGCCGGCCGAGGATCCGCTTTTTTATCGAAAAATTGTGTTCAGCGATGAGGCTCATTTTTGGTTGAATGGGTACGTAAATAAGCAAAATTGCCGCATTTGGAGTGAAGATCAGCCAGAAGCATTGCAACAGCTACCAATGCATCCCGAAAAAGCCACTGTTTGGTGCGGTTTATGGGCCGGCGGCATTATTGGGCCATATTTCTTCAAAGATGATGCGAATCGCAGCGTTACTGTCAATGGTGAACGCTACCGAGCGATGATAACAAACTTTTTTTTGCCCGAAATGGAAGTTCTTGACTTGCATGATATGTGGTTTCAACAAGACGGTGCCACATGCCACACAGCACGCGAAACAATGGCGCAATTGCGAGGCGAGTTTGGTGAACAGTTAATTTCACGTTTCGGGCCGGTCAATTGGCCGCCTAGATCGTGCGATTTGACACCATTAGATTATTTTTTGTGGGGGTATGCCAAGGCTAATGTGTATAGGGACAAGCCCGCTTCGATTGACGCACTGGAAGCCAACATCCATGCATTCATTCGTGAGATACCGGCCGATATGTGTGAAAGAGTATGCCAAAATTGGACTCAGCGGATGGGCTACCTGAGACGCAGCCGCGGTCAAAATTTGCATGAAATTATCTTTAAACATTAAATTGCAAGGTTCAAACTATCGATTCAAATAAATATTTCATTCATTTTTTCGAATTTTTTGTGTTTTTTTTTTAAAAAAAGTTCTAAACCTCTTAAAAAATCACCCTTTAGATCTGTTTCATGTGATTTTACCTTCCCACCGATGTCGTACTGCTGGAAGGAGTGAGGCGAAAGCTTATTTAATATATCAAAGAAAACTATAATAAAAGTTTTGTTTCGTTTCTTGTTTGAGTTGCGGAAAGAGTAAAAACTCAGATTAGACCTCTTTTAATTAAAGAAGTTCAAATTATATAATCTGTCTTTCCAGTACCGCGTTGTCTTGGATAAGTTTTAAATCTAGAAGAGAACAAATTACTTCCTGGTCTGACCATAAAAAATCCGCCAACCCTCATATACCTACATTTATGGACTACATTATCTGAACGTTTATTTGTCGACTACTCTCGAATAAGTATAGGTGGTGGATGAGTCACTTAAAAACAGTTTTTCCCGTCAGCCACCATAGCACCAACGCCAAATCTTTCCACGGTCATGCAAGGCTTGAATTGAATTGAAATTAAATTTATCCGTGAGTTCGTGAAAATCATGAAATATCATTAAAGACCGGTAGTACGATTTTAATAGTGACAAGTCCATTGGTGATGTGATAAAAAAATGACCATGAACTTGTCTCTCAATAAATTTGGTGAACGGATGGATATTACGAATACACACCAGGATGTTGATTCTTAGTCTCTACGCGACTAACCTTCCGGAAGTACCTTAGTCTTCCAATTAGTCGCAGTAGAAATGTATTATTTTACCTGAGGAGCTATGTTGAATTAAACTGTGATTTAACAACGTTGTTATACAATTCTGTGCACTTTTCATTGAAAACGGGAATATCTATCTTATCTAGGAAAACATACTGAACAAATTGATTGGTGCCAAAACTGTGCATTTTTAAAAATGCACGTACTTTTGTACGGCCCACCGTGTGCTACCTGTTATGGATACACGAATAAGATTTGGCCGAATCATCTACACTCATCTATTTATGAGGATCTGCTTAATAAGAGGGTTAGCAAACTGATTCCTTCCGCGAACGTAAATTTAATTTTCACTTTTCTTCATTGCTAAGAAATGGTGTCGACTTGCTTGCTTGCAGATGAATTCAACAAACGAAATGCTCACACGAGCAACTTCATTTTGTAGGTACATACCTCTGCTTCACCAAACGAAGAAAATTCAGCTAATCTGGCATAAACATACACATAACATCCAATTTAAATTTTGTTCCGCATTTCCAACGAGCTCTTAAACCAACTTTCGAAAGAGTGAGACGAAAACATACAAACCAAAACTAACACAACACAAGTCACCCGCATCATGCTCGTGCATTAATGTTACAAGGTTCTTAACAACCCTCCATTGTTGGATACTTCATGTACACAAACACATTAAAAACGAATTAAAATCACTTCCTTTGATACATTCCTAGAGCTTTAATTACCACCACCATCAGCCATGAAAACTTGAGTTGAATTTAACAACCCATGGACGAGCGAGTATACCAAAAGTAAAAACACATAACCTGAGGATATCTCACCCGTGGCCTTATCGCCTGAGCATAACTTTTTATTGCAATGCCGTGTGAAGATGCCGCCCCCCCTCCTGTGAAGCCATATATAGTTGTCGAAATCTCGAATATGGCAATCATTTGGAATGCAATTGCACACACCATTAACGACCTCCCCCATCGCTCATCGTTTTATTTATGACCGATAATAATTCAGACGCCGTTCGGAAGCACTCTTCCGCATGCACACAACACCTAAGCAAATATCCATAACTGCATTTGGCGTGCCACTTCGTGTTTGTCGGCATCAGTGGAAAAGGATATCCGAAAATCAATCACGAGAAGCAAACAAAGAGCAACGATAATGAAGATATGCAGGAACGGGCTAACTGACATAAAAACATACTCCTATCTCTTTGGATCTATACACAACATTGCCATTGCTGTGTTTATTTAAGCACACAAAACAATTGTACATGAATAGGCGGGGTTGATTAGATTCGAAACTCCTACGACCGCTGACACAATGCCGATGACGACTGGTGCTGGTGCTGGTGCAGCTCCTACCATCTAGATATCTCTATTTACAGAATAGCTTGACAGCTGGCAGTAATTTCATGCTTAAATAGCACAAACATTCAGCCCACTCACGTACACTCCTTAGAAACCCACTCGCCTGAAAATGTCCTGCTAGTTGTTGAAAATTTACAATTCTCTTCAAAGTTCGTTTTGGTTTGTTGTATATATGCATGGAACTGTGTGAGTCAGAGTGTTGGTGTAGATAATTACGCACATTGGGGCTGTGCATACACGTAGGTACATGCCTTGTGCAACGTAATTGTTTCAACAGCAGCACATTCTGGCATCACATTCGAATGGCAATATGAAGGGGAAGGTGGAGCTGTTTCAATGAACTAAAACTATATTTCTGTTTATCTGGCGGCGTGTGTCTATTACAGGAACTCATCAAATCGTAAATATCGGAGGAGTAGTGGAGCTAACCTACTGGCTTTGAGGAGTAACAGTGGGACGGTTGCTTCTGCCGCCGGTTCAATGGCTACTATTTACAATGTCCTCGGAGGTAGTGGCGACAGCCCATTACGGTCTACGCAATTCCCACCATCAGCAATACCCAACCCACAGGGAATGTTTTCCCTCAGCCAGCTGAATTTGGAGATATCGGAACAGCATTTGGGCAACAATAGTCGTCTGGAAATTACGTGTTTGGCAACAATTCCGACGCAAGTCGGTCTCGGTGAACAGTATGCCGACTACAAAACGTATTCGGTGAAAGGTAAGCCATTCATGATTGCCTTTTGATACTCTATTGTCTATTTGAACCTAGGTCTATAGATTCTAGCACTATACATTTCTAGCACCTTTAAAGCACTTTAACGAGGTATCTGGCCGGAAGTTTAAAACTTTGATGTAAAGCTCACAGACCGACTATAACAAAGCCATGAAACAATTTCTTGAACATGCAGACGCCTTATTTGCAAGTCTGCAGAAACGGCCTTTAGAATCTATGTAGAACAATTGATTTCATTATTTTTTGTTTATCTTTTTTTATCAATTAGCTACTGCCACTAGTTCAATTATTTTAACGGCACACCTACCTCTGTTTTAAAACATATTTTCAACAGAACATTGTTAGGTTCAAATTAGGACCATGAGCTTCAAGCCCTCAGGATATTGGTTGTGCCGTTACTTCCTTATATGCATGGAGACTATCTTTGTTATAAAAAAAGGATAGGTTATAGTTTATTGTTCCCACTCTGCGTTTTACGTTAACTGAATTAAAAACATCGGAACGATAGAATTTACTAGTCAGAATGTACCATCTTTCTTCGTGTATTTTTTTAAACTTTGAAGACCCAGGAACTCTCATTGATTTGTGGAGGTTAGAAGTCTAGTTATTGGGTCCAGAGGTAAACCGACTATATACTCAAATGGTCTTTATTTGTAAGACTTAATTTAATTTTTAAATTTTTAACAGCCCCGAAGGCTCTGACATCCATTTGCTCTATATTATTCCACACCAGTCTGACCATGTTGCAATCGACACAAGGCAGTCCACCAGTATTCTAGACATCCGAACTTTCCGAGCGGCCAACATTGACTTGGACCCCTACCCGAATAGCACAGATTGTGATTTGCAACAAAACTTCGATTGTATTGCTGTTATATTTAAGTAATCTGTAACAAAATCCGTTCTATATCAGTTGTATTCATGTTCACGCGGGACTATTTGTAACATTGTCATTCGAAATGTTGTAAATACGTTTTTTTAAGTTTTAAACTTGTTCACAAAAAGGGGGGGATGTTTGAAAATAGTTTTATAAGAGTTCGTAAGTTAGAGTTCTAAAAAGGTTGGTAATAAGTTACAGATACGTTTAGTAAATCCTCATTTTGGATACTTCTAATTTTAGTTATAATATTATGGTTCATGTTTTAATGATGTTTCATGTAACAACCGCCATATTGTTCACCATTTTATATACCTGTTTAACCATAGGTCTTAAGATGTGAAAAATACATTTCAATTTTTCCAATATATTACATAGCTTCTACAATCCATTTGTATAGAAACTGATGAATATGGTATATTAAAATTTGTTTCTACAAGTCTTTTGGGATTTCGAAGCTTAAATACACATTTTAATATTTTCTGATTTTCAAACTTTTCTTCTATTTAACCCTTTTTTGGAGGCGCGTGAATTTTCCGGACCCAAAACATTAATGTTCATGACAAAAGTAGTATTCGTTTAAGGATTTTGGTCTGAAATCGCAGCAAACTTGAACTGTTTTAGATACTAGTACCTTTCAGATCAAATATATTTACCTTTCCTTTTATACTTCATAATTTGTTTGTCTATACATGTAGACTCAAAAAGCATTCCAATAATAACTTATTTAAAACTTCTGGAATGTTTACAGAAACATTTCTCGTACTTATTTTATATCCAACATGTTATTTAAACTGATTTGCATAAGCAACATGTTTTCGTTGAAACAACGTAATAAGAACTATCATTTAACAAAAAATAACCTCAGTAAAACACAAATACTACAAAGTTGTTGCAAAATATAAGGGGAAATGCGGCTAATTTGGTTACAATGTGGGATGTGACAATGTTACTGCAATACCTAGGAAATAACTTGATAGTTATATTAGAGTTGTATGTACCATATTAAAACCCAAGTGTGCTATTCGGGTACCTTGTTGTAGCCAAGGTACGAAAGCGGATATCCCTGAAACCAGAACAACGAGGAAATACTGTGGGGAGATTCAAACTTTTTCTGATCGGGTATCCCTCGACCTCGAGAGAAGTGTAGCCAGCGTCAAGGGCTGAAGACTATTGACATAGATGCCAAGAAGCCATCAGAAAAGCCGCAACTGATGTGCAGCGGGAGATTGCTTGGTACTCTCCAACACCAACTCGCCTCCACAATTTGATCAGAGGGAAGTATGCCCGATGAATGCGGTCTCAACATTGTCTGCCCAATCCACAAGAAAGGAAACGCTCTAAACTGGACCAACTAAAGGGTGATTTTTTAAGAGGTTTAGAACTTTTTTTAAAAAAAAAACACAAAAAATTCGAAAAAATGAATGAAATATTTATTTGAATCGATAGTTTGAACCTTGCAATTTAATGTTTAAAGATAATTTCATGCAAATGTTGACCGCGGCTGCGTCTCAGGTAGCCCATCCGCTGAGTCCAATTTTGGCATACTCTTTCACACATATCGGCCGGTATCTCACGAATGAATGCATGGATGTTGGCTTCCAGTGCGTCAATCGAAGCGGGCATGTCCCTATACACATTAGCCTTGGCATACCCCCACAAAAAATAATCTAATGGTGTCAAATCGCACGATCTAGGCGGCCAATTGACCGGCCCGAAACGTGAAATTAACTGTTCACCAAACTCGCCTCGCAATTGCGCCATTGTTTCGCGTGCTGTGTGGCATGTGGCACCATCTTGTTGAAACCACATATCATGCAAGTCAAGAACTTCCATTTCGGGCAAAAAAAAGTTTGTTATCATCGCTCGGTAGCGTTCACCATTGACAGTAACGCTGCGATTCGCATCATCTTTGAAGAAATATGGCCCAATAATGCCGCCGGCCCATAAACCGCACCAAACAGTGGCTTTTTCGGGATGCATTGGTAGCTGTTGCAATGCTTCTGGCTGATCTTCACTCCAAATGCGGCAATTTTGCTTATTTACGTACCCATTCAACCAAAAATGAGCCTCATCGCTGAACACAATTTTTCGATAAAAAAGCGGATCCTCGGCCAGCTTTCCAAGAGCCCATTCACCAAAAATTCGGCGTTGTGGTAGGTCGGCTGGCTTTAGTTCTTGCACCAGCTGTATCTTAAAAGGCTTTACGCACAAATCCTTCCGCAAAATTTTCCACGTAGTGCTGTAACAAAGGCCTAACTGCTGGGAACGGCGCCGAATCGACATTTCGCGGTCTTCTGTCACACTAGCTGATACGGCCGCAATATTTTCTTCACTACGCACAGTACGTAAACGTGTTGGTGGTTTAATGTCCAACAAAGTAAATTTGGTGCGAAATTTGGTCACAATCTTCCGAATAGACTGCTCAGAAGGTCGAGAATGCCGATCATAAAATGGAAGCAGCGCGCGATGAACATTTCGAACCGAGCACGAATTTTGATAGTAAAATTCAATAATTTGCAAGCGTTGTTCATTTGTAAGACGATCCATGGTTAAATTGCAAACCAAACTGAAGCTGTTTGACAGTGACACAAGGTACTAAACACACGTCAGCTGTCAAAACCAGTGTTGCCAAAACCAAACCAGCTAAAAAATCACCCTTTATAAAGGCATCAGTCTCCTTAACATCGCATACAAGATCCTGTCTGCCTTACTGTGAACGTCTGAAGCAATTTGTCAACGAACTGTTTGGACCCTATCAGTGTGGTGTTAGGCCCGAGAAGTCCACAACCGACCAAATATTCACACTACGGCAGATTTTGGAGAAAACCCAAGAAGTCCAAATCGATACCCACCACTTGTTTATCGATTTTAAGGCCGAATATGACAGCATTTATAGGGAGGAGCTATATAGAGCCATGTCTAGTATTAGCATCCCTGCCAAACTCGTCAGATTGAACGCTCGCTGCTCCATAAAGGTCGGAAACAATCTCGCCGAGGCCATTGTTGTCAAAAAAGGATTTAGACATGTTGATGCGCTGTCATGCGACTTTTTCATCAGCATTCTTGAGAAAATTGTGCGAAACTCGCAAGGCAACACCAGGCGCACAGTTTTATAAAAGTCTGTGCAACTACTTGCATACGCTAACTATATCATTGACAAAACACGTCAAGCTGTCACTGGTGAGTTGAGCAAGTATGAGTACAGAAGCGGCAAAAATGGGTTTAGTGGTTAATGAGGGCAAAACAAAATAAATATGCTCTCAACCAGAAGGGACAATCAACATCGACGAATCGGAGAGATCCCTGTTATTTTGGTCAAATGGGACTTGGCATGCTTTTGTTTATATGACCCGTACAATTTCCTAATAACGACAATGAAAAAGAAGTGAAGTTAACAGTTGAGTTGAACTACGGTCAAAGGTGATGCCAAGATCATTTAAGTAGGTAATTAACACTTTCCACACCTTTATAATTAATGCAATAAATTGTTACAGTGGAATACTGACGTCTTCTGAAGGAGATGCCTTTTTATTTCTTAGGATTAAGCTGCACAAAGTATTTTTTCTTAATATTCTAGCATGCCGTGTGGTGGTGGATTACTATAGAATTAAATCCTCTCAGGGCTATCCGCAAAAAGTAGTATCATTCAGTTATTTATTTTTACCTTTTAAAAGACTGAGTTAGTATTAATCTCAATAATGATAATTCTCAGAGATAAAAAAAGAAAGTAATAAAACACAAACGATTTTGTTTTTTACTTTCGATTACTTTTCTATGTTCGGTTCTTTTTATACACGTTATAAAGGTTTTTCGCTAATTCTTTCTTTCGTCCACTCATGTATGTACTTCTGGAATCTAGATGGCGCACCTTTCGTTATGGAGGCTTGTGGATGCGCTCAAAATTATTAATTAGGTATTAAAGAAAGATGAAGTGAAATATTGAAGAGAGTAGAAATGGTAATGGGTTCTAAACAAAAAGATGAGTTTAAGCTGTTTACAATTTTTGCTGAGTTTCTTCCATAATTGGATTATGTACTTTTTTACCAGTTTCACGGACCAGAGTCACTGCCTGGGACACTTCAGGCTTCCATCGTTTTACGATCCCCGGCTGCTTCCAGCTATACAGAGTAATCGCTCTAGCGTCCGTGGTAGCTTGGTATTTAAAACGGAGGTTCGGTCCCGTTGTCGTCTCGAACCAGGGGACTGGGATTCGAAGATCCTATCTTAGCTGGAGCATTATTGTCCATTCGCTCGATGTAGCCCATAGAGTAACCAAACTAGAGGGCCAACTGAGAGCAGAAACGGTATATTTGCCTACAAGCTGTCTGCCATACATTATATTGCATAAGTATTCGTGCCTGTACAAATAAAAGGAGCGCCATTGCTGCCGCACGAATATTTATACAATATAATGTATGGCACTTCATGCCATCGGGCGGCCATTTTCTGGTGGGATTTCAAGTGGGGGCGACTGTGTTCGGCATATTTTGTGCCCATTAGATACACGGCGTTCACATCACAGTTGAATTTAATGTCGTTTTCGATTTGACTTTTAAGATTTTGATCTGAGATTTCAGATTTTTGCTGACAAATCGAATATTAAATTCGAATTTTATTGGTTCTTGTGTGTATTGAGTTGGCCGCAAAAATATTTTTTTTCACTTGCACTGTAAATCCATTCCAATTGGTTTTTACACATTTACATTCGAAATAATTTAATATAAAAAATCGTTTCCATACTCGAAAAATGAATAATTCAGTTAAAAAAGCATTCCTTTCAACGATAAACAATTCGTAAAAGACAGCTGTGTGTCATATACATTGGTATTAGTGAAAGTATGTGTGAAATCTGAGAAAAAAAATCGAGATTTCTCAGAGTGTCAGATTTTTGGCAAATCGAACATAAAAAAAAAAAATTGATCTTTTTGCCGAATCGAAAACGACATAAGAGTTTATAAAGTTCATGAACTTTATAAAATGAACTAACAGGTTTTTTTTTACTTTTGTTAAAAGAGATTTTGTAACTTGAAGCTTTTTTTTGTATATTTTAAAGAAAATACACTTTTTCTAGTTGATTTGAATGGTTTAAGTTTCGAAATCATACTGAAACAAAATGTTTTAACGCCATTTAGGGAAAACATTTTTTTTTATGTTGTGGCGAAAAATATTTTTTAATTTTAGCATAAATTATAATCTGTAATTAATACGTAAAATGAACAATAACATATCAATTAATAATTTATATTTTTTGTTTTTGTTAGGAGTTTAATCCTTTTTTTTTTGCTTTCCGATACTAATCCTTTTTTTTTTTAATATGAATAGCATTTGCATTTTTACTGTTCCTAAGTAACATTATTGAATACTGGTCAGTGTTATTAAACGACATCAAACGAATTTGGAAACATTCACCAAGCCTAATAGAAATTTATTCAATGTTCATGAAAATTATATAAAATTCAATTATGCCCTAGTGGAAGCTGGGTTTAACTTGCATGTTGCTAACTCATTTTTGGAACAGCCCCTTACGGATTTCATTTATGTAGCTGCATGAATTTTGCTGTCAAAAATAGAATTCGTACAAATAAAACTAAAAAACAACTGAAATGTGAATGGATGAATAGTTTTTGGTGCCGAATATGAATAGGAACAAGTTATGTTATCTAAAACACCATAATCAACATTTACTTTTTGTACATTTATTGTTATAAATCCATTTACAAATTGTTTGTAATTGAGAAATAGTGCCACCCGGCGACTAATAATACACGTATTCACAGACAGGAAAAAAAGAGCGCGCGAGAGAGGGCGTCATTCAAAATTTGCGGGGAAAATCGGGTAGGTGCACGGGAAGTTGGCTCTCTAGTTTGGATACTCTATGGATGTAGCCGAGCTAATGTAGTCCAGGGGTTGGTATAGCTCATAAAGCTCGCGGTTGCATCTTCTCTTTTATTCGCCCACCATGTACACATGAACAAAAATCCATCGAAGAAGTATCGTAGTATCAACTCTCTCTCCTGCTTATCGTCCAAAATTCGGCGCCATAAAGCCGAATTGGTAGGATGAGGTTTTCGTAAAACATACATTTCCACCTTAAAATAAGGATTTTTGAACCCAATTGCTTTTCCAAACTTGTAATACTTCCCCGAAACACCACTAGGATGTCACTCCTCGAGTTCATATTTTTTCCGAAGTGTGTAAGCCCCTAAAACCTCGTAATTGTTGCTTTTAATAGCGACGTTATGTCCTAGGCGGTGGATAGAAACTTGTTAATTGATGGCTTGTACTTAGTCTTGTCCACATTTACTAGATAGCCAACAGATTTCGCCTGTCAGTCGCCGTGAAAGCTTCACCGAACACTGTGAACGACCAATGATGTCAACATGGTCCTCATACCCCAGTAGTTGAACGGTTTTGTTGAGGGTATTGCCTTCCGTGTTGACACCTGCCCTGCAGGTCTGCTCCAAAGCACGATTGAAGAACTCACATGACAGCGCATGAAATCGAATCATAAATCGTTGAATTTGGTATTTTCCATACTCAGTTCAGACACAATTTTAGCACAATTTTGATACAAATAAAATTTTCCGATATTTATATTTCATAAAATTTCACTTTTATTGCCCTTCTATCAAGGCTGACAATATTTTTTTATTAAATGAAACCTACAACTTTGAAAACTGTCGAACATGGAACTCTCACTTTAAAGTCCTTCAGAACGTGGCACTGCGTACGCTTTGCAAAATGGCTCAGGGCAATGATACAAAGTATCGGTCACCGCACACAGCTTGTAGACGAATTCCACGTTTTTGCCTCGAGCTGACAGTTTATTGGTAGATTTTGGTTTCGGGGAATTAATATAAAACTCTGGGTTTCAAGATACGGGTTTCTTGATGTTTTTTTTGCGTTTTTCCACATTTTTTTTCGCTTTTCGCAGTCGTTTTTCCAGGAATATTTTGAGGAATTTTTTCTCGCATTTTTCGATGGGTTTTTTCTCTGGTTTTAGACGAATTTTTTCCTCGTATTTTTGGACACGCATTTTTTGACATTTTTCTCTCGTGAAAAATCCTTTAAATCCTTCTGTATTTGAAAGCTATCTTTTTTTTTATTCAATCATCTGTATTTGTTCAGCATACCGAATAGGAAAACAATTGAGCTGATGGTGTCTATCTGCATTCCTAAGAACAATAGCAAATTCTCAACCCCCTTCTATGATCAAACAATGGTTTCTCAGAAAGGCTCTGCAATTTGCTGGCCTCACCAAATCAGGGCTTCTCGATATTTGTCAATTTCACCCACCAACAAAATATTCTCGAAAAGTCCGATATTCTGGAAGTAGGTAAGCGGTAGGTAGTGCTTTGACAAATGTAGAACAAATTAGAATTTTTCTACTTCACTCCTCTTATTCGTTTTAATCATTAGGCGTTTTTTATTTTACCCACATGATCTAAATATATAGATCATTGATTTCCACGGCTTACAACAACAATACGTGATCCAACTGTTGTTGTAAACCATGGAAATCCATGATCTATAAAGATCATTTGAGCATAATAAAAAAGGCCTATTGATAATTATGACTTTGCAACTCGGATTTTATTGAGATCTCAAACTGTTAAAAACATTCACATTATTTTGAATATAAAGCTGGTCAGCGCGGCAAGGAATTTCAAAACTCGCTGTCAGGAAAGGCTGGCTGGCGCCTAGTGGTTAAGGAAAGAAAAGGTTCAAAGCTCAAACTAAAAAACCCAAAAATAAAACTAGCTTTATTTTGAACGATTTTCTTGTGAGAAGAGATCTACGTCTATGCCGAATGGTAACACTTGAGGATTGGAGCGGGTATTTCTTGACTGTTTATTGCGGGGCTATGCGTTTTCTCATTCACTTGAGCTGTTCGGAAAATGTGGTTGTTCTTGTTGTTGGCAAAAACGTCACCAGTTGTGACCGCTATTTATGGCGGTGATGAATAGCCATCTGGTATATTTCAATATGGTGACAACGGCAGGAGTTATCGAGTCGGGTGTCCATTCATGGTCAAATAATGATTGCTAGTTTGGTGTATGATTGGGTGTTGAAAGAGTAAAAGCATGAATTAAATAGCTGTGCTTTGGAGTAGGCACGAATTACATTCTAAACATGAGATATTCCATATGCCTATTTAAGATGTATGGTTGTTTTTCTACAATCAGAAAAATGTTGCCTGCACCTCACTGTTCTGTTGTTTTTAGATCTGATATTTAACACAATTCATCGTGTCCTTTGCTCTCAAAATTGGTGATGTAAATGGTTAACTAGTTTAAACAATTCATAACAAACTATTCCTGGAATATCAGAAACGATTTTTTGGTTCCAGTGGTTTTCTTCAACTAGTTTGCTAGCTATCATTGATTAACTCTTAGTGAAAAGTTAAGTTATAACAGCGCAATTTTTTGTTTTGTTTACTTATAATACATGTAGTTTGACAGAAGTAGTTATAGATCGGTAAACGCATAATTTTTCACTTATATTCGTTTTCAAGTCGTATTGTAAAGGAAACATTTCAGACTAGCTGCCGCCCGCGAACGTTAATCGTCATTAAATAAAAAAAATGTTCGCCAATTTTGGGCCCTTTTCCGATTTTACTTTTGGGGGTTTAGTCTTATTTCGCGGAGCCTAGAGAATGCAGACATTTTCCTAAGGAGAAGTATTAAAATTAACAAAGCTAACAAAGATTCAACATTACGTAGTATGTGAGCAACCGATTTATGTTAAACTTGACGACAACAATTTTTACTCAAACTTTGTATGTCAGGTGTTTCTTCGAAAAAAAACTGGACAAACACATTTAATCATTTTGTAATTTGAAAATATAATTTTTATTAAACTAGGCATTTATTTTACATTAGACCGTGAAAATACAGTTAAATTAAAGTTACATGCCTCAAAATATACATCAAAATAGTTAAAGTGACGTAAAATTGTGCGAATTTGCCTGTAGAAGCTAAAATAATATACTTCGGTACATAATAATTTTATTTATATGAATATTGCATCCTTTACTTTCACTCCGGTCCAACAGACAAAAGGACACAAAGTGTTTTCTATGAGTGATAATCCCCTTGAACAAGTGCATCGCAGAATCGTTACTGGGCATTTTTCTATTTGTTAAAATAAATTTTATGTCGTATGTATAGTCTTCATGTTAAATTTTGGTCTGCTCAGTTTCTGGTACAAGCAGCAACCCGATTGGAAGCTTAAAATATTTTGATCAAAAGCTCTGCCAAGAGTCGTTTTGAAAGGCATGGTCTTAACTCTCAAGCTCTCTCGGAGTTTCAGGAAATATTTGTAAACTGTTTTTTTTCGATTACGTCTCACTTTTGAGGATATACATATGGTACAGATACCATTGTTTAATAATCTTAGCCTTTGCATTGAAAATGACAAGTAGATTAAGTAAAACTATTTTTCATTTTATGAGACTGTCGCTGTTGTCGTTACATTATACCAAGCATATAGCATATACCATGCAATGTTTACTGAGCATGGTATATGCTATATGTTTGGTACATCCTGTCAGACATGGGTTCATCTCTATATGATGGTTTTTTGTTTCCGAATTTGAGGCCTACAAGACGGTGGCACATCGTAGCTCGTACTACGATGTAAATTTTGCGAAAAGTTGTCCTCGCTAAACTGTGCTAAAAACTGATCACAGCCACAGCCTTGAATTTTAAAGACAATATTCGAAAATCATATAAAAGATATAAGTTCAAGTGCACTTCCAATGCATAATGTTTATCTTAAATTTGCAGAAAGAATATTCATGCCCTATTCAGGTTTACAGCATTATGGGGGCATTTACCTTGTTAAATGACAAGGATAAAATGCCCTAGGATTGTCCGGTGAATTATTTGATGCTGAGGGTTTTGTTTATGTGGCCAATAAAGCAAGCTGCCCACACGGTTGAATGGAAGATTCATTATATCTTTGAGCATAATGTGTGTACTTGAGGAATGAATGGCTGACGATTTATTCCCTTTTTTATAGTCCTTGCTTGTAATTGATGTACTTGACCAATTTATATCTCAAAGCATTAACATTTTCACTTGGAAATTAGTTGCATTGCGAACATTACTGCTTTGTAATGGGAACATTTTTATTACATCTGGGAAGTGAATGAACTAATCTCGGATGATACACACGCTTTAGCTTTCGATAAGCACATTATATGGACTGCATCTGAAATTTTGTGAATCAACTCGCAATTTGGTGAATGTGCCACTGGCTCTAAAATGTCATTGGCATGTTATGGAATTTTATTAATTATATGATTTACAAGTGGTACTGACATTGAATCGGAGTTGCATTGCATTGTCACTTGACATTCAAGAAAGATCAACTTTTTTTGGTGACCTTCGTCAGGTCTTACCATTGGGTATATTGGCCTTAAAATCTGACTACCCAAATCGTTTTTAAAAATAGAGCGGAGAAGAGATCCGTGTGCGAACTTTTATAGCACCAGTATTTGGGTAAACAAAAATACTCAGATGAACATGTTCTTCTTTTTTTTGGGGGGAAACTTTTTCATAAGGCACCAATGGTCGGGTGCTTTCAAGACTTAAACCGATATGTCCATTTAGGACCTTCGACCTTCTAACTCCTCCTGATAGATTTTTTTTGTATAGAGTTTCATATCGTCTCCGAACAGCTGAATTAATAAACTATCACGACCTTGATCCATTGTATGAATGCACATGAATTTTTCGTTGAAAGTGTGGTCCAAGCCCAAAACGAAAATATACTCACTAAATGGCTTCATTTTCTTAGAGTAAGCTGTAGGCAGTTTGTAACAAACCCAACCATCTAGAGCTGATTCTGAATCCGCTACATCAAGTAGCGTCCAGGTATCGGCTGCCCACATGCAGGGGAAAGGTGCGAATAGTGAACCACTTTTCTTTTAAATTGGTCTATCTCCAAATGTTTTAAAAAAAATTAAAACTGAACTTTGAGTATATTTTAAGGCACATTTAGCCATTTGCAAATTAAATTTTGGTTGAAACACAAACTAAAACGTAGAAAAAGTCAAACTGTCTCACTCTTTACGAGCGATGCGAACAGTGAGACGGTAAGAAAAAAAAAAAGGACAGAAAAGAAATAACAAAAATGTTAAGTAAGTAAGTAATTTATAAAATTAAGTAATTAAAAGATTTTTTTTTTAAATTAAGAAAAAAGTAAAAACTGCTGCTTCCATGGCCCTGGAACTCCAAACACAACCAAAAACACCACGCAAAATGCTTCGAAAACTTTTTCTATGATGTTTTCCTGGTGGAGGTTAACGCGCTACAGACATTCGATCACAACAGCCTTAAAACACCTACTTTGAAGTTCAGCAAAGAGACAGAACTCAAATCAGAATTTACAGAAGTACGTGGGAAACGATGACACTTCTGTGAATAATGGCTTCCAACCTGGACTTTGGTGGTCCATTTGCTCTTTATATGGAAGGTAACCAAAGTTTGAAATTTTGCACTTTACAAATCGAAACTAACTTAGCTCATAGCTCCTGATAACAAAATGAAAACTGACCTGGCCAGACCAATCCTACAGGAAGCTCAGAGTTACTCCTCCTATCGCTTGTTATGTCGAGCAGATATAGGAGAAAATATGTATAAGGCGTTCGCGACTATTGGTTATAACATTCCGTCGAAGTACAGATCATTCTTTCTTTAAATTTAGCATTATGATATGCACACCTAAGTGGGTTCAACTTTTCGATGAACCCCAATCCATAATGTGCGTATTTAATGTCTAGCCAATGTAATAGAAGTCCTACATTACTATATCCATGTGTAATACCTACCCTTAGCGCATCAATCACCACCCATTTCGACCAGAACCTTTCCTTTTGTCCTAAAAACGATTTCATAAGCTCAATTTCCCAGAAACCACACGTTAACACGCACCTACACTGACACTTAACACTAAACGAAAAGGTAGATTTCCCTCCAAAATCGATTCCATTTGCAGGAAGTTCGATCTCGCATTTATTTTTTCGACTTACAACGCTTAATCCTGATCTGCATCGATTCGATACGTTTCTTCTTTCCACAGACATAAGTACCCATATCAACATCTGTAGCAGCAAAAGAACAAATAAACTGAAATCAAAAAATGGAATTACGTGAAATCCCCTCAATGTCGTTGAAATGTCCTCTGTCCTAATCCTCGGCAAGAGAAGCCCATTGCTAATCATTGTGCGAAATAATCTCACGATATCCCTTTGCCCTTGTTCGCTTCTTCTACTGCTGTATTGAAGGTCATAAATAGAAACTTTATTCAACTCTGATCCAACAGTTGAGAGTTCACCCACCCCCAGTCGCCGCAATTTCACATGGAACTTGCCGTTTCTTGATTACCCTTAAATCGTTAATCTTTTAGGCATAGGGTGCTTTTATTGTTTCTTTTTTAATGAATCCGAAATGCCATTCCATTAACTGCTTCACATCTTCTCTACTTTTAGTGGAAGTCGAGCGGCCAGAGACATCATCAGCAACATCACCGCCCAACATTGGAATGGCCGCCCTAGGCAATGGCTCGTTTGCCTGCAGTATACACACATGGCCGGTTAAAATACTTTTATCCTGTTTAATCTTTTTGAGAGTTTAAATTTTATTTAGTCCTTCGTTTTGTCCTTTCGTTTCCGTTTAGTTCGTTTTTTTTTTCGAACAAACAACGTACCTACTAAATTAGATGATGAAATAAGTACTTTTTAATTATACTTTTTTTTTAAACAAATCATTTTTAGTAAGCAAAGAAATAGAGTATTAGTAAAATTAGTATAATGCTGAAGAAGACACACACAAGAGTGTCTGACATCTCTTCAACAACTCATGATTAAATATTAAGACAATTTTTGTTAAAGTGAACAAAATACAATAATTTTTTAAAATGAACAACTTTTTTGCATATAAATAAAATGAAAAACCATGATGTAAAATATACAAAACAAACTGACGAGAGAAACTAAAATTTATTACCAATACCATGTAAACACACTATGCGATGAAGCTAAGTGATTAAAGTTTGTCATTTTTTATAGGGAACATTAACATTTTTTTGTAACACGATAATATGCTCTTGTATATATCGAAGGATTTTTCCAAAGGTAAACTATTTTTTGTAAAAATGAATAGAGAGAAAATAAGCGAAAGAAAACAATAACAATAAATGTAAATTAAAAAACAAACTTGTAAAAAATACGTTAGATAGAGACTTTGATTATGGAAAAAAATTTAGCTTATCGTTGCAAAGTAAAATTTCAAATATGAATTATTAAAATATTTTTTAAATGAGAAATCAATTTATACTATCTACTTATAAGTTTAATTTATTCGTATGTGTTGTTTTTTTATATATAAATTTTATGAACTGAATTTGTTTGATAAAGGAATGTGCGCGTCCTTAAATCAATAAACGCAGATTAGTCAGTACACAAATTGACACAGAACCAACAAGGATATAAAGTTATAGTAAAAAAGTAAGAAGAAACTCCTTCAAGACCAGCTGCGAAATATTTCACGATATCTTTTCTTCAAGAAACACTTCTGTCCTTGTGTCTAATACAGAAATAAAGTGATTAAGGGATGATAGTTAAGCACTTAGGCTATATTGATTCTTCTGCAAGAGAATCTTTTTCGTTTCTCATATGAATGACCACATTTTTGAAAATTTTTCATTTTAGAAATAAGTACACAATCATTGAGACCATGCAACGTTTTTATCGAAACTCAACAGTTCTATCGTATTGTAAATCTTCAGACGAAGAGTTTTGTTTCGAAAGGGATCTGAAACAATGCCGTTTGGAACCAGCTGTACATTTCACAATTTGCAAAATCCGCTAATATAAATATTTGTTTAGTCACTCACAGAACTTTGACCACAGAACGACCATCAAATTATTTAAATCCTCTCTTCAGTAAGTGCTTAAACTAATTAAAGGACATATTTTGCTTTGGGTTGCTGCCTTTTCCGACATGATTGATCACCTTATCAATGCTGGTCTATTAATAGTGAATGTAGGACCCGTGGCGTAAGAGCTGCACTTGAATGATGTCAATTAACTGCCACTTTCGTGGCCATTCATTTTCAATTTCCAGGAATAGCGTTGCCGAGAGCTTTGAATTGTCACTTATATAATACGGGACTAAAAAACATAGGTATTGTATTACCAAAAGTAAAATAGGACGCCAAGAATGAAAAGCCAGACACATGCTAGCTTTATTAGGTATTTGTTGTTCGGGTTTAGGCGACGGATTATTATTCAAAATTTGCTTGCAAATATTATGCGCCTAATAGTGTGCAATACAATTCTTTCGAATACTGGCTGAAGCTAGACCCGGCATAACTCTGTTTTGCAGAAATACAGTAATACCTACGAAGAAAAACAAGAATAGTGAAAACCGGCTCAGCGGTTAACAAGTTATAACGGCATCGAGTTTCACCCCGAAGGAATTATTTATATTATTATTAAGATTTGGGGTCCAAAGTTTTAACTTGCATTCTCGTTCATTAACTTTTTGGATGTTAGTTGTACAAATGACAGTAGTGAATTCGATCACTCTAACATAATTGCGTCGTCCAAACATTATTTTACGAACAGTTTAAGAACATTCAAGAAAATAAATTCTGGGGCTAATCAATCAGTCCTAGTACCCTAACGAAGGCGCGGTCAACTGAACATAGGTATTGCTGTGGTGGAACAGAGTGCGGGTGCCAAAACGTTTCAAATTCGCGTCGACCTTAAGAACTTGGTCCTTCGTGCTACCTACGTGAATAAATTAGTATTGCAGACTTTGAGGCAACTACTACTAAAACTGCAAACAAATTTTAAGTAAACACTCTGCACGCATTTCGGGCTGCAGAATGCTTTTCAAAATTAAATTAATATAACTAACAAATAAAATAATTGCTAATTTTGTTTTGAGGGAATACAGCTTTTGGAGTCTATCGCTTGTTCTTATAGACCGTGACTTTGAAAAGAAATAAGTGTGAAGCAGTCAAATCGGAAAAAAAAATAGGTACGGTGATTCGGCGATCTAGAGGAATATAGGTACTATATCCTTCCATGGCTTGTCAACGTGCTTATTTACTTTTCGAATATTAGAACAAAACAAAACATATGCCGCTTTTTCCAAAACTTATAGCAACTTTCGATATAGGGTGACTTTTTGTGGGTCATCCTATATAACATTGCCAAACCATTTTTGAAGTGAAATCATTAGATATGTTCTTCGGTATAGCTATATCGATTTTTTGAATCTTTGAACCGTTACCACTGGCAAATTTACTAAATAGCATAAAAATTTATAATTTTAACCTTAGGATAGCAACAGGGGTGATACAGCACCCCAACGAAACAAAAAAATTTCCATTTCACACGTTCCCGCTATACAATCGCTCTCTTATTTTTGCTATTTTCAAATTGACAGCTGAGTTTTCAGTTCTGGGTCACAGCTTGCTGCGGTAGGTCGTACTTTTCTTTTTACAGGCATGGCTGGGGTGACAGGTCACCCCAGTTGCTATTTATGTTACTATTTTTTTTTAGGTTTTATTTCGAACTTCTTATTTTTTCAGTTAAAAATGGCTTTTCGTGCAATTGAAACTTTGGAAAAGTATGTGCAAGAGGTTTGCGGAAATAGTTCTGATGATAACGACAGTGTGTCCGATGTAGAGTTTTCGGAAACGGAGGATAACGTCTCCGAACATTCGCAGCAAGATGATATCATTTCTAATCATTGTTCTGATGACGACGAAGATATTCCGTTAGCGCAATTGCAGGGAAATGTGTTGAGGGGAAAAAATGGACACGTTTGGTCTTCAGTACCACCGCCAAGAAGCAGGACACCACGACGAAATATCGTCACTATACAGCGTCTTGCAAAAGGAGATGCTCGGAGTATCAATTGTAAGAGGGATGCGTTCATAATTTTATTTGGTAAGGCAATTTAATTGATAACATTGTACACAAATCAAGAAATATACCGCCGTGCACCATTGTATAACGAGCAGCGTTATATACCTAAGACTGACCCCACTGAAATTGAAGCCTTGATTGGACTTTTATTTTTTTCCGCTTTAAATAAAGACAATCGGAAAAACAGTCTAGAAATGTGGTCGCCTTTCAGTCCATCTACATACAAATGCATTATGTCTTTGAACCGTTTTCGATTTTTACTGGTTTGTTTGAGACTCGATGATAAAGGCAACAGGGACAGAGAAGACAAATTTGCTCCTGTTCGAGAAGTTTGGTCCACATTTATAAAAAGCTGCGGGGAGTCTTATCAACCCCGATTTTATTTGACAATTGACGAACAATTGTTGGCGTTTCGTGGAAAGTGTCCTTTTCGCGTATATATAGCTTCAAAGCCAGATAAATACGGACTAAAAATAGTGACTATGTGTGATGCTATGAACTTTTATATGGTGGATGCAATCCCATACATTGGTAAAGGAACAGAATGCAAAACGGCTGCAGACTACGTCAAAAAACTTGCTGAATCCATTCGAGGATCTGGTCGTTATATTACTTATGACAATTGGTTCACTTCAATTCCGCTTGCTGAAACTATGTTGAACGACTACAAATTAACCACTATTGGTACACTTCGTAAAAATAAACGTGAAATACCTAAATCTTTTCTACCTATGAAAAGCAAGAAGGCATTTTCTTCTCAATTTGCATTTGATGAACAAAAGACACTTGTATCTTTCAATCCGAACCCCAATAAGTCTGTTATATTATTATCTACTATGCATTATAGAAAAGAAATCAATAATGACACACAAAAACCAATAATCATTCATGATTATAATGCAACTAAAGGCGGTGTTGATACATTTGACAAAATGATGCACAGTTATAGTGTCAGCAGAGGTACAAGACGTTGGCCACTCCGGTATTTTTATGGTATGATAGACCAAGCTGTGATTAATTCTATGATCCTGTTTATTGATGCTAAGCACCCTAATAAGCCAGCAAAACATTTTCGTAAACATTTTTTGCGACAGTTAGCGTTACAACTTGCTGAACCATATATGAGGCGCAGATTGCAAACAAATTTACCTAGACAGTTGGGTGATAGTATTCGAGCCGTTCTAGGAGACATCCATGAGCCAGAAGTTAAAGAACCGCCATTAAAATTAAAGAAGCAGTTAAGATGTGCTATTTGTCCAAGAAACCGCGACAGAACACCGCAGTGAAATTTGCAAAAACAGTTTTTAATTCAAAAAAAAGTATACTCTTTCGTTAATTTTCCCAAAAATCTATTTTAATTAATTTTTCTAATGAATTTAATAAAACGTTTTTAAAAATAAAAGTTTCATTTTGAGTTTATTTCTTATTATTTATTTTAGTTGAATACATTGGGGTGCCAGCTCAACCCTGTTGCTATTCGCGTATGGGAAAAGTGTGTTGCTATCCTAAGGTTAATTAAATCATCTTCTCCATTGATTTCGAGGAAATCCTTCCTCCTACGAAATTCGACTGACTTTTAAACTAATTATCATCAACGGTAGGCAAATCTTGATATTCCACTTCATTAACTCAGTGAACTAGGAACATGTCTTACAAATAATAATAAATTAATAGCTAGGAAAGAGGCTATAGTCACCATTATTTGAAAGATTGTCCAACTAGCGTTACCAGATTGGAAAAAGAAAAAAATTAAAATTAATAAGGTTCCGTTTTTTCCCCTTTGGGTACGGAACCTTAAAAAGTGAGCACAATTGTTACAATGGGACAAAAAGTTTAACTAACATCAAAATGTTCTTAGCTTACAGTTTCAGATGAATTTATAGTATTTATTTGTAAAAGCTTGTTCAACACTTCGTATAATGCATATGTTCAGAATGGCTTCGCAAATCCTTAATGCAACGTCAAAAAATAGGCTAAGTGGGAGCAATTTTTTTGTTTATTAAAATGATTTGTAAGAGGTAAAAGGGTGACAGGTCCTCCTAAAGGAGGAACCCTATCATGTCCAGAACTCTATCCCATTATGCTTTCCGAATATACATATTCGCAGTGAAGACGTTGTGCATTTACAGTAACTCGTAAAACGTAAGTAAAAGGATTTTTTTTTTCAGTTAAAATCAGGAGAGCTGAAGAATTAAAATGTAGAATCGTACAAAAATGTGAAAATATTGAAAGCGGGAGTGTAAAATTAAATTCAGTATATCAAGAAATTGCATTAGTATATGTAAATTATTTTAATCATAAGTTTGAATTGTACCTACTTCAAGTCCCACTATTATTTGTTCCTCAAAAAACCACATCCCTTCTTAAAACTCGCTAAAACTTCACACCGACACGGATACTCAATATTTACAATCTTTGTTGTTCTGTTTTTTCTCTGATTTCACTTATCGTATTAACTAAGTTGTATATTTCTAAAAACTAGGTCCTACCGTTTAACCCTTGAAATGAAGCATTTTTTTCTTGACACATATCAAACCTGCCTCTAATACAACAAAAATGCCAGCGGCCCTCTTATCGAATGTTTTTTTTTTAATGTTTAATATTGCGTTAAAATACCCAATACCTACATATATTTATATTTTACAACATCAAGAAATCTTCTTAACATTCAAAGTCAAATTTTGCAGCTTTTATGTGTACCTGTCTGTTCAAAATCAATTTAGAAAAAGAAAAACCAATACAAAAAATTGTAATCTCATAATAAATAAATACAAATGATTATTGAATACAAAGAAGACAACAACGCAGAGTAAAAAGAAAAAAAAAACATATTTGAAAACCTTAATAAATTCGAGTCTAACAATACAATTTAAAATGGAAATATCCATTCCTAACCAAAGACCAAAAACTATTTGTCAAACTTGATGTAGCAGCTGGCTGAATGAATGCTATATCGCAACTGAGATCACCCTGCACAAAATTTAAAACAAAAACGAAAAAAAAATAATATATTTCCTAGCAAAGCAAAAAACAAAGAAAAATCCAACCATTATTTTTGATGTGCAACAATTATTGTACTTTTATTACAAAAAGAAGAAAAAAACACCTAAATTAAATATAGAAAGAAATTTGTTTAAAAATAAAATTAAAACCAATGAAGCTTAACAAAAAACAATCAGTGTTAAACAATTTGAAGTCAAATAGATAGTAATATTTAATACTATTTTAAAATTTGTTCGAAAAACAAATTGTTATGGAACACATTCTAAACTGTTTAACACACCAATGTCAATTCGATCAAAATAAATTAGAAACAATTTGTATTTGGACGAACAATATTCATAACATCCGATAAATTTGACAGTATATTTATGTCCACGGCATAAAATCACATTTTTGTACTAAAATAGCGATCAAATTCCCATAAAATTCGCTTAATTATATAAATACAATAAATAAATAAATTACTAAACTAGACTGTTAAGATTTCCTCTTGTATATATTAAAATTAAAATCAATCTGTTAGATATAGTGTTTATACCTATTGTCTTTGTGTATAGATGTTTCTGTATACAAAGATTTTGTATATACATATTGGAACTACACTCAAGAACCTGTATTACAAGTAGTTAGGTAACCATCGGGGTAACAAAATGTTAAATACAGAATGTATATAACATTTGCCAGAGATACGGTAAATTGAATAAGTGTAAAAATTATAAAACTATGTGGAGGTCGATTTGTAGCTAGGGAATTATACTTAAACAAAGATATAGAAAGCGTTATATAATATTTATGAATATGTGTATATTAAAACATTATAACCCTTCATATAGTAATCCCTTTTAATATAATATTTATATATATATAAATAAACAGCATATTTAGAAATCGTGCTTTAAGTGTGCTAGACTTAGAGTGATTGTATGCTAGACTCTAAGTGAAAAAAACTCCCTGTTAAAGATAATCATTTTTTAATCTATTTACATTAATTTTTTTGACTGGTTTTATTCTTCAAAAACTTTACGCAATCATGCTGTGAATGTGCCATTTAATTTGCATATCTATAATTGTATATCTACAATTTTTGAAGCTGGTGAAGTGATCATTTCTATCCATCATAAATTCATTTCGGTAATTTCGAGTAGAGTACCAGGCAAAGATGAAGGAAAATAACTCTCAGAATCATCTACGTTGTATCAGCAAATATAATAATACTTTTGATATTGTGACTTTGATATAATATCTGCAACATCATGTTATTCAAGGATAAGGGCTGGGCATGAACAACCACATCAACATTTAAAACCTGTTTTTTCGAACTTTGGATTTAAAAAAAATTTATTTATGTCCTACAAACTAAAAAAAAAAAATTAAATGGTTGGTGCAACAGTTTCTCACAACTAGCTATTCGATGTGTGATTTTTTACTTTTGTGCCAAGTGAGAGGGGCCTAGAATTGTATGTCAAGTTCGAAGCGGTATTAATACGGTGACCATTTTTCCAATTACATAAAAGATGAAATTTTTTTTGAGTAAGAATTCCTATACTGTCAAAAATCGTTAAAAGCGGATTTGAACTATCAAAATTTGTTGATTTAATAAAAGGAATTGACTTGGTCTTTGAAAATCAATACAAGATTACCAGCTTCGTAAGAATTGAAAAGGCACCTACTCGCAATCTCGCATATTTCCTATAGTAGGAAGATGGTCTTTAGTAAAAAGACGAGATTTTGCAAAAAAAAATCAATGAGGATGAATACGGACCTATGTGATTTATTTAAGTTCATGTTAGTTAGTTTTTTTTAATTTATTTATGTTTAATGGATTATCATTACATATATACAATTTTTGTAGTTGGTCGTCAAATTGATTACAATTGCGAGCCAGTATACGAAGAGGTAGGCCCGAGCCAGGGGTCAGATTCTGTAAGGCGAAACGATGAAACGTTTTCGTGCGCACGAAAGATTTACCCTTTGTTACACAAGCAAATTTCTTCGTGCGCAAGAAAACGTTTGGACGTTTTGCCTTACAGAATGCCGACTCTGGTTTCACCTTAAAGCTGGCCAGATTTCCTCAAAAGTTGGTATCATCTCTTCCGAATCTCGATTTTTAGACTAACTTTTCAGTTTGACAACTGTAAAAGGTTTGTTTAAGTTCTTGTGAAAATTTTCAATATCATAAAAAAATACTTTGCATCTTGTAAATCTACATTGGTTATTTCTTAGTTTACAAACGTTTATTAGCTAAATGGGCGCGAGATCTGAAATTTAATCAACACCAGAACAAAATGAGTTTAAAAAAATTCAAAACTGTGTCGACAGTTCTCTTGCTGACCTTAAATGGAATTTGTGAAGCTGCGAGCTAGTAGAGCCAAAACGTTTGAGAAATGTTTAATAAATTTTAGTATAAAGCAATAGAAAAGTCGCGAACAGAAGATTAATTACTTGATTGAGTCGAGGCTCTCCAAATGTTGTCCGCATTTTCACTCACGGCCATAGCAATTGAATTCTCGTCGGTACGCACCGTTCGATAACAAGGACTCCGTCCACAAGCAAGCTTGTCTCAAGAATTTTTTGCATAAACTTGGGGAAAGAAGTCGGGTGCTTCATTTCATAAAGGTTTTCATTTCGTACTGCGGAGATATGAAATAAATAGTGGTCCTGAACTTACTCTTGTAAGTATATTTAAGGCCAACCAATTTGTTTGATAATACCCAAATTGTATAAGTATAAGCATGACCATCTCAAGTACATATTCCAATCATCTGATACAAAGAGACATAATCGCCTTCAAATTCTGGTAGAGATACACTGTCCAACCGATTACGACAAATATCTCGACTCCTGCAGCTACGATAACATAAAAAATACAAATCCATTCCAAGAAGGTAAAGATGTATACACTCTAATCTACACAATCGCTTAATTAAACTGGTAAGTAAGGTATACAAAATTCATTTATACGTAACCCAGTTTGTCCTACATCAACCCAGTTTGTATATGCTGTATCAACTCAAAGAGTCCTAGTATCAGAAAATTGGATGACACATACCGATTGCCCCGTAGACATGAATATGCATAATCTTGTAATTGAAGAAGTGCAATAAATTAATAAGTACGCACATGAACTTAAGGAACGATTAGAGTGCTATGAGTTTTACAGGCCTGAAAATCTAGAAACTGGTTTGAAGACTTGGCATTTCTTTGGCTTTTGTTGGTGTGACACATAAAACTTTGCCAAAAATAAGCCTCGCGTCAAATGTACAAATGTTTAGGAACAATGCATGCGGTAGTATTTCGTTTTTGTTGATACCATTCAAAAAAAAAATTAACCAAAATGTTGGCCCGATCTACTTTTAGATATATTTGACCAAGGTTGGCAATTCATTCGAGAAATACCATATTTCAAGAGTATCTTCATTTTTATGGTCATCACTTTCAATGGTCAGTTATACAAACTACCAACCGGGTGGAGTTGGCGCTACAAGAACCATAGCTTGTCATATGCACTTTGATGTTTCTAACTAGCTACTCGCAATTATCTGAATACCCTAAAATAATGAAATCACACGCAGCAGATACTCCCGGTCTCAATCCCACACCCATAAACTCTGTATGATTTGCAAACAGACGGCCACTTATGCGTTTGAGATATGTTTTAATTAGTGGGACGTGAGTTATGTATGGTAAAAGTCTATTAGGAAAATTCGTATTTCCCCCATGCCCCATCATCATAAATACCCATTCAGTTGTTTGAGCAAGTCGAAGGGAGAACAAATGTATAGTCAGTTGTTTTAATAGGTACCTACTCGTATGTGTGAGGACGGCACTTGACGACTTGTCTATTGTGACACGTCAAGATCAGAAGCATATTCTCCAAATGTGAGGGACTCGTTAAGAAGGTATAAAATTACGGGAACGTAACCTGTACGCGGTAAACTAACCCTAATATCAGAAATAAATTGTGTTTTCGTGTGAAGTGAGCTGTTTTTCTATAGTAGGTGTATCCGAAGCGGATACATAAGGATTTTCATTCATGTGATTTCAGTGACATATTTTTTTTAAGTAGATACCTACTTAACTAAAGAGCTTTTATTAATATGATTGACTTAGGTGGGTTACTTACTTAGTTACCTTAATTGCTTTGTACACAATTGTGCTTTTGACATACCTACTTAATGAAAGAGTTCTGATGTAGTAATATAAAAGCTTATACATATACATGTTTTTATATACCAACAAAAAATCTCATAGGTTAAAGAATTTGGTTCATGCATCGTAGAGGAAGTTGTACAATCTAGTATTAGGCCTGTTTTTTTTTAGCTGCGATCTCAGCAAAGCAAAGCAAGGTAAGTTAGGATTTTCAGCACGCAAACACAACAACAACGTTCTTCTTGACACTTCGAGGACTCACAGTAGTTGTTGTAATTGCGTGCTGAAAATCCTACTTTACTTTGCTTAGCTGAGATCGGAGCTCAAAAAACACGCCTATTGTATGTTCATTCCTTTTCGAAACTCGTTTTAGCCCAAATTAGTCGTTCGGCTCAGTATATTGTGTTGGATCTTATCGAATTGTCTCAAAAATAAAAACTCCCTCTAAAGAATTTTTTTGTGAGAGGCTATATAAGTTATGGGTGGACTTGTTGCGCAAACTATTTGTTTCAAAAAAAGAGAAAATGTTGCTGCGCCTTACTACATGAAGAATACAATAGCTTATCTGATAGCTAGCTTTGATAGATATCAGGCGACTCACCATAAAGTAACAAATATTCAGCAATATCGCAAAGATTTACTCTATTATATCTCGTTAGGGTGTCATCAGATCTTTTCAGTGAACTGATTTTACTTATTCACTGATTCTCTTTACAAAGAATATATTTGACTTGTACTTAATGGTCATTTTGCGTCGATCTGTAAAGTTTTGCATTCCTATATGGCTTTTGGATAGAAATGCAAAAACTGTAACTGAGAACTTTTTAATATACGTTTTCGCTTCTTATCTTTTTTTTCTTTGTTTTTTGTAACTCTAAAAAGTACTGCTTTTTATTAACATTTTATAATTTTTTTTTTTTATTGATTCTAAGGTATGTACAATTTGTTGCATTCACTCCCAAGCATTCCATCTAAGTTGTTAAAAGAAAAGAATAAAAACACTATAGCTATATGTCTTCAATAATGCGGTGATATTCTTGGTTGAAACAAAAATCTAAGAATGAGCAAAAAAATTATTCGATATTGTTAGTTGCTACGTACATACTCGTATAATAAAATAAATTATTTACGTTCAAGCTGAAAAGAAAAAGTTTTTTCGTTTGGAGCTGCCAAAAACCAAATCTTGAAAACTATGAAGATGGACAATTCACTTTAAACTAGGAAGACAAAAGCGAAATGCTCTGCTCGAGACAAATATTTACTTTCGGATGATTTTTTTTATTTTTTTGAAATGCGAAACTGATTTTCGTTTCGGTTTTTATATGGTTTAACCCCAGAAGTTACATACTTAAAATGTTTCTGTCAGGAGAAATACAGTTTGTTCGCCAACAACAATACTATTACATTCGAATATGAAACACAGTGGTGTTTGGTAGCTAAAGGATCGCCACATTTGTATGCCTGCCAAAAATGTCACTACAGCAGATACGCTGTTGAAAATATTTAGATCTAGTAGCTTAAAAACAAATTTTGCCTGTTACCTACTCTAATTTTAAAATGCCCAAAAATAGATTCCTTAAATTCGGCACATTCACTCTGCATAATAAATAAGAACTCAGTTAAAAAAATTGAGTACCAAACTTGAATAGTTGTTTATCTGTAGCACAATTATTTGTTTAAAAAATGTATGTAAGACTGCATTAATATTATATAACTTGTATAACTTTTCCGCAATTTGTTATATTTAAAATATTCATCTGTGTGCAATTTATTTACCAATGCACCATCAATTACTATTTATTATGTGTAAATATATGTGAGTCAATGCTTTAATATTATTCGCAAACAAACAAGAAATAGTTTATAAGTAAATATAATTCATTTTATATTTTTTTGAAGTAACTTTTAATGACCTGCAAAAAGAAGTAAACTTACATTTTTAAATTTAACCAATAGAAACTAAAACGACAAAAAATATAATTATAATAATCTCAACATAAAAATATATAGATCATAAGACATTTCCAGAATTTCGTGATTTTTGTAATGTTGTATAGCAAACCTAACCGTATATAAACAAAAATAAATAACACTTTCCTTTTTTACAAGACATTGAACTTTTAAGAAATAGAAAAAAAAAAAAAAATAGCTAAAGGATGAAAACCTACAAAATAATGTTAAATGTAAAACAAAAGAAAAACAAACATTTTTTTGTTAAACAAATATTAAATGGATATTAACAAATTATATTTATAAACAAAAAAAGAAAACAAAAAAATATATGGCTAAAATGTCTTATGCAGGTATTGACGTCTTCCTATGCTACGCTGTCTATTATTAACTAAATATTAAATTATATTTAAAATTGTATGTAAGAGAATGCAAGTAAGTAACCTAAATATATAAATATATATTTACATATAAGACAGAAAGTATATTATACATGTAAAACTAAAATAACTTATATACAAAATTTAATTATTAATGAAATTTTACCTACAACACATAAATGTGCTATGTATATGTATAAAAAAGTATATTATATACTATTACTACGAAATATTGAAGAAGAAGAAGAAGCCGAGCGAGACATTAAAAGACAAAAAGAAAAACAAGAGAAGCGACCGAATGCTGATAATCATTTACCACATTCATACATCACATTCATTGGAATATCATGCAAAATTTACAAAATTACTTACTTGTTTATAAACATTTCCCAACATTCAACTAATATGCTCTCAAAAGGTGAAGTTTTATTAATTTTTTGTATTGGTTGTGCTTGATGACTCGGAAATTAATGGAAAGCGTGCGTTGGCCGAATTATGCCAGCATAGCAAAAAATCACCAGCATATCTAAAGGTCTACAACAATTGACATGTTTGGTTTTTATATTAAGTTCTCTTGTAGATTTTAAAATTTTAATTTTTTTATTAGTCGGTTAAGTTATTTTGAATGAGCAACATTTTAGTTTTCTAAGTAGGTACCTACGGTTAATTGTTGAAAATGCAGTAAAGAACGGCTAATGGTGGTGTGCTACGCGGTAATGGATATTGACATGACATGCATCAAATCTCCAAATGTGTTGTCACTCAGTTTTTATATAAAATAATAGGCTTTGCCCGTACCCTATACTTCGTATTCCGCATTAATAATTCTAGTTCCGAGAAATAACGTTTGAAATGTGTTTTTTTGTAAGGGAGGTGCACCGCCTTTATCAATAATATTATTTTCGAAATTTAAAATAATTTTGTTGTATGGTAAGTGACACTCCCCCCTTTTTTTAACTGCTTTGTTTTTCAACGTTCTACATTTTGCAAAATTATCTCCCATAAGTATCGATATTTCGATTAAAAAAATACCTACCCACTGTTGATATTTTATTTTTATTTTCTAAGTATTTTAATGTTCAGTAAAAATAAAATTCGTTGGTTCAAAAACATGTTTTTTATCTATTACTATTTTCAGAGGTATTTCTAGTCACGGAATTCCTTACTAAAGAGAGAGTTTTTTTTTTTAATTATACAGATAGGCACGAAAAATAGGTACATGTAGATAAATGTGTAGTATAAAAGACAAAAAAATGTAACTAAAAAAAAAATTTATATAAAACACATTTTGTAGTTTAGCTGTTTTTATTGGCTTCATGCACTCTAGCATTTTTTTGCAGTCAAGCATTTTAATTATTTGAAATTCTGGCAACACAATAACATACTCCTAATAAAATCTGTTGAAAATACAACTCAAAAGTAGATACTGTGTTAAAAAACTTACTTACCCGCCTGATTATGCGCAGTGGCCCGATGGTTAGTGACAGTGTATCAGACTTTGGTGCAAGGGGTATCAAGCTCAACTTCTCTAAGCACACACTATTCTACACCTGACAAATTTTTGCACAGCACAACATCTCGCGGACAACTGATAAACAACCGAGAGTTCAATTTTACAGAGAAAGCTTCTCAATGCATCCGTTCGGAGTCGGTATAAAGTTGTAGCTTATAGGTCTCTGCGATTCGTTCTTAAAATAAAGTAAGGATAGCTGTAATTTTTAACAGTTTAACATACAATCGGTTATTCTGAAAATATTAAATGGGTTTATTAACAAAAAACTTGCATTTCTGGAGAAAAAACTATCAACAAAAGATGCATAATTCTTGATTCTTGTTCTTTTCACCTACCAAACTACACTTTGGTGGTGCGATGCCAGTCCAATTAAGTTTTCACCTAAACCGATTGCTTGTATACGCTTGTGGTTGTGGATAGTGATGATAGAATGCATTCCCTATATTTCTTGTTGTCTTACAACCAAGTACTCTGTGAATCTATTTCAAGGTTTTATCGGTACACGGCATTTCTTTGATAAACTAGAGTAAGGGCCCAACCTATCGAATGCGTCGCCTCCGTTGCGACAACGAATTCGACTGACAGGTTGGTAGAATACGCAGCAGCTTTATGGAAACATAAGTAGGTTTACTTCCTACTTTTCTGACCGTTGCATGTTGCACCCGTTGGCATTGATACTTTGACAGTTGGCACAGCGTGAGAGGAAAGACTTTCATTGGTGGAAATATTGAGAGAATCAGAACGTTTTGTTACACCACCATGAAGTAGGTTAGTTCGGTTCATTGATATGCAGAGCAAGCATTTGCACTGTTTTGTTAGTAGCGTTGCAATTAAATTAGCGGCGGTTGCCTAGGGGAGGTTCGTATTCCCTAAATTTCTGTAACCTTTCGTGTATGTTCATGTTCATTCATTAATTATTTCGTATAGCTACAGAATTATTAGTGGAAACACTCACAAGACCGGCAACTCTCGCTTGCCCTGAATTGACCTCTAATACCTGTTCGGATGACAACAAATTTCTAGATGCTAATTAATTGCATTGCACTGCGTAGGTGCCACATCGATGCTAACAAGTTTGCCAGGAGACATGTTAGCGGTATATTTAGTTCTATTTCTATTTCCGATTTGTCACCTGTCTACAATTACAGACAGACACAGAAAAATATGTATATAATCTTACTTTTATTAAATATTTACAATCATTCAACGTATTGAGGGTTTGACCTTTCACGTCTGCTTTAACGTTCAATATATCCTTCATTTATTCGAATATAAAGCCAACCCCGGAATAAGTAATTTGAGAAACCTTTTTGTGGGTAAAAAGTAGCTGAATAATTCAGGATGACCAATATTTTCCCTAGTTCACCCGTTAACTTTCAAACATTAGCCGTCCTAAAACCAGTTGCAGTCATCTTGTTTGTTCTTAAGTCATGTACGGAAACACTCCAAAGCCTCTAACGGTCTCTTAGGCATTGCCAATATAAATCACCAGGGAAATCAACAGGAGATGTGTATGGTGACTATTTCATTTGAAATATATACCTACGTACATTAGTCTTCTGCGCTGACAAGGTAATTTACATTTTTTTTGCAAAAAGCTAAACCATGACAAATAAAAGTATATGTACCTATAAACAAGGACAAACTTGATACTTGAGTCGCGAGTACAAAACACAGGGCGCAGACACTCTTAGTCGGCATAAAATCAAATTTACTTTGATTTTCACATCCTTTAAAAAGGTTTACATGAGAATAGTGTTTGGTTCCTCCTCAAATTACAAATAAAGGGTTTTTATGCCGACGACTCTATGTCATGAAAGAGGAGAACGGAAAAACAAATAAAATTTCTTGATTTTCACGTCCTTTGAAATCTGCATAGATCTTATTTTTTTTTTTTTGTTAAAGGCCGAACACTGTGCTTTCTCCCCTTAGTATATAAACTATACATAAAATACCTTTGATAAAAGTTAATTCTGTGGTGGTCTTTCGAGGCAATTTTTGTTTGTACTGCATGTATTGGATGGTGCATTGTACGCTTCTTTCTGCCTTATCCGATTTGACGAACACGACTAAAGCTGGAGAACAAAAAGAATTTTGAAAATTATTGTGCAATCTAATACAGGCAATAAAAATACTTTGGAATCTTTTGTATTGAATTGACTAGAGAGGAATTGCCGCAAGACCATTTTATTGTTTTACGTTTTGAAAAAAAGTGCGTGCAAATATAAAGATCGACAGATTCTACTTTTATTTCCATCTAATCTGACCATCAAATGGAACTTGATGGTAAAGATCATTCATTGCTAATGATCTTGCGATGTTTGTCTATTTTTTGTATGTTTCATCACTGATATTGGTTGTCTATTAAGTAAACCAACGCATGCAGCAAGGCAATCATCTCAGCCTAGTAAACAAAATTTTGTTTAACTAAAAAAAAAAAAATATTTATTTAATTTTACTATGGGTAGAGTAAAGTAGGGTAATATGGACCACCATTCACATTTTTGCTAATAAAACACAAACGGTGTAAGTTTTATTAAAGATGTTTATTTAAAAAAAAAATCAGTCTATTTATATTCAAAAAGTAGCAACAAAAACTTTAATTCACTTCATACAAAATTAACAAAAATTAAAAATTAAAGTAACTCAAAAACGGTAAAAAAGAAAAGTGGAGGGTAGTATGGACCACCTGGTCCATATTAGCCGCAACAATAAAAGGAACATAAGATTTGTTTACGAGGAACAAAATTCAAAAATAAAGAGTGCTTTTTCGCACCCAGCACAAAGTTCGTGGCTCCAAATATGGCAAGAAACACATTGGATCCATATTTCGCCGGGTCGATCTTCCGAAAACAGGGTAGAACAGTACATACATTCAGCATCTTTCTTGTCATTGGCGGTGACGGAATGTGTTGGGTAATTTTCGACGTCCGAATCGTCATGATAGCTTATGCAGTCTGTCTCCGAGCTTGATGATCCTTCTGTTGCCATTTTCTGTAGTTTTTTCTTGTTCTTCCCTAAGAAATAAAATGTGGTCCATATTACCCGAAACACGTGGTTTTAAAAGAAAGCTACTTTGCAACAAAACGTGATTTGTTACAATAATTGAACTAATACGAACTTTAAAATACATATTCACTTCTTATATTTTTAAAAGGAATGGATACAAAAAGATATATTTAACTTACGAAAAAAGGAAAAACTCCTACGAAAAAAAAATGATCACTGCCTTCGATTTTCTTTTATTTACCACAACTCAGAGACACATTCCTTCTGACTGCTGGAACTACACTAAGGTAATTTTTAGGAGGTCGCGCACAAGCTTAAGCAATACTCATCTCAATTGCATTTGTGAGAGGTGAGCAAAGCTGGTGGTCCATATTAGCCGAGTGGTCCACATTACCCGACTTTACTCTACCTAAATGATTAATTTATTCCTGAAATGCTTATTTTACATTTTGCACATAATCTTAGTAGCTAATTTAATTCTTAAAATATCTGCTTATTCTTTATATTGCTTTTTTTATTTGTCAAGTAGAAAATATATTTTCAAAACACGTCCCATAATTTGAACAAGAAATTTTGAACTATGCTGACTCAATAAATCTAATATGAGATAAACCTTCACCTTTCAAATATGCTATCTTAACCACCATGGATGACGCACAACTCGAAAATCCATTTTAATCAAAACAAACACCAACATTACACTTTTTTCATTTAATATCTATAGCTTTTTAAACTGTATCTTTCTATGCGCATTTGTTCTGTTCAAACCATATCAAAATATTTAACTTACTACAAAAACAAGCTCCATTGTAACATTTGTGCAAATTAAATGAATCCGGTGTTTAAGTGTCATAGCAATACACAAATACATATCATTAATGTTGTAATTTAACTGTGTTACAAGGATAAATCCCTTGAAAAATAAAAATAAAACAAAGTACTATTATAGAAGAGAAAACGCAAATCAAACAAATGAAAAATATGTAAATGTATTGTTGTTATTATTTGTATACATGAACATAAAGAACATAAATATTCTTGTCATTAATCACACACACAACAAAGTATCTTATTATAAATTAAACAATTTCTCACAAACAAATCTATTTATTTACTAATTGTGTAAAACGAAAATACATAAACCAAAACTAAAGAAAACAAACTATTCATATACATTAGCCAAGTAAATATTATTGCATGAGATGCGCGTACGTAAAACCATATTAATGATAAATTGCAATTTATGTTTGAATATAAGTAAATGAAAATATATAAACAAATATTATAGGTAATATGAAACTACATGCCCATAGAAAATTATTTTATATTAAGACAATTTTTCTGTTGACAAACCCTCCGATTTTAATATATTATATAATCATGTTGTTCTTATTTAATTTATCTATTTCTGTTCAGCACACATTATCATTCCCTTAAAATACCTACAACAATCATCATAATGAATGACATCTATGCATTTAAAACAAAATAGAAAAACATTTACCTATGATATTCAAAATAAAGGATATACAAAACTAAGAGTTGCTGAATAGCAGTTTGGAGAAGTGAATAGAGGACAAGTTATTTTTTAAAGCTTTAAGAAGGTCACGGAGAAAATGAAATTAAAACCAACACACAATGTAAATAATAATACATAATTAAAGGTGAATTGTGTAATCTTGAACATCTGTTCATGTAAATTACATGTATGGGTCTTTATATGAAGCGAAGAACCAAAAATCTGTCAAGCTGATGAGAAATGCAAAAGAATATGTAAATTTCAAATTTATGGATTTAAAAAAATCGATGATGTTAGAGAAATTAAATATATAGTTATACCAGAGATGATAACAGAACTAAATAAGGGAATAAGAAATATTTCGGAATAAATGTTGGAAAATACAAAGCCGTCTTTTTATTTAAATCAAATTTTGTCACCAATACGAGCGCTACTGTTTCAGTCAGGGGCCAGAAATTCAACAGCTGTTGTTGTATACTCTCGAATGCTTGTCAGACGTTCGCGAGAGGTGGAGCAGTGGAAATAAAGCGCACGACTGGGTCGAACGAAACTTTCTTGTTCATCAAAAGTTTGGTTGGTTCTTGTCTTATTTTATTAGTTATATAGGTAAGAATCTGAGAAGCGATGTTCGACAAAAGACACGATTCATAAAATATAGGAAAAGGAATAGGTAGTCTTAAATAAAATTCACTTTTGGGTTTTTCATCTAATATGGCAGTACATACTATCAAATAACAATGTGAGTTTTGAAAAGTTGAAGCTCTCAGTAACAGGCAATTGTCGCAAGTTCTGGTTAGAGAGCTATAAGCACATTCTGTACTATTTTATAAGCTCTTAGACCTTACAAGATTTTTGAGTAAGAGGACAAGCGTAGTAGGTTGCCTTTATTTTAAGGTTCATATTCAATATGGCCGAAAAAAGAAGAAGTGGGTTACAATTGCTAAAAACCAGTTTTGCATAGCTGTTATTGCATTTTTTCTAGACGATTGTTAGAACAATATACCGTAGACATGTAAAAATAGATCGGGATTTGTGAAATATTTAAAACACTGATTTATTTAAATTTTTAAAGAAAAACTAAGTAGGTACAGGATCTTCTTTAGAATACTTTATTATCTTTAATATGAATTTTGATCAATATCGTTAGAGCGGGTTTTGTAAAAGTATGCAGGCAAAACAGTAAAAAATATTGAAATGTTTAGCTTGAAAAATATTATTGTTTTACCTACTTGTTTTTTAAAGTTTTATCGAAATCGAAAAGGGGATTTTCGAGATATGAGCAGATTTTAGAATAAGCAATCGAAAGTTAAGGACGCAATCATTTTGAAAGCAACTATCTTACTCTAAGTATGCATTTTGATCAAAATCGTTCTTACGCTTTACAAAAATATACTAAAGAAAACCAAATTTTTAAAAAATATTTTTTTTTAAAAATCTATTGTTCGATAATATAGTCAAAAACTGAGTTTGCTATTAAGTTATAAATGACCATCTTACCTTAGGAAAGAATTTTTGTTACAATCGTATGGACTGTTTTCGTTATTTGTCTAAATTTCAAAAGTACCGTTATTCGATTTTTAGCCAAAAGCTGGGTATGCAGTCATATGGTAATCCCATCTATTAAAGCTCAAATGTAATTATTATTTGGGTTGAAATTGCTAGAGCCGTTTTCGAACAAATAGAACAAGTATGAACATTTTATACGGAAAGTATTGAGGTTACCTTGCAAAAAATAACAGCCCCGAACTGTAAGCCCACAAACTCCAAATCCGAAGTTTGAACGAAATCCGGCAGCCGTTTTGACTGTAGGCTTCAAGACAGACGGACAGACAGACGAACAATACTTTGCAACCCATTTTTTTGAGTCCTCTATCATTGTAATGTCAGAATTGATTAACATCTCGAGTTCGAAATTTTGCACGAAAACAATATCTTCTCTTACTACGTAATCGAGAAAGTTGAAAAGACTTTAAGATGGAATTTGGGTTTTTATGGGAAACCTAGGACCCATCGCTGAGTAGTCCAACGCATTAACCACTAAGCCACTGAAGCCTTACAAGACCCTTATATTACTACGCATGTACAATAATTTTAGAGACTTAGAAAGCTCACAGCTTAAAGCCCGGTAAATACCTGCATATTCATTCTAAGCTGTAATAGCATCTTCAGCTATTTTCGAAAGCCCACATAAATCTCAGACTGGACTGCGGCGTGCGGTATTCATACCTGACTAAAATGAAGGTCGTTTACAACAGTATCCCTGAAAGATTGTAACTCTCTGTTATATACATACAATAATTTCGATTGGCTGATGACATCCAAGATGTGGTAAAGCTTGCAAAGTTATGAGTAGAGCAAACAAATTTTCGGGCTTGGTACCCGTACTTTAACGAAAACAAAAATAAAAGTTTAGCTACGAAGATGCAAAAGAATTTCGGTAATTTACGTCATGCAAGATAAATCGAATAAGGGGGCATAATGCAAGGAAGTGAAAAACATTCTGGTTCTTGCCAAGGTTACATAGCGGGAACCTGATGCTTAAATTTGATTTTGATTTGATTAAAATATACAGAGTGGTTGCATGCAACACTATATTGCATTAGTAGGTAGCAAAATAAAAAGTCAAATGAATTTTTCTTGTATTGATTTACCTAATGATTTTAGTTAATTTGTGTAAAATGTTTTTTATACATAAATTTATGTACCTAATAATAAATCCAAATACAGAAAAAATTCATCAAGATCAACTACTGGATATATTTTCGTATTTGGTGGGGTTGTTATTATTTTTAGCTATTTTGAAAAAAAAAAAAACGATTTGGCAAAATTAAAAAATTGTTCTTTTATCTGGATGGGAACGTGTGCTAAGTTGCGGGTACACATTATTGTACGTCTCAGGTAAGTTTATTTGATACCTGTCTCAAACGAAGATATACATAAACATTAGCATCAGCATGAAGTTTATGTATGACTTCAATTTAACTACGACTTCTTAGTTTTATTTTGGTTTCTGTCAAGTCTTTTGCGTTGTAAAAATTAGATGCTTGAAATTGTTTCCTTATAAGAAATAAGAAATATTCACCTTTCGCTTGCAAATCTGTGTTCTTATTTCGCTTTAATGATTCAAGATAAATAATCAAAAAAATATTCACAATAACCTCTTTAGTAATTAAGGAACTATTTTAGTGCAAGATAGATATGTAATTTTTTGACCTTCGAAAGAATGGACGTGCATGCTACGGGTATATAAAACAAAAGTCAAAACCAGTTCAACACATTCTATATCGAGGGACGAGGGCATGGACATCATAGGCTGCTATTGACACAGGCCTGCAAAACACCTTAAAAACGACTGGCGAGTTTGTTCTACGCCTAACTTAATGAACTAGCTGATCCATTCATGGTGGTGGCCCATCTACTTGAGTGTTTAGCTTTTAAATTTTGACAACCAAAAATGCCATTTTCTTTTTGTATGGATTGATTCCGAGCTCAGAGCTGAGACCGAGAACATGTAGAGTATAGAGTAAATCCTTGCGAATTATTTCACTTAATTTATAAATTTCTTCTCATTTGTATTGAAGTACTTGTTCTTATCAACTTAATATTATAGATAAAATACAATAAATACGAATATTTATTGAATAAAAGAGGAACTTAGCTACATTACGTTTTTTTCTCAAATTCCTTAGCAGCTATAGCCATTAACCTTCAAACTCGACTAAGACCTCCTATTAAATCCAATGTAAGGCCCATGCAAAGGGCATAATTATTTATATGCGTTAATGAAGCAAACATTTCGGAAGAACGAATTATACGCTAATACACTTCAATTTTCACAAAGGATTCATTGAGCAAACACTTTCACTTCAACTCTGAGGAAAATTTATTGATTTTACCGAGAGAGAGAGAGAGAGAGAGAAAAGAATGAATGCCACAAAACCCGACCCGCACCTTTTATCCAAAAAATCGACTAAATCACTTCCAGCAGACCATTATACGCATCACTGCGCTCAGGGAAGGGATAATTTGTTTACCCGACAGCTCCCAATATATACCTCAAATTTAGCATAGGCCTACAAACAGCAACAACACAAAACCTCCAAAGTGATCCTTTTCCAGGTCAACTACTTGCGAAGGGCCAGCCGCCAACGACATCAATAAGGCCAAGCAACTGTGCAGCAATACAAAAACTGCCTTGACATTATCACTGAGTATTTGAGTAAAAAGGTTTTATGTGAAGCTGTTACTGGATATTTTACCGTGTATGTGTGGTGCGTAGATATTTCACGATAAATCTCGCCGAAAAGGGTTAATTTGCCAGATCTAAAACTTAATGATGCGCGCTTCAATGGCGGACGCATAATCCGAAGCGGTATAGCTTAGTTGAAAACAATATCAATACGCAATCATGTAGGTATAGGACGCCATCACCACGATGACAATAACTCATCTCCGGGCTATTGAACTACAAATATTCTCGCATGCCATTGTGTCCCTTCTGAAACTAAAAAGCCTAGATACCTCCATAAGGATTTATTTTCCAAGTAGTAAATGATGATTATGGTGATAGAGAAATCAGAGGTCAGGATCCCAAAAGCCTGCAAATCGATAAATTGGAAATTTAGAAGGTAGGGAGGCGGCAGAGTATTGATTGGGGTCAAAACGAATGGCACCTTCACATGCAAATGGTCCATTAACACTATCGCTCCAAGAATGTGTGCTGTGGAACGTTGATGAAGTAAATTAAAGGAGTGCCCGTACTGCTGCACGTTTGAAGCCAATTCAACTCCTCCGACCGCAATCAAATTTTACTCTCGAACACGAAACAGTTTGTGTGTGTAATTTCGTCACGAGCTCTGACAACGGATTTTAACTTTTGACCTAAGAAACGCATTAACTGCGAAAGCAGTGCTCGAAGCTTTGTTATGCCAAAGGATTATTACGCTCGACTTTATGATTGTTTTAAAATGTTGCTGCGGCAGTTGGTGTGCTGCTGCTGGAGGGAAACAGAAACAACCCACAGAAAGATAAAATGCTCTCCCATTTTAATGCCGTTGTAGGTGCTCGTAAAGATTTAAGGTTTTATTATATCAATTTGGAAATTACTACGTATACGCGTCGATTAATTCCCAAGCCCGAGGACCTAGGGCGAAATCCGATGTGATATAATAATTTACATCATTTTTCGCGAAATTCCATGCAGAATGTATGGCCAACAGAGCAACTGGACGAAATCACGTATATAGTGGGGGAATTGAAGGTGGCGCTGCTCTCTATGTAACTTATCACTGCTTGAACAGCCATCAATCTTTAAAGGGATTTGCTCTTCAATCAAGTGGGATATCTCAGCTATACTGTCCAAACAGTGAGGCGATGGTGGCGGATGTTGTCTGAAGGGCGGCACGTATTTCATTGAAGAGATTTAAAAGTTCTTGCCACTGAACACAATGACATACGAGAAGTGATTAAAGGAGTATTCTAAGAGCACTTAACTCTAAAATAATTTCAACACCGGAGCAGAAGAAGATTTGTGTGCAGATAAGTTGACAAAGGGCACTACGTTAACTACTTCGGAAATAGAGACTCTGTGGGATATAAAAAGCAAAAAAAAGAATGAATTGGTTCCGGGGCTCGGGTCCCCTTTAATATATGCTGCTTGCAGTGTCCCTCTCAAAATATCGGCACGAGAAATGCTTTAGATATATAATTTGATTTAAGAGTCTTTATAAAGCACTATACATAGTATAGAAGGAAGTTTCCAAAATGCATCTGTCTGTATGATTGCGCTTATTTTATGAGAAGTGGATTTCGGTTGCGGTTGGATTTTAAAACAACAAACAGTGAATATAAAATGCATTCAGCAGAACGGCTTGAGTTGGGCTAACGTTACAATTACGTTTTGAGTGTGCTTGAGGTCCTCTCCCGTTTTTGTTTGATATTCCTCTTGCGTTCCGCCGTGGTTTTGAAAGGCTCGTCGGTCTGTGTTTCTTCGATTTGTACATATATGCAAGGAAAGAATTTCGAGATCGAATCAAGAAAAATAAGCGCAGAATCACGAAAAGTTTGTCTAGTCTTAGAGCTTAGCTAATGATTTACCTACTACCTAATTCACCACTTTTTATTCGCAATTCTAAAAATTGTACGAAGTGAAGATATTGACCCTCAAAAGTCGTGAATCAACACTTTTCATTATCAATAATGCGATCAAACGAAAAATACATATTGCCATAACCGATCGCAAATTGACACAAATAGTTATGAATTTGATATTACATGAATTTTAAATTGCAAAAACATTTCGTAAATTACAACCTTTAGTATTGAATTGCAACTCAATAGTGTTGATTTGCGAACTAACAAGAGTAGATTCACTACTTCAGTAGTTGCAATTTACAAATTCTTAATCGTAAATTCAAAACTTCTTTTTATCAATTTCTTGAGTAGTGATTTGAGGCATCACCGTATTAAATTGAAAATGTTTTATCGTGAAATTAGAAAAATTTATCTAGTGATTTAAAAATCAAAATTCATAGTTTTACTATTAAGGTTAGCTTCGAATACATTTTCGAATACGACATTATAGTCGATTAGGGATTTATCTGGGGTGGTTTTTCGGTCTGTGCTGTGTTCTTTTCTGATAGCGAGATGTACATTCAGAAAAAAAATACAGATTTATATGCATACTTCGGCGTTTTTGGAATTATTCAGTAGGTACTTACAATATAATATTCCAGAATGTTTTATAATTAGAAGTACACAACCGATCAATACGTATTAGTTATATTTGAACAACTTTAACTCGACTGCTTTAAGCAAAGATTGAATATAGACTGCACAATAAAGATTTGGCTTCATGATTGCAGCTGCCTAGCAATACCACATACATACATCCATCCATAAAAAGAAATGATTTTAAAGTATTTCGATAGGTACGTAATTCCACGCCTCAGGTAGTTGATTCCATTGAAATTACAAAAAATATTTTGTAATTTACGATCTCTCTACGTCAATGTACGTTTTCAATTCACATGTGTAAAATTATTATAAGGTTTTATTGATTCATCATTCAGTGTTGGTAAATCACCAAATATTTTTTTGCAATTTGAGATTGTGAAGTTGTGTTTGAGAAATTGACCTATTGGAGTAGTATAAATTGCGCAAATCACTACAAATAAAAGAAGCTCGAATTGATACTTCTAATTTATTGTAAATTTTAACAAACTGAATTTTGTGTTCTTCACCGTTTTCAATGTCAAATTACGAATTTTTGTATCAATCCATGAAAACTTCGTTGTGATTTGCGAGAAATATATAATTCGTAAATTGCAAATCAAAATGTTCCAATTGGTGATTTGAATTTTCATTCATGTGCGCGATGTATCTAATTCTGCGGGGTTATGGGAGAGCATGGGTAGGCAAAGTCTTTTATTTATTTCATGCCGATTCGCCAGTCTTGAGTCATTTCTCGATGACAAAATATACTTCGGTGGAAATACTGCCTGGACTAAAAGACAACAATCTACTACTGATAGATTATAATAAAAAATATAAAAAATCTATGAAAAATGAAACGGGTTGAGATCGAAGAAACGAAACTAATACAGAAAATAAGGCACGTCCTTTAAATTCAGTTAAGAGCGGATCTATTTTCCAAACGAGAAATGGTAAAATTTATACTGGGAGTACCTATCCGAAAAAAAAAAATTAAATAGTTGACGCAACTATAGCTTCTCAAAACCATTCGTATTGAGTGAGATTTTAATTTTTTGGGGCGAATAAACGGGATATCGAATTTTATGCCGAGTACAAAAGACCAATTGAGAAGCTATTGCATGACAGGTGTACCCACAGATGTTCGTCAATATAACAATCTCCATTTCTAGTAAAGGGTGATTTTTTAGCTGGTTTGGTTTTGGCAACACTGGTTTTGACAGCTGAAGTGTGTTTAGTACCTTGTGTCACTGTCAAACAGCTTCAGTTTGGTTTGCAATTTAACCATGGATCGTCTTACAAATGAACAACGCTTGCAAATTATTGAATTTTACTATCAAAATTCGAGCTCGGTTCGAAATGTTCATCGCGCGCTGCTTCCATTTTATGATCGGCATTCTCGACCTTCTGAGCAGTCTATTCGGAAGATTGTGACCAAATTTCGCACCAAATTTACTTTGTTGGACATTAAACCACCAACACGTTTACGTACTGTGCGTAGTGAAGAAAATATTGCGGCCGTATCAGCTAGTGTGACAGAAGACCGCGAAATGTCGATTCGGCGCCGTTCCCAGCAGTTAGGCCTTTGTTACAGGACTACGTGGAAAATTTTGCGGAAGGATTTGGGCGTAAAGCCTTTTAAGATACAGCTGGTGCAAGAACTAAAGCCAGCCGACCTACCACAACGCCGAAATTTTGGTGAATGGGCTCTTGGAAAGCTGGCCGAGGATCCGCTTTTTTATCGAAAAATTGTGTTCAGCGATGAGGCTCATTTTTGGTTGAATGAGTACGTAAATAAGCAAAATTGCCGCATTTGGAGTGAAGATCAGCCAGAAGCATTGCAACAGCTACCAATGCATCCCGAAAAAGCCACTGTTTGGTGCGGTTTATGGGCCGGCGGCATTATTGGGCCATATTTCTTCAAAGATGATGCGAATCGCAGCGTTACTGTCAATGGTGAACGCTACCGAGCGATGATAACAAACTTTTTTTTGCCCGAAATGGAAGTTCTTGACTTGCATGATATGTGGTTTCAACAAGACGGTGCCACATGCCACACAGCACGCGAAACAATGGCGCAATTGCGAGGCGAGTTTGGTGAACAGTTAATTTCACGTTTCGGGCCGGTCAATTGGCCGCCTAGATCGTGCGATTTGACACCATTAGATTATTTTTTGTGGGGGTATGCCAAGGCTAATGTGTATAGGGACAAGCCCGCTTCGATTGACGCACTGGAAGCCAACATCCATGCATTCATTCGTGAGATACCGGCCGATATGTGTGAAAGAGTATGCCAAAATTGGACTCAGCGGATGGGCTACCTGAGACGCAGCCGCGGTCAACATTTGCATGAAATTATCTTTAAACATTAAATTGCAAGGTTCAAACTCTCGATTCAAATAAATATTTCATTAATTTTTTCGAATTTTTTGTGTTTTTTTTTTAAAAAAAGTTCTAAACCTCTTAAAAAATCACCCTTTATAAGTATGTCTTGAAATGCATAGTAGATACGTATAAGAGGCTAGATATCTGGAGCAACAAGGAAAAACAGCATAAATCATTTTTACTCACTTCTCAGGAGCGAAGGTTAAAAGTTTGAACTCAGATATGCCTTCCATACCTTATGCGTTTTTTTCCTGATCCATAACACTGCAAACGTAAAAGATATTTTAATAAAATAAATATGACGTATAGAACAGGGTACGGTGCATCCGATAGTTACATTAACTCAATTTTGACATAAGTCGACTTATGCTGTTCTTCCTTGTTGCCACAGATATTGTATGTACAACCACCAACTCGCAATTATCTTGCCCCTGGCTGTTACTCTTGATTTTTCTTCGATAAATTTATCTGTTAATTTTGTTTGTGTTCGTCATTTCCAATCAGCGTCAGGCAAAACGAAGGCGCTCATTGAACCCACAAGATGTTTTCAAATATTATTAGAAGCGAATGTGTGAATACGGTCTTTTGCATATCTTTTTTTTAAAGAGCTTAACATTCGGATTGTATGTAAGTATGCAATACTATGTATACTAAAGTTAGTGGTCTCTCTGTCAGTATACCCTGCTTCTGGTACTTACTGAGAAAAGATATGCTATCCAAATATTGAAGCATATGATCTCCGCATTGCTAAAATTCTGTCAGGTAAAGTCAAACTATTGACGACATTTAAACAAAAATTATAATTGTAAATATGTTAGTGCACGACGGTCGACATCGAATCTATTAATTAAATCTATCAATTAAAGTACCTGTTGACATTATGAATCGATAATATAATTAGGTACATCTCCGATAGTGTTAAAGATTGACAAAAACTGTAAAAACAACAATGTGTTCAGGGGCACACTCGAGCTATTGTCTAAAGACTGCCGACAAAAATAATACTACATTTTTAAATATCTGCTAGGTACAATTTTTGAGTCTTTCCGTAACATGCATAAAAACATTGCCATTTATAAACCTTAGATATGGGGCTGTGGGGCTGACACACTTGGACTTGGGTTCTTTGGCAAATAATTAAAAATAAAGTGCGGGACTGGGTCGCACGAAACGTTCTCGTAAACTAGTAACAAATATCGCAAAATTTAGTTCGAAACATACTAAACTGTATTCAACTGAAAACTTAGTATAAGGTATTGTTCACGATTCGAGAATTACTTCGTTTTTTTTTTTTTTAAGTTTTATCCAAATCGAAAATGTTTTTTCGAGATATGAGCTGATTTTAAAAGCGGTGATTCGAATGGAAAGTGAAGAACGCAGTAATTTTAGAAACATAAGACTTCAATTATCCATGAAAACTAAAGAAACATCATTTTTAAGAACCCGTTTTTTTTTTAAATCCATCGTTCGAAAATATAGAGTAAACTTAAGTTTTCTACAACGTTATAAATTACCTTATTACCTTAGGAATGAATTTTTGTTACAATCGTATGGACCGTTTTCAAAATAAGACCAACTTTTAAAAGATTTCGATTCCATTTTTTTAGCGAAAAACAAGGTATGCACTTATGCAGCCCATATAACAGTTTCAAACCAGTTAGATTTGTTCGAAAACGGCTCTAACGATTTCAACCAAAATTGATATTTGATCGTAAGTAGGCTAGCATCTACTTGATCAAATATCAATTTTGGTTGAAATCGTTAGAGCCGTTTTCGAACAAATCTAAACCAGTTAGAAACTGTTGTATGGGAAGTACCATTATTAATCGTATTTGATGTTGAGATTAACGTGGAAAGAAATATTGCAACAAACTGCAGGCCCACAAACTCAAAATCCGAATTTTGAACAAAATCCGGCCAGCTATTCAGGCTGTACGCCTCTGGAGCATACATACAGACAGACGGACAGAATGCAGAAAAGAATCGGAGATCCAATTCCACCCACAAAAATGCGCTATCTGGTTTAATGTTCACGCTGGTAAAAAAAAACGGAATACGGATCTCGCTCTGCATTCAATGGCTGACATTACCATTTATAATGGTCAGTGATTGTTTGTACCAGGACCATATTGATGAAAGATTTCAGCAGAAAGGCGATACCTGCCATACTGTCCATTTACCTAGAACGCGATTCATCGACTATACTTGAGACTTCGTCCAAAGCAGCCATATGCCTACAAGCTGAAAGCCATACCCTAAACAATAAGTAACAATTTGTGATTCAAACTTAATTCCTTGCAAAAAACGTGTGTGGCCTCAAAAAGACCACATTCCGCAACCCTCCTTTATAGGGACTCGAAACGGAAAATATATACAAAAATCCAATTAGATTTAAATGCATTTAAATGCATGATATCGCAATCGATATAAGCTAATTTCTTTGAATGCCTCGAGCAATAACCGCTAACGTCAAAGCTATTGATCGCCAAATCCCTCTCCCCTTCGAAAGCCACCCCTTGTTTTTCAAAAAAGTGTTGCTTGCATTTATGGGCGCTTTAGCGTGCTCAAATTAAAACACAGGTCGTCATTCGAGAGAGCTGCAGGATTTATGAACTAAAAATTCCTCTATGAAGTTTCCCCCAAAACATTCATTAAGCATGCCAAAGATGTAATATTCCTCTTTCTCAAAACTTCTCACAGAGGTGAAGTGTTAGTGTTCTGCAGTAACCAGCTATCCCGGTGGAAAGATTGCCAATTTCCTTTCGTATATTTCGCCGCCATTTTGTACACAATATATACCCTCGGGCAATAATCACGTACGATACGGTAAAGGCGTTTGTACGTGGCACATAACACCCTTAAATACGGTGTGAGCAACCTAATCAGTAATCCGTGTCACTTTTGCGGAATGTTGATTTCGTTGTAGTGTCGATGGTATGCTGTGTCTCGAAAGATATCACGACGACTTCAACTCTGGTTGTCCCTGTCGCAGAATGTTCAAAGTTATATGGTGTTTTCTGAGACTGACGCCCAGAAAGTGTCAGAGTTTTAACTTTAACACCAATGTGTACTTTTCGGTGTGGAATGTTGATAAAAGTGGATGTTATAATATACGTATACCCTTCTTTTGTGCTTTATCCCGTATGTTACATGCCACTTGAGGAACAATACAATACAGGCGACAGAGACAAATGTCGGGCAGGTATATATAGTTTGAAGGTTAAAGTAAAAAGAAATTTCGTAACACAAGATTTAATAAGTCCATCGTAGGGTTCAAAGTACCTTGGTGCGTGTGTACATTCTTAATAGACCGACGAGTTGCCGTACGTGTGACAAACAATATCATCGCGTATTTTTATGGCTCAGTCGACACTTTTATGTTTCTTTGCGTTTACAACTGGACAGTGTAGTCATGCGTACCTGATGGTTTAATGTAGGCTCGTTACCCTCATGGGCGTTTTTATAAGGATCTACGGTTCTGGCATCTTTATACAAAATGAAGTGCACGACTGGGTCGAACGTAACTTTCTCGTTCATCAGAAGCTTTAGTGCAAATGAAGTGGGAGTTGCCTGATTGTATAAATTTGAAGTTGTTGGATTTAATTTAAGGGTGCATATTCAATATGGTTGAAAAAAAGGAGAAGTTTGTAATACTAGCTAAAAATAAGTTTTGCGTAGCTGTTATTGGATTTTCATGGGAAGTGGGTCCTTGTTTCAAAAATATACTGTAGAAATGTGAACAGAGATTTGGGTTCTCGCATTTGAGAAATATTTATAAATCGTCACAATAAGAACTTTTTGAGAAAAACTAAGTACGGGATCTTATTTAGAATACTAATCTATTATCTAATATGTATTTTCATTAAAATCGTTGAAGCGATTTTTATAAAACTATGCCGACAAAATATTTAGTTCGAAAAATTCTATTGCTTGACTACATAGCTGAGAACTGAGTTCAGGGTATTAGCATTACTTGGTTTTTAAGATTTTTATTAAGGAAGCAATCATTTTAAAAACATAAATTTTACGCTAAGTATACATATTGTTCAAAATCGTTCTTACCGTTTTCCGGTAAACTAAAGAAACCCAAAATTAAAAAAAAATCAATTGAGTCCGCTATTAAGTTAAAAATAACCATATTACCTTAGGAATAAGTTTTGGTTCCAAACATATGGATCGTTTTCGAGATAGTTCCAAATTTCAAAAGCACCTGTAAGTATTCGATTTTTTTTTTTGCGAAAAACCGAGTATGTAGTCGTGTTAGCCTCACCTAATTAAGTTCAAATATCAGTCTTGATTGAAATCGTTAGAGCCGTTTTTGAATAAATTAAACTGGTATGAACATTTTATATGGGAAGTACCGTTAACAATGAGGTTACCGTGGAAAAAAGAAAACGGCCCCGAACTGTAGGCCCTAAACTCCAAATCCGAAGTTTGAACCAAATCCGGACAGTTGTTTAGGCTGTGGGCTTTAGGAGCACACGGATATGATATAATGTCAGAATTTATCAACATCTCGAGTTCGAAATTTTGTATGAATACAATACGCAATCGGAAAGCTTAAAAATATGAAAATGAATGAATGAAAATTATGGGTGGAAAGAACTCCGACGGTCTGTGTCTTAAGAATGGAAGGATTGATTATAATTAAGTTATTGGGACCACGTCATTCTTACAAGGCTATATTTTAATGACAGCAGTAACAGCATAACTAAAAATAGATCATACTGTCATGCAAACAAAAAATAATGACAATACCATTCGAAAATTCACTTGGCCCCTAGAAGGGCATGTGCTGACAGAGAGCTACCATTTTACATTTGCTTTTATTGAACTTTTGGTATATAAATACAATCTGACTAAAGGTAGGTAACAAATGATGGTGAATAATTAATATTTAAATGTGTTGGCTCAACAACAGGGGCCCAACGGTATACAATGTTTGTTTTCTTAGATCTATTTTACATAAATTGTGGCTGTCTTCTCGGATTCATACTCGTAGTATGCATCGTTGTCTGGGTTTACCTCAGGGAGTTCAAATACAGAGAACTACCGCAAACATTGGATTGGGTTTATAAACGGCATGGCATAAAGAAGAGACAGAAGAAAAGGAGCATGAAAAATTGTGGCATGTGTACCAGTGTTGCCGTTCTAGCGATTTTGTCGCTAGATCGAATGGATTTTTAAGACTCCCGACGATTTTTAATAAAATGTCTTCGCTAAAATAAAATCTAATGAATTATTTACTTGAATTTGTTTTTTCTTATCTTAAATTTGTTGATTGTTTTCTTTTTGTATGTATTTTATTCAATAATAATTTACTTTATAGAACTAGCATGTCACATCTCACATTCTCTCAGGTTTTCTATGCTTTTGTTGTTGTTATAGATACATCATAGCTATTCATACTTTTCAAAAGTAAATATTGTTTTAACGGCAAGTGTTAATTGATGATTTGATATCGATACCAATATGAATTTATGGTAATTCGTTGGATGGATTTATTAAATTATTTAGGTAGGCCATTTAATTCAAATGCAAAATCAGCCTTATCGAACTGACTGAATTCTAATTCAAATCTGAAGAAAGTATTTAGTACATTTCTTGCAGAGCGACTTGGCATCACCTATAATCATGCAACTTTTGGGATGACTGCCGTCGAAACCATAGACCTCCAAATCTAGCAAATAAGTGAAAAAAAAGTTTAAGAGCTGCATATAATTCATTTACCGAAAATGTATTGAAGACATACGAAAATCAAAAAAATCGGCATAAAATGAACATTATGTTTTTTTAATCATCAAAATTTCAAAAACGATATCGTCTTAGGTAACCTCCCCCCTAATCTTGGGCTTAAATCTTGAAACAGAGCTTAAAAACCAGTCCAAACCCATGATATTTGCGACTCGTGCATTATAACAAACTAAAAATCATTTCGATTGGTGCTAGAGGTATAAAATAGGGGCTGCTGAAGTAAATCGATTTCAGTCGGATTTTTTGAAGGCTTTTATTACTGTTCCTGTTCCTGTTCTCAATCGTGAAAGTTATTCAATGCGATGGATAGTTTCTGTGGAAAATGTAATAAACATTTTTTTTGCTAACTGTTTAACTGGGCAGATCATGGAAATTAGTTATTAGTAGTGTGACTGTGAAGCAAAAGACAGAAAAACAGACTCGATACATTTCTGCAACAGTAAGTGAGCTTAAGGGCGAACTGAAAACAAAAGGCAGTACCTACGAGTGAGAAAGTAGACTTTGTGAAAGAATGTTTAGAACCTATATCATAATCTGTGAAATGAAACAAAACGTAATGAAAATAAACAAAACTGATTAGAATATATAAGTAAGTAAGTAAGTAACTTTTTATTACTAACTGAAACATGGTGTCCTGCAGATCAATCAATTGATGCACCTAGTTTTCATTGTATAGCTCAATTTAAACGACAAAATGTTAGGGCCGCTGCAGTTGCTATTTACAAAAACAACAATACTTCACAAATTACTACAAAATGCTACAAAAATGTCTCCCAAACATCCATTGGCGACATCTGTGCATCACATGTTAAAGTAGAAGATGGAAGTGAACTAATTATGATAGTTGTGTAGATTTCGCCTAATAAAAAAATTAATAATATCATTTCATTTTTACGTGAGAGATTATTTCCGTATAGTCACAGAGGTTCAATAATTTTTAAAGCCAATAAAATAAAATAAACTACTATTTTAGTTGGAGATTTCAATGAAAATTTTTCAAAAGATGAATCAATGCCACTAATTACGTTCATTCAAAAAGAATTTCAATTGAAAATTAATAACAATCCAAGAGAACCTACTACCAGATATGAACAACAATAGGGGTATTCACGATTCGGTGTAACAGGTCTAGCAAAATTGCGAAATTTTATTTTAGTTTATCAGATCGTGAACACTCTTTTTCTAATCTCTAGCAACAAAGAAGTAAAGGTACGGACAGCCAGTAGCACTGACATTTGGCGAACTGTCAAAGGGACGAGGGTACACTTTACACCGTTGTATTTTTCTGTTGCAATAGGTTCAGGGTATAGATAAAGTGCAAAAGTGTAGCGAAATTTTAGTCAGTATATTTTGTTGTTGGAGTGCGAAAAAAAGTTGCACTTTCGCAATTTCGCAATGACACTAGACCAGTTGCATCGGACCGAAAATACCCCTAATGTATTTAATAAAAATAAATGTTTATTTAATAAACAGTCATCATTTTCTGGAAAAAATCGTAATATTTTTTTTTTTCATTATATGCCATATTTAGTTTCTCTCGTAATCTGTACTTTTATGCACATTACTTGTACAAAATAATTTCGATGTTTCACATCTGCCAGGCGTCCCGTGACGGCTCACAACTTCAATAAGTGCAATTCACATTTATAATGTAATAATAGAACTGGTTTTGACTTCTGCTCCTCAATTTTGCATCTGTGTAGTGATTTTGAATTACTTAGATTACAATGTTTGCAAAATAAGGCGATGAGATCAAGCCCTCTTAAGTCTGCTAACCATTCTGTGTATAACTTTTCTTGGGGGGCAGTGATTGTTTAAAGAACTTACATAACAAAGCAAGCACGTGCTAATTGGACTCAAAATGTTTTGTTATGAATGGGAGTCTAGTTATAGCCTCTATCTGTTCTTACTAAATTCTTGAACTTTATTAAACAACGCCTCATAAGCTAATGAAGATAATAATTTATCAACTCAATTTGATTAACAACATAGAATTTGCTAAGCTCTCAATGTTGGGGAAAGAAATTATGATAAAAGAAATAAAATTGACAGAAACTGACATATGTATTATGTTTACTTTAATCTGCAAGAGTTGATGCTTATACTAGAGGGTTCATCAGCTTGCATGGTTTAAAAACGACAGCCTGGTGTGCAATTTTTCCACGAGGAATTATTGGTTCTAATTCGGTCAAAAGACCAATATCTAAGAAAGATTTCGACCAACCTCCACTTTAGCTGTCACACGTCACCTTACAAATATTTTCTTTTATTTTGTCTGGGGTAACATGAAGGGTTATGCAAACAGTCTCCATTAACCAACTTCTATATTATCATACATTTACTTTTCATTTGGCTACTACATAATGCATCAAATTGTCTTTGAAAAGATTCACAAGCTTCTACAACTTCAGACCTACTTCATAACTCAAATGGCAGTTTGGAATAATGTAATTTAAGAACCCATTGCCATTGGGGGGATGAAATAAACACTTCGTTGACGGTGAACTCGAACTCCCTACAACTATACAATAGAATAGGATCTTATTTCTATCATGCGTGAAACTTTTTTTCTCTATAGATATAGACCTTCTTCATATTATCTGTGACGGACTTCCAACACAAGTATTCCATTTGCAAAAAAAAATTCAATTTGAAATTTATTTCATTTCTGTTCATGACACAGGGCAACGCCTCACCTCTGGGCATTTGCAAAGAAATACTTGCTTTTGACACGTTGCATAGCCGTCAGACATTTGAGCGATTGCGAAATTTCGTACCGCGCCAGAGGCATGTTTTGTCTTGTGGTTACGCTGAATACCAACGTGATGCTCTTGGGAGCGATCCTTTTGCAGTTACCAAAGGCACTGGCCAGACATACAATTGTTATCCCTGTTGGTTGGTTTGTCTAGTGATGTTGTGTACATTTTAATTAGGTTCTGTAACCGAAACACTGAATTATGCATGAGGACTCCCTGTTGACGCTCATTATTATGTAACCATAATATTTGTTACGCTTCGTCGAATTTGTTTGCTTTCAATTCTCGAAATGGGATACCAATAAAAAAATTTGCATAAATATAATTATTGAATGAACTTTAAATTATGGGTAAACCAGAACGCAAGGGAATACACTGTCAATTTGGGCAACAGCTTTGTCGCAACTTATGGGTAAATTGTCTAAACACTAAGTGCGGGGTTCATCAATGAATGAATTTAAATCCACCCTGGCGTGGTTAATAAAATGGATACATACTTGGTGTAGGAGTGTAGGCGGTAACGTAACTACGTTACAACTAGTACAGGCTGGCAAGAAAAGTTTAATAAAAGTATATCCTCAGTATTAGGAAATGTAAGCGGCGGAAACCAAATTTCAAGAAAACTATACATTTGACTTTGATTAAGGACGATTAAAATAAAATAAAAACAAGGTGTGATATATTAAGACTGTAGATGACAACTGTGTTCCTAGTCCTGATGGTGGTCCTAGTTTATATGTCACATCTTCTGTTAATTCCATCTGTAATCCGGTAACTTATTTATTTAACTTGTCGCTGTCCAGTGTAGTCTTTCCGATGATGTGGAAACCGTCATTTATCATGCCTCTACACAAAAGTGGTAACAAACATCACGTGGAATATTATAGAGGCTTGCAAAACTGTCGTACATACCTACACACTTTGAGAAAAATATTTGTAAATGTAGGCTATGTACTAAAATGTTTGCTGTATGGTTTTAGTTAAAAAAATCAACTATAAATAGTGTAACAGAATTTACTTCACATTGCAATGAAAGCATGGTGAACGAATGGCAAACAGATCTTCTTTATGCTGATTTTAGTAAAGAATTCGAAAAAATCAATCATGATACCCTGTTAAAAAAAACTGAAAAATTATGGATTTCCTCAACGAATCGTAAAATGAATCGGTTCATATCTATCTGATCGTACTCAAAATGTAAAACCAAATGGTTCTTTCTCAAAAAATGTCATCGTCTATTCTGGTGTCCCTCAAGGTAGTCACATTGTTCCAATCCTGATCCTGTTATTTATCAATGATGTATGTCTTTTTGTTACATACTCAACAATTTTACTGACCGCATGCAAGGATTGTGAAAGTAGAACTATCATCTAACATCAGTGATAAAGTTATTGAAAGTGTTGATCACTTTAATGATCTTGGATCATCATTTGTATTACAATATCAGAGAGGCAAGAAGCGGATTGGGAATTATAAAACGTTTTCCATAGGAATTTAAGCACCTCTATATCACCAAACTTCTATATTGTTCTCTAGTCCAACCTGGTTTGGAATATTGTAGACCTGTCGGTGTTCGAGCTCCGAATCTGGGATCTATATTATACATAGATCATGTAGGTAGTTACTTTATTTTTCTAACCTAATCTTAAACCTAATAAAACAAAAAAACAAACGAGTGTACTTTAGACCATACGACTAAAGTAAAACTTCTTTAGCTCCATCCATAATTCTATATAATTGTATGCAGTGTAACAACACTGCATCGTGGGATTTATCCCTTTTTGTGGTTATTTCGATGCCCGAAAAGCCTTCCGTGGGATAAAGGGAAAACGCAAAAAAAAAAAACGCTCTTGTAAATCGTCTTTTAATTCAAATTTTCTAGTAGTACCAACAAATAATCATAGCAGTGTTACAATCTGCGGTTGTCGGTGCCGCTAACACTGATTGTATGTACTCGCAAACGAAATACTGACTGAGATATTATATACGCTGGCTATGAGAGGAAGATAAAAAGAAAATGTGTGAGTTTGTGGTGCGCAGTGGCGGCTCCAGCCAAACTAGCGGCCTGTGCAACATTTACGGAAAGCGCCCTTTTTTCATTTTGCACACATGAATAAGTCTTTTCCACATCACCCAGGAGGTACACTTTCAATGGGTTTTTTTTTATTGAGGTATTTTTTATTTTGAGATTTTTGAACTAGATACTTTTGTTAAATGTAAGTGGATGTGCAAGGAATATACCTACGTGAACAGGGTGGAATATTTTGAGATTATGTAGGTAAGAAGTGAGCTTCCATAAATGTCTAGTGGGATTTTTTATTTTGCGATATTTTGAGTTAAATTCTCCTTGAAGTTGCAACATTGCAAGTGATGTGAGTTAATGAGCAAGAAATAGTTCAGCACAGGTGGGATGGATGTTGTTATTTTGGGTTTATTTTTTCAAGCTTTTTGTTTAAAATGGACATGGCAGTATTTGTTCGCGCAAGATAAAATTAATTTTTCTTTCCTATCAATGCGCCCCCAGAACTTGGCGCCCTGTACATTTGCACATCTTGCACATATGGTTGGTTCGACCCGGTGCGAGGTGAGGTGAAGTGCGACTCTCTTGCTCCTACAGTCTGTTACAGACAATAGGCCTGCACTGCAGTGATCCCAGACTTTAGAGGCAGGTTATCCCACGGCTATACCCAAAATATCCCTTTTATTTCACGCCAAAATATAAAGAATCCTACATTTATCCCACGAAATATTAAATGAAAAAAAATCATGAATATTTTATTAAATTCTGTCTTTTTTATTAGTAACAAATACAAGTTACATTATACATTAACTATGCAAGCTAACAAAAATAAATACATATTAAGATACGTTTGTATATAATACAAAAATAGAAATGTAAGTACATCTTATACATTTTTAAGACGTTACAAAAAAAAACATAAAATTGCAATCGGCAATTTAAAAAAAAATATATTCAACATAAAATAAATATCCTATGAATTATGAAAATGACAAAAATTTACCAAAAAGTAAAATCCTTTTCTTTTTGTACTATGAGGTCTGAAAAATCCCTTCGTTCCTTTTAGTTTATTATAAGTGAGAAAATCCCGCAAAATGGGATAAGTCCCCCGATCTGGTATCACTGCTGCACTGTTGGCTGTGTCTTAGATATACGAAACTCTCTCTTTCTATCTCCACTAACTTACATCTGCCTCTCAACTCCCATTCGCAATTTCCGTAACGTTTTCGTGACGCATTCACCAGCTTACCCCCGAAGTCAAGCGCGCCTAAAGAAGTTATACTTCAAAAACAAACAATTCGTTGAAAAGCTTTGCATCACAACGTTTTGCAGAAAAAGGAACTTTCCACTTCACTTCGGCGTTTGAGATTGCAAAATATGCTAAATCGTCTTCACTTCAGTCTTGTTTGAATGCAGCTGTATTCTAGGATTATTCACATAATATTATGAGTAGCAATTTTGCTTCATTAAATTTGTTAAAAAACAAATATCGTTCTGATTATAGACAAACCATACTGAGACCCCCAACTCACAATCCTCTTGCCGCTGGTCCCCTCAATTTTTTTTCAAATTCGCCATTTTGTATTCCTATCGGTGTTATGTCAAAAAATAATCAGTGTAACATGCAAAAACACACAAAAATTACAAAAATAAATGCTGCCAACCACGGCAACCGTGGGGAAATGTGAAAGAGTTCGGGAATTCCACATTTTTGTATTACTGAATGCCATTGGTTAGTTATTATAAATTGTTAAAAGGCGAATAATTTGATTTGGTTGGTTAATAAAATTATCTAAAATATATGTTTTATATACTAGAACATTTAAGGACAAACATGTGTTGTGTATTTACCTCTTTTCGATATCATTAAGATCGATTTATTGTGTGCATTTTTCTTTAATAACTGAAGAAAACTTGCTCAAAATGTTTTTATTTTAATGCAACCATTCTGCATTGACAATTTTTCATAAATATTTTAAGCAAATGTACACTTATTCCTACAAATAATACTATCCACACGTGTATAAATAATTTCAAATTTAACGGACAAAATTTTATGAACGCTGTCAGCAGCTTTGTCCACAGCGGAAGTGGCATATGCAAGGTGCGAGTGTGTTGGTGAGCCGGAATTTTTGAAGTTACGTGACATTTGTCAATACGAATTTCTATGTAACAATACTAACGCACTTAGCGTTTGCCACCCCATGAAAATATAGCTTGTAGGCAAGTAACGGGAAATCGGGCGAAGTTGGTGGTCTCAGTCAGAGATGAATGAATAAAAGAGATGGATATCTTTCGTACGTCTATCCCCCCAAAACCCATTTGTTTACATGGTTGTTTTTGTAATTTCAATAATACATGTGAGCTACGAAAAAAGTTACTAATGACAGACCACCAATCAAAATTCAGAACGGCCGGCCGAATGTCATAAAACAGCATAATTTTTTATTCACCATATGGTGACACTCTCTTTTAGATAGGTCGGTTCGTTAGATATACGATTTTTCGGCTACCTCCATTGTATTAATCCGACTGGAAGAAACAATTTATTTTATATGTGAAATTATTACCTAACTGACTATTTAATTTTATACGCGGATGAATTTATATATTTAAAAGAATGGTTGGTGTATTAGGGTTCAAATTATAATAACTTTTTAAAGAAACATTACGAAAGCATTATGTGCTATCTATCGGATAAATTGCGATATTTACTTGTATGGCAATTATCTATTCTTGTTTTTTAAAACAATAAAAGTTATAACATAATTAGACGTGCAGTATTAAAATGTAGAAATGTAAAAGTGTTTAAATGTTTTGAAATAATATATTATAAACAATAAAAACTTTTCATGCCGAATTATAGATAGCCTTGATAAATTAGTACGTGACTAAAATGTTGGATTTTGCAAATTATTTGCAAATTGATTGGTAAATTGTAAATAATTTTAATTTGTACAGCCTGCTTGTGTTCAATTTAACAAGAAAACTTTGTTATTACTCTGTTAATAAAAATGGAATTTGAATTGTTATTCGTAATTATATTAACCATTTTTGATAAAAAGGAGTGTCAAAGTGTTAGAAACATATTAATTATATATTCACTGCAAGCAAATTAACTGTCAACCGTCAAAATTCAAATTTTCCTAGTGAACATGCCCAAACCAGTTTTCCAGGATATTTGAAAATTTTATGAATTTCAGTGGTGAATTCACCAACTTTCCGCCATCTTCCGGGTGAATTCACGAACTCACTTATCCTAGTATATAAATGAGAATGTATGCGTGACTTCATGAATTTTTCGGGAAAACAGCTTGTAGGCAGCCGCCTTTCCACTGGAAAGATATCCATCTCTGTATTCCATTATCTTTGGTCTCAGTATTGTCTCTGGTTCTGATTGCTGTCATGTTAAATGCTGGTAGATACGGACCTGTTCCGGAACGAAAAATCCCATACAAAAATGACAACGAAATCATGAATGAAAAATTTCGCTCTCCTTTTCGTTTTGCAGTATACGCAGCAGCTGCGAAAGGATGTCGGAAAAGTGGGTAATTGCAGTAGATTGCTTGGTACAATTCTTCACTTTCTTTTCGCACACGTTTATTGCCCGGGACATTATTTGCTTGCGAAAATTTGACATTTGTAGTGCAGTGTTACCAGATTTTATAAGGTATGGATGTAGCCAAATTTTAAAAATATTGGAGCCAATTAAAGATATATAAAGATCAAAAGTGCGCATTTTTCTTTGCAGTTCTTTAGGGCTACTTATTCTGAATACATTATTTTTAAAGACGACAATATTAAATTTAAATTTAAATTTAAAAACACTCATAATTGAGAGACTTTTCTAGTTTCTATTTTTCAATGTTAAAAATATTGAAAAAAGTAACGCCAATGGAAACGAGTTTTTTTATTAAATTATTTCGAAATGGACCACCAGTGCAAGTGAAAAAAAAATTCTTTGCGGCCAACTCAATACAAGCAAGAAATTCGGATTTAATATTAGATTTGGCAGCAGAAATCTAAAAAGCCACATCGAAAACGACATTAGTTATACGAAAGAGTACGTTCGCAATAGAAGTACGTATTTAAAAAGGTAAATTAGGATAAATCCCAAATGACAATTTTAAGGAGCCAGTGAAAAGTTCGAGTAGCCAAATCGCCAGTGCTGGTAACACTGCTACTTGGGTATCAGCTGATGGACCTCTCCACAAATTATTTTCCGCTGACTTCTCGCAGACGTTTCGCTGTCCATTTGGAGACCACCGGAAAATTTCGTTCCGGAACAGCTGCTTACCAGGCTTTAAGCTTTAATTTTCATATGAAATATATTATTATTCTGTTTTGTTAAGTTATGTGCAACTATTTATTTATTTATTTATTTAAGATGAAGAAGATAGAAATTAGACAAATCTGCACCTTCCTTGAATGAACTTACGACCTAAATCGAAAATCCTTGAGCTTCCAAATGAAATGCAATGTAAGCTTTTGCATACATTCATAACAGTACCTACTATTTCCAAACAATATAATATTTTTTCTTTCAGTTTAGTTCAGTTCAGCTAATTTTATCCAATGCGCTGCCATGCACAACATACATATTTTGCGCATACAACATACCTACCTCTTCCAGAAGGTGAAACTTATAATAATTCTTCAAGACGGATGCAAAAACCACTCCAACGGAGATAAGAAAGGCCCAGCGAATTCGTGACAGAGTTCGAGATAATCTTTGCATTTAGTTCCAATAACTGTTAGTTCGTTAGAAACTTTGGCCACTTCCAATTTGAGCTTTCTTAGTTCGAGTTCTTCCTTTTTCACTCCTATCAACACTTTCCTGTTCCTTAGTTAGCTTCAATTTGTGTTGGAAAGAAAATGGTTGTCCATATCATTGTTTCTTTAAAGTTTTTTAATTTTTTTAAATTCTTCAATTTCAATCGAATTAGTTGATATTTTCATTGGAAATAGTAGATATATGAAGACCACGGTTTGCCACTTGTAAAAAAAAATCGCAACCAAAATTGAAAAAAAAAAATGTTATAAAACCAAGATAAAATTTACCAAAAATCTGGAGACGTTTATAAAACACAAATGGAAAAAATTGCATAAATCTTTAGTCTTGAGCCAATGTGAAATGCCTTATCACCATCCTTTGCTGTTAAAAAACAAATATTCATAAAACATTTATAAACGAGGTGATATCGGGTTCGTATTTTGGTACTCCTGCTCAAAAAGTTACCATAACCAAATAAAAATTACCAAATTACCAAATCTCAAAAAGCCAAACAAAAATTACCAAATTGGCAATTACTACATCATACAAATTCATTTTCACCTTTTGCACTGCTCCCAAAATTGTGCGACTCTTTTGCTTTTTAATCCCACCGATCAAAGCTTAAATTCCAAACAACAATAATTGCTCGGTTTGTTCCATAGCTTCTTTTGAAGTAAAAAGAAATTGGTTCTTAGTTCGAGCTCAAATATTATACGTCTAAGCATTTTCTAAAAAAAAACATTCTCAACCGTTCTTCGATATGATATTTTCATAAAAAACTGAGTTTCGTAGAAATTATTTCTGTGAGGTTGAGTATAGTGCGTTAACCTTTGTTGGCCAAAGTATTCATTGTTTCTCTTTAAACCTAATTATTGAACCGGAACTGCCTCCTCCACATCCGGTCACAATCTTAAAAACGTATATTTATTATAAAGTGCCTGACAAATATCCCCACCCTTAATATTTGTTTCCCTTTAATTGTAAACTTCCTGTAACTGTCATCCATTGCTACAAGTGTAACATAATTTTCTTCGCAGTATGCTTGCTATACGATACCCGCTGTTCACATTCTATGACAATTTGCCATAACAAAACACTGAGCTCGTATTTCTAAACAGGAACCTTCGGCAAAAAGTTAAATATCTAATTCTTATGTTACTTGAAGAAAAATTACGCTGTTATTTACCCAATCTACAGAACAACAGAACAACACATGCCTTGCGGGTAAAGGTGTACCTATACTTTACATATTCGGTGATATTCTCTCATTACACGCGAAGAAAAGAAAATGAGAAAGCTGTTATGTTTTCGGAAGCAGCCGCATCAACACCAGCAGCAACAATAGGAACAGCGCCTAAAGGAGCGAATTGCGAATTCCTTCAAGCAATAGTCTGAAAAGAGGAAAAATATATTTAACGTTCACGGAATTTAATGAGATCCTTAGCTCGCGACAGAATTCTTATTATTTCCTCATCCTTGTTTGAGCACTGCCCTTGCTTAGCATAAGGTGTCTAAGCACTGGGAAACACGTGTAAACATTGGCTTCTGGAATGTTTGTCTTTATTTAATTTTCTTTTTCCTTATGTTGTTTGTTTATACATTCATACGTTCTCGTACTCGTATCCTACTAATAATTCTCCCTTCATTCTCCTTTATTTGGCGTCTTTATCCTTTCGGGGAAGTAATTCTTCCCAATGGTTTTTGAATGGCCGCATATATTTATTTTGCTTTTGTGCTTTTGAGTTGCAATTGAAGCGAAGAGCTCTTCCGCTTCTAAGAGCTGTTGTTTAGTGTTTGTTTTTAATTATTTTCTGGTGATTATCTACATACTAGGAGCCCAACGAAAACGAAGGTTGTTGGCACCATAAACTAAGTATGAAATAAACTGACGGCTTTCCCCCCCAATTTTTTTCAATAATACCCCCTAACTCGCGCTCTCAATACTACTTCTGTGAAAAGTAAATGTGAAAACATGTGAAGCAACAAAGAAAATAATTCCGAATGGCGGGAGGTGCAACGAAATTCTGACACTCAGCAGCGCTCCTACATCGTGGTATTTCTCCCTTTTTGTGGGAAAAACCTTCCGTGCGAAAAACATTGCAATTGTGGGAATATCAATAATCTAACAAAAAATAACATTTAAACTTCATTTCACAATGAATATCAAAGGACTAAATGTTCATAAAAAGGGATTTGGCTTTTAGCGAAAATGCCAAGTACCAAAAAATTATAATTGGGTATAATGTTAACAAACTGCGACTTTTATACCTACTGAAAGTTAATTAAATGTGATTTTCATTCCGAAAAATACAAATTCTACTTTTAAGTAAAGCACTGACTGAGAGTTGTGTATTTGGTGAGTTTCTAACAGCTGATGGATGCGCTCAAACTTTCCCAGAGTTTAAAATTGTTGTTTTATTTCATCACGAAAGCATGTATTTTGCAAAATTATTAATAACTAATGTAACAGACATGTAAATATACGAACAAACTGCTATATATTCATTCGTGGAAATAAATTAAGAAATTTTTGGTCCTAGAATTATTGTGTCTGTTTTCGTTTGTTGTTTTTGCGAAAAATCATTCCGCCGGCGAATGAATGAAATATGATAGGACTCAGGGGAGAGATATGAACATTTCTGAATGGGTATGATTTTTGAGTTATATTCTTTTCATGAAGATTCCGTTTAATAACGTAAAACAAAAAAAAAACAAATTAAATTATTTAATACATTAGTCTGGAATCTATTTAATTCTAAAGCGGAAAATATGACATCAGTCCTTAAGAAATTTACGACCATAGTAATATGGACGTAGTGTTGTGACGGATCTGGCAACGTCGGAAATAGAAGATTGCAAAGCAACAGTCAGTGGCATAACGTGGGTTGGGGCCGCCCGGGGCAAACCCAATTTATGCCGCCAAGTTCAATTGCACTTCTTTTCTCAAACTGCAGTTCTTAAAATGTGCTCCATATTTAACGTCTTTTCGGATGCAGCCAATTTCTTTGGCAAACGATTGCAATCAATTGTTGGGTTAAATACAAGGTGGGCCAAAAGAAGTCATCCGATGTTGTTTGGCTCTCATTTTTTTTCTAAATGAAAACCTTCGATTCTGTTTTTTGATTATGTTTATTTTAACCTTTAGAATTTTATTGGTCAAGTCGAGAAGATGATATCGGTCAAATGGGCGCTGTCACAATTGATTGCCATACGGGCGCGTTTTATGGCATTTTTCATCACTTCGGCGAGAACTTCGGGCGACAGATTCTCGCACTCATGTCCTTGAGGGCTTCTAGGGTCTCGGGCTTGTTCACGTAAACACGGGACTTCAAAAAAACCCACAAAAAAAAGTCTGAAACCGTTAAATCGGGCGATCTTGTGGGCCAGTGCAAATCTCCAAAACGAGAGATGAGGCGACCCGGAAACGCCGCCTTCAGAATATCGGTTGTGGCTCGCGCAGTGTGTGCCGTAGCTCCGTCCTGTTGGAACCACATGTCCTCCAGTCCTAATACGTCCAATTGTGACAGAAAAAACTCGCTTAACATGGCAATATAGCGCGCACCGTCCACTGTTGCCGTTTGACCAGCGGCGTTCTCGAAAAAAATGGCCCGATGGCTCCTCGTGCATTACTCGTGGAATTTCGGTGCCCCAGAGGCGATAGTTTTGCTTGTTCACGTACCCGCTGAGGTGGAAATGAGCCTCATCGCTCATTATGATTTTGGTCCTCGAAATTGATGATGGCTTGGGCGTAGGTTACACGCGTTTGGCGGTCGACAGGCAGCAGCTGATGCACGGACTGGACTTTGTACGAGAACATGCGCAAGTCTTTGACCAAAATTCACCTTAGGGACGACCGGCTGATGGCTAATTGCGAGGCACGGCGTCTTGTCGATGTTTCCGGCGACAGCTCGACATCCTCGTCAACAGCGACGATATTCTCGGCACAACGGGCGCTCCAGGGCCGGCCACTCTTGGCAACGTCTCGTGTGGTCCCATACTCTTCAAGGTTGGTGGCCAAACGGCGCAGTGTTTGCGCAGTCGGTGTTGGACGGCCGTGGAATCGGCGACGGAATTCGCGCTGCGCCAACACTACAGACGAATTGTTACGCAAAAAAATAGACACGATTATTCCGCGTTCTTGGGGAGCGTATCGCTCCAAGGCTTGTTCGCTTGTATTCTATTAACATCTGTCTAGTCCACAAATAATGTCAAAACAGATTTCACATTGGCGGCCATTTGCAAAAATAAGAGCATCTTCCAATAGGGTGATCTCTTTTGGCCCACCTTATAGAATACGCCTATTATATCAACCATTTGTGACATGCTGCACTTGCTTTATGCACTCTCACTAAATAGAGTAACATGCATGTCATTTCCCGTTGATTCAACCCAAAGTATGTATATATACCCTTCGCAAGCACGACTATCTTCATCTTATAACCTTTGGTATGAACCAAGCTAAAGGGGAATTATTTTATTTTATACCAGACGTTGAAAAAGGCACTGCGAATAGATAAGGATCCCTTCTCACACAGCTACTGTTCATAATTTAATTAGAGTAAACAATTTAACACACAAGAATGGCTTAGTAATTATCAAATTGGTCCCGGGGAAAGACAGAGTGCAACTTCCTGTGAAGCGAATGCACGGTGCACAATGCGAAAATCGCCGGCAGCGTATGTGTTTCTAATGGAGGGTTAATCGCGTTAAGAGGAAAAGCGATGATAAAGTTAGCAACGCAAGCAAAGCATCTGCCCGAGGCATGTGTACGTATGACTATGAACCTATTCGTATGGAATAAACTACATTAGACACGAGGCATCAAACATGTGGTGGACACTTCATAATCCATTCTGAATTTCAATGGCCGCATGTTACTATTGAGCGAATCTGTGGGTAGAAAAGATGTTCTCTTAATTGCATTTATCCTGAAAATAATGGCAACATCAAGATCTGAATTTTAGGTATGCACATGCTGCTTCATGTAATTTGGTCAATTCAAGATCTTTATTCAAAAGTTAAGCTGAAGTATAACAATGCCCATGTGTTTCAATCAAACCGCAATGATTGACGTGTCGGCCAACATTCCGCTCTTTCATTGAATTGCTTTATGGTACATTTTTCGTTCGATTCTCGAGCGCATATACACGTACAAAGCGGGATGTTCGCCGACACGTGAAGAAGCCACATACAATTGACCATTGGAATTCAAGATTCATGCCACAGACATTCAGCGATTATCTTTACGATTTTTCATAGTCAAAGCGAAAGCGAGACGCACGGGAAATTTAAGGCGCTTAGGTAAAAATGTCAAATCGTACGGAATAAGCTAAGTCCGCAGAATGCGAACATCTTCGCCTTTGAATTTTCCCTCAAAATCGTCACTTGAATGGCATTTGATTTAGGTACAATGGAAAGCGTTCCGTTACAAAGATTCGGTGCATTCAGGGTGCCCAAAAAATTGATAACCGAGCCGACTTTCAATTTCAAATTGTGTGGCAAATCACCCAAAACAAATTGTACTAGAACGAAATCAAATGCGGTTGGTGAACCTCACTTTTCACAATGCAATTTTTCCGCACGTTGTTTTTGTGATAATCTTCGCTCAATTATGAACGATTCCATTCCGGTCTGAGCCTTCGCCTGGATTTCCGTTTTCTAAAAGAATCGCTCTCGCCATACGGCGTGCATTACGACTGTGACGTTGACCTTTTCACTGCCGGCATGATCAAATGAATAGGGGTATTCACGATCTTATGCAACTGGTCTTGTAAAGGGTGATTTTTTAAGAGGTTTAGAAATTTTTTTAAAAAAAAACACAAAAAATTCGAAAAAATGAATGAAATATTTATTTGAATCGATAGTTTGAACCTTGCAATTTAATGTTTAAAGATAATTTCATGCAAATGTTGACCGCGGCTGCGTCTCAGGTAGCCCATCCGCTGAGTCCAATTTTGGCATACTCTTTCACACATATCGGCCGGTATCTCACGAATGAATGCATGGATGTTGGCTTCCAGTGCGTCAATCGAAGCGGGCGTGTCCCTATACACATTAGCCTTGGCATACCCCCACAAAAAATAATCTAATGGTGTCAAATCGCACGATCTAGGCGGCCAATTGACCGGCCCGAAACGTGAAATTAACTGTTCACCAAACTCGCCTCGCAATTGCGCCATTGTTTCGCGTGCTGTGTGGCATGTGGCACCGTCTTGTTGAAACCACATATCATGCAAGTCAAGAACTTCCATTTCGGGCAAAAAAAAGTTTGTTATCATCGCTCGGTAGCGTTCACCATTGACAGTAACGCTGCGATTCGCATCATCTTTGAAGAAATATGGCCCAATAATGCCGCCGGCCCATAAACCGCACCAAACAGTGGCTTTTTCGGGATGCATTGGTAGCGGTTGCAATGCTTCTGGCAAATGCGGCAATTTTGCTTATTTACGTACCCATTCAACCAAAAATGAGCCTCATCGCTGAACACAATTTTTCGATAAAAAAGCGGATCCTCGGCCAGCTTTCCAAGAGCCCATTCACCAAAAATTCGGCGTTGTGGTAGGTCGGCTGGCTTTAGTTCTTGCACCAGCTGTATCTTAAAAGGCTTTACGCCCAAATCCTTCCGCAAAATTTTCCACGTAGTGCTGTAACAAAGGCCTAACTGCTGGGAACGGCGCCGAATCGACATTTCGCGGTCTTCTGTCACACTAGCTGATACGGCCGCAATATTTTCTTCACTACGCACAGTACGTAAACGTGTTGGTGGTTTAATATCCAACAAAGTAAATTTGGTGCGAAATTTGGTCACAATCTTCCGAATAGACTGCTCAGAAGGTCGAGAATGCCGATCATAAAATGGAAGCAGCGCGCGATGAACATTTCGAACCGAGCACGAATTTTGATAGTAAAATTCAATAATTTGCAAGCGTTGTTCATTTGTAAGACGATCCATGGTTAAATTGCAAACCAAACTGAAGCTGTTTGACAGTGACACAAGGTACTAAACACACGTCAGCTGTCAAAACCAGTGTTGCCAAAACCAAACCAGCTAAAAAATCACCCTTTATAACTGCGAGAGTACGAAAGTGAAACTTTTTCGCACTACAACAACAAAATATACTGACTAAAATTTCGCTACACTTTTGCATTTTAACTATACCCTGACCCTATTGTTACCGAAAAAGACAACAGAGTAAAGAGTAGCCTTTCAAGTTAACAATTCGCTAAATTGTTAATTCCTGTGTGTAGCTACCGGAAAAAATATAGAGAAAAATGGACACAAAAGAGGCTTTCATGATATCATCTTCGTTTTTACTCTCTCCATTATCTAAAATAAAACATGTCAATATTTGCTTAACCTTTTCCATCGTTTGTTTCTCCATACCATAAATCTACATAATTTTGTCTGCAGCACCTTCCAATAAACATTGAAGTATTTTTTTCTTTTTAGCTTTCTTTTGGGATAATAAAAAATTAAAAGATTTTCTGAAAATCAATTTCAGAAAATTTTAAAAGTATTTTTCAGAACATACTTAATGTCAATTGTCAAAATGGATTTGTCATTTGTTTCAGTTTTGCAAGAGATAAGAAAAAGTGTGTTGACGATCTGATAAAAAAAAAATGTTTTATGGTGGGATCGATATATATATACTGAAGGTACTTGGTCAGTATCTAGTCGCTATAAATAGCTTGTATATAAGCGGTTATTCGTAGGTAGTAAAGAACCTCATGCTTAGTGGAGCTATTGGGGTGCAGTGGCTCAGAGACTAGTAGGTATGCGTCGACTGGACTACTGGTTCGATTAACGAAAAAACACAAATTACATCTTGCTTTTTTTTTCACTGAACCCCCTTTTGCTAATGTCCATGAAAGATCCGATAGTATAAGTCCTTAAAAAGCTTTCCATAACTCTGCCGTTTGAACTCGGCATAAAGTTGTTGGTCAACGAAAGGTTATAAGAAACTCGCCCTTGGGTTATGAACAAGCCATTTTTTTAGTTATTTAGTAGTTATTTCGGTACAGAGCTAAAAAAAAAACTGCATATGAGCTGCTCCTGAAACTTATATTGACTATTCAACTCTCAAAACGGTGCCTTTGGATTATCGCAAAGCTTACTCTTTCTCTTTCGGACTGGGAACCACTATGGCGACATCTTTTATACATTTTTATAATAAAATTGTAAATTTTATGTTTCGATGAAGTTTTGTTCACGCATGACCACAACACTTCTCAGAAAAGACATAGAGCCACATTTGATTTATTAATCGCAATGAGTAAATAGCCAACTTTGTCTGAATCACGCAGACTCTGTGGTATGTAGTTTTATATGTCAAAGGTGCCTCTCTGTGGAAAAGGTTTGGACATGCGCTGGTGGCTATCGTGTGTCATGTTGTTTTCGTTTTTTTTTTAAGTAGTTTAAAAGGATTAAATTTTAAGAAAACCTTCTTTGTGTTGACTCTCGTGCATAGGAATTTAAAATAGTGTTGGGACTTGCAGTCGGCTGTGAGCCTGTGACAGGCATGCCTCAAGCCCAGCCCGACTATAACAATTAGGGACGTATTATTGAGTTGTATTATGCAATAAAAATGAGAAATCAGGGAGACGTAGGAAAGCTGTCAGTCCATTTCTACTTTGTTTATGCCGTTCAAAAACACTCACGCGACCAACACCAACGCACCTTTTTGCGTTGGGTGACTAGATCCATACCGATTCGTCAGATCATCTGGTATGATCTGGTATGAAGGGTTCTTGTAGCTCTTGAGCTGGAACACCCAAAATACATTCTATTGCAATTCTAGTACAAAAATTACCTATAACTCTTGAAACCAGAGCTCTTTTGTTTATCACTGGAATGCAAAGATCTTCACCCAACTCTTGCATGAACTTACTTACTTTGTTGCTTAATAAAATCTAAAACTAATAAATAACTAACTAATGAAATGAAAAACAAATATTGGCAATACGATGAAATTCAATAACTGATAGGCTGGTTCACAACGTTTTAATCGATTTTTTTTATTGTCACCCGCTATTGTAGGTGAATTTCAACTACAAATCAACAGTATAAATAAATTAAATAAAGGGTCCGCCATCTAACTTTTTTTTTTCAACTAGTGCTTATTTCGCGAATGGTAACACTTAGCTCATGTCTGATTTGACAGATAATTAGTTTTATCCTTCCGCTGAACGAATATGGTTGTGTATACGCTTGAACAACGCTGGGAAATATTGCGACATTACTTTGAAAATCATGGTAATGTTGCAGAATGTGTGCGAAAATTGCGTACGGAATTTGGAAGAAGAGAAGCACCGTCAGCTCCGTATGTTCGTTATCGCATTGTCGCATTTGGGGCACAGAAAACCCGCACGCATACATTGAAAAGCCGATATACCCATAACGAGTCACTGTTTGGTGCGGAATTTGGTCCAGAGGCATAATTGGGCCATTTTTCTTCGAAAATGAGCAAGGAGTGGCCGTTACAGTCAATGGCGATCGTTATCGGGCCATGTTGAACGAATTTTTGTTCACAAAAATTGAAGAGGAGGATATTGGCAACATTTGGTTTCAACAGGACGGCGCTACGTGCCACACAGCCGAAGCTACACTCGATGTTTTGCGCCCTGTTTTTGAAGATCGCAATATCAGCCGCAGAGCTGATGTCGTTTGGCCACCTCGGAGCTGCGATTTGACACCGTTGGACTATTATTTGTGGGGTGCCGTAAAAGATAAGTGTTACGCCGACAAGCCAGAGACAATAGACGCTTTAAAGGACAATATTCGTGAAGCCATTGGTTAAATACAGCTGCACACAATCGAGAATGTGCTTAAAAATTGGACCGATCGTGTAGGCTACTGCATGGCCAGCCGGAAGGATTGTACTTTCAAATAAAAAAAAAGAAATTTGAGAAAATATTCAGTAGTTTTTTTTATAGCATTTTCAAAAAAAAAAAAGTTATTTGGCGGACCCTGTATATTGCAAGTATAGGCGCTAGTTTCAAAAAAAAAAATATTTAGTTTGTGCATTACAAGGCTTACACATTTTTGAAATAGTTTAATTAATGAAAGATAATCTCTACACCGGGGTGTTCGCCATCAGGATAAGGAGTTTTTATTTAGCGACAAAATTAAGGTTAAAACGGATTTTGAATTTGTTTCCTGTCAATTTTGCGCATTTGACATTTTTATCAGTCTTGCCGGTTGAAATTCTCTAAGCTATTTCGAGCCAAGAGAGGAACTGCTCGTTACTCGTTATTTCGATAATTTTCTCTTTATTATTTATTTATTTCTGTCATTTTTGATGAGTACGTGTACGTGTATAGACTTTGTGCGATTGCGATCGATTTATATCGATTGCGTTCGATTCAAACCGCGTACGCGAACGAACATTAGGTTGTCGATAAATGTGGGAAAAAGCGTAAAATATCTTAAAAGTTGTGAGAGTTTGTTCGGCTTACAAAAAAGAGTTTTGAAGACTTAGCGTCAGCTAACCTTTTGTAAAAAATGAGCTGTCTATTACTTTAGACATTAGTAGGTCGAATGCGTTAAAGAAGTCGAATAACATCAAAACATGAATATCAAAGGACTGTTGCTGCCCTGACCCGGGAGTTTAGTCGACAACAAGTAAGTAATAGTACAGTCTTATAACTGAGTTTTGCTAGGAAGCTGGACTTGGTAGAACTTCAAAGGTTATTGTGGCTAAGGTGTATTTACATTTGCTTAAAAGAATCATCTTTTCAAATGACTTGGCTCACTAGATTTGAAGCACTTTCTTTTTCAAACTGAAGTTTAATTTTTTACCGTTGTATGGCTAGAAGAGAAAAAAAAATTCAAGAGAGCAAGCAAAAGAACCGCGTTCTTTTGAGACTCTTTGTATGAATCGTCTCATTTACACGTACACAAATCATTTATTATTTTGTTGTATAAAAGACATTACCGTTGCATACCCGAGGCATCTTAGTCAAACGAATTTTATTTTTTAAAATTCTGTTTTAGATTCCCTTTTTCAAAGCCCCACCCGAAACGAAAATCATTATTTTCGTCATCGGATTTTGCTGACATTCATGCTTTTGCGGCATAGATCAGGACTGGAATGACCATAAGATCTTCTTATAATCACCAATGATGATTTTGACCACATTGCTGCTATGCTTTGTCGAGGAGCTTGAAGAAAGAACATTCGGTAGGGCGGTACTTTAATGGGGCGTTAGCTGATCGACGAATGTTACCTTGATGTGCATTGGTATAAGGCGGTCACACATTCCACTTTTATGATCTGAGATTTCGTTTATGTTTTTTCGTGGTTGGGTTAATCCATGTGTCGCTCCAACGTTAAGGTCCATGTTCTTGATTTTATTGCCTTCGTTTTTGTCGCTTCTTGGAGTGAGAAACTGTAAATTGTCCGATTCTTAACTGTCAACAATTTTTCAAAAATAGAAAACACATGCAAATGTGCTGCAAAGCACATGCAAGATGGGCTCACGCCGTGCATTGATGAATTTAGGTAGCGAATGCTTATTTATATTGAAATTCCTTGAGTAGAGCAGAGCAAAAAAGAAAATGGCTTAGATATAATAAAGGATTATATACTAACATGAAAAATACTTAATTAAGATTTTGTTCTTTGAGATTATAAACACATCCACTTTTTGTTAAACGTTATAAATTTTATTTCTATTTCAAGCTCAAAACGAACGCTTTAAAGGTTGACAAACGAATGGCGAAATTGTAACAATTGAAGCAAGAAAAATGAGAAAGAATGACTGTGGTGAATTTAACGTTTTGGGGAAAATTCTACGGTATATCTACGTCAAGTTGTACATAAGAAAAAATATACTTTATTAGGCAGGAAATTCAAAAATTTAACGTTCTTCTCTAATTATTAAAATGATTATAATTTCTTTTCTTTTTATTTTTTTTTTGCGGCAACAAACATGCAATAAATAAATAGTTGTTTGTCTAAGTTTCAATTTTTGAGATGAATACTTTACTTCAAACCATGCCTTTTGTATCAGCGGAGGGTGAACCATTAGCCACCACATTGACGGAAATGGAATCTTCTGAATAACTTAAGAATGAATGATGTTTATATATTTATTGCATCATAGTTAGGAGTGTGCTTACTAAACATTCACTAGGTACGTCTCTCTGTGAATGTCAATACATTACTTCACTCAATAAAGTTTGCCATCGCTTGTGGATGGCTGAGTAGCGGTGGGTTCCTGTCATGGCACCACGAACAACAACGCGATGCATTACCTACGCCGAATACAAGTAGCTTTAGATGCAGTGGCAGTACATGGTAAGCCATGTGTTCTTAGATATGGGGGGAAGTCGGTGTGTGCAAATAACTGAGGCGATATTTGAAAGTTCTACTCATTTCGTGAGCTAGCTGAAAGGCTATGGTTTTACAGGTTACTCCAAGTTTCCTTTGAATTCTATATCCAAAGTGTGTTTTCGAAATGGGTTTATTTAGTGAATATTTTTCGTATCCTCCTATGGTTGGGCTACGATAATTTTGCAATCCCTTACAAATAGTTGTAACCAACATCTTAGAGCTATCTTTTACCCGGGGAGTAGATGCATTTAAATAGAAAAAGTCCATGCGACTTGCCGCCAATGTAATGTTATTCAATACATTTGTAATTTTGTTCCCTGGGAATGAATAAAATCATGCAACAAACAAAAACCATTAAAATCGATCGAGCCTTTCTCGAGTTTTTACACGTATAAGGCTCAGTACAATTTATTTTTATTAGACAACATATACGAAGTAAAAAAACAAAAATTACAATTCTATTTACTGTTTATTTACCACTATTGCAAAAGTGATTAAAGGTTTTTCATTGAAAAACACAATTCTGAGTTTTGGGGACAATTTCATTTCTCTCGGATCTTAGATGAAAAAAAAAAGTTAATATGTAAAAAAAAGAATCAAAAATATATGTACAAGACGTATTTAAGTCAGTCGGGTTTTTTGGTTTTTAAAATAAATTTTTTTTTATTCTTATCTTTTTAGCCTATGACACTCCGGGGAAGAATACTAATATTATGATACCTCACTCTTTAAAATCGGTCAAGCCGTTTAGGCTACAGGGAGTCCCGTAGGAACGTACATAGGATACGCGCGAAGCACATAACATAACCCTCCCTGTGTGCAGTCGGGTAAAAAAAAATAACACTACAATAAAAATATTTTTATTTTTATATTATATAGATATATATTTTTTTGTCAACACTAAACTCAAAAATGGCAGCAAATTGAAATGTTGTCTTGGAACATCCGCCAGGTATGTAATTTTCTTATTAAACAGAAACCATGATGTATAATTTACCCGGATTTTAATTTTCAGGATTATTTCCGATATTCTTGCAGCCTTATTTTGAGTGTTTTATAATGTAAGAAACCAAAATCCATTAACGTCGTTTCAACGTATCAGTATACAAAAAATATGACGAATAAGTAATTCGATTTCAAGAAGCTTCATACAGCGTCGATAAACTTCAGTTTCACCTGCACACACACATGCATGTTGTTCAGCATGGCCGCATATTATATTATTTTATATCCTTAATGGTTTCGAAAAAAAACGTAAACAAGTCAATTAAATTGATTTACCTCATCGATATAAAAACTGTTTATCGCACCGTACCATACACTGATGTGTACAGCAGGGGGGCTGCCAGTGGAGTGCCACCAACCAGCCTTCATGATCCATATAAATTTAATTACCGAAGCAATTGATCGAAAGAAGCCTTTTAAATTACTTTTTTTGCCCCTCAACGAAAAACCAGTGCAACTAAAAATATTGTACGTAGGTTACTCTTATCCACTAGATACATAGTACCTCAACTCTGCAGTTGCTGTATCAGGCAAGTGCGCTTTGAAAGTATTTAATTAAATACTGACTGACAGATGAACTCAGTTGAATGTAGTTAAATTTATTACAGCCTTAATCCGCATATATATGTGCACGAATGGAAGGATGCAGGCTACAGGACTTTTACGAGTCTAATGAGCATTACACTGCTGTTCAAGAGAAGAGACAACCGGATTGCACGGGGAGCTCGAAATTTTCAGGGACTCATTCATCGGGAATTATTAAAAATTTGTTCATATTTATTGCAAAAGCCAGTTCGTTGGAAATCAGCTGGAGTTTGTGTGTATATCAAAAGCGGAAAAGTTTCAGATGAACTAAGTCGTGGAGGAAAGTATTGTTGCTTCAGCTGCCAATATAGTTGATGATTAGTTGATGATACTCTTGTCGGCTTCATTTAACACAAGAGGCTGTGTCTTGTAGTCGCATATTCTTATTGAAATGTTAGAATATGATTGCGTCCAGAATGTGTAGGCGTTTCAATTCGAATTGTGCTCTAGTTAAGTATTAACTAGGATTAATTTTTGAAAACAGTACTGTAACAAGTTGTTGATCAACAAAAACGATGGTAGTAAGTTTCATGCTCAAACATATTAGTTTTCTTGACTAAACTCAAACCCACTGCGATCGACGAAAGCACGATTAGAAATCGAGCTAGTAATGTGCCAGCGAAAGTTTCGCAAACCGAGCTAATCCGAGTTAGAATTAAAACAAGTTAGAATTAAAACAAACTGATATTTGTTTCAATATCTCGGAATGTTGAATCGAGCTGGCTAACAAATTTTTTTGCAAAATTACTTTTAACTAGTATCGCGCTTGTGGTCGAAAATCGACCATACCATTTATAAATAAGCTATACTAAAAAACATACCAAAATTATTTTCGTTTTTTATGTTTTTATAAACGAAAAGAGCGACATCTAGATATCGAAAAAATACGTAAATGAGATGCTCCATCGGAAACAGGTTCTAATCTAAGATGATTTATATTTGAATACATAATATACGAATACTATGGTAATTGGCGACGACAAATTGAATGTCACCAAAATCCTTTCAATTACCTGTTATGTATGGGGAATTTATAACTTAATTTTACCAGCCTTAATGGCGACATATACCCACAATTTTCTGTTTGTGCACATCTGTGGCACAGTACCTTTCGAATAATATAGGTTTCATTCTACTCATTTCATTATAAAAACTTAAAAAGTGTACCGAAACGATGTTCACATATTAATATAATGATTTCTCAGGTTTATTGGAAGCTTGCCACACTAGAGACTTTTTTCTTGCGTCCGGCATTATTTGCTTCGTAATAGTAATAATTGAATCAATTCAATTTATTAATAACAATACTTCAAAAATATAATATAATTGTTGACATCTGCAAAGCCTTACGGAACTTGTCTGCAGAAGATTATATGTACAAAAAAATGTTATATTTTTCGAGTTCTATTATTTCATTGTAGAATGAACTTGATTTTTATAATGAAAATTAAAATTTGTATACTTCAAGAGAAAATACAAAAATGAAAAATTATGTAATTAAAAGTTTTAGCGATCAAGGTTTAGATATAATTCGTTCACTTTCTTTAAGAAAATTGGTTTTGATAAATTATAAATTTCTACAGGTATTTCGTTGAATATTGTGCATCTTAAAAACCTTCGTGTACCGAAAGATCTCCAGACAACGCCGAACCGTCCAGCAAGTGGAAGAACTTGCCCGCGAAACCAATCCGGCCGCTAAAGAAAGGCTTAGCAAAAAGCGTAAGGCTGTCACATCACCCGAAGTCTTACAGAACAAAGATAAGCCCACTGTACCAAACAAGACAAAAACTCAAGCGAAACCTCACCCTCCACCCGCAATAAATGTCGTCGGGATAGAGGACTACGGAAAGCTTCGTAACCTTCTCAAAAATACGCTGAAGACAAAGTACAATATAATTTCACGCCGAAACAACGTGTGGAAAATCAAAGTAGAGGATTCTGATTCATACCGAGCACTGTCTCTGAAACTAAACGCAGAGAATATCAAATGGTTTACGTATGAAAATAAGTACGAAAAACCGATGCGAGTAATCGTAAGGGGACTCCACCCGACCTGCGTAAAAGAGGATATTATGGAAGACGTGCAAACCCAAGGCCTAAAAATTCTTGACGCCGTGAATATCATCAAGAAGGAAAAGCAATGCATGGAAGGAGACAAAGAGACCGTAGTTAAACGCGGCCTTCCACTCTTTATGCTCACCTTTGATAGGACAGAGAATATAGAGGGCATCTTCAAAATCAAGACAATCCTAAACATAAAGATCAAAATTGACCCAAGGCGTAAGGGAAGGAGAACGGTGCCTCAGTGCAAACGATGCCAAGGTTTTAACCACATGCAGGCATACTGCCAGAAAGAACCACGGTGCGTTAAATGTGCCGGTAAACATCTCTCGGCAGAGTGCAACAAAACCAAGCAGGTCCCAGCGGTCTGCGCTAATTGCACGAAAAACCACCCAGCGAATTATCGAGGTTGCGAAATCGCGAAAGAACTACAAAAAAGACGCGACACTCTCAAGAAACCGGCACACCCGGACCCAATCTTAAAATATCGCGCAACAGAACGTCGCTGGTCCAAGTGCAAAGGAAAATCCGGCATTGGTTGGTGCGAGATCATACGCGCAAGTCGCGACACATGGAGACCAGTCAATATCAGATACAACAGATCCGATCCGCCAATTATTAACTGTGATATTAGAAAAACTTGAACAGCAAAGGAAGATTAATCAAGTTGTATTTGACAAATTGTTCAAACCTCGCAAGCCAAACAACAAAACATGAATATGATAGAGTTTCTTAAGATACTGACATGGAACGCAAACGGCCTCCTAAACAAAATTAACAAACTAGAAGTATTTCTACGGAAAAACAATGTTGATATATGCAAGATATCGGAAACCCACTTTAAAAAAGGACATGGACCCAAAATAAAAGGTTACAGAGATAATCACGCGCATCATCCTTCGGAAAATGCCAGAGGGGGATCCTCTCTTTACATCAAAGATTGTATTAAGTACTCAACAGACATAAAAATAGAACTTGATTCTATGCAAATAAGCTCAGTCTCCGTTAAAGTAAACCATCTAGACTACCTTATTGGATCTTTGGGTCTAATTTTATTATCGGTGAGGACTTTAATGCGAAACACACTTTATGGGGTTCAAGATGCAACGAAAGGCAGACTACTGTACAAAACCAGTATGAAGTGTGGTGTGGACTTTTTTTTTCGACGGGAAAACCAACGTACTGGCCAACAGACAAAAATAAAACCCCTGACCTCGTCGACTTCTTTATTGCAAAAGGGCTAAACAAAAATCTGACGGAAGTCGAAGAATGCTACGATCTATACTCAGACCACTCAGCGGTCACCCTGAAAATGGGTGAAAGTGCAGCAAAAAAGGAAGGACCGCCCAGGTTAACTGGTAACAAAACCAACTACGTTTTCCGAAAAGACTGCAAAGAAAATGTCGCTTTAAATGTGCCACTAAAGACACCGCTCGAAATAGAAGACGAAGTTGACAATCTCGTAGAAGCCATTCAGAGCGCAGCTTGGAAAAATACTCCCTTCCGGAAGACAAATACACGTGACAATAAAGTCAAATACACGCCTGAAATAAAATACCTCATACGAGAAAAGAGGAGAGCGCGTAAGGGATTGGCAACAATACCGCGCACCCTCTGATAAAACTTATCTGAACCATCTTTGCAACAAACCTAGAAATGAGCTATAGGATCTAAGAAATCTCGAAACTTCTACTTACTTCTAGGGCTTGACTGCTGAAAAGAGCTCATCTCTGTCTGAGCTCCGAATGAGAATAACAAAGCAAGCCTTCGACAAGGTATGGCACGAAGCCCTAAATTATAAGCTAAGGACAATCCTACCGGAAAAATTATACAAAATACTGAAATCCTACCTTGAAAACAGACTCTTTCGTGTTAGACATGAGACTGAATTCTCGAAATTCAAAGAAATCCACGCCGGTGCTCCGCAAGGAAGTGTTCTCGGCCCAATCTTATTCCTGGTCTACACAAGAGATATACCACAAGATGAAGGGACCTTGGTAGCAACGTTCGCAGATGATACGGCTATACTCGCCATAGATGAAACAGTCGAATCATCAACGGGAAAACTCCAACGGGCTCTTAGCAAAGTATGCGAGTGGACAAAGACCTGGCGAATCGACCTTAATGAGACCAAGTCGACGCATGTCAATTTCACGTAAAAAAAGATAAACAACTTACCTGTCTTTATTAACTCGGTACAAATACCATACCAGGCAAAATATCTAGGAATGACCCTAGACGCAAAACTTAAGAAATATTCGAAGCTAAGCGTATACAACAAACTGCTCCTGTATAAGCAAGCGCTAAAACCTTCTCGGACATACGGTATACAACTTTGGGGTTGTACCAAACCAAGCAATATGGCCATAATACAAACATTCCAAAACAAAACGGAATAATGATATTCACAAAGATCTAGGAATTGCTACAGTGAGTAACGAAGTAACAAACTTTGCTCGCAAACTTCGTACTCGTATTCATGTTCCTTTCAATAATGAAATAATCCGTACTCTGGACGTGCCAAACCTTGAGCGCCGACTACAGAGAACAAGACCGTTCGACCTAGCGCGATAAGGAAAAACCGCATGTAATGACGGTATTAGTAGGTGCGTTCGCTGGAAAGGTACCTACCAAACGCGATTAACACTACAGAAGCGTAAACTACTTGTTAAGGTAACTTAGTCGTAGTCACCACAAAAATGAAAAATTAGAGGAATGAATTTGATGCTACTATGAGCGGCCGGATCTCATAGTGCCTCTCTGAGGGGTGAGGTTTAGCCCGCAGGCAGACTATTATATCTAAATCGGGCATAACCAATTGTACGGGCCATTGGTATCTTTTGAAGATTACTCACATCCAGGCGCAACCACAAAAAAAAAAATTGTGAAATCTCCAAGTAAAAGATTTATACTTTTATTTAGCTGCAACTCGATTTGGTTCAGGTTAACTCGGTTTGCATTAAAACAATAATCCAATCTAGCTCGAATTAGCTCGGTTTTACCTTTAGACTCAATTGAAAAAAAAAAAAAAAAACACTCGACTCATGAGAGAAAACAGAAGTAGGTAGTTGTAAAGGGTGATTTTTTAAGAGGTTTAGAACTTTTTAAAAAAAAAAAACACAAAAAATTCGAAAAAATGAATGAAATATTTATTTGAATCGATAGTTTGAACCTTGCAATTTAATGTTTAAAGATAATTTCATGCAAATGTTGACCGCGGCTGCGTCTCAGGTAGCCCATCCGCTGAGTCCAATTTTGGCATACTCTTTCACACATATCGGCCGGTATCTCACGAATGAATGCATGGATGTTGGCTTCCAGTGCGTCAATCGAAGCGGGCTTGTCCCTATACACATTAGCCTTGGCATACCCCCACAAAAAATAATCTAATGGTGTCAAATCGCACGATCTAGGCGGCCAATTGACCGGCCCGAAACGTGAAATTAACTGTTCACCAAACTCGCCTCGCAATTGCGCCATTGTTTCGCGTGCTGTGTGGCATGTGGCACCGTCTTGTTGAAACCACATATCATGCAAGTCAAGAACTTCCATTTCGGGCAAAAAAAAGTTTGTTATCATCGCTCGGTAGCGTTCACCATTGACAGTAACGCTGCGATTCGCATCATCTATGAAGAAATATGGCCCAATAATGCCGCCGGCCCATAAACCGCACCAAACAGTGGCTTTTTCGGGATGCATTGGTAGCTGTTGCAATGCTTCTGGCTGATCTTCACTCCAAATGCGGCAATTTTGCTTATTTACGTACCCATTCAACCAAAAATGAGCCTCATCGCTGAACACAATTTTTCGATAAAAAAGCGGATTCCTGCGCGCGATGAACATTTCGAACCGAGCACGAATTTTGATAGTAAAATTCAATAATTTGCAAGCGTTGTTCATTTGTAAGACGATCCATGGTTAAATTGCAAACCAAACTGAAGCTGTTTGACAGTGACACAAGGTACTAAACACACGTCAGCTGTCAAAACCAGTGTTGCCAAAACCAAACCAGCTAAAAAATCACCCTTTAGATGGTACAGCTTTCCAATTGGACTTTACATGTTCAGTAATACCTTTTGTACATTGTGTTCACTTATCTCACCTTCTCTCGCTTCCTAGCCCACCAATACCGATTCGGGTGTAAAATTCCCATTGATCAATGTTGACTCGGATTACTACGTTGTGAATGCTGATATCAAAACACACTTCAACAAAGATATACTGTGAGAAAATATGATGTCGAAAAGCTGCAATCGCAATGGTAGCTTCGGCAATCGGGTATCCAGAGGCCTCACGATAAGTCCTACAACCAGTGAAACCAGATTGAGGGGAACGAGGGACAAGCTTAAAAAGTATTAAAAAGCTCTTTGAAACGTAACTTGCTTAAAAATAAAATTCAAATGTATTTTCATTACGAAAATATTTCTCATTATTAAACATGAAATAACATAATACATAAAACAGCCCATTGTGCATCTGAATGCACTCACTCGTTTTGATATTATGTCTAATGGAAAAGGAAATTATTGTATTATATGTATATTCTTACGTTGTTTGCGTATTTTAATTAAGCTTATTAATAAGGACGGTTAAGTTTTTTAATATTTTCATATGACAAAAAGTGCAATTTTCACTTAGGGGAAGAAAAAGTTGTTTTTTTCGAATTTAGGAGAAAACGGTCTTCAAAGTCTGGGAACACTGCCAAAAGAGGCAAATAAAGCGGAGTTGCGAAAGAGGTATGGAGCTGCTTGCGAGCTCTACGAGCAAAAGTGACGGGAAAAACATCGGCTCCCAAAAAAAGAAAAAAAAAGAAAGGAGAACGAGAAGTGAAGAAAGGTTCTAACACAGAACATACCTCTCAATAAAGATGACGAGTAAGGATTTCAGTAGTCAAGTTAAAGACCAACAAAATTGGGCTAATTATTCGTTGTGTTTTTAAGATACACTTGGAACGAAGCATGCACCAACTCTTTCCAAGTTGAGTCAGATCAAAGCATATCTACCTGATAATCTCAGCATCGTTTGACCAGTCGACATGAATGTGACCTCTTTTGCTGAAGGGTATAAATCATCTGTCTCCTTCAAATCGCATAAACGATCCTATTTGCCATATTGTGTAAACTCCTAAAATACTTGGTAAATATTAATCTGATCGATCCTTAAAAATGCGGTTTTCGAACCAGAAAAATCTACTGTTCATCAAATTTTCACAACTAGACAGATACTCAAAAAATCTGAAGAGGTCTCAATTGATACGCGGCTCCAAAACTCATTCTTCTGTGTGATGGCAATGGATAAAGTTCGCTGCTTCATCAAGCTCCTTCACAGAAACATTTGTTGTCAGAAAAATATTTAAACAAGCCCATGAGCTATCATGCAACCTCGTACTTGAGAGAACTGTGCTAAATACTCAGTTCGAAGCAAGGTACGATCTTTCTAAAGTCTTTGCAATTACCCCCATATCGCAACGAAAGCTATTAAATGATGTGATTACCAGTAAACGAAGGCAAAACGAAGTTTATACTGGCAGCAAGGACATTGATAAGATAAGTATATTTTGCTACATTGGGCTCACTTAAAAATTCTGATAAGAAGCTAAAGAGATCCTGTATGAGAATAGGCCCCGGCTCATCAAGTAGTCCTTCTTTATAGCACTGCAGATAGAACTTTGCGCAAAGAAGCTTAGGTGTCAAGAAATAGCTCATCGGCCGTATAACATGGCTGTGAGGAAGGAATCGCTGTAGAGGATAAATTAAATAAAAAATAACAATAGAAAATATCCCATTACCTGGGGAGATGTTTTGGGTGAAGCCCATAAGTCCGCTCCGGACTGTATATAGTATTGCGCCACCTAAGTAAGTTTGAAAGATAAATCTTTGTCCCAATGGTTACTTCTCCATCCCAGTCTTGTCCTATGTATATGTGTTCGAGTCCGAAGGTATTCTTAACGTTGGGCACCCTATCTCATACAAAATACAAGGTACAGTGGGACGCGAACTCAGCATAATACGAAAAATGATTTCTTTTTCCAAAATGCAACTCATCAAAGGCACGTAGCTTTAAAAAAAATTGCATGCAGAAAACATCTGCAAACTAGAAATTCTTAAACTTCGGACTTGGAAGTTTTTAGGGACAATCAATGCACTAAACTGGGTTAAAGTAACAATGTAATTTCTCATGGGATTCTTTCTTAGTAAAAAGCTCAGGCTCATTGTCGCTTCGGACCATAAAGGTTAGTTGCTATTTCTTTCGCAGGAAAACCAATTTATACACACACTAAAGCCAGGTCTCTACATAGTCGTGAATCTGGATGCTGTTAACTGTTTGACTTATATGTTTTCTCCCAGAAGCGTCGAAAGCATATTATGCCGCGTCACGTTTGGTTACACAAACAAGTTAAAGCTAATTCCAAAATACAATGGTGTTACTATTAAATATCCTACGGCCAAACTATTGCAATGAAGTTAATCCAATTCCTAGACCACATAATTATTCCCGTGCCACCCAACCGAACATGTTGCCATCAATGTACCTACGTGTTAGCTTTCCTTTTCGACGAGATAAAATAAATACGATAATGGACTCGAACTACTTGCCAACAGCCACGTCTCAAGTTCAATTCGCCCATTACACCTATGATACAAGAGCACAGCCACGCCCGCAACTAAAGTGTAGGTACAACATACTGTCATAAATGTCCGGTGGAGCCCACCGAAAGAGCTGGCTCATAATAAGGAAAGAAGGAAAACCTGAACCTATTATGTTTAATCCTCAAAATGATGACCAAGGTAATAAAAACTCTGAAATAAAAGCTCACCTTGCAAAAACGTGTGTGTGTATTGCAGAAACCTTCAAAGCATACATCCATTCTGCCAACCCTATAGACGAAACATAACTATGCAAGGGACACAAGGGAGTGATGTCTTCAAGTGGAGGACGAGGCAAAAGTTATTTACAAGGATAAACAAACATTCATAAGGAAGGCGGTGGACACGAACACAACGGCCCATTAACCACATTCATCTCACCACCCGTTTGGATGGGCGTTGAGTAGGTGCCAGCCCACCTGTGCTCCCTTAGACCATATGGATAATACCTTTGGAATCGTTTATCAAATAAAAAGCCCGTAATTATTACGGATGTTTCTAATGGCTACCGGTCGGAGATGAAGGAACGGATACGTTTTCCACTAGAATGACTGACCCGACGATGACCACAACGGTAAACAGTCGTATGGTGGATAGAGGATAGACGATTAGTATATTTCATGCGATGTGGCCGTCCTCTGCAGAGAACCAGCCACTTGGTTTACCTTATTGTGGTGCTCCGGAGGCATGTGTCTTTCGGAAACTCCGGAATGATTGCTTAATTACGTGTATGGCGATACGTAGCAATGGCCATATCAGGGTAAACAAAACGTAGCCACAAGCTATAACCGAGGAAACACTTTTTGTGTTCTTGGCAAACACAAAAATCCTGCGGAATCATAATTATCAGATTTTTCTTCACTTTGTGGAAGGTTAAGGCTTTTGGAAGAAAAAGCCACGAAAATATTTAATTAACGGAAGTACTCTCAGGGGGAGGGGCAAACAACCAATCACATGGGATTCAATTTGATGGTGTGCCAAGAAAGCAATGAAATGTGAAAGCACTTTAAGTGATGGGCATTCATTATTTCTACGCAATACACACATTAGTACCTATATATAGTGTTGAAAGAGGGGCTAGGACTTTTCATCAATTATCGTCGAATGTACCTGGGGAAAGGTTTCAGTTTGAAGGTCGTTTTACGGAGGTCATTTTATTGCCGATGTAAGTAATGTGCTCTCGTCATTCGCTAACACGGTTTTTTGCACTTTTACTAAAAGAGATTTTTTAACTTCAAACTTTTCTTGTATAAAACACCTACATTGCTTTTTCCGTTGATTTTAATGCTTTTAATTTCGAAGTCATATTGAAACCAAATATTTTACCCCAGTTTAGGGAAATTTTTTTTTTTATGTTGTGGGGAAAAGATATTTTAATTTCAGCATAATTTATAATCTTGAAAAAAAAATGTTTTGATCGGTTTTTGTGTTCCAAAACACATAGAATGTACTTGTTTTTTGTTATTAATAATTTAGAGAGGTTTATAAAAAAACCCTGGTCATTCCAAAATAAAGGGTCATTCATTTTTCTGCCATTAAGCGTGAAATACAATATCATTCAAATGGCCGCCTCGGGAAGATTCGCAGCGTGCGATTCTTTTAAGGTAATTTGTAACCACTATTTCGGGCGGTATCTCGGCCATAACTTGAGTAATGTTGGTTTTTAATGCGTCTAGAGTTCGGAGATTATTCGCGTAAACACGGTTTTTTGCGTAGCCCCACAGAAAAAAATTTAACTGTGTCAAATCGCATGATCTTGGTGGCCATAGTTGGTCATAATTGGTCGTGTCGTGTGGCTTGTTGTCCCCTCTTTTTGGAACCACATATCGTCCAAGTCATAATCGTCAATCGCCGGCCAAAAAAAACTCGTTCACCATTCGGCTATATCGCTCCGAATTCGAAATCGATAAATTCGGATCATAAGCAACACTTGCACTATTAGCAGCAATTTTTCGACCGAGGGTGCATTACGATGATGCACAGGCCTTACGACATCGGTAACGCTTTCACTCTTTGCAAATCCTGTACACTGTTAAAAAATTTGTAAAAGAATATAAAGGGTGATTTTTTAAGAGGTTTAGAACTTTTTTTAAAAAAAAAACACAAAAAATTCGAAAAAATGAATGAAATATTTATTTGAATCGATAGTTTGAACCTTGCAATTTAATGTTTAAAGATAATTTCATGCAAATTTTGACCGCGGCTGCGTCTCAGGTAGCCCATCCGCTGAGTCCAATTTTGGCATACTCTTTCACACATATCGGCCGGTATCTCACGAATGAATGCATGGATGTTGGCTTCCAGTGCGTCAATCGAAGCGGGCTTGTCCCTATACACATTAGCCTTGGCATACCCCCACAAAAAATAATCCAATGGTGTCAAATCGCACGATCTAGGCGGCGAATTGACCGGCCCGAAACGTGAAATTAACTGTTCACCAAACTCGCCTCGCAATTGCGCCATTGTTTCGCGTGCTGTGTGGCATGTGGCACCATCTTGTTGAAACCACATATCATGCAAGTCAAGAACTTCCATTTCGGGCAAAAAAAAGTTTGTTATCATCGCTCGGTAGCGTTCACCATTGACAGTAACGCTGCGATTCGCATCATCTTTGAAGAAATATGGCCCAATAATGCCGCCGGCCCATAAACCGCACCAAACAGTGGCTTTTTCGGGATGCATTGGTAGCTGTTGCAATGCTTCTGGCTGATCTTCACTCCAAATGCGGCAATTTTGCTTATTTACGTACCCATTCAACCAAAAATGAGCCTCATCGCTGAACACAATTTTTCGATAAAAAAGCGGATCCTCGGCCAGCTTTCCAAGAGCCCATTCACCAAAAATTCGGCGTTGTGGTAGGTCGGCTGGCTTTAGTTCTTGCACCAGCTGTATCTTAAAAGGCTTTACGCCCAAATCCTTCCGCAAAATTTTCCTCGTAGTGCTGTAACAAAGGCCTAACTGCTGGGAACGGCGCCGAATCGACATTTCGCGGTCTTCTGTCACACTAGCTGATACGGCCGCAATATTTTCTTCACTACGCACAGTACGTAAACGTGTTGGTGGTTTAATGTCCAACAAAGTAAATTTGGTGCGAAATTTGGTCACAATCTTCCGAATAGACTGCTCAGAAGGTCGAGAATGCCGATCATAAAATGGAAGCAGCGCGCGATGAACATTTCGAACCGAGCACGAATTTTGATAGTAAAATTCAATAATTTGCAAGCGTTGTTCATTTGTAAGACGATCCATGGTTAAATTGCAAACCAAACTGAAGCTGTTTGACAGTGACACAAGGTACTAAACACACGTCAGCTGTCAAAACCAGTGTTGCCAAAACCAAACCAGCTAAAAAATCACCCTTTATTTATAGAAAACGAAATACAGCATACCAACATACCAAAAACCATTTGGGTTCTTACGTTCGATTGAATACGCGAAATCCGAAATGGGAAATCAAATAGCAGAATCCAATTAAATACCACATTGCATTGTCTTTTTGTTAGGAGTTTAACCACATACTCGTATTTTTGGGAATTTTCTTTCGATATAAATACGCTATTTTTTAAATATGAATAGCATTTGCATTCTTACTGTTCCTAACGGCCATATTAGTCACTCTGGGTGTAACTCAGATTTAAGTTAATTTTACACCAAACCCGTTCATTAATCCGCATGAATTGCACCGTAAAAAATATAATTCATATAAACAAAATTTAAAATGTGAATTGATGTCAGAACAAGTAAAGCTATGAGAAACCATTCTCAAAATGTATTATTATAAATTCATTTACAAAAGACAGGAAAAATAAGAGCGCGCAAGAGAGGATTTTTATTCAAAATTTGGGCGGAAAATCGAGCAGGTGCACGGAAGCTGACCGACTAGTTTGTATACCATAGAGTAACCAAACTAGAGAGCCAACTGAGAGCAGAAACGGTATATTTGCCTACAAACTGTCTGCCATTTGGTGGGATTTCAAGTGGGGGCGACTGTGTTCGGCATATTTTGTGCCCATTAGTTACACGGCGTTCACATCACAGCTGAATTTAATATCGTTTTCGATTTGACTTTTCAGATTTTGATCTGAGATTTATAAAATGAACTAAAACGTTTTTTTTTACTTTTGTTAAGAGAGATTTTGTAACTTGAAGCTTTTTTTTGTATATTTTAAAGAAAATACACTTTTTCTAGTTGAATTTAATACTTTAAGTTTTGAAATCATACTGAAACAAAATGTTTTAACGCCGTTTAGGGAAAAAAATTTTTTTTTATGTCGTGGCGAAAAATATTTTTTAATTTTACCATAAATTATAATCTGTAATTAGTACGTAAAATGAACAATAACATATCAAATATGCGTTTGTTTAATTCTAAAAATGAATTCGATATTTTTATTGCTTATACTATTGTCAAATTTGTATGCATTTGGCTTTTTCTGGTAAAGGCCATAATACAAAAATCTTCGTAGATCGCATTATATTTATGTGAAATACTCGGAAAAAAAAGGTTTTGATCACATTTTGTATCCCAAAAGCTCAATGAGTGCACTTGTTTTTGTCAATTAATAATTTATATCTTTTGTTTTTGTTAGGAGTTTAATCCTTTTTTTGCTTTCCGATACTAATCCTTTTTTTTTTTAAATATGTATAGCATTTGCATTTTTACTGTTCCTAATGTCGTTTTCGATTTTAGGAAGAGTAGACCCCCAACTCACAATCCTCTTGCCGCTGGCCAAATCGAAAACGACATAGGTAACATAATTGAATACTGGTCATTGTTAAGAAACGACATCAAACGAATTTGGAAGCATTCACCAAGCCTAATAGAAATTTATTCAATGTTCATGAAAATTATATAAAATTCACTTATGCCCTAGTGGAAGCTGGGTTTAACTTGCATGTTGCTAACTCATTTTTGGAACAACCCCCTACGGATTTCATTTATGCAGCTGCATGAATTTTGCTATCAAAAATAGAATTCATACAAATAAAACTGAAAAACAACTGACATGTGAATGGATGAATTGAATGGAATATGAATTGAGAACTAGTTTTACTTTTTGTACATTTATTGTTATAAATCCATTTACAAATTGTTTGTAATTGAGAAATAGTGCCACCCGGCGACTAATAATATACACGTATTCACAGACAGGAAAAAAAGAGCGCGCGAGAGAGGGCTGTCATTCAAAATTTGCGGAGAAAATCGGGTAGGTGCACGGGAAGTTGGCTCTCTAGTTTGGTTACTCTATGTTGTATACTCCTTGGCTCCTACAGAGGTGGATTAAAAATAACCGAGTCAACTCGTTTAAGGAAACTCTGTTCGAAATAAGCGTTTAATTAATTTCCCCTTCAAATTTTCCCTTTCGTAAGAATCAAAACAAATCTTTTGTTTTTTTATATTAATCTAGAAACTTGATTGATGACAAGTGATAAAGTGTGTGTTATTTTAACAGTATGCATTTAACCTTTTTATTTCTTTGGTTTTTCAGAACGAATACTCCTTTTTTTTTAAAGTGATATCCTCTTTTCCTCGTAAAGCTTACAAGCTTGGGATCATCTAAATATGTACACACAGCCCCCAAATTTGCTTTTCCCCAATTTTGAAATACCTACTATCCAAATAGATAATATTTTGAGAACAGTATTAAGGGTAAATGAAATTCGTATTTAACGTTGTGAAATGTCTGGTCAGGAACCCTTCAGTCAGAGAAAATCTAAATCCCTGTCCTCATGTCAATCTAATCAAAGAATCCGCAGTCTAACTATTAAATTTTCAGGAAGACCTCCAACCTATTCAAGGACATTGTTAAACAAATTAAAACACTCTGTATGTCTGTATGTCTGTCTCCGCGCACTATGTCTACCAGCTTATTGACTATACCCTCTGCTCCCAACCAAAAGTTAATTCTCAACCCATGTTGTTCCTAAAACCCCACAATCTTAAATGCTTTTAGAACTTGAACAAAAGACATCCATATATTTTGTTAGCTTAGCCGCTTGTACAAGTTTATTCGTAAGCCGTTTCGTTTGTACCAAAAACGTGAACTCAAAGTGTGTTTCTTCTTCCGCATAATAATGAGGTACATGAAATTGTTTGCTTTGTTTCGTGCAAAGTGTTCGCACTCACTTTGTAAATGTCCTCCTGCAATCCTCGCTAAGCATCGCACTTTTTCCGCTCTCTAGAGATCATCATCACTCTTTTGTCTTTTGTGCACACTTCCATAGTCATGTGGGACAGGACTTTCCGTTTCCTTCTGCAATTCTCGCATGCACGTTGATATGTAGGTACATATGGGCAGAGACAGGCACGGTTTTAATGCGGAACCAAGTGAAAATGGAAGGACTCTGATGATTAATGTCGAGTGCCTAGCAGTATGTACCAGCAGCCATATATGTATGTCCCGCCACACCCACCCAGCAATAGCCTCTCCACTTTGCTTAAATACAACGAAATGTCAGTACACTCGCGTGCGTTTCAAACTTTTATTAAAACATATACATACGTGCAGACCTAATACGATTGTGCATACTTACCATATGCGGAGATACAGGGTGAAACAGGGGGCAAGGCAACACAAATTCAGAAGGATATGCATTCAGCTGCGTCAGTTCACATCTGCGGAGATCGGATTTCATTCCGACATTACTCGTACGATGTTGAATATGAACCTAAAATTCTGCTTGCTCATTCGCATTTTGTTCCAAAGTTGATGTACTACACTAGAGAGAAAAAAAATCGCAGTCCAAGAGCGACAGAGTCGAATTTCTATATGTACACGTACAGCGAAGAAGCAGACGATGAGACGACACTGATGGTCATAATTAGAATGGTGATGATGATGGTGCATGCATATGAAACTTTTAAAACAGTTGCACATTATACGCCAGCACTCGAATGAGTTAGTGCAGAGCCTGCAGAATGTACATACTTGGTCCTTGAACAGTGTGACTCTATGGCGGGACTTGCACGAACAAAAAAGAAAGTTTCAAAGTTTGCATACCCTATACGACATAGGGTGTAATTTGTAGCATTTACTCGTATAAGTAGTGGAACTAGGTATCTTTTAGCATGACGTAGGAATGGCGTTTCTGCGTTGTAGGATACTGTAGTTTGTAGTATTAGACTGCGGAAATACCACTATTTTTACTCAAAGCCTATCTGCAGGTAAGGACTATCGAATAAGCCTCTAAATTATTTTTTACTGAGCGATAAGGATCTTCTGATTAATGAATTGTATAGTTTCTTCGAGGCTTGTTATATTTTTTCTGCAGCTACCCTCGATTTTATTTGTATCATAGATAGCTATGATAACACAAAATTTGTTTAAGCTAGTTATTTTATAGTAGTTTTTACGTCTACCAGATCGTTGTTTATGATTTATATAAAATGGCTTAAATAAAAAATTATATGAAGTATCAAAAGTCGCCTTCAATTACGTCTTCTATAGCGTAATGCATTTGCAGCATATTTGTGCAGGACATCCCATCCGCGGTGTCTATTCAAGATGCACAATGTATCCTCTATCCTTAGTACATTTTCCCCACAGAACATCCTTCCTAAATCACTTAGAAAAAGACATTTCGCAATGAAATGAAGGATATCCCCTGTTCCGCGCTGAGGTGAGCGGGAAGAAATATGTTGTGCTTGGAATAGATGATTCTCAAGCTTAGCACAGTAATCCAGTTAGAGGAACTGAATTGTTAAATGCAGGGAAAAAAAACTCGCTAACTCCACTTGTTTTAATTTTTGCCTTTATTTGCTGGCGGTGAACAAAAGAGTGATTTTACCATCTTAATTTTTTCCTTTCTTAAGCTGCTGATGGCTTATGTACACCACTCAGCTGTTTTTTGTAGGTCAATCACCCTGACCTATTTACTTCGTCGCGAATAGTAGGTGGACTATGTCGGATTGCCGTGGTGTAGTTTTGGTGTGTATGGGTGTACATCAACAATGCCCCACATCTTCGGAACGTGTGTTAAAGCAATGCACTTGTTTGGATGATGCATCTCTCTCTCTCTCCCAATTCGGCCATCATGAAATGTCATCTGTTGGTCAGAAGTTATAGCCATGTCCTTTAATGGCATTGACCCATGTGAAAGCGAGATCACCCACTTCCTCGATTGGCATACTTCTTGATCACTGACAGTTGTCGGCCTTTCTCGTTGCAGTGCGGTGGTGTTGTGTTTATTTTGGTTTTTAATTTTTAATTTGTGTTGTGTGCATTGAAGCTAGTTCCTCAAAATGTTAAGCATTTATGTTGCTACATTTACGACGACGTTTGAGAAACTAGCCTCCCTGCAAACACACCCCTCCTACCGTGCGCGATTATTTTGTTGCGAAGCGACATGCTCCCGGCCCAACCACGTGGATTTCAAAGTATCGGATCTCGGATGTATCCTTGTATTTTCAGGATCTCGGAATTGTGCCTCTAGTGTTGTTGCTTCATCTTCGTCCTTGTGCGTTGTGGATGTTTGACTCTTCGTGTCCCTTCGGTCGGTTTGTTTTGCGAGTGTAGCCCGAGAAAGATAGAAGTTGGCATTAGTTTTTGTTTACATACATATGGATATGGATATAAATAAATGTATAAATAATATTTATCTGCTCCACTTGGATATTGCTGATTAACTTCAGTGGCATATCGGTTGATATAGCAGATTGGGGTGAACCTTTGTTCACGCTTTGTAAGGTTAGGGTTTAAATTCACTTCAGTCTTTTTTGTTTTGTATGTTTATTTGGTGTATTTTATTTCTGTACAGTTTATTTTGTTTACAATGTTTTGAGTTCTATGGGTTCGACGGATTAGTTACCGGCAAGGGAGATAGTTTCGCGATTGGACGTTTAATGATGCCCTTTTCCGTCCTTATGGTCACCACGCGCGCTAGACCATCTGCACCCGGGTGCAGTTCGATTACCCGCGCGAGTAGCCACGACGAAGGCGGGAGATTGTTCTCTTTGACCAGGACTATGTCTCCGATTCTGATGTTCGGCTGTTGTTGAAGCCATTTGGGTCGTTGCTGGAGCAGGTGAAGGTAAGTTGAACTCCATTGCTTCCAGAACTCTTGTGTTAATCGCTGAATGTATCTCCACCGGTCGAGATTGTTGATGTTATTTTTCATCAAATTTCTTTCCGGTAGGGTGATAAGTGATGTTCCGATTAGGAAGTGACCTGGTGTGAGAACCGTCAGATCGTTGGGATCGGACGTCATCGGGCATAGTGGCCTTGAATTAAGGCATGCCTCGATTTGTGCAAGTAGTGTCGCGTATTCCTCAAATGTCAGCCTGGAGGAGCCAATTGTTCGTTTTAGGTGGTGTTTGATTGATTTCACACCAGCCTCCCAAAGACCTCCAAAGTGTGGTGACGCTGGTGGGTTGAAATGCCATTTTGTGTTTTGTGCTGCCAAGCTTGCCGCAACTTCAGTTGACCATTCTTTGGATATGTGCTTGCTGTCCTTGTTCAATTCGGTGGTTGCACCCTTGAAATTCGTGCCGCAATCGCTGTACATATTGGAGCAGATTCCTCTCCGAGCGACGAATCTTCTGAAGGCTGCTATGAATGCTGATGCAGTAAGATCGCTGACGACTTCTATGTGAATCGCCTTTGTTGATAGACATATGAAGACGGCTATGTAACCCTTTGTCATCTTGTTGCATCTGCCCTTCCACATCTTTACTTCTATTGGACCCGCGTAGTCAACCCCCGTATTAGTAAACGGCCTTGAAATGGTTACTCGATCTGTTGGAAGGCTGCCCATCAGTTGCTGCTGCATTTTGGCATTATATCGATGACATCGGACACAGTTATGGATAGTTGTTTTGACTAGTCGCTTTAGATCGATGATCCAGTATTGGCTTCTAGTCTCTGCTATCATCATCTGCTGCCCTCCGTGGAGTGTGCGTTGATGCACATCACTGACTATCAGCTTCGCAAAGTGATGTGAACCCTTGAGGATTATTGGGTGTTTTTGGCAAAAGGGGATTGTGGAGTTCGTTAATCGCCCACCTACACGTAGCACATCTTGAGAGTCCAGAAATGGATTCAGGCGAAGAATGTGACTGCCTTTTGCAATTCTCCCTTTCTCTCGTAGTGCTTGTATTTCCTTAGGAAAAAGCTCACCTTGCACTAGTCTGATAAGCTGATTTTGAGCTGCCTCTAGCTCATCTGTTGTGATTGGGTATTTTTCCAATGGTCGTCTGTTTCTGACGTCTTGAAGATATTGGAAGTATCTTCGCCAAATCGCGGCGCTGCGTACCAGCCTTTTCAGGTTTGAATACCGTTGAACGTATTCGTTGTTGCTGATTACACATTGCGCGACGACTTCTGCGAAGTTTACGTGTAATCTTGTTAAATTTTTGCTGTAAAACGATAATTTGATATCTGCATTTTACTTTTCTTTTTTAGTTTCCAGATCGGTCTCTGATGTTGTCGACGCTGGACATTCATTTAAGGAAAATCCTTTAAGAAATTGTGGTCCATGCCACCACATCTGACTGTCGATGAGTTCATGTGGTAACAATCCTCTTGATCCTATATCTGCTGGATTGTCCTTAGTTCCGACGTGTCGCCAGGCATTGATGTTTGTGAGCGTTTGAATTTCGCTTACTCGGTTGGCCACAAACGTTGTGCGAATTGAAGGACTCCCTCTGATCCACGCCAGTGTTATCGTGGAGTCTGACCATGCGAATGTTTCAGCGTTTTCAAATTGCATGGCCCTCTTTACCCGAAATAGAAGCTTGGCTAATAACAAGGCTGCGCATAGCTCTAGCCGAGGCAGAGATACGCACTTTATCGCTGATGGGGCTACTCTTGTTTTTGCCGCTAAAAGATAAATATGCTCCTTGCCTTCATTTACAATGCGAGCATATATTACAGCTGCATAAGCCTTTTCTGAGGCATCGCTGAAGCCGTGGAGTTGTACCTCTGATGCTGTTGTGTATCCTATCCACCGAGGTATTTGGAGGTCATGAAGATTTTTAAGTCCCCTTCGCAGCTCTACCCACTCATTTTCAGTTTCTTGAGAGATTGGTGAGTCCCATGAGTATTCCTTCAGCCACAATTGCTGGAGAAGCAATTTGGCCCTTATGATGCATGGGGCAATCCATCCTAGCGGGTCAAACAGACGAGCTATGTCTGCTAGTACGGATCGTTTTGTAAATCGTTGAACCTCAGGTAAATTTATTTTAAAAGCGAATGTATCGTTCGCTGGATGCCATTGAATCCCGAGTGTTTTGATGGTATCTGGTGATTCAAAGTTCAGTGGCAGATTTATTTCCCTTTCATTTTCAGAGACCTGCTCTAAAACCCTTGTGGAGTTGCTGGCCCATTTCCGAAGAGGGAACCCAGCAGATTTAAGGACCTTCAGCGTGTCCCTTTGTAAGTCGATGGCTTCGTTTTCGTCGTTCGCTCCATAGATCAGGTCATCGACATAAAATCCCTCAGTAAGCACCTTGTTACGTTTGGATACTCGTGTTCTACGTCAGACGCCAGCTGATGTAGCGTGCGCACTGCTAGATATGGAGCCGATGCGGTTCCGAATGTGACCGTGTTGAGTGCATATGTTTTTATCGGCTCATCTTGGGTATACCTCCACAGAATTAGCTGATATGGAGTATCTTCTTCTGACATCCATATCTGCCGATACATCATGCTTATATCAGCCACGAATGCTACCATAAACTTCCTCCACTTTGTGATGAGATCTATGATGTCGGGTTGCAATCTTGGTCCAACCATCAGGCAATCATTTAGTGATTCTCCATTTGAAGTTTTGCATGAAGCATCGAACACCACACGCAGCTTTGTGGTGCTGCTTGACTCCTTTATAACAGCGTGGTGTGGCAGATAATAATGTTTGCCCATTTCCATCAAGGATGCTGGGATCTCTTTCATGTGACCTAAAGTTGCGTATTCCTGTATACACTTAGTGTACGAATCCCGCAGCCTTTGATTCGACAGTAGTTTTCTTTCTATCTGAAAGAATCTAGCCATGGCTGCCTTCTTTGAATTCCCCAGGGTTGGGCGAATTCCATTTTTAAATGGGAATCGTACCTCGTATCTCCCATCTTCCTTTAGCTGTACTGTCTCAGCAAAATGTCGTTGACATTTTTGCTCTTCTGGTGATAGCTTTCTGTCGTCCAGATCTTCTTCGATTTCCCAGAATTGCCTGAGTTGTGCATCTAGGGTGTTGAAGTGATTTTGGATAGTGAGACAATTAATTTTTGGTGAAGTATTCGTGTTCCCTGTAAGAATCCAGCCGAATTCTGTCTGTTGTGCTACAGGAGAGCCCCTCTGTCCCTTTACTAATCCTTCTAAAATTATCGATGAATATACATCCGCACCTAACAGTAAATCAATTTTGCCTGGAACACTGAAGGTCGGATCAGCTAAAGGTAGATTGGACAAGTGTTTCCACTCTCCTTGCAACGGATAGTTGGGCATTGTTGATGTTAGCACCGGTAAGACGAATGCTGTAACATTGACGGAGAAGGCGGCATTAACAAAGGAATGCAGACTAAGACTTACTTGGTATTTGCAGCTACCAGTAGGATTTTTCCCAAGACCTGTGACTCTCGCATTTACCTTTTGCCTCTTGTGGTTAAGAAGCTGAGTGGCATTCTCAGTGATGAATGTGGCCTCAGAGCCGGTATCTATAAATGCTCTGAGAGTACACTGCCTCCCATTTGAAGCATATACCTTAACGAGTGCAGTTGCCAATTGAGTTTTGGACTGCATTTGATTAAAATGACTCCTAAATTGTTGCGATGTACTTGGCTGATCAAGCGCAGCATTGTAGGGTTCAGGCTGATTTATCACATTTTGAACATAATGTGATTGAGGGTTATATTGGGTTGTATTTTGATTGTGGAATTGCGGATACTGTGGGTGGTTTTGGAGAGTTGTTACATTTGGCATGACTTGGTTATCAATGTGTAGCAATGTATGGTGCTTTTGACCACATTTTTGACACCTATTGCTGCTGTTACAGACCGAGGCGTGATGGTCGTATCCTAAACAGTTGCCGCAAACTCCATTCTTCTTCGTGACGTCAGCTCTGGTCTTGACGTCCATGTGTAAAAATTTTTTGCAATGTCTAATTCCGTGAGACGATTTGCAAAGACGACATCGAAATTGTTTTGTTGGTTGCTGGGAGCTTAAATGACAGGCCGCCGATGTGGTTTTCCGAAACGAATTCGATTGCATGGATTGTTTCGGCTGCACATTTAGCTCGGAAATGTTTTCCAAAGAGCTAAATCGACCTTCGATAAACGAGGTGAATGATTTCCAGTCAGGAAGATGCTTGGAGGTGCCTAGCTTTTCTTCCCAATCTCGTTGTGTCTGCGGTGGCAGTTTATTGAAAATTATAAAAATGAGAATGGTGTCCCATGCTTCAACAGCTATTTCAAGGTTGGAAAGGGCATGAACGCATTCGATGCTGGTATCATGAAGCGATTTCAAGCCAGCAGCGGATTCACTGTTCAGTTTAGTCTGCTCTACTAACCTCCTAAGCTGTGTGTTTACAAGTTTACGCTTGTTCTGATACCTATCAGTGAGAATTGTCCAAGCTGAGTTAAAACTCTTTGAATCGATTGGGAGGTGCTGGATTAATCGAGCAGCTTCCCCACAGACGGACGTTTTCAAGTACTGTAATTTTTGGATATCCGGTAATTCATTGTTCTTTCGAATTAAACTATCAAATAAATTGAAAAATTCAGACCAGTCTTCAAACTTGCCCGAGAAAGGATTTATATGAATCCTTTGGAGACGTATGTCGCAAGCTGAAGATGCCGATCTTGTGACATTCATGTGAGAGGTGTCGGCTGTTGCGTTGTTTTCTCCAAAAAGCTGATCAGTCTCATCGTGGAGAATTCCACTAAAGCTGAAATAAACTCTCTTAATTTTGGAGAAGATTTCATCGTTGAGATATTTTTCTTTGAGTGGATCTGCAGCACTACCTACTATAGCAGAATGTTCTTTTTTCGCGCGTTTGAACATTCCATCTATGTCCTCTAAACAAGCGATTAAATAACCCCTTGACTTTCGCGACGCGTCATCTTTCTTAAATTCATCGAAGTCTCGACTGATTTCACTTAGAATGTCTTCTTGGCATTCGATTGCTTTCGACAATTTTGACATTTTAAGCAATAGTCTTTCACAACACTTTACTTATTTTAAAGTATATCACTTTTATTAGGCTTATTAAGTTTTATTAATTTGTTCAAATGTTATATTGAATAAAATGTAATAGAATGAGGAAAAATTCCTACCTTGTTCTATGTTTGTAGATGTATTTTGTAAAAGTAACTGCTACTTCACAGGCACAGGTTTCAGATCACTGTTCCTTTGTGACCGCTTCTTGTCCGCATTCACCGGTTCTTCCACTGGTCACTGTTAGATCCGTTGTATGATCTTCACCGTTGGATTGCAGATTCGTTGGGTACTGTGGCCGATAGACTGTCCGTCGGAGATCGGAAACGTATATTTGCACTGGATAAACTATCCAGCTATACTTAACCCACAATACACTTTGTTAAAAAAAAAAAACTCGTTGGGTGCTGTGGCCGATAGACTGTCCGTCAGATATCGGAGACGTATATTTGCACTGGATATATAAAGGGTGATTTTTTAGCTGGTTTGGTTTTGGCAACACTGGTTTTGACAGCTGACGTGTGTTTAGTACCTTGTGTCACTGTCAAACAGCTTCAGTTTGGTTTGCAATTTAACCATGGATCGTCTTACAAATGAACAACGCTTGCAAATTATTGAATTTTACTATCAAAATTCGTGCTCGGTTCGAAATGTTCATCGCGCGCTGCTTCCATTTTATGATCGGCATTCTCGACCTTCTGAGCAGTCTATTCGGAAGATTGTGACCAAATTTCGCACCAAATTTACTTTGTTGGACATTAAACCACCAACACGTTTACGTACTGTGCGTAGTGAAGAAAATATTGCGGCCGTATCAGCTAGTGTGACAGAAGACCGCGAAATGTCGATTCGGCGCCGTTCCCAGCAGTTAGGCCTTTGTTACAGCACTACGTGGAAAATTTTGCGGAAGGATTTGGGCGTAAAGCCTTTTAAGATACAGCTGGTGCAAGAACTAAAGCCAGCCGACCTACCACAACGCCGAATTTTTGGTGAATGGGCTCTTGGAAAGCTGGCCGAGGATCCGCTTTTTTATCGAAAAATTGTGTTCAGCGATGAGGCTCATTTTTGGTTGAATGGGTACGTAAATAAGCAAAATTGCCGCATTTGGAGTGAAGATCAGCCAGAAGCATTGCAACAGCTACCAATGCATCCCGAGAAAGCCACTGTTTGGTGCGGTTTATGGGCCGGCGGCATTATTGGGCCATATTTCTTCAAAGATGATGCGAATCGCAGCGTTACTGTCAATGGTGAACGCTACCGAGCGATGATAACAAACTTTTTTTTGCCCGAAATGGAAGTTCTTGACTTGCATGATATGTGGTTTCAACAAGACGGTGCCACATGCCACACAGCACGCGAAACAATGGCGCAATTGCGAGGCGAGTTTGGTGAACAGTTAATTTCACGTTTCGGGCCGGTCAATTGGCCGCCTAGATCGTGCGATTTGACACCATTAGATTATTTTTTGTGGGGGTATGCCAAGGCTAATGTGTATAGGGACAAGCCCGCTTCGATTGACGCACTGGAAGCCAACATCCATGCATTCATTCGTGAGATACCGGCCGATATGTGTGAAAGAGTATGCCAAAATTGGACTCAGCGGATGGGCTACCTGAGACGCAGCCGCGGTCAACATTTGCATGAAATTATCTTTAAACATTAAATTGCAAGGTTCAAACTATCGATTCAAATAAATATTTCATTCATTTTTTCGAATTTTTTGTGTTTTTTTTTTTAAAAAAGTTCTAAACCTCTTAAAAAATCACCCTTTATATATGATCCAGCTATACTTGACCCACAGCACACTTAAAACTCGTAATTTGCACTGGATACCTGTAGGCTATCCAGCTATACTTAGTCCACAACACACTTTTGTAAAAAAATCGTAAAAAATGTTGGCGCGCACTTTTACACTTTACTAGAAAGGCAGTACTCTTTCTAAATTGTTCCTTTATTTAAAAAAGGACTCGAAGGACCATGTTCCGCGCTGAGGTGAGCGGGAAGAAATATGTTGTGCTTGGAATAGATGATTCTCAAGCTTAGCACAGTAATCCAGTTAGAGGAACTGAATTGTTAAATGCAGGGAAAAAAAACTCGCTAACTCCACTTGTTTTAATTTTTGCCTTTATTTGCTGGCGGTGAACAAAAGAGTGATTTTACCATCTTAATTTTTTCCTTTCTTAAGCTGCTGATGGCTTATGTACACCACTCAGCTGTTTTTTGTAGGTCAATCACCCTGACCTATTTACTTCGTCGCGAATAGTAGGTGGACTATGTCGGATTGCCGTGGTGTAGTTTTGGTGTGTATGGGTGTACATCAACAATGCCCCACATCTTCGGAACGTGTGTTAAAGCAATGCACTTGTTTGGATGATGCATCTCTCTCTCTCTCCCAATTCGGCCATCATGAAATGTCATCTGTTGGTCAGAAGTTATAGCCATGTCCTTTAATGGCATTGACCCATGTGAAAGCGAGATCACCCACTTCCTCGATTGGCATACTTCTTGATCACTGACAGTTGTCGGCCTTTCTCGTTGCAGTGCGGTGGTGTTGTGTTTATTTTGGTTTTTAATTTTTAATTTGTGTTGTGTGCATTGAAGCTAGTTCCTCAAAATGTTAAGCATTTATGTTGCTACATTTACGACGACGTTTGAGAAACTAGCCTCCCTGCAAACACACCCCTCCTACCGTGCGCGATTATTTTGTTGCGAAGCGACATCCCCCTTTCTCTAAAGTTACAGAGATTACTTTGGATAGGAAGATCAGGACAATGTGGTATAAAATTTAAATCCGCGAATTCGCTTCTGATTATAAATATAATGCTTTTGTTTTCCGTAGAGCTGCTATTTACAAAATACGACCCTACCTGCATAGTATAGTTGAGTTTGTCTCTTTTTTCCAGTGTGTGTTTTTTAAAGGCTTGGTCTTTGCCTTCCTCACATTTCTGCGCAAAAACCTCCTCTTGTTTCAAGTCCCCCTGTTCATCCATTTCCTTTACTTTAATGACGTAGTCAAAATGGAGCTTTAATGTTTCCAGAATGAGGGGCCGCTATTCCTGTTTCCAAATGGACCATATAATTTGGTGTGTTATTTGGTAGCATGAACACCCTTTTCATAGAGTCCCAACGTAATGTTTCCACTGAGCTATGAGCGGTATCTCCATACTTGATCTTCATACGACGTGATGGAAGTAGCAGTCGCACGAATAATGTTTTGCTTTGAGCAGTGGTTTAGAGATTTGTTCTTAATACCCCAAGTAACAATTTTACTTCGGTAAGGTTCAAATTTGTAATTTTTGTAGGCCTGTTGCCTTCGATAGAGCTTCTATAGTCTTTGTTAAACGAAGTTGATCTATTTCGAAGCAATTGTTTCGATAATAACTTCAGTAAGTCTTTTAGGAAGCATATACATAGGCTTTATAGAGGGATATGGAATTAAGCTTCGATAAGATCTCTATTAGACATCTGAAAATGTGTCTGGAGATGTGTGGAAAGTGAATTGCTTCGATAAAGCTTGTGGTTCGAAGCGCTTCCTAGAAGCTTCTTCAGAGCTTCTGACCGAAGGCATTATAGAAGCAATGAACTGTCATGCAGTCAACCGCTTGCGATTGGAAGCTGTACAGAAGCACTTACTCGTACTTCCTCCTAACTTACATATGGAGGCTTTATTGAGGTAAAAATTAATTTCATATCAAATGAATTAAAGCTGTCTAAAGAAACCATAATTAATGAATCGGGGAAAAATTACAAGAAATAAAATACTTCTAGCACATTGAAAAATATGTCAGTAATGTGATTTTAAATAAACACTTTTTGCCCATGAATAAATAAGGGTAACACTAAATGTCTTGCTTACAACTTCGGTCGAGTAAGCTGCAAGTTTATTGCAAATCTTAACCAAACTCTAAAATGTACCAAGTAGTTCAGATTTAGCACTGCTACAGCATTATGACGAATTAGCTAGTATTGGACTACTACGCAACAGGACCCATGTTCGATTCTCAGTGCGGCGCATGTAAGTAAAATGTAAATTATAACGAGTACGTAAATGTAAAGTCCATGAAAATTGCAAAAAGTCTTTGAATTTATTTAGTTTATTAAGAAGATAAAAAAAATAAAAAAATAAGAAATGGAAAATTGAAAAATGTAATAAAAAAAAAAATATATTTTTTTTGTTCATTTTGGAGCCTCTATTAAGCTTCCATAAGGTTTCGGTAAGGTTTATCCAAGCTGTTCAGGAAGTCTTAAATAAGTAAATACGTGCATTTAAGTGCGCCAAATGCGTTTCCTTTAGACCTTATGCAGTTAATATTGCGGGAGGTGAAATAGCTTCGACAGCGCCTTACCGAAGTCAAATTGTTACTTGGGACATCTTATCTAATGGGCTATGTCGGTCAAGTAGTTCTGGTACCTCACATACAAATCCAATATTAGACCCACGTGTCTTTCTGTCTGTCGAAAACACGATAGCGTCCAAAGGAATCAACCTGGGCGAATGAAGTTTGGTAACAGGACTTCTTTTTATCGTCGCTAGGTTGGTATTAAAAATGGGCTGGTAATGGTAGGAGAAAAAAAATTACAATTCACTTTGTTGAAATGATGAAAAACTAACATGTTTTCAATCACCTGCTTTTTGATTTGGTCTTATAGCGACATTTCGGGCTCTATGCTTTTGTTTTGCTCCTCAAGAAACGCTCGTTTCTCTGGAGTCTGGAGTATCGGTTAAAATAGCAGTTTCTTTTACTCCCAGCGAAACCTTTCTCTTTCATTGCGTTTGAGTAAGGCATTGCATGTTGCATCATCTGGGACAAATGATGCATTCTGCACTTCAATTGACAACTAGTACCGCCATGAAATTTAACACAAATAATACTCTAAAATAAAAATCTGAATCAGAAAAAAACTCATATATTTATATACACAAAATTTATCAAGAGTTAAACGAATAGCTACAAAAGGCAATTTTCACATGCAATGTCGTGCATGTGAAAATCAATACCAAAAATATCTACAAAAAAAAATTGTCCGGACCTCACACGGTAGATACGGCTCCAACCAAATTTTTTCTCTTTCAATCGACTCTTAATTTTGAGAGGCACACTTAATTTTTTAAATTTGACAACTTTCTGTTAATATAGTAACCCCGTATTCCCCTACTCGATTTAACGACCCAAAAACGATTTTGAAAAGTTCTTAAATTTGGATCATTACATAGGTAGTTAGATAAATAGGTGATCCATCATGCAGCAGTTATAAAGTAATCGGGCGACTAGTTTCAAGAGCTGGCATCCCGAACATGATGTCGGATGTCGCACCTAATAATTTGAGAGTTCAACATGACTGACCGGCGATTGAGAGAATGCCAGCATATCACGATAGTGCAACTATGGTGCTCTTCTGCACCATACAGCAACTAGGCTTGGAGCCCTTTGCAGAAGAACTGGGACTCTGTTTTACCCCTGATTATCCTATCCATTATATCTGAAAACTTTGACCTTACCTAACAGTATTTTGAATATCATTTTTTTGTCGGAATGAAATGTACTACACGCGCCATATTGACCATGGAACATATAACTTACTGAGGGCTTTATTGAACGATCCAATTATGTATGCATCGAAAAAGACTAGTGAATTGAATACCGGGATCGTGTAATTTGATACCACTCGATTCCTTCTTGTGAGACAATGCGCGAATACTAACAATCATTACGAATCAATTACGAACTCACAATGGTGGAATCTTCCATATAAAATTACCCACTATGCTCTACAAAATATTTAGTGGGAAAATTAAATATGGTTACTAGTAAGGCCCAATACGTAAAGCCTTTAGAGCATGCAGAAAAGCCTCATACTACTCTGTAGTTGGAAAGCCATTACAGAGCGAGCAATATTGGTAACTTATGTTCTCAAACTCCATTCTTAACATTAGTATTTAAAAAGGAGGGTCTATATTCAAAGTGGCTTCCATTAAAATTAACTTTCTCCATTACGTAGTGTCGATAATTCACGGCCAGAGGCTCGAAAATAACAACACCCCTTCTGTAATATGTTGCGTTTTATTTCTAAAAGGAAATGTTTTACAAAAGGTTCAAAATGTGATGAATATCTTACCGCAGTGTGCACCTCTGGTCCGCTAAGGTTGGAATTCTTCGACAAAGTAAATGACGGCGGTTTAAGCACGAAATTCTAGAAGAACAAACTGAAGTTAGCTACGACTAATAATTCTACTTTTCATAAAAATACTCATAGGTGGCGTTCTCACAAGTTCTGTTCGTTGGCATAATCCAAAGAGTGGTCGTTCTGTTACACGTAGCAAGAGGAAGATATTGACGAGTGGAAAAGTTTTCCTGCGACACCTGGTGGATAAAAAAGGTATAAGTAGAGACCTAGAGAATTTTGACGTCTGTTTGTTTTGCAAAGGACTTGGATAGGGAATACGTGTGTTTTCGTGTAAGAAAATTAATTGTTTATCTATTAAAATGTTAACCAACTAATTGAAAACAAACTTAATTTGCAAGTCAAGTACTACTTGTCCGAAATTTGTATAGTGTGAGTCAATTCATCTTGTAAAACTAGCACATGCTTTTTATCTTATGAAAAGCGTGCTAATTATGATTTTTACAGATTTGCTTGCTGTGATGATGGGGGTCCAGCTAGATTAGAAGTTTTAAAGGTTGTCATTAAAGCAGCTGAACGTCATAGCAACAGCCTTGAACGTATAATGCCTGGTTTCTTTGAAGGAATTGATGAATTCGGAAGACTTAGGCTGGGAAAGGCTCCTTTCACAAGTTTGGTTCTATACTGAAAACCATCCCGTTTATTCGGTCGCAAAATGTCCATAACTTGTATATTTTCAATGAAATACACAATTTCTCACAATAACTTCTTGATTTTTCATAGAAATACATACCAGCTGTCAAAATCTATAGAAACCTACCGAAGCGAAAATTTACCGCCAGGGGTTAGCCTCCATTCGTCAATTGTATTCGTACAAAATTTCGAACTCGAGATGTTAATCAATTCTGACATTACGATGATAGGCGAACTTAAAAAAGTGGGTCTCAGAATTCTGTCCGCCTGTCTGTCAGTATCTCCCGAGGCCTACAGCCTAAGCGGCTGAACGGATTTCGTTCAAACTTCGGATTTAAAGTTTGGGGACTTACAGTTCGGGGTCGTTTTTTATTTGCATGGTAACCTCAATATTAATGGTACTTTCCACACAAAATGTTCATACCAGTTTGATTTGTTCGGAAACGGCCCTAACGAATCGAATCACTGGAAACGCTCACTTTAAAAACTGCTCATATCTCGAAAATCCCATTTTCTATTTCGATAAAACCCTAAAAACCAAGTAATGCTTACATCCCGAACAATAGCTTGTACTCGGTTTTTAGCTAAATAGTTAAGCAATAGTATTTTTCAAACTAAACATTGCAATATTTGGTACTATTTTGTCTGCGAAATTTTACAAAAACCGCTCTAACGATTTTGATCAAAATACATATTAAAGATAAAATCAGTATTCGAAATAAGATACGTACTTAGATTTTCTCAAAAAATTCGAAAAAAATAATTTTTTTTAATTACTTATACTTCCCAATCTATTTTTACATTCTATGTTAAATTTTTGTTATAATCTCCCCCACTTCCGATAAAAATGCAAACAGCTACGCAAAACTCCATTTTAGCAAATAATTATTACCTCGTTTTCAACCTTGTTGAATACGCACCTTAAAATAATTGCAGCCACTTCCTTTCACAACTAGAAACTCCCACTTCATTTGCACCCATTTCTTTTATCTAGCATCGGTTATCAGATCTTTTCCTACCTACTTAATAAAATAAGAAAACAACCAACCAAACTTTTGATGAACGAGAAAGTTACGTTCGACCCAGTCGTGGACTTTATTTGTTATTCATCTGATATGGCAGTACATACAGCGTTGCCACAAAGATACAATTGTATCAAATTAGCTACATTTTTTGCTTCCGTGCAAAAAATTGATACTTAGATACTTTTTGTTTTGATTTTGGTTCAATTAGACACATTTTTCAATTTTCCATTAAAATTCTGCACAATCTTTTCAAATAAATTCTTAAATCTGGCAATACTATTTAATTTGTTTTCTATTTTTCAAACTGACTATGGTAACTATTGCTCATTCTGAACCGATGTTGCCACCCATACTGATACTGTACTGTACATGTACGGTACGACTCGAGCACTCGTAAAATTCTCCCAATTTATAAGAGTGTGTGAGTTATTCAATACAAATTCCCCTAAGCCCCTACTCTTTACTCTACAGTTGTGAAATGTATGCATTAATTATCTTCAGCTACCGTGCTTTCCCAACATTTAAAAGGTGAATATGTACACACATATACCTAAAATATATACAAATTTAAAAAAATTATTTCTCTGCAATACTTATATATTTTTTTTAAGAATTTTTTTGTTTGTACTAAATGAATTGACTGAAAATCAGGTGATGTAAAATGTGATGTTTGTTTTAAGGATTTTGTTATTTCGTATTCTTATTTTTGTTTCTTTCGTTTTTAATAAATTTACTTATTTGATAAAAGATACATTTTCGTGTGATACATTCAGTACATTTTAGAGGCTGAAATTTAGATACTTATGTATGATACATTAAAAAAAACGATACACTTTTCCAAAAGTCAACGGCAACGCTGAGTACATATCAGAATAATGTGAGTTTTTAAAAGTTGAAGCTCTCAGTAACAGAGAATTGTCGCAAGTTGTGGTTAGAGAGTTATAAGCGCCTACTGTACTATTGTACATATAAGCTCTCACACTTTACAAGATTTTTCAGTGCAAGGCAAAGTGTAGCAGGAAGAGTGTTGTTAGCACTCTCTCTTCATTTATCCCACGAAGCGTGTTAATTTTTCCCTTTTCACCATACTCAAATTCCCTTTTAAAATCCCACGATAATTTTTTGCGTCAAAATTCAATTTTTAAAAGTAAAATTTGTATTACACGGAAAGAAAATCACCTTAAATTAACCTTTAGTATAAAATCCGCAGTTTGTAACACTGCTAGGATTATTTTTTGGTACTAGAAATATTTTGATAAAAGTTTTTATGGACATTCAGTATGTTGATAATCATGTTGAAATACAGGTGTTTTGATAGAACTTCACCAAAAATTTATAGTTTGAACGTCTTTGTCAATAAAAATAAAAATAAAAATAATTGTAAAACGAGTTTTGTCGAACTTTTTTTCAGAAAAATTAAGTATGGTATACCAATTAAAATTATTTTATTATGCTAAATATGTATTTTTATCAAAATCTTCAGAGCGGTTTTTGTTAAATTATGCAGCCAAGACAGTAACAAATATTGCAATGCTTAGTTTGAAAAATACTATTGCTTAATTATTTTGCTAAAACCTGAGTATCACTTATCACAAATTGTTCAAAATGTACTTACATATTACTTTTTTCAAAATTCCATTGAACGATAATATATAGAAAAACTGAGTTTACTATTTATTTAAAAATGACCATATTAGCTAAGAAATTAATTTCTTTTGGAATCATATGGACCGTTTTCGAGATATGTCCAAATTTCAAGAGTACCGTTATTGGATACTTTAGCCAAGAATTGAGTATGCATTCATGTTAACTTCACTTACATAAGCTCAAATATCAATTTTGCTTGAAATGGTATGCTAGTTTCATATGGGAAGTACCATTAATATTGAGGTCATCTGGTAAAGAAAAAAACGGCCCCGAACTGTAGGTCCAAAAATGTCAAATCCGAAGTTTGAACCAAATCTGGGCAACCGTTTGGGCTGTAGGCCTCAGGATCATACGGGCAGACAGACGGACAGACCGATTTTATTAAACTGTAAGTTGTTCTTTTCTTTTTTTAAGTGGGTCGCAAAATTCTTTCCATCTGTCCGTCTGAGGGCATTTCGGGGCATTGATATATAGGTTGGCTACACCAAGAACAAGAACCTCAGATCCATGGTCAAATTATCAAATGTCCCAAATGGTGTCATTCTTGATGGTCAGCTTACATTAAGGAACATACCTATTTTTCAAATAACACCAAACCAGGAGCAAATTTCTGTCATCCATTAGCTTAAAGATTGACTAACCCAACATGTTTCTTAACTCTCATAAGCATGTAGTACTGCACCAACGGAGTCTGCAACCGGAATCTATTGCTCCGTGTAGTAACATTTTTGTTATAATAAGGTAGTTGCCAGCCTTTATTGATCCATGCATTCAGATTCGTCCTCATAATACAGCCCAGGATGGTTGTTTTCTCACAATCACATAAATCAATCTCAATAATGTACATACATACTTGGACACTGCGGAGCGAATGACAAATTAATTAAATAAAACAGTAACTGCAATTTGACACCAATATCCGGTGTAAGTTTTTGTGACAAAATCATTTGCATCTAAAGAAGCTCGCATTGCAATTTTCTAAAAAAAATCTATGCGCTTTCAAACACACGTTCAAAATTCATCCATGATTGTGGATTTATGCATTTCTCAAAGCCGTCTATTGGAATGTTACTGAAGACAATGGACCGAGATGTCTAGGGAGAAAGTGATTATTTTTTAATGGAAGCCACTTTCAACTTAAAAAGCCTGTAAGCCTACAGCCAAGGGAAGGATGGTTGTATTCAAGTACAGAAACTTAATCTTGACTCTTATGATTTTGCCACCTGCAAAGACGCGGGAAAGAATTTTCCACAGAATATCTACAAATGGAGGTACCGAAGCGGCCAACCAACTCCAATCACGGTAAGGATATTAAGAAACCGTTGCACCATTATAAAAGAGCGTTCTCTTCACCATCTTGTCACACACAATTTTATCCGAAACTGAAGATGTCTTGCGTCGATCGTGGCAAGTAGCTTAGTCTACTCGAATGTACTTGCAAACAAGAGAAATCAAACACTTCTTCCGATTTATAAAACATAAAACCAACAGGCCTTGACTTTTGTTGTCAAACGAAAATTAATAAACAAAAACTACGACAGACAAAAGTCAACAAAAAAGTGGCTACACAACCCAAATAGAAAAACCAAGAAAAACAAGAACAATTATTACAATGGAGACCAAAAACAGCAACAAGACGACAACCAGCCTTAAAAATATACCGGTGCCTATCACGATCCGACAATACACCATAACGATCAAGAGGGTGCTCAAAATGATGGCTGCCAAAAACCGAAATTCGGCAGACGACCCGCAGCCACAAGCCACAAGACTGAACATAAGGTTGTGCTACAACATGAACAAGCAGGTCAGTGGTCCTAAATATGGAGTTGCAACACCAGCTAGCTCCGAAGTAGTAAGTCCATAATAAGCTAACAATAATTAACCAGACTTATATTTTCCGCTCTAGGTGGCCAAAATGGCTACGAAATATTTCGGTTTGGCCAGTGACCTCACAAATTCAAGTGGGCTCGTAGAAATGGCATTCACATTCATATTTGGGGTGATAGGTAATTTCTGTGAATTGCAAAAATCCTCAGCAAAATACTAGAACCTAATAAAATAATTTCTAACAGGCTCTACAGTTGGCAGCCATGTTGGCGCAAGCCTGTTGCCAGACGGAGGCTACGTCGGTGGTGCCTTAGTCGGTGCCCCAGTTGGGGTCGGCTTTCGGTCCCACATTATAAAAACTTGGACACAGAAGCGTACTGACATGGAGGTGGAAGAAGAAAGGTCAGTGTAACATCCTGTTCCTGCGGAGCCGAAAGGGCGACCTAAATAGTCCGTCATTGAACTTCAAAAGCCTGTAAGCCTACAGCCAAGGGAAGGATGGTTGTGTTCAAGTACAGAAACTTAATCTTGACTCTTATGATTTTGCCACCTGCAAAGACGCGGGAAAGAATTTTCCGCAGAATATCTACAAATGGAGGTACCGAAGCGGCCAACCAACTCCAATCACGGTAAGGATATTAAGAAACCGTTGCACCATTATAAAAGAGCGTTCTCTTCACCATCTTGTCACACACAATTTTATCCGAAACTGAAGATGTCTTGCGTCGATCGTGGCAAGTAGCTAAGTCTACTCGAATGTACTTGCAAACAAGAGAAATCAAACACTTCCGATTTATAAAACATAAAACCAACAGGCCGTGACTTTTGTTGTCAAACGAAAATTAATAAACAAAAACTTCGACAGACAAAAGTCAACAAAAAAGTGGCTACACAAAAACCAAGAAAAACAAGAACAATTATTACAATGGAGACCAAAAACAGCAACAAGACGACAACCAGCCTTAAAAATATACCGGTGCCTATCACGATCCGACAATACACCATCACGATCAAGAGGGTGCTCAAAATGATGGCTGCCAAAAACCGAAATTCGACAGACGACCCGCAGCCACAAGACCGAACATAAGGTTGTGCTACAACATGAACAAGCAGGTCAGTGGTCCTAAATATGGAGCTGCAACACCAGCTAGCTCCGAAGTAGTAAGTCCATAATAAGCTAACAATAATTAACCAGACTTATATTTTCCGCTCTAGGTGGCCAAAATGGCTACGAAATATTTCGGTTTGGCCAGGGACCTCACAAATTCAAGTGGGCTCGTAGAGATGGCATTCACATTCATATTTGGGGTGATAGGTAATTTCTGTGAATCGCAAAAATCCTTTGCAAAATACTAGAACCTAATAAAATAATTTCTAACTCTACAGTTGGCAGCCACTTACTACTTCGGAGCTAGCTGGTGTTGCAGCTCCATATTTAGGACCACTGACCTGCTTGTTCATGTTGTAGCACAACCTTATGTTCGGTCTTGTGGCTGCGGGTCGTCTGTCGAATTTCGGCTTTGGCAGCCATCATTTTGAGCACCCTCTTGATCGTTATGGTGTATTGTCGGATCGTGATAGGCACCGGTATATTTTTAAGGCTGGTTGTCGTCTTGTTGCTGTTTTTGGTCTCCATTGTAATAATTGTTCTTGTTTTTCTTGGTTTTTGTGTAGCCACTTTTTTGTTGACTTTTGTCTGTCGTAGTTTTTGTTTATTAATTTTCGTTTGACAACAAAAGTCAAGGCCTGTTGGTTTTATGTTTTATAAATCGGAAGAAGTGTTTGATTTCTCTTGTTTGCAAGTACATTCGAGTAGACTAAGCTACTTGCCACGATCGACGCAAGACATCTTCAGTTTCGGATAAAATTGTGTGTGACAAGATGGTGAAGAGGAACGCTCTTTTATAATGGTGCAACGGTTTCTTAATATCCTTACCGTCATTGGAGTTGGTTGGCCGCTTCGGTACCTCCATTTGTAGATATAAGTATTTGATGGTGTTATGCTCTGAAATCAATAAGTCAAGTCAAAATATTTTTCCCATTAGTGAAAGTGGAGTTATGTTATGAGGTGTTCCAAAAACGCAACACTGGGTGTAAATACATACGGACACACAGTTTTGTATTTTTATATGTTAGTAGTTATACGTGCTAACTACGAATGTAAACGAGCCGTGTAGTTCCCCACTTAGAGAAGCTGACAATTTGTCGATTGTCATATTAACTAACCGTAATATTAGAACACCTTTGACGTTTCGAAACGTGGTTTATTCCCTTGTATTTACGCTGTACTTTGAAAGGTTATCCCAAAAAAAGAGACTAAAGTAAGTTATTAGTATATAACTATTGTATTAATTATATTAGAATTGAATTTTATTGAATTATAAATGAATTGTTTAATAAAGGAATTTGTAACTCATCATCACATGGAAATTCGTGTTTGAGTTAACAAAAGGTCTCTGTTGTCGCCAATTTGCACCAACAAATTACAAATTCTTTACGGACTAATTGATTCAACCGAACAAAATGCCGCCCAAAAAGACTCCATTTCCACCGCCTTCCTCCAATTCCGGACGAGTGTCAAGATCTCCAGTTAGAGATATCAACCATCGCGAACAGTTAGAGGAATATAATTGTCGCTCATGTTACGAGCCCGACTCAGCGGGAAATATGGTACAATGCGACCAATGTGAAACGTGGTGCCACTACACTTGCGCCGGAGTGGACAGCTTTATCCAAGAAGAAGAATAGTTATGCACCAATTGTTGCGCAGGTAAGAATATTTCATATCCTTGGTTTCCAGGAGCGACATCCGCATCTGCCGCCAACTTTGCCAGCCAGAGTGTTACTGTCACTGAAAATATTGCCAAACGTACCGCAGCTTTAACTACTGCTTCTTCGACTACCGCTGCCCTACCCCCTTCTGTGCTGACTTTAACTACAGCATCTAGATTTTCGGGTTCTACTTTAGCAACCACATTGCCTTTTACTGCAACTGCCCTTTCAAGAGCTGAAACTACAACAACTGCGACATCTCATGCCAACACTGTGACCTTAAACATGACCACTACTGGTAAGTTACACGCCGCAAAGGTCCCTACTGTGTGCACTACAGCAGCTGCTAGTGGTTTTCCTACTGATAACCTCACAACTGCTTCTTGCAAGGCCGCCGCCGGAGGATTTTCTTCCGAAGCTCCGCTTATGTTTACAAGTCAGCTTCGAAAAGGTACGAAATCATCAGTATGCTCCAGAGCATCAAGAACTTCACGCGCTAAACATATCCAAATAGAGCTGCAGTTACTGGAAGAAGAGAGGGCCTTGAAGGAGAAACGTGAAAAGAAGGAACGAGAACGCAGACAAAAGGAGGATAGTGAATACCTTGCAAAAAATTACCAACTGCTGAGTCAGCTGGCTGATGAGACTTCGGAGAGTGAGGATGGGGATTCATGTCAATCTAAGGCGAAAGTTAACGACTGGTTAATAAACATGCAGGCTCCGAATAACCCACAGTCAATACGGGAAATAGGAAACGTCAATCCACTAGCTCCGATGGTACTGCATCCTAATACCAATAAACAAATCGACTCCACAATCACAAGAGCAACAACAACTGCAGTTAATAACGAAACCAGTCATTGCATCTGTGCCAAACGCAATGTCGCAGCCACCAGCAGACAGTATGCATGCCACACAGCGACTGCTACTTGAAAATCAACAACAACAAAACGAGATCTCACGTCCTATGACATCTTCTCCGCTCTTGCAGCCCCCTCCTACAAGCCAATATCCGATTACTCGTCATAAAACGGCTTCTCCACTACTGTATCCTCTTCCTATAAATCAAAACCAATCTCAATGCTTGACTCGAAATAATATAGCCGCCCGTCACTTAGCATCACGCGACTTGCAAACTTTCGCCGGAAACCCAGAGGAATGGCCTCTATTTATATCCAATTTTCATAGGAGCACCGAGGTTTGTGGATTTACCGACGAGGAGAACCTACTCCGTTTGCAACGAGTTCTAAGCGCTGGACGCGGTAAGAAGCCTCCTGATACAGCCAAATTGCGTTCAACGAGTAATTGCTACACTCAAAATGCTGTACGGAAGACCGGAGTTGATTATCAATATCCTGCTTCAAAAAATTCACATAACACCGCCCCCGAAAGCAGACAAGCTGGAAACCATTGTGAGCTATGCCCTCGCTGTGCAAAACTTTTGTGCAACAATAGAAGCGTCTGGTCTACAAGCCCACCTCAACAACCCGACGGTCTTGCAGGAACTGGTGGACAAATTGCCTCCTACAATTCGACTAAATTGGGCGATATATAAGCAACCACTCGCAGAGTGCACTCTCTCACATTTCAGTTTGTGGTTGTACCAAATTGCCGAAGCGGCCAATGGTGTTATAGTTCCAAATCCAATCATGTCGCATTCAGCTACAGAGAGCAAATCCCATAGCCGCCAAAGAGAGAAGGGATTTCTTAATACCCACTACACAGAGACGGATAACAACAGTAAGCTGTCAGCATCTTCGACTAATTGCCGCATTTGCAATGGAAATTGCAATTCTGTCGCTGATTGTAAATAGTTTCAGCAATATAGCCGTTCAGCAAAATGGTCAGCAGTGAGAGAACACCAGTTATGCCGGAGGTGTCTGTCTAAACACTCTAACAATAGATGCTTCTCAACAGCTGTTTGTGGGATAAATAACTGCACGTTTAAGCACCATAGGCTACTACAAAACAATGACAAAGACACTGGGCAATCTCCGATAACAACGGACGGGAGCATTTCAGTGAACACACCATCAGCAGCACTGCAAAAGCCATCGTCATGAGCCCAATTCTGTCTTGTTCCGCGGAGTTCCCGTAGTCTTGCATAGTAACGGCATTCAACTCCGGACTTATGCGTTTTTAGATGATGGTTCGTCGTTGACCTTGGTAGACGAAGAAATCGCAAACAAATTGAATGTTAGGGGCAAGCCACAACCGCTATGTTTGAAGTGGACAGGGAATACCCACAGATATGAGACTAAGTCTGAAGTTATCACTTTAGAAATTTCCAGCGCGGAACCTAATGCACGGAAATATATGCTATCAGATGTACACACTGTTGAGAGTTTAAATCTGCCTCGGCAATCGATAAATTGCACAGATCTGCAAAACAAATACGAACATCTGAGAACGCTAGCTATAGAGGGATATGAAAGTGCTGTACCTCGCTTGCTTATAGGTCTTAATAACACAAAATTGGGACTGCCACTGAGATGTAAGGAGGGAGGCCCGGGTGAGCCTGTCGCTACCAAAACGCGCCTTGGATGGATTGTGCATGGTAGTTGCTCTCAATGTTACTCTCCTGACATGAATGAACATCACAGTTTTCATATGTGTGAATGCAACGACGATGAGCTTCAGCGGGTAGTGAGAGAGTTCATTGTCATGGATAATTTCGGAACATCGAATTCCGGGAAAATAATACTCTCGACTGAGGATCGACGTGCGTTGGATTTGCTAAGCACATATACAGTCCGCAAAGATGGGCATTTTGAAACTGCTCTGCTTTGGAAGTTTGACGAGTTTCAGCTTCCAGATAGTCTCTCCATGGCCCAGAAGCGGTTAGCATGTCTACAAAGACGAATAATGCGGGACCGAAACTTAGCTGAAGCGCTCGGTCGAAAAATAGAAGAATATGTTTCTAAAGGGTATGCACGTAAGCATTCCAACAAGGAAATTGCAGAAAAACATAGTCGCTCGTGGTATCTTCCCATATTTCCAGTGCATAACCCGAATAAGCCAGGAAAGCTTAGGATGGTTTGGGATGCAGCTGCCAAAGTGCAGGGTGTTTCACTAAACTCGTTTCTATTGACAGGGCCAGACCAACTTGCATCTTTGACGTCAGTGATCTATAAGTTTAGAGAGAAACCGATCGCGATTTGTGGAGACATTATGGAAATGTTCCATCAGGTACGTATCCGAGAAGAGGATCAGCAATACCAAAGATTTCTATGGAGTCAAAGCGCTGACAAACTGCCCGACGTTTATGTCATGACCTGTATGACCTTTGAAGCTACCTGCTCTCCCTGCTGCGTCCAATTCATAAAAAACAAAAATGCAAACGAATTCGCGAATGAATTTCCACGAGCCGTTCGCCCTATTCGAGAGAATCACTATGTTGATGATCTGATGGACAGCGTATCGACCGAAGAAGAGGCCGTTAAGTTGGCAAAGGAAATTCGCTACATACATAAAAAAGGCGGCTTTCACATTAGAAATTGAATGTCAAACTCGTCTTCGGTTCTTAAGTCACTAAAGTGCGAGTCCGCCGAAAAAATTGAGATGAACGTTGATGTTGAACTTGGTACGGAAAAGGTGTTAGGAATGTGGTGGTGCACCGCCTCGGATAAATTCACATACAAGCTCAATGCTAACCCAAGCCAAGCCGAGATTCTCTCCGGTTCTCGTCGCCCAACAAAGCGTGAAGTCTTAAGTGTATTAATGAAAATATTTGGTCCGCTTGGTTTACATTTACCTTATGTATGTAAAGATACTTCTTCAGGATATATGGCGCTCCAAAGTCGACTGGGAAACGGATATCAAAGATGAAGAGTATGGAAAATGGCTTAGGTGGATCCGCTACCTACCGGCAATAGAAAAACTTAAGATTCCCAGATATTACGTTACAACTAACAGCACCTCGGAAAGGCAACTGCATGTTACGTGAGAACTTCTAGCTATGATTTAGTAGAGTGTGCACTGATAGGAGCAAAGACCAGAGTCGCGCCCCTCAAGACACTGTCAATTCCTCGACTCGAGTTACAGGCCGCGGTTCTTGGGGCGCGATTCGCGAGATGTATTACTGAGTCTCATGCAGTTAGTTTCTCCCAGCAATTCCTTTGGTCGGATTCCAAAAATGTTCTCAGTTGGCTTCGTTCGGATCACCGAAGATATAAACAGTTTGTGGCATTTCGAGTCAGTGAAATTTTGGACCTCACGCAAGTATCAGATTGGCGATGGATCCCAACAAAGAAAAACGTGTCTGATGAAGGCACAAAGTGGCAAAAATTATCTGAGTTTAGCACGCAGAGTAGATGGTTTATGGGACCCGAATTTCTCCAGGCACCTCAGGATAGTTGGCCCCATGAAACAGTCTTCACAGAATCAACAGCTGCAGAATTGAAAACCCACTGCATTAATGTCCACATTGAATCTCGGGGAGATATCTTTCGAGTTAACGACATATCGTGCTGGAACCGATTGCTTCGAAGTACCGCATTTGCTTTCCGATTTACCAACAACATAAAGGCAAAGAAAAGTCACGCAGGTTTAGAATTAGTGACTGGTGTACTTTCAAAAAATGAACTTGTTGTAGCAGAAAACGCCTTATTAAGGGAAGCTCAGGCGAGTGCCTACCAGGATGAAATCGCAGAATTGCTCGCAAAACGGATCGTCGAAAGGTGCAGCCCAATCTTTAATTTGTGTCCGTATTTAGATGACAATAGACTTCTTAGGATTAATGGGCGAATCGCTCGCCCTAAAGGGATTTCCGACTACTTCAGAAATCCGATAGTTCTTCCGAGGCATCATCGGATCACTCGTTTAATTATCATGCATTATCATTGTCGGTATAAGCACCAAAATCACGAGACAGTGATAAATGAGCTTCGTCAAAGGTTCCACATACCCCGGATGCGTGTCACTCTTAATGCAGTGAGGCAGTCCTGCCAGCATTGTAAAAACAACACCACGCAACCTCAACCACCGATCATGGCTCAGCTCCCTCCCGCACGTCTTGCAGCATTTTCTCGGCCCTTTTCATTCGTCGGAGTCGACTATTTTGGACCAATGACCGTCACTGTCCTCCGAAGATCGGAAAAACGATGGGGAGTCCTGTTGACCTGTTTGACAACGACAGCAGTTCATATAGAAATCGCGAGTTATGTGCACAACATCTACCAACACTCAGATGCACCATAGCACATCTTGCTTGGCATGCATTTTTATTCAGTCATAAATTTCATATCAAATAATTCTTGTAATTAAATATATTGCCTCATGTTGCAATACAATATCTTCTTAACAAATTGTACATCTACCTTTCGTTTCCGTTCTCACGACGGAAAACTACAAGCTAACGAAAAAAAACAATATATTTAAAAGCCTCTGAAAATGTAATCAGTTTGTTCAGTCTTGTATTTATAATAAAGTTGATACGGCGAAGCTCTGCCAGTTTGAAAATTGTTTTTTTCATTTATTTTGGAACGGTCAACTTAAGTCGCGCATACCATGACATCGGACTCTTGCATCCTCTCCCTTCGGAATTTTATGGCAAGGCGTGGAACCCCAACTGAGATTTATAGCGACAATGGCACGAACTTCCAGGGAGCCGAACGCGAGCTGAGAGAAGCCATGCAAAATATAAGCAAGGAAAAACTAATTGAAGCATTCACTTCAACTACCACCGAATGGAAATTTATACCACCTAGTGCGCCACATATGGGTGGTAGTTGGGAAAGGCTGGTACGCTCGATTAAAACTGTTCTCTATAAGATAATGCCTATTCGGAACCCTTCAGATGAGCTGCTGAGAAGCATGTTGTTAGAGGTTGAAAACACCGTAAACTTGCGCCCCCTAACCTATATTCCAATCGACAACGAAAGTGAGGAGGCTCTCACACCCAACCACTTTCTTTTAGGAACCTCAAACGGATCGAAGCCTCTTGCAGTATTCAACGATAAGATCAAGCTACTTAACCGAAATTGGCACACTTCGCAGCAGTATGCGGATCGCTTCTGGAGGCGGTGGGTAGAGGAATATCTTCCTACGCTAACTCGTCGAACAAAATGGTTTCGACCGGTCAAACCGATCGACGTATGGGGGACATTGTCCTCATTGTGGACCCAAACAGCCCAAGGAACTGCTGGCAGAAAGGACGAGTTGTCCAAAACAATGCGTCAAAGGATGGTCAAGTAAGGAGTGCTGTCGTCCAAACACAGAGCGGCTTATACACGAGGCCTGCCATTAAGCTGGCAATCCTAGATGTTGTGACCAAGCCAAAGTAGCTTGAGCCCGCAGGGTGAACTACCAGGGGGAGTGTTAGTAGTTATACGTGCTAACTACGAATGTAAACGAGCCGTGTAGTTCCCCCCTTAGAGAAGCTGATAATTTGTCGATTGTCATATTAACTAACCTTAATATTCGAACACCTTTGACGTTTCGAAACGTGGTTTATTCCCTTGTATTTACGCTGTACTTTGAAAGGTTATCCCAAAAAAAGAGACTAAAGTAAGTTATTAGTATATAATTATTGTATTAATTATATTAGAATTGAATTTTATTGAATTATAAATGAATTGTTTAATAAAGGAATTTGTAACTCATCATCACACGGAAATTCGTGTTTGAGTTAACAAAAGGTCTCTGTTGTCGACAATTTGCACCAACATTATATTTTATTAATATTATTTAATTCTTTCTTTCTTATAAAAGAAAATATAAAGGTAGGCATGAAGGAAAATAAATGAAGGACTTTTTTAGATTCGAATTGTTTTCAAGGGTTTCTTCCAAACTACGGGATGATCGTTTCATCCACAGATAAATGCATTGCAACAGGTGTATTTCACAAACATTTTATTCAAATGCTCTTGTCTTAGCCGTTTTATCTAATGCATCAAGATTATTGTTGTTGCAGAAGTGTATATTTGTAAATATCTCGCTATTCCCGATGATATGATACTGAGTAAACTTGAAGATTTGGCTCTAAATTTCAATCCTGAACCTGATGTTATTCCAGCACTTGCCACTTATTCAATGTATCGTTGAAGACTGGTATCTTTCCTTCCCTATGGAAAAATTATTTTATTGTCCCAATATTTAAATCCGGTAGGAAAAATAATATTGAAAATTATAGAGGGATCTGTAAACGATCGTCCATTCCTAAACTGTTTGACAAATTGAGTTTTTTTTGTAAAAATTTAATATGCAATAACCAACATGGTTTTGTAAAAACCAGATTCACTGTTACTAATCTTCTCCTTTTTTACAAATGTTGTTATTAGTGAGATATCTAGAGGTAATCCAGGTCGATGTCATTTACACTGATTTCAGTAAAGCGTTCAGTCTTTCTTAGATGGCTATCATCCTATTTAGGAAACAGATACCAATTTGTAAAGTTTCGAGGACACTTATCCAAAGAAATCATGGTAACATCTCCAAAACTTCGTTTTGTGGTGCACTAAAAACTACTTGTCCCTTAATGTAAGTAAATGTTCGGTCATTACTTTTTCCCGTCGTACCTCGCCTTACATTCACGCTTATTCCTTCGACAGTAATGTTATTCCGCGTGTATCTTTGATAAAAGATTTAGGGGTTATGTAAGATAGTAAACTATCCTACATTTATCACTATGAATATATATCAAATAAAGCCAATAGAGCATTGGGAATGGTTAAACGTTATGCTAGGGTGTTCACCGACGCCTACGCGCTAAAAATCTTATATTTGTCGTTTGTTCGATCGTTTTTGGAATATGCGTCCATTGTTTGGTGTCCATACTACAACACGCATGTTGTAAGAATCGAGACAATACAAAAGAGATTTCTTAGGTTTGCCCTCAGACGTCTTCCTTGGTCCGATTTAATAACTTACCCCCTTACTCAGCCCGACTACAACTTATTGGACTCGAGTCCCTTGAGGTTAGGAGAAAGGTGTCAAGAGTTGTTTTTCTCCACAGAATACTTATTGGGGAGATTCACTGTCCTGATATTTTAAGTCTTTTGGGTCTTAATTTTCCATCACTTAATTTGCGTAATAACAGATTCTTTTATATTCCTCGTTCTCGTACTAATTACGGTAAATCCTCCTCTTTAAATGTTTTAATGTTATTGTATAATGATTGCGTCCTTAATTGACATTAATATGACAATGCCATTAATAAAATCCATTTTGTTGAATCATTTCCAGTTGTAATTGTATTGCTCAATTTTGAATTAGTTTTGTACTTGTTTTTTTTTCTGTATTATCTTTATTGACATAATTTTTTCTTCAATTTTGTCTCTTTTTTCATTATTTATACTATGTTACTAATTAAATTCATGTCTAAGGAAGGCCAAGTACTTTGTTGACAAACAAACCATCAAATAAAAATATTGCAATATATCCCAGAATCTATTTCTGCGCAATGCCTCTGAAACCAATTTATTATCAATATCTCTACGATTTTCCTAAATTAGTTTTTTCCTTGGCACTGGAACGTAGCCTGAGAATAGCTTCAGGGTCTTCAGCGTTGCATTCAAGCTCGTCCAAAATCCCTGATAGTGTCAAAGGTTTCGTCAAAAAAAAAATTCTTTACATGTACATTGAACCAGCTATCTAGAAATTTGTGAAGTCAATAAATGTAAACCAATTGCATTTATTCGCAGTGGTTTCCTTTATTTTTATGTTTGGTATGTAAAGTACAGAACTAAGCGGCGTTCTCTTTCTTGCATACACTTTTAATTACCAATGATTTTTATCCATTGAATTTATATTACGTTTACGTTTTTAACGACGTTTCTGGGACATGGGTGTTACATTTTTAAACCAAATAATAGCATTGAAATGTGTAACGTCATAAGTATCCATGGTATCCATGATGAAAAACAATTTAATTTGCTGTTCGAAACAGAAACCCTGATACTTACAACTGGAACACTCCAAAATCCTTCATCGCATAATGTAATATTTTCTGCGCAAGATGCGAGTAGGAGTTTTAAACCCGTTTCCCTATACATCTTTAAAATATGCGTTGTTACATTTTTATTACATGGTTTTAAAGGCATGCGAGTCCCATTAGAACACACAGACAACATAATGCTTTCTTTACCCTGGCTGCAGTAATCTAGAAGCGTTCGTTTTCAATTTGCTCTCTTGACGATGGGGCGGGTGCTCCGTCGTTACAAAAACCACCCTCTGCTAAATGATCAAGGGTACACTCTTAGCGCTGGAATCAGAGCTCCTCGCCGAGAACGAGATATTATAAATTACTTTGCTTTCTTATCTTTGTTGCGTTCGGAAGCATAAGACGAGAATTTATTATCATTAGTTTTGAATGTCACATTCCGCAGAGGAAGGAGTAAGCTGGCAAGCACCAAGATAAAGTGAGAGATGAAAAGAGCAAACCACAACTGTGTGCGTATGAGTGTGTAACGAATGAACCAAAGCCAAACCACCTAAAGCAGATTCCGTTCTTGTGTCGATTGCGGATTGTTCTCGTGGTTGTTGTAATGCGTGGATTTAGTTTCTGAAGTCAAATTCCAATTTATCGGGAACACATTTTGTGTAGGCGAAATCTAGCAAAAGCTTTTGGAGGATATCGCAAACTGATAAGGTGTTTTTACAAGGTGGGCCAACGATTATTGGGAAAATTTGCTGTTCACGGAGGCTTCCTTAAGATTAAAGAAGTTTATGCACTATATGCGTGTCTACAGGATAAGGTAGGCACCCATTTAAAATATTTTCAGTTGCAAGCAACATATACACAGCTAGATTGTAAATAGTTATTGATTGTGTATTCTGTTTATTTTGTTTCAGAAATATTTCCAATCATGTCTTGAATCTGTACAAATTTTTTTCGTGCTAATTAATAATAAATATATTTCAAATTGAAATTTAAAAGCGACCTGATTTATTTATTAAACTCCAGCTGCCGTATATAAATTTAGGTAGGTATAGTCTTTTAAATAATACGAAATGGAAAAAAGTCGATTTTCTTTGCGATGCATCGGTATTTTTCCTTTTTATGGAGTTTGAATTGGAATTTGATCAACCCTACTCAAGATTTTCTTTGAATGCATTTAGATATGTATACCATGCATGCAGCGCACTGAATACCTACGGAATAAAACCAAAATGGTGCATATTGGAGAGCATTTATCATAAGACAACATTTCAACGGGTGCTGTTGAGTCGTCATGTCGGATACGGGACATATGATTCCGAATGATCAAGACTACTCGTAATTCGTAATGTGTGTATGCATATAAGGTATTTTATTTATTTACGTACTAGCAGACCCGTGCTTGCCTCCTTAATGTAAAACCAAATAAAACCCACCCGGCGATTACATATACAGGGTGGAGCCAATTAAAAAATATTTTCGACCTTTTCAAGGTTTTCTGTTAAGTGGAAAAGATGATACCCGTCAAGTGGCTGCCGCCAGTGTTGATAGATACTCCTTTGTCCCTGTTTTATCGCATTTTCCACGAATTTCCGAAAGATTTCCAGTACATCTGTAGACTGATGACGCCCACATATACCTCTCTCAACCACCAGACTTGTGGATAGATTTAATACGGGCTTTGTCTAATATTACCAAATAGGCCTTAGTTAATGGACTGATTTTAGATCCAAAAAAGTAGATAAGTTAATTTTGATCTCAAAAAATTGTTACAATATTGAAGAGTCGCCGCCTATTGTTATCAATTCTACGAGGCTTACCTTTTTAGACATCGGGGTAAATCTAAATCAGTCCCCCTCTGCCACTGATCATGTTAACTTTATTATAGCCCGTATTTATGCAGTATTGCGAAACATCTGGCTGTTTTCTAGTCTTACTTCTGCTCACACCAAACTCAGGTTGATAAAATCTCTTCTATTGCCACCGTATTCATTGAAAAAATTAAATTTGTTCAGTCACCGAAAACTTTAAATCTTATTCCGTCCTCATCTGAGTACTTGAACTCGTCTCTTTCTTGTTCATGCTGCTAGCCTGTGGAATTCATTGCCTACTACCACCAATAAACATAGGATCCAAGCAGTTTAAAAATGCGCTTTTTTGCATAGTTTTCGTCATTGTAATATATTAATTGTTTTCTCTTCTTTTTATTATTATTAGATATTTCATCTTTCATTTACGCTTTTCTTTTTGCACCCGTTTATCCTGTTTCTGTGCTCCCCATTTTTCTTCTTCCTATATATCTAGTAACGAAATTTTTTTATTTTTTTTTTAATTTAAGATTTAATTTGAAACCAAGAATTTTATTTTTCTTTATATCGGCCGCCATAAGTATAGAAATTAGAGAAAAAGCAACTTGTATAGCTTTAAAATAGTACGGATTCATTTAATACTTACAGAATATACAGCATAAATTTGTTCAAAAGAAGCAACGACAAAAAAAAACGCTAGTGACCTTATGTTTAACTTCAGGATGATTTTGAAGATCATTTCCATCTTAAAATTCCTGTACATACATATGTAATTGAACAGTGGAAGCTCTATTCAAATCGGCCAATGCCTTTTAAGGCTAAAAGGGGTAGATGTATTCGTGAAATGCTCTCTGCTTAAATATCCACTTTTGAATAGCGGATATCGATAACTACCGTCCTATCTTTTAATCGGTATAGTTTGCAATGCAACTGTGAAAAACAGAGTTGAGATATTGCATTCATTTTTAAATACATATGTACCTATATATTTAACGGAAACTTTTCGCCTCCACAACGCAGCCAGCGTTTTTCAGTCAGAGGTATTAGCACTCAAGAAGAACTAGCAAGACTGCCAACGAACATAGTAGATATCTTCGCCAGCAATCAGGCCGCGGTTAAGGCTCTCGATTCAACCAAGTCTATACGTCCAAGTTTTATGTAAACTACAGGGAGACACTGGCCAAGGCATGTCATCGGTTTGAAATAACTGTTGTCTGGGTTTCCGGCTGAGTTAGGGGACTGAGGAAGCCGATGAATTTGCCAGACGTGTTTCCTCTCTATGCGTATCTTATGCGAAGGAAGATTACCCTCAGCTTTGATATCTACATGAAGAGAGAAACCCTCCCGCACTTTACTTCGTAGTCGAAAACTACGCCGGCGTCACATCAAGGGAGATTTGGCTAGCCTATACGACAACGCCAGAACGCGTGCCTGGCCTTTAGGAACTCACTCTGCCAAGCTTCGCATTCATCATAACACACACTCTCGTAGCATTGCTAACACTAACGAAAAAGTGTTCCATTTTATTTGTGAGTGCCCGACCCTAGCCAAAACCCGACACCGCCCACCATATGTTATAATGTTATTTAAATTATACTATTCTCAAATTGTAGGTGGGAAATAATTTCACAAAATTGCAGATGATGTAATTGCCCACTTTAAGTGGAAAGTAACTTTACATAACGATGGTAATGTTTTTCGCGCGTATGGTTGTTTGTTCCATTGTGATCTTCTATAGCATAAAGGGATTGACGGATTTTGAAGACTGTGGTGTTATTAGATTCGTATTCTTCGCCGGAGTGTCATAAAATAAAAATCTAAAATAAAAAGTTTATGTAAAAAAAATCGACTGACTGTGGAAAAGAACTGTATTACCTAGTCTGTGTAGGCTGTAGGTAGGCTTATTTACACCTTTTTTGTCAGTCGTTTTTTTTTTCTTTGTCAAACAAAGTCCTCCGTTGTGTATTCTTCCTGATGTCTGTTCAGATTGTTTTCTACTACGTTTACTACTTTTAATAATGTACTCTGTATTTTCAGTTATTTAGATTTTTTTTTTTAACTATTTAGTGCAGAATTCAATTTTAAAATGCCTCCTTCACTTTCAGCGGTCGATGCGGTAAACTGAATTGCCGAAATTACTACAATTCTACACCTTTTTAGTTGTCCGTATTTCGGTACTACCAGGACGAATTGCACCGCTATTTTTCGGATTTAACTATTTTGACTTGCTCTTACATTTTTCTACCTAGTAAATTGCAAAACAAATTTTATTTTCTAGAGTTTAAAAAATTTTTTTTTTCGTGTTCGATATTGTGACGTTTGCGTCAAACAAACTCTTGCGGATCCTAAAAATTTTCCTTTCTTCTGTCACTATTTCAAGATTTTTCCAATAAGCACGCTTCGATGTTGAAATGAAATAAAAAAAAACCGTATGTTAGGTAGTAACAAAATTCTTTCTTTGTTTGAAAGGGCCATGGCCATGTATATGCACTTATGTATGATATATACGAGTAAAGTCGTAGCCAAAGCTTCTTACAGTGGCACAGTTTCCAGTGGTAAAATGTTTTGCTTATTGATTATACCTAACCGGTTGTCTCGAATTTGGCCACCAAACGTTGGAGAGTCAACTTTAGAGGGCCACCGCGTTTGGGCGCATCGCTTTCACTGACGAACACTCATTTTAGTACTAAAGTGTTATCATTTGGACGTGCTGCTTAATTGTATAACTATTCGATTTGGCATCAGTGACTGAATAACTAACACCAGCTTCGACTCAACCAAAACAACATCGACCCGTCCGAACTGAAAAACTCTTAGCTTAAAATAAATAACAGATCAGAAACTCATGGTCATGAAACTTCTCCATGTAGGTAAATATACTTACTCAAATATCGTGTATACCTATGTAAGAGCCCATGAACAAAACTTGCTCCTTATTGATAGCTTAAGCTTCACATTATTATTGTCATCTGAAATGAATAATTTGTAAACCAAAAGTGCACTTTATTTAAGTATGTTCTAATGTTTTCTTTACGGTTTGTTTGTCAAGTAGCGCTTCTGAGTTTTTTGAATGCATATACATATACCTAATAAAATAAAAGGAAATCAACCAATTGTTGATATGAACGAGAAAGTTTCGTCACGACACAGTAGTACACTTTATTTGTTCTATACCCCGGTGCTCTCCAAAAAAGGTCTATTAGACTCACGAACGCAATTATAAAACGGCAGCCCGGGCGATAAAATATCAGCAACTGCTGTACCCTGCACGTCTGTCTCATATCCGTTGCCAGTGGCAAGCCTTGCCACATGCATTACTGCGGGTGACATTGCTGGACATCTCTCTCGAGTATAATAATTTGCCAATGAATGCTCCTTACGACCACAACGCCACATGTGAACTTATGAACTCTGTCAAAAATGTCATTGAAACAGTTTTGTGCCATACTGTGAACTGTGATCCCGCTGCATAGATATGTACTTATTTTACTCACAATAATTTACCACCGGTCCTTCTATACATACCTACATAATACATAATTTGTTACTGACACAGACCAACTGTGGATAATAATAATGTCATGTTAATTCCGCTCAGAATTAATTTCCCGTATTTAGCGTCGATGGCCATTGCAGGTGAAAGACCTTTCTCTTCATATAAAGCAACTACAATCACTGGAGACGAGTGTCATACATATTATACCACGAAGCATATTCACGTACAAAAATTATTCTTACTATTTGTAAATAATGCCTACCGCCTTGTTCATGACATATACAGATCGATAGCCTTTGCGTGTACATCTCATCCCATCTGTCGACACCTTTATTTAATTTTTTTTTCTTGCGCTCGTTCGTGCGGAGTGTTGCTCCTTGGGGGAAGATATCCCGATAATTAATTAGTTAGATCCATTAGAGAAACATGATCTGCATTTTCATGTCCCGAACATAAGACCACGGAGAGTTCCCTAATTAATGTTGGTATGCTGGGCACGTTGCGTATACAGTCACAGTAATATTTTGCACCATGTATATTATGTTTTATTTGCTTTTTTACATTTTATTTCATTTGGAGCACATGTATGCAATAGCATCGCCGATGGAAATTTTAATTCGAATAGATTTGCTTTAGAATAATTATTTGTATTGAAGAAGCAACATTGGATGTGTTTGCGAGAGTCAGGATGTTAAGTGATAAATTGCTTACTGCAAACGAGGTTTAAATAATGGCTCATTTTTACACCTAACAATAATCACAGACTCCATGGAAATAACTGTAGTATGTGCATGGAAATAGTTAACAAAATTTGCAAAACGACAGCACAGAGACGGAACTTAGAACCCCCAACAGAAGAAAACTTGTAACAGATTTGTATATTAGGCGTTTTTTATTTTACGAACATGATCTATATAGATCATTAATTTACACGGTTTACAACAATAGTACGTGATCCAACTGTTGTTGTAAACCATGGAAATCCATGATCTATATAGATCATTTGAGCATAATAAAAAAATGCCTATTATAAGGCATACATTTGAAAAAAAAAAAAGCCGCGCGCATTCTAGTTTTATCCTAGCCAGATACAAATTCCTGAATTCACTTCACGGTCCTGGATAGATGATGATTTCTAATCATAGTACTACTAACAACGTTTGGTCTCGACTTTAAATTTACGGAAAAAGCTCACAATTGCGAAATTTTAATAGAAAATAAAGCCACTGTGAACTACTAAAATTTAGAGCCGAAACTAAAAATGTTTATTAGTGAGGGCCAATATCTATCAAGCTTTTAATATAAGTTATGTGCTGGCTATACCGTTCGCCATGTTAAAACGGGCCGTTTAGATTAGTCCTTCATTTATCTAACGGAATAATTCTCGGCGATTGCATAAATGTCGGTTCAAAAGCAAAGCGATTAAGTTAAATTGTATTTTAGCTTATTTCATAAGTATTGTGTTATTTTTTTCTTTCTATTGGTTTGGTAAAACTTACAAAAAAATAAAAATTTGAACTTGAGTCATTTAGCAAACTTTATATTTATTTTATTTAGATGTCAATAAGGGAATGTCTCTTTTCCACAAAATATTTGTCATAATAAGAAAAATTATTACCGGCTTACCTCTGGGTCACTTTGCTTTCCAAACGACGATATGTTATCCTAGGATGTCACTGCAATAATTATACTCAGTCAGTATGGAACCTTACAATTTTTGTTCTGCAGGTTCGAGTTGGTTCAACAAAGAATGCCAGCAGGCATCGGATCAGAAAAGATGTAGATTTCGTAGAAACGGAAACTACGAAACTATAAAAGTGGCAAAGACTATCAGACTAATTGAATGCCCTCAACGGCAAAAACCAAACCAAACCAAACGCTAGTCCCAACAAAATACGCTCCGTTAAAAATTCACAGGCCCTTTTCCGTCTAAATAGCTTCTGTGAGTTCAAAAAGCCCGTTTCTGATTATTTTTCGCTGCCTCTTAATGGCTCCACCAGTAGTCAATCTAAGAATCAATCGTGAAAAACAATTTGGCTCCGCACAGAGTATCCAGTGTATAGTCGATCCTTTTTTGGTGGTGTCTTTAAGCTACCTATTGATAGTGTGTTCAGAATATCGAGATTCCATCTTTCTTTCTTGACAAGTTTACAACCAGCGATGTACACGATTTTTACAGAATATAAAATGTAAATATTATTGTTTGCTGGACCTTACTCAGTTATATGGAATCGGTGCCCAAATTTATGTCTCTGGAGCAGGCTGGTTATAACTCTTGGTAGTCAACTGTCCTTCGAGTTCTGATGTTCCCGTTCCCCAAAGCCATAGGAATCTACCTTAGATCTAGCAAGTTGCAAACTGGCGTCGAGTACTACATCATTTGCCTTCTCCTAGTCGATTCCGATAATGCCGTCTTCACATATCGGCCGCTAAGAATGTGAGGAGACTAATACAAGGACAAGTTTGTCTTATACTTTCTAAATTCCATCCGCAATGATGTTCAGATACCTCCATGTCCATTGTATGGGTGAATCTGTGTGTTGCCAACTCATCGTAGTTGCGTTTCCTTTGTCGTCCAATCTATGGGGCGTTAATTGCCCATTTTCTTCCACTCCCGAGGAGAGATGGTTGCATCTCTTATCTCCTTGGGCAGTCGGACGAGTATTTTTGGGCCGTCTCAGCGTCGTTTCTTGACTTTCACGAGGTCGTTTAGCTAATTTTTCGAGGCTTGCTTCAAGCTTGTGAAATGTCTGACTGCTCCCTTCAAACTTTGTTGCATGCTAGATTTAAATATGATATTTATGAGTGCTCGTTTTCTGTTTTTCGAACTTCGATTTCATAAAGCTTTTCTTTTTTTTAGTTTTCCATGTTTTCGACTGCTTCCAGTAGACGAAGTATGAGATCAATCTGCCTGATGGTTTTCAGTTCTGTAATTTTTTAAAATGAGATATACCGAGTTGTATAAGATAATTTTTTACTTTAGTGTATATAACGGCGCAACCGATGTAATCCGTCCGCGCGGTGGCCGTATCCGTTGGGTCAACGTATTTTATTGGTAGTGGCAGATAGATAGAATACGCGCCAATATGAATGAAAGCGGGATATGATGTATAGAGAGAAATACTTCATATAAATAGTTTTCTGTCCGTTGGAAGTTTTAAAAAACTGAGACAAAGTGCATTCATTGGTGGGCAAATTGAGAGAACGCCATGAATTGATATAAACACGGAAAGAATTTTAAGATCAAATCAAGAAAAATAAGCGCAGAATCACGAAAAGTTTGTCTAGTTTTAGAGCTTAGCTAAGGATTTACTAATTCACGACTTTTTATTCGCAATTCTAGAAATTGAGCGAAGTGAAGATATTGACCCTCAAAAGTCGTGAATCAACACTTTTCAGTATCAATAATGCGATCAAACAAGAAATAGATATTGCCATAACCGATCGCAATTTGACACAAATATTTAGTTATCAATTTGTTATTACACGGATTGTAAATTGCAAAAACAATTCGTAAATTACCACTTTTCTATTGTAAATTACGATTTCCTCCCTTACCAAATTACAACCATTTAGTCGTGAATTGCAACTCAATAGTGTTGATTTGCGAACTAACAGGGGTGGATTTACTACTTCAGTGGTTGCAATTTACAAATTCTTAGTCGTAAATTGAAACTTTTTTTTGTCAATTTGCAATTCATATTTTGCAGTTTACCATTCTCGGGTTGTGATTTGAAGAATCGCCGTATTAAATTGAAAATGTTTTGTCGTGAAATTAGAAAACTTTATTCTCAATTTGCAACTTATATCTTGTGATTTACAAATGAAAATTTAGAGTCATATTTTATAATTCTTTTTCCTCCTGATATCCAAGAAAATCATACGGCGCCATATCGTCCGGAGACAACGGGATTTGTCTGATGGTTTTTTGGTCTATGCTGAAATTTAAAATGCAAACAAAATATTTAGATGAACTTGACATTGATACGAACCTTAACAATTCTTTTCGATTAAATAATTTAGAATCCATTCCAATTTTTACTTCTTTTCTAATATCGAGATGTAAGTTCTGAAAAAAATACAGATTTATGTGCATAGGTACTTCAGGGTTTTTGGAATTAGATCTATCACTATCCATACGAATTAGTTATATTTAAATTTAAACAACTTTAACCCGACTGCTTTAAACAAAGATTGAATACCGAGACCGACTGCCTGTCTCTGCACCGCAACGCAATGTGCACAATGAAGATTTGGCTTCATGATTGCAGCTGCCTACCAATACCACATACATACATTCATCCATAAAAAGAAAGGACTTAAAAGGATTTCGATAGGTACATGGACTATGAACTGTGCATAAAAAAAATCCACACATCAGGTAGTTGATTCCATGGAAATTACAAAAAATATTTTGCAATTTACGACTTCTCTACGTCAATATACGTTTTCAGTTTCATGTGTTAAATTATTACAAGATTTTATTGATTCATCATTCAGTTTTGGTAAATCACCAAATATTTTTCGCAATTTGAGATTGTGAAGTGGTGGTTGAGAAATTGACCTATTGGAGTGGTAAATTGCGCCAAACAATCTCGCAAATCACTACAAATAAAAGAAGCTCGAATTGATACTTCTAATCGTAAATTACAACAAACAGAATTTGGTATTCTCCGCCGTTTTCAATGTCAAATTACCAATTTTTGTATCAATCCATGAAAATTTTGTTGTTATTTGCGAGAAATATATAATTCGTAAATTGCAACTCAAAATTTTGCAATTGGTGATTTTCAATTCTTTCCGTGAAGGACCTTAATTGGCGAAAAGGAGACTGTAAATCGCAGATGCACAGACTCTATTGATTGTATATCTAAGATAAATCTTAACAAAGGAATTCAATAATACTCCATCTACGATCTATACAACAAATTGAATTTATCTGCCAGAAAGAAAGTTTTGATTGGCTTCTTTTACGAAAATATAGTAAGATCAAAGTTTCTGTAGTGCATTTTCGACATTTTCAATACTTTGCAACGTTTGTAGCATGAAATGATATTGAATAAAAAAAAGGAGACAACTGTGCTAACAAGTATATCGTATTAAATCATGTATAGAACTAACGCACGATAAGAACAATAACGTCATAACTAAACAAAAAACTAAAAAAAAACTTTGAGCCCTCAACATTCGAAAACATTTTCCTTGCTAAGACCTTTCCTATATTTTATAGAATCCTGAAAAGAAAATTAACTTATTTGTTCATTTTATTGAAACCTGAGCGTTTGTAACAAAGATACATTTTGAGTAGTGACGTTATTATTCTAAACGTGCGATATGTACACGCATCGTTGTGCCATATCCATTTTGTTTGCGTCATGCGATTCGTATTTCCTTTATGAAATAAAATTCCTACTCAGCAATTGCTGTAACAATTGCTTACTCAATTCCGTTTATCTGCCTGTGGCGTCTTGGTGGGCGTTAAAGGCAATCGATTTTTGTACACTGCCAGCACCATAAAGCTGCTTAATTCCAATCTTACCAATAAGATATCATCCGCAATTTTCAAGGCTATTAAATTATGCTCAGTACCACAATACTCCCTGTATGCTCTGCAATAGCCCATGGAGAAGAAAATGTCATAGACATTAAACGAATCTTCACACACGATCAAAATCATGCAAACTTATTAAATTGTGGCAAAACCCTGACAATAAAGCTATAATGACGCAATATTACAAAATAAACCAAACACATATGACAATGACATTTTGATTACCAAAAAGAAACACGACAACAGGAAAATGAAAACATTCTAGCATAAGTTCGTTTGAATGTGACACTCACATTTACTCGGCAGCCCTTAATAAAGCAACGAACCCTCGACTAACTTGACAACTGCTTGAATTCAAATGAAAAGTTCACCAACACTCTTGAAATAGAAAAAAACTTTTTGAATCTACGAATTTGCCGGTGTGCAGTGTACCTAGTCTTCAAGTTCCGATTCCCGTAATGAGAATCCCTACGCTCAGGTAAACAAGCATTGTAGATAGTAAAAGTAAAAGGGCGATATTTCTATGTCGGATGTGAACTGGGTTGATGCTCTACCAACCATTTCCACCAGACCAGAAACTTTTTACAAATTGGAACCATTCACACTTAAGGCATGAAATCTCATATATGGTTTCGTTTCGTCTTACTTTCGCATTTTAAGCTAAAAATTGTTCTTGCTTACATTTAAACTTTTTGTAATAAAAAGAGGAAATTGCTGAAACTCCATTGGTTAGTGTATATCTTGTGTAGGAATTTTAAACAAATTTATAAGAAAAATTTTGAAGTAAATTTTGTTGTCGACTTTGAGTATAACTTTAAGGTTACTACATCAAGCCATCAAGGCATTTAAAGCAACGGGAGGTGATTTTAAAAGGAGAATAGATGAACTAGTACTCAGATTATCAGCTTATCAGCTTATCAGGACTTTGCTCCTGATAGACATTTTTATAAGCACTGTCTATTGACATAATTATTTTCGGTGATTAACCTCAGTTTGTTTCCTTGAAGTTTACGTCCAAAATTGATTGTTTGAGTGATCGATTGCGATCGATAATAGATGACGACATTCGACACACAATACAGTAATTTCGCACCGAAACTTCAACTTTTTTTTAGCACGGTCAGCACGGTTATTCGCACAACGCTGATCGATTTCGTTATCATGTAATTTTTTTTAGGAGACTAGTTGTGTTCGCTTGGGATTGGATGCTGTCTCTACCATTCAGCAGGTGGCGTGTGCCTCTCGTTCCTTCTGTGGTACCCCTAAAAAAAAAAATACGACTGACGGAAAAACGAACTTTCTAGATGCTGCATTGATGAGGGAGTTCTTGAGAAGACGACCCACTTCCAATGTCACTCACCAGGGCACACATTCCGTAACCCAATAATCGCCAGACGATATCGTTTCGACTATAGCTTTTGATCACTTACCACTAAAAATAACTATCGTCTGGGCGATATAGTTTCGACGATAGAAGCTTTGCTTCACGACTGAAAGACGAGGCACGAACGACTTCATTAGCAGAAGAGAAGATTAAGGATCCCAATTTCAAAGCAGAATGTTTGATCGGTATAATTCAAAAGTCTCATGCTAAGTTTTGTATTTTACATACTCGCAACATACTACATATCGTAAACATAAAGAGGACTTATTAGCATGCTAATTCATTACCAAGATTTTTTCTTTTGAAATTAGGACATATCTCGAAAATGGTCCATACATATGGAACAAAAACTAATTCTAAGGTAATAATGGTCATTTACAACTTAATAGCGAATCTCTAAATCATTGTACAACGCATTGTAACGACTTCAACAGAAATTAATATTTGAGATTATGTAGGTGCGGTTAACATATCTGCATACCAAATTTTTCAAATAACGGTACTTTTGAAAATCCTACTTAGCTCAAAAACGGTCCATACTCTCCTAAGATAAGAATGTCATTCCTTAATTGCGTCCTTCTTTTTCTATTCGAATAACCAAAAACGGTCCTTTTTAAAATTGTTCAAAAATATTTCTTTAAAATCATTAAAATACCACCATCAAATTGTTGATATGAACGAGAAAGTTTTTTGCGACCCAGTCGTGCAATAAAATTTGTTTTGCACAAAACAAAATAACCAACAGCATCTACATTTGACCTCAAAGTAGATTTCCGATTTAAGATCTTTCATAAAAAATCATCAACTAATCCAAGTTTGAAAAAATCTCTTTACATGTTTTCACAAAAAGGGTAAAACTACAAAAAAACAATCGCTAATCTTGGTTTTTTTTTTCAAAAATATTTGTGAGTGGCGATTGAGCTATCGTGTGCAAGTGGTCAAAATGAAAATCAAGAATTACTACAGCACTCTGAATTTCTGCAAAAATATATATAACAAAAATATATGTCGTAAGACTCGAATTCCTCCGAGTTATTCCCTGTTCTGAGAAATGAAAATATTACCAGTCCGATATTTGTACTGCTTTAAAGAGCTAAAAACTTTTTTTATGAAGCTTGAAAATCGTTATTATCCTTTAATTTCAGATTATAATTTACTTGGAAACATTTCGTTTTTGGTTTTTGGTATCTATCGCTTTGGTACTACTGAAGAATATTTTCATTTAATTTAATATTGCCGTTTAAGTGACATTCAACTAAATTTTTAACACTTAGTATGCAAAAATGTCACAAATATTTGTTGTATATATATTTAAAGAATTTATCCCTTTTTTAGAATTGTGAACTCTTAATGAATTTAAAAGAAATTAAGTTCTTCTACTAGGTTCAGTTTTTGGTCCGAAATGGTTGTTAATTCATGTAACTTAGAAAGTACACCCCATCTTCGCCATCATCTCCATTTTTCCAGCAGTTTTATTTATGATTATTTTGTTATTCGTACGAATAGTCAATTCTTATGACTATTTCGATTGGTTCTATTCGAGAATGCCAAAAAATTAATTCAAATGAATTCAGCTTTCGCATCAGCTGTTTCACTTTTTTTTTTTTAAACTTTCGTTTTTTATGGAGTCTCTTTTTTTATTGTTTTATCGAAACAACTATATAAATATTTAAAATATTAATAAGTTATTGAGAAATATATATGCTAAGATCTACAAAAATGTTAAGGATGCATAAGTATTCGTGCCTGTACAAATCAAAGAAGCGCCATTGCTGCCGCACGCATACTTATACAATCTGCTGCTGGGAGTTCATCTCCATCGGGCGGCCATTTTCTGGTGAGATTTCAAGTGGGGGCGACTGGTTTCGGCATATTTTGTGCCCATTAGTTACACGGCATTCACATCACAGTTGAATTTAAAAGTTTTTAAAGTTTATGAACTTGTTGGTATCAAATGGAATTCCTGTTATAATTTCGTTACAATGCCAAATACCTTAATATAAAATCATTTATCAATATCTAGCAGAAATCCATCTCATGAAAAAATCGAATAAAACGATATTAGATAGAATATCGTTGTTAGAGAGATAGAACAGCAACAAAAAAGCTGTGCCAAAAAGACAAACATGATGAATAGAATAAAAATTCTTGAATGGAATGCTAATGGCATCGAGAGTCGCAAGGACGAGATGAAAGTGGCTCTTGACTTACACCAGATAGATATATGTCTCATTTCAAAGACACACTTTAAATTGATATCTAATTTTAAACTGCAAGGGTATGAATTATATCACTCCCCACATCCTCATAACTGTGCAAAAGGTAGGGCTGCAGTGTTAATAAAGAATACAATAAAACACCATATAGAAACAAAATTCCAATCATGTGCCATCCAAGGAATTTCCATAAGTGTAAAAACGAGTAGTGGGCAAATATCTGTTGCAGCAGTATACTGCTCTCCTAGCTATAGACTAAAGAAAACTGATTTTAAAAGTCTTTTCCGCATATTTCACAATCGATTAATCGCGGGAGGGGATTTTAATGCCAAGAATAAATATTGGGGATCTAGATTAACAAATACTAGAGGCAGAGACTTATATGAAACTATTAAAGAAGTCGGCGGCAAATATCACTCAACGGGGAAACCTACCTACTGGCCTACAGATAGGAACAAAACCCCAGATCTTGTAGACTTCTTTATATCCAAAAATATATCATCAAATAAAATAAGTATAGAAGAAGGCCCTGATCTTCAATCAGATCATTCCTCAATACTTCTTACACTTGGCGATAGAATAATAATAAAAGAACATAGCCCTAAACTAGTTAATAGACTGACTGATTGGAACCACTTTAGGCAGAAGTTGGAAGAATGTATCCAACTATCGTCAGCTATTCAAACAGAAGATCAACTAGAAGAAGCAGTGCAAATATTTACACTGGATATACAAAAAGCTGCATGGGCTGCAACTCCCCAAAGAACAAACAAGATTAAACAAACCTCTTATCCTCATGAAATATGTGAAATTATTACAGAAAAGAGCAAAGCTAGAAAACGCTGGCAACAGACAAGGGCGCCAAGCGACAAAACCACACTGAACAACTTAAATAATAAGCTCAGAAAATCTATAAGAGAATTTAATAACGAGTCTTTAAAAACGTATCTTACCAGTCTTACAAATGATGCTAGTACCGACTACTCGCTCTGGAAGGCAACAAAGAAAATGAACAGGCCAATAGCTCACATTCCGCCAGTAAAAACCAGAGAAGGTAACTGGGCAAAAAGCATAGAAGAAAAAGCAAATATTTTTGCAGAGTACCTTGAGAACGTTTTCAAACCTTATGAAGATAAAGATTATCAAGGAAACGAAGAAACGTGCGAAGAAGACAGACCTATTCGGCCGGTAACAGCTAAAGAACTTGCCAAAGAAATCAAAGAAGGCATAAACATAAAAAAAGCCCCAGGGTTCGATTTAATCACAGGGGAAATTTTAAAACAATTTCCTCGAAAAGGTTTAAAAAAACTAGAGCAGATTATAAATGCTGCATTTAAATTAAGATAGGTAAGGTTCAAATTTGTAATACCTGTAGGCAACAGCTTTGATAGAGCTTCTATAGTCTTTGTTAAACGAAGTTGATCTATTTCGAAGCAATTGTTTCGATAATAACTTCAGTAAGTCCTTTACGAAGCATATACATAGGCTTTATAGAGGGATATGGAATTAAGCTTCGATAAGATCTCTATTAGACATCTGAAAATGAGTCTGGAGATGTTTGGAAAGTGAATTGCTTCGATAAGACTTGTGGTACGAAGCGCTTCCTAGAAGCTTCTTTAGAGCTTCTGACCGAAGGCATTATAGAAGCAATGAACTGTCACGCAGTTAACCGCTTGCGATTGGAAGCTGTACAGAAGCACTTACTCGAACTTCCTCCTAACTTACATATGGGGGTTTTATAGAGGTAAAAAATAATTTCATATGAAATGAATAAGCTGTCTAAAGAAACCATCAATTAATGAATCGGGGAAAAACTACAAGAAATAAAATACTTCTGGCACATTGAAAAATATGTCAGTAATGTGATTTTAAATAAACACTTTTTGCCCATGAATAAATAAGGGTAACACTAAATGTCTTGCTTACAACTTCGGTCGAGTAAGCTGCAAGTTTATTGCAAATCTTAACCAAACTCTAAAATGTACCAAGTAGTTCAGATTTAGCACTGCTACAGCATTATGACGAATTAGCTAGTATTGGACTACTACGCAACAGGACCCATGTTCGATTCTCAGTGCGGCGCATGTAAGTAAAATGTAAATTATAACAAGTACGTAAATGAAAGCTCCATGAAAATTGCACAAAGTCTTTGAAAATGTAAAATTGAAAAATGTAATAAAAAAAATAAATATTTTTCTCGTTCATTTTGGAGCCTCTATAAAGCTTCCATAAAGTTTCGGTAAGGTCTATCCAAGCTGTTCAGGAAGTCTTAAATAAGTAAATACTTGCATTAAAGTGCGCCAATTGCGTTTCCTTTAGACCTTATGCAGTTAATATTGCGGGAGTTGAAATAGCTTCGATAGCGCCTTACCGAAGTCAAATTGTTACTTGGGTATTGCTATACAAGCAAGTTCTAAAACCAGTATGGACCTACGAGCTCCAATTGTGGGCATGCAGATGCCAAACTTACTTACTTACTTACAAAAAATTCAGGTTTTCCAAAATAAAGTACTAAGGAACATAGTTAATGCACCTTGGTACATACGCAACGCCGATATGCATAGAGATCTAAATGTTGAAATGGTTGAAGATGAGGTTAAGAAGTTTGCTCGGAGGCATAGAGATCGGCTTCTCAACCACGTAAACGCAGAAATAACAGAACTTTTAAATAATGACAATGTAAGCAGGAGATTGAGACGGATAAAACCTCTTGATCTGTAAGATTTGGCTAGGGCTAAGAAATTAGGTATTGATTTCAAACAAAACAAATTTAAAAATCCGACAAACGGCGGATTTATCTCTTTAAATTCATTGAATAATTCAAAAATAAATTGCTGATTAGTTGTACGACTAGGTGCAATCCTATTCGGGATGGCGGATGTCAGTCCCCCGGGAGTTTTTTTTAGATGAGTTATATATATATATATATTTCGAGAGATAATCGAATCAGACCACCATTGTCGGGTCTCTTTTCGTCTCTCTACCACTGTAAATCTTACTCAGAGAGACTCTTTGGATTTCTCCACAGTTCTTCTCTGGGCTCAATTCCTAGTGTTAACGCTAGCATCTGTTTATGGGAGATCTGTTTCATCGACTGGGTCTCGACCCATTGATGTCCCAAGATCCTCATTCTTCTGCCAGCCAATGCCGGGCATTGACACAGTATATGTGCCGCTGTCTCAGATTCCTCCAGGCATAGTCTACAAGTATCATCCTCTATAAGGCCCATTTTCCTTAAGTGATACCTGAAATTACCATGTCCTGTAGACAAAGCCACCACCCATTTCAATGTTCCTCGACTCATGCTTAGAACTCTTCTTTGAGTGGAGCAGGTCGGCCACTTTATTGCCATATTAGCTTGTCTACATTGTTCCACGGTTGACCACCTTCTCAGGTGTTCTGCCGTGATCCATTTGTGGACAAGCTGTTCAACCATTCCTCTGCCAATTGAAGAGAATGGTTCTGGTCCCAGCAACTTTTCAGTTGACCCCTGTTTTGCAAGGGAGTCCGCCTTTTCATTGCCATCGATCCCTATGTGTCCTCGTACCCAAGTCAGTGTTACTTCATTTTTAGATGAACACTTATTGAGTTTAAGTACGCATTCCAGTGCCAGTGATGTTGTGATGTTTGTTTGTTCCATGCATCTGATCACCGCCTGATTGTCCAGTGCTATGAGGATATTTCTTCCTTCCACCTGACACTCAAGCAAGTAGTCCAACGCATAAAGCAAGGCAATCATCTCAGCCTGGTATACTGAAGTGTATTTCCCGAGGCTAATGTGACGGGCAAGTTCCAGCTCTTCTGAATAGATACCGGCCCCCGCCCCGCCATCCATCATGGATCCATCCGTGAAAATCACTATTTCACCATTTCTTTTTTCTGGAAGTAATCCGTTCTCAATACGAGTTTTGTGATTTCTTTCCATAATACGCACCCTTGTTATTCGATCCATAGGCATGTTTAGCTCCCTAATCTCTGTGATGTGCTTTTTCGCTGGCCGAGGTTTTGCTCGCCGGATCCAGGATTTACCAGAGAAACACGAAACTCTGGTTTAGAGGTACAATTTATTCACCGTGTACTTTAAATCTATTTATACAACTTTATATTATGTTCTAACAATAATCGGATAATGTGTACATCGTTTGGTAAATACTTAAACGACCTATGGCTTAACAATATTTAGATAACTCTATAATGCTTTGATAGCGCTTACCCTAGGTTTTGTCTTTGCTATACAAACTACTGTGATCTTAATGATAATTCAACCATATACGTCTAACTACGTGGCCCGACTACTGCGTGGATCCTTAGTGGCCCGACTACAGCGTGGTTCCAGGGGAAAGGAGGGGGTGAGGCCCGACTGTAGCGTGGTTCCTTAGAGGCCCGACTACTACGTGGATCCTAGTGGCCCGACTACTGCGTGGATCCTTAGTGGCCCGACTACAGCGTGGTTCCAGGGGAAAGGAGGGGGTGAGGCCCGACTGCAGCGTGGTTCCTTAGAGGCCCGACTACTACGTGGATCCTAGTGGCCCGACTACTGCGTGGATCTTTAACGGCCCGACTACAGCGTGGTTCCAGGGGAAAGGAGGGGGTGAGGCCCGACTGTAGCGTGGTTCCTTAGAGGCCCGACTACTACGTGGATCCTAGTGGCCCGACTACTGCGTGGATCCTTAGCGGCCCGACTACAGCGTGGTTCCAGGGGAAAGGAGGAGGTGAGGCCCGACTGCAGCGTGGTTCCTTAGCGGCCCGACTACTACGTGGATCCTAGTGGCCCGACTACTGCGTGGATCCTTAGCGGCCCGACTACAGCGTGGTTCCAGGGGAAAGGAGGGGCAAGTCAGCTGGGATTGCTGACACTGCTAATATAAGGCCGATTTCCCGGAGGGAATTCAGCCGTCAAAAATTTAGAACAGAGACCCGGGAGTCACTTTCTATACGGGAGTCTTGTCTGGTACACGAGATTGGTACGAATCACACTTAGACAGATCTCCCCGAATGACAATTTCCTACGGGTACTCATTGGTTTTACACCAGTAAGACAGTGTGAATCCTACGAGCGAGTGCAAATTTGGTATGCCACGTGATGGGTTAATGCTGGTAGTGGGGTATCTGTGACTGGCTGTGCACTGTGAGAATGTGACGAACGGGGACGTTTCGTTACATCTCGTCTTTAACAAGTTCCAGGGTCTTCCTATGTCCATAGATCGTACCACGATGGTGCCATTTCGCATCTCGATGCAAGCGAAGTGCCGTTTGGGCCGCTGTTTTCTTAATAAATAAGTCTAGCGGTAATATCCCCATGATGACTTCCAATGCGCATGTTGGGGTTGTACGTATTGCACCTGTAATTCCCATACATGCTAAACGCTGAACCCTATCCAGGTGCTTCCGATGAGTTAAAGTCCATCACTATTGCAGAAGCATCCCTCGCGTATAGCTCTGCAATGTCTTTCGATGATTTTTTACTTCCAGCGAATTCCCAACACAAAAAAAAAAAAAACGTAAAATGAATACATAGGATTTCGGCAGGAGTGTCATTTTTAGCTCTGTTTTGGACAGGTGTTTACTGTTCTTCCTGAGCTTCACCTGTTACTACATCTGCATCATCATAATCCTGGGAGTCCGCACAGGATGCCATGGATACATCTCTTAATAATGGTAATGGTTCTGGTCTTCCAACCTCCACTGCCTCAGATCTCACTGCCTGGGAATACATTTGGAATGCCATAAACGTTGGCACTTGTGCCAGTGACTGACTGGCTTAGGCATGCTATTCTTGAGACAGCTTGCTCGAGTCGGAAAAGAACGATTAGATTGCTGTCATTGTAACCTGACTGCTTTCTTTTCTTTTCGTTTTCTACCAGCTTCTTTTTAGTTTTATGTTTATTATCAGCCTAAGCCTGAAAAGTGAAAAATTATTAAATCTTTATAAAAAAAAAATATATTTAATTTAATACTTTTTAATACTTTTTCCACGTAGCTCCTTCTTTACTTGGAGGTCCGTAGCTATTTAATTTGTTGGCCGCATCCTTCCAAAATCGTTCTGAATCTATACGGTTGAGAACCAGTTTGCGATTTCAGAATTCTCCTCCATGAGTCTGACCAACATTTCTTTTTGTTTCCAAATTGTCCAATTCGAATGCGTTCTATACCTATAAAGGAAGTCAACATAATGTTCTTTTACTTCAAGCAGCAAATTAACACTTTTTTGTAAATCAAACTGGACTGAAGAAAAACTTTTGCTGTTAACGTTAGGAAGATACAAAATGACATTTGTTGCGAAGGACTAGAAAGTCGAAATCCACTCAACATTCGAATGAAAAATGAACTTTCGATTGATAGAATGATCTTTTTATTTGTTATAAAATAAATACAAATTCTTCGAATTCGACACTCTTTCGAGAGAAATCGAATATCAAAATAAAGCCCGTATGACAATACACTTTTTCCTCATTTTTATAATGTTGAAAAGTCAGCGGTGTGTAAAAGAGACTTAAAGTGTATTACGAAAGGGGTAGCAATTGTTTGCTAGGTCACCACAAATTTTCAATCGAGTTTATTTTCAAATAATCTTGAAATGTCAAAACAAAGCTGCCAGCAGCTGAAAAATGTGATTTGAATACATTTTTAACGCATTTTTTTTTATGTTTCTACATTATAAAGTTGGTGTTTACGCACTCACTCCTATCGGGAATTTTCGTTCTAATTTTTCGTACTGCTCTAGTTTCATTTTAAAAGCAAAAAAAAATCAAAAATGTAGTTTTTCCGGGCTAAAGCATGATTAATGTCGATTTTCAGATTTAGATCTGAGATTTCAGTTCTTGTGTGTATTGAGTTGGCCGCAAAAAATATTTTTTTTTACTTGCACTAGAAATTCATTTCAATTGGTTTTAACACATTTATAATAACTCATTTCGAAATAATTTAATATAAAAAATCTCAAAAGAGTGTCAGATGAACATGAAAAGCAATCTCGATAAAAAAAAAAAATTGTTTTTTTCTAAAAAAAATTGATCTTTTTGCCAAATCGAAAACGACATAAGAAATCAACAGACGACCTACTGTTTTACTGAAACATAATCCTTGACCTGAGTTAACTTCTTTCGTTTCAGTTGTAAATGTACAATACCATTTTTTCGACATGTGTATGTGTATTATATTAATTCTCATCACTAAAAAATTTAACAGTCAATCTGTATTCATTTTCTGTATATTCAATAAGGACTGAAATCGAACGTAGTCACTTAGTTGGCTTTTCAACCAACCAACCGATAGAAACGCAGGAAACTCCATTCGGAGAATATCTTCCATATACAAATATGTAGTTCGAAATATTTGATGAATATCTTACGTCTGCCATAAACCGAATTGCAAACCAATTCATGGCTTTTAAGGAAGGCGAATAAAGATGTTAATTTCCATATATAAAGGGTGATTTTTTAGCTGGTTTGGTTTTGGCAACACTGGTTTTGACAGCTGACGTGTGTTTAGTACCTTGTGTCACTGTCAAACAGCTTCAGTTTGGTTTGCAATTTAACCATGGATCGTCTTACAAATGAACAACGCTTGCAAATTATTGAATTTTACTATCAAAATTCGTGCTCGGTTCGAAATGTTCATCGCGCGCTGCTTCCATTTTATGATCGGCATTCTCGACCTTCTGAGCAGTCTATTCGGAAGATTGTGACCAAATTTCGCACCAAATTTACTTTGTTGGACATTAAACCACCAACACGTTTACGTACTGTGCGTAGTGAAGAAAATATTGCGGCCGTATCAGCTAGTGTGACAGAAGACCGCGAAATGTCGATTCGGCGCCGTTCCCAGCAGTTAGGCCTTTGTTACAGCACTACGTGGAAAATTTTGCGGAAGGATTTGGGCGTAAAGCCTTTTAAGATACAGCTGGTGCAAGAACTAAAGCTAGCCGACCTACCACAACGCCGAATTTTTGGTGAATGGGCTCTTGGAAAGCTGGCCGAGGATCCGCTTTTTTATCGAAAAATTGTGTTCAGCGATGAGGCTCATTTTTGGTTGAATGGGTACGTAAATAAGCAAAATTGCCGCATTTGGAGTGAAGATCAGCCAGAAGCATTGCAACAGCTACCAATGCATCCCGAAAAAGCCACTGTTTGGTGCGGTTTATGGGCCGGCGGCATTATTGGGCCATATTTCTTCAAAGATGATGCGAATCGCAGCGTTACTGTCAATGGTGAACGCTACCGAGCGATGATAACAAACTTTTTTTTGCCCGAAATGGAAGTTCTTGACTTGCATGATATGTGGTTTCAACAAGACGGTGCCACATGCCACACAGCACGCGAAACAATGGCGCAATTGCGAGGCGAGTTTGGTGAACAGTTAATTTCACGTTTCGGGCCGGTCAATTGGCCGCCTAGATTATTTTTTGTGGGGGTATGCCAAGGCTAATGTGTATAGGGACAAGCCCGCTTCGATTGACGCACTGGAAGCCAACATCCATGCATTCATTCGTGAGATACGGGCCGATATGTGTGAAAGAGTATGCCAAAATTGGACTCAGCGGATGGGCTACCTGAGACGCAGCCGCGGTCAACATTTGCATGAAATTATCTTTAAACATTAAATTGCAAGGTTCAAACTATCGATTCAAATAAATATTTCATTCATTTTTTTGAATTTTTTGTGTTTTTTTTTAAAAAAGTTCTAAACCTCTTAAAAAATCACCCTTTAGGTAGGTGTAGATAACTGTTATGCGCTCTATATGTAGGAGCGTATTCAATTCAAACTAGGTATATGTCCAGTTTCGATAGCGTTCTAGATTAGTCTTCGGATGCAAATTGAAAAGGATTGTTTTTCAGAATTGAATTCTTCATATTCGCTACTCTATCAACATCCCTCCTCATTTATTTCCCAGGATCAGCAATGACTTTTATTTTCTTAAGCAAACTCTCTGATCTGTGAAGTTTTGCTGCACTACCAAAAGGCAATGTATTTTTCCACCAGCAAATGCCAGTTTATAATTGGCTGTCCTTGTATGCTCGATATACAGTTGATAAAAACCCCTCCATGTCCATGCACAACCATCGTGCACCGATTCGATGTCAACATTGTGGAAATTGCTGTACCCACCGCTACCACCAGTGTATCGAATGAAAAATAAAACTAATTACATATTGCCACTCAGGTGTGTGCAGTGATTGAAAGGCATCGGAAATAATTTTGCAGAACATAGGTACGTACATGGTGTACCTACCTCCACTGAACTCAGTCCTTCAATGTCTACAAGAAAATGAAAATGTCCATGTCCCAGCTTTAGTCTACCATATGTTAGTACAATATTTTGACCAAGGCAGTCCACCTCCACTCCTATGGCACCGTTCCCTGTCTTTTGACATGGACGACAAACTCAATATGTACATTTGAGCACTGCAGTGCATCATAGTCGGTCCGTATAGTCATCACCATAGCTGGTACACGTACAGCAGACAGCACTGGCAGCAAGTAGATTTGGACAGACAACGCAGCAGCTGCCACCAGATTGAAATTCAAACCAACATTTCTCATCATTCGAGTATTTTATTTCAGTGGAAAACACATGGAAAAACAGGGTAACGATGGCTGCTGCCATATTGGAATGTAAAGAGTGGGTGCAAAAAAATACGAGGAAATGCATTCGTTCCACATCAAATTATGGCGGTGCTCTGCTTCTCATGAAAGAGGAAAGACATTCAATCCTATTGTCTTTCGTGCAATACTAAATTTCGGATGGATGACATTCGTTAAAGAAATTTCCTGACGCACATAGTGTGACCGATGAAACTTGAATGTCTGTGAATAATAACTTTGGCTGGCTCCTATTGTAATATGAAATACTAAACTTTGGAATTTCGTTGTTCTTTGTTGGTTTTATAAAGCTTTCGTGTTTATGGCGGTTGATATACACAGGGTGTGTATATACTCAATTCCATACATAATTGCACTTCGGATATACCCTCATCCGAAGGAAAAATCTGCACTACCATTATGTTTCATCAGCAAGCTGAAGTTGCATTTAAACTACATACCTACCAATACAACAAACAAAAATGGAAGATACCTGGATATCTAAGCGCATAAACGTTCTTTGGAGAAAGATCGTGTGATTTGCGGAATAGCGTAATTCAATGTTAATATTTCAGAGATTAAAGCCGAAGGTTGGACACTCTTTTTGATCTTTTACTTAAAAAAAAAGAAAAACTAGCGATTTCACCTATCAGATATAAATGGAAGGCATCAACCAGAGAATCACCACACACACAGTATATGCAAGAGTAAAGAACAAATATCAACTATTCTTAAAACAGTGTTGAATCAATTACATGTAGGCACGCTCAGGGATGATCTACTGGAATTCAGTTCTCTCTGATAGCTCTTCCTCTATTAAAGAGACTTGAGAAGATTTTTCATTAAAAAACACAATCACTTGGAACGAAATTTAACGATATTATACATCATTTTTGAAAACCACATTTAAATACAGTAGTCAGTTGACATGTTCCGTAACCGTAACTCGCGTATCGTGAAATTGTTCAACAAGCGCAATGAGTTGAATGCAAATAATAAATCTATTATTCATCTTCTATTTCTTTACCTCTCGATGTCAAAAAACTTTTCACATGAAATATTTTGAAACGAAACGACTGGAGCGAGTAAACTTATTTCTTCAACTTTCAAATAATGGAAAAAGTTATTTTTTCATTTGCTGTAATAATTTCTCTCTCAGTGTGCTGTATGCCAAAAAAAGCAGAAAGGCCGATAATAAATAACTCAGAAAAAGTGGGTAATTACTAGATTAATATTTGATATAATTCTTTGAAAATGTTATTCGTTTTGAATAATGTCAGCCAGTTGATATCATAGAAATAGATCACAGTTGAAATACAAATTGGGTTGCTCTGTCCAATGTCTATATAAGAAAAGACCCAATTGTAAAGAAACGAAAGGCGGCTATGAAATGTCCATAATTGGGAACTAGCACAAACGAATTTTCTTATAGAAATGTTCTGAGCATATTGTTTTCCAGAAATTATAAATGCAACGCCAAACAAATTTGGAAAAATCGGACCTTAGGAAAATAATAAAATAATGTAAATTTAAAAAATATGTCAAATGTTTTTTTATTATTGGAATTCTTAAGAACGTTTGCAGGATTTTAATTACAGAAACAATTTTTTTCAGAGGCGAGAGACACCGACAATTTTGGTTTGCTTAGTTTTCAAAGGGAACGTTTTTTTAATTAGGTTTGATACAGATATTAAAGTCATATACGAAACACTACTAGTAGAATTTTCATTTTCAAGCAAACAATTGTATGTGTTAACCAGTGGCTAAATTTCGCTGGATTGGCCACAGGCGCCCAGTACTCCTAAATTACGCAAAATGATGAGCATTCGCCCAAAAGACCAAAATGAAGGATCCGGTAACTTTTTTTTTTTTTTTATAAACCATTTATAAGGTAATCACACAAAATATTCACACAAATTTTAGTTATTTTTTCTCAAATTTTCGGAAGCTAAAATTCAATTTATTTTCTCAAAAAAAAACTTTTTATTTTTGCTTTCATGAATTTGAGAAAATACTAGTCAACAAATTGAAAACGAATTATATTTTGTGCTGATTTCTGTTGAAAACAATTTGGTCGGTTATTCATTACGAAAAATAGCCCAAATTCAAGAATAGGCGTAGGTAGGTATGCCGTTTTTTTGGCCGATTGTTCATTTCTGAGTTCTGGGTGATTGTTCCTTAGGCGATTATTCGCACTGCCACAAGATTGGGTGTACATGTGTACGCACTTAACAAAACTCACATTCACCGCCCACAGAACTTAAATGTGCATAGCTTATTGTCAGCCGAGTGGGCTGTATTCACTGCTCTAATCGCGTAAGGGCAAAACGATCGAACGATATCGTCTTGACGATGCTTCTACTTGACGATCTGTTTTTTGCTTCACGTTACTTATTCTAATTCAAATGCCAAATACTGTCGTCAGAACGATTCGATTGCACAATGGCTATTTTGCAATCGTTTCATCGTTTTTGGGTCTGAGAGAAGTATAAAAAAATATTTAAGGGAAAACACATACTTATGCTCTTTTTGGAGGCGACTCGCTCTTACCGAGTTGTAAAAGAATGGATACCTGCAAAAAAAAGGAGTACCTAGTTATTATTATTATTTGTTTTTTTAGTTCATACAGTTATGGAATCAGAAGAATATGCAATCATAAAATTGCGTTCAATGATTTTTTTTACAACTCAATCCTAAGCCATAAAAACTCTCATGTGATGATTTATTTACGTTAACATCTGTTCCACGATCCTAATTGGCATTTTAATTGTCTTACGAAATGCATATCCAGGGTGTCCGCCGGGAAGGTATACTACTTTGTTTTGACGCCATTTTGGTAAACATTAGTCTTGACAGTTCATTTTTGGCAGCCGTGAAGTAGACACGTGGAAAATTTATTTATATGTGTTTTAAGCGTTAAAACATTTTATAAAAAAATCATAATGAGTGACGAGGCTCATTTTCATTTGAATGAATATATGAATAAACAGAATCAGGAGGAATCATTGGATCTACTCGTGATATGATTGAAAACTTTTTAACGCCACAACTTCATGCTTTGGGCTTGATTAACATGTGGTATCTAAAAGACGGTGCCACATCGCATACAGCCAGGATTACAATGTAATTACTGCGAGACCTCTTTCCACAACAAGTTATTTTAAGAAATGGTGATGTTGATTGACCTGCACGGTCGCCTGATTTGACTGTTCCGGACTTCTTTCTGGCAAGGTGATGAAATTAATGAAATATCGCGTGAAATGTGTGAGAATGTAATGAAAAATGTGCTCAAAAGGGCTCGAATTTGTGAGACTAACAGAGGCGGACATTTACCTGATATTGTATTCCATACATAATTGCCGACGTTAAATAAAACATTTATTAATATAAGATCCATTCTCTTTCATTTAATCAAAAATTATAAACAAACAAAGTAGTATACCTTCCCGGTGGACACCCACATATATATTTCGAAAACCGTCAAGGCGTCAACTCTACTGCATCTACGTGCACTTTAGCATATTGTTCCAATGCTTTTTACCCGTTCGCCGACAGTTCGTCATCCAATATTTGGTTTTGGATGACGAATTTCACTGTTCACTTTTACTTTTAATCTCACTCTGCTTGGCCGATAATTGGTTACTAGAGGGCTTTTATTCCTTATTACCTACCCATTAATTGCCCAATTCCATGTGTCAAGAGTTTGTTTGCAGTCATGTTCAAACTGTTCAAAATGAAAACGATTCGATTAATTATTAATGTTATATGATGCAAACTAAAAACGACGTCGTTTTGTTTCATCGTTTCGACGACGATGGTTTCATAAATTTCTCTACTAGATCCCAGCTAAAAGTTTGGGTTCTCATAGTTATTACACCGTTAATATTGCCAATTATATCATGACTCGAAATACAAAAATATCAAATGATAACTGTTCCTATTCAAATCAGTTCTGGTGCAAATCGTAAGAAACGTGCTCGAAATAAATTAAGCCTGTTTAAAAGCGTTCTGTACGAAGTCTCGTTTTCATTGGGGCTATTGCCTTACAAAAAATGGCCCTGAACTGCGAGTTTGCCTAAATTGTCATATCAACAATTAACTGCTCTTTCGCCAATAAAATTCCCATCGCCGGTTTACTGCACCCCACCTAACACATCTTTATGACCGCTCCAGAAACATTTAAATTAGAAAACCATATTATGATGTATGATTGCTAAATGGGATTTGATCTGAAGCCGCATACGGCCATACCCGCATACCGCATACTATACATTGCAGTTATAGGTTGAAACAATACATTTTATTGACTGTCGCTACTGGCAAATAAAGCGATTTTTATTTGCACTTCTCGGCCAAGATTCATGTGAGCAGAAGCAATAACATTCATTCACGTCTCAGTTTGAAACTATTGCACTTAACTCACCGATATGAGTAGGTATAGGGACGCAAAGTCCCACAATTGAAACGCGAACGCAATAACGGATTGTCGGAAATTGTGCCATGTGCCATGTGCGCCGCGGAATCGCCGAGGGAAGCTTCTAGAAGCATGCATTCATGCGACTGAAGTGCCAGCTGCTAGGACAAAGCATCAAAAAGGTTCACCTTATGATACGACAAAAGTATATATCCGCGACGGCACACAACGTCGCCTGTTCTTGTTGGCTGACGTTGCCGCAGCCACTTCAAGTTTATGGATGTGTCGCAATCGCAACAAGTCCTATAATTTTTCTTTGTCGTTATTACATTGGCAATAATGAAAATGTAAAGGTGTTGAAACGGCATCAGTTGAAAAGGAAGCTCACGCGAGGAACTAGAAGCAAAAGGATAAACGGTCACGAAGAATGTTAGGTATACAAAGTCGCGGCTTAAAGAGTTTACACCGTTTTTATGAGTGGTAACATTTAATTAATTTGCGTGCGATCGGAGGTTTAAATTAAAGAAAAAAATGCTATTGTGGCTACCACTAAACAGGATATGCATTTTTTTGTTTGAATTTAAATAATAACAGCAATACTGCCCGAGGGAACGTTGCACGCATTTTAAATGAATTTTAACACATCTGTATGCAGTATGCACTCAGGAAGTACACAATTAAATATTTACTGAACTGAAAAATTAATTTGGGTTAATTAAAATGTGAAGTGCGAGCTGACGCAATTTAGGTGTAAACTGGCGTAAGCACTCAATAACAATAGCAATTGCAAATATTATGTTTGTGAAAGAATGAACAATTTTAATGCCTACATTTAATGATGTCTGCATTGTGGTATTTTTGTTTTGTGGTTGTGCCCAATTATTATTTTTATTTATATAGTCTGCCCCTCGGGGTGCATTCATGTATATATTATGGTAGGATGTACATTTAAATAATAATGATTCTTTCGACTAACTTGGACTGGTAAGAGTGTGTGTAATGAACTTGTTATTTGATTTCAGTGAAAAATTTAAACTTGTAATATAAATCCATTTTTAGTTTTTTGAATTTGGAAAGCGGAAATGATAAAAAATGCTGTTAGTGCTGTAACCTCAAACCTATAGTTTGGCACTTTATAATACGAGAGAGAAATGTAGTTAATCCAACAATGGCTGCATCAAAATGACACTATTGCAAGAAAGCAATGTGAATATTGAATAACTTTAAAAGAAATGACTTATTTCCTAACTTAATGAGGTATTTTTATTTAATTTGGTCTTTTAGAACTTATTTGGACTTGTTTTTGAATACAGCATCAATCAATGTATGCCTTTATTGGCCAAAGCAAAATGCCCCTTTTTGCTGCCTTTTTCATAACTTTTTCGAACATCGCGGATGTTTCCCTCGTCAATGACCTTTTTTGGTTTTCGAATAATTCCACGTCCACCAAAATAAGTCCCGAAGTCCGCAGATCACAACAATGTTCTGAATATAAAAGGTAAAAGGTATTTATAAAACGGCTACTACATTACACTTGGCATGTGACGCTTCTATATCAATATGTTAGAGATGATTTTAAATAAATTAGTCTCCGACTCTGCTGGGGTACGAGTACAGGTATTTAGATCTTGGTCTACCATTGATATCACCTATGCAACATGATGATTGCCAAATGTGAACAACCAATATGCGACCAGTGCCCACGCGTGTAATCCACCAGTATACAGGTTGTTAACGGGAACTTAAACTTAAACTATTTCCCGGACTGTGCAAGATTTCGATCATTAACTCCATACTTAAGACACAATCAGAAGCGAGAGCCTGTTTAAAATAAAGCAAAGCTTTCGAAATCGAATTGCCGCAAAACATTTTCTCCGTACATATTGCTTTCAGCCAACCTGATGTCCACAAAAGCTTGAAACAGACATTTTTTCAATGCGATTCTATGTCTGTACGTATAATATAAATAAACGTAGTATCTGAAGATAAGAAATAGCTGACATGAATTGCAGGAACTGGCATACCTACAGAACAAAATAATGGACCCTAGCATATCAACTAATTTCCGAACAGCCGTTTACAGCGTGTGTGTGTAGGGATCGCATTTGGCATTGACTTTGCTCTAGCTAGATTCCATGAAATAGATAACAGCTCATAATGTCCCTTAGCTGCAAAAGCAAATAAAACTCTTTGCTCTAATACAGGTGGTATATATTCATCACTGAGGTAGGCAATTATTGTCGTAAACTAAAATTGTTTCCATGAACCTATGCCACTTGTGAGATACCCACCGGTGAAATCGAATACCATATTCAATTAACGACCTTTTGAATACTCCCAGTGGCAACACTCCGATAATTGTAAATAAATAATCAGTATACTGTTCGATTGTTCTGAATATTGATTTTATTTCAATTAAAAGCCAACGTGCCATTGATTGCAGGTGTTTCAGTACCAGTTAGAGATAAATAATTTACCATCGCAGGCAGCAGGGTTGCAGTAGGTATTGTATATCGATTTGAAAATATTCTTTGGTAAGATAATTAAGTGGAAATCCAGCAGCAAACCCTATAATAAATAAAAAGAAGGCTGATTTGTAACGTAAAGCCAATTTTACAGATGGCTTGTAATAATGACTAAGGATACCTAGCAACCCTTTAATTCATATATTACGGACGCACAGAATGGTCCGCATCAGCGATACCACTTTACTTCAGTTGAAGTAGATTTACTTCAATTTAAAAAAAAAAAAATAAATCTACTCCCTACTTCGCACTATTGTTTAATTCTTTATATCTACAAAAAAAATTTCCGCAACAAGGTCCACTCTTCGTCCCTTCTTCGCTCCAACCCTGTCCCTCTTTTATTTGGGGTAAGCCGCCTATGGTCCTGGGACGTCGATGGGCATCCGAGGTCCCATCAGCCTCTGGACCACATCCCCGGAGCCTTAAGCGTACACCCGAGTAGGTTCGCATGCGGATGGAAATGGCCATGACCATTTAACCGACAGACGGACGGTGTGTTCAACCAGGATATCCGTAGCACTCCATCGTGGGACCCCTAGACATGAAACACGATGTCTAGCTACCGGGTGTGGTGATGATGGGCATAGGGAAGGCGATCCCTAAGTCAAGGCCCCGACGATGGAGCAACGAAGGAGCAGCAGAGAGCGTGGGCGGACGACCAGACAAAATTACGCACTCAAAAATCAAAAAAAAACCACCCGCACGGAAAGTGCGTGAGAAAATTGTGCACGCATAACATTCGAAAGCAAAGCACAAAATACACAGAAAACGCAACAAATGTAAACAAAACAACAATTCACCCGCACTGAACTTTGATTACAGAGGCAGAGATCACTTCTGTAAAGCAACGAAAGACCGAACGAAGGTCAGCCTCATCGATAAAGTCTATTGTAAGGGATGGCCTACTATCTGCAAGTCCCATCCCCCAAATCTGCGCGAGAGTCCACCGAACGAGATTAACTAATCGCGAAAACAACACAACATAAATTTAAACCATACCTGTGGATTCTCTGTCTCCTCTGCGGGGGGATATATAATATCCAAGAAAGGGAAAAAGTCCAAGTCCGGGTGGGGGTAGAATTTTAACAGCATCCACTTACATCCTTTCTTTCTTTTTGTTGGTTTTTGCCAGTATTGGCTAATTTTCGTTATATAATTCGTGGGGAAAAATGCCCAGCACAATTCCTCCACGAATTATTTGGTTTGTTTACATTTTGACTAATGACAGATATAATTTTCTCAAAGAGAGGGAGCCAACTCTGAAATGAGAGAAAAGTTCGCAGTCGGCTGGCTAATCTCAAACATACTGGAAGGACCCCCTACGGGCGAATTCCAGTATACAAAGAGAGGAATGACTGGAAGTTCTGACAGGATTAGTGGGTTACGGCAGCGCATTGGTGTCGCACTAAATTGACTGTTTAGCCCGCTAATATGTTTGAATGTGGTGGTTAATGGCCGTGGGAGGCATTGCTGAATGCGAACTTAAGATCCCACCGTTGGGGCCTAACACCAGCGAATGAATGAGAGAGTGTGGGTGTGGGAGCCAAGCGACTTCGAACGAAGTCAAAAACCCTGGAAGGCACTTCTTGGCTAACCAGCATTGTATGCAGTTGAATAGCAATTTTGGTTGATTTTTTTTTTGATTGACAACAAAAATAAACAAGTCGTGGAGTTCATAACGTAAAACCTTTAAAGTAGATTTTTTTATTAAGTGAATACGAAGGAAAATAAAAAGGAAGACAGGATAGTGGACAGAAAGGAGAAAAAAAAAGGTGTCAGAAAGGGGCACAGAGGAAAAGAAAAGGACAGAAGGAGACAGGGAATCCATCAGGAAATTACACAAAAGATAAGTAGAGTGACATAGATATTTTTATATTTCGGTTGATCAGGGCAGTTGGTAAAAATAACTTTCGGTAGACTCCCGTTCCGTTTAAACTCCCGGAAAAGCGGGACACGCGACCCGTTATTAAAATTTTTTTTTGCAATCTTTCGGACGACGCGATAGCGGGCCATTTCAAACGGTCCGAACACCATCTTGTTTTTTTTAACCACCATAATTCATATCTCTTGGGTTTTCTCCCAAGCAAAATCAAAGACCGTGCTCCAACGGAGCTTTATAACGTTTTAAAAATCCGTTGTTTCATTGCTTGTGATTTTTCAGATTTTGGCTTCCAGCCTCAGTGCGGTCTCTTGTCTAATTTTTTGTTGGTTTCAGAATTCCAAAAAAAAATTCTGTGGCGCCCTTATTTGCTTTTTTTGTAAGCTACCATACCCAGTGAACCCACCCCCTTCGCTGACTAGCCATTGATAGCATCCAAAGTGCTACGTGTTGCATGCTCGCCTCGATATATATGGTCTGTGGTATTTGACACATTCGACCTTTTAACTCCCGGTGCAGTGGTGGCTGCAATTTTTGTTTGATTTGAATTTTCGTGATAATTTTTCGGTTTGTCCACCATCTAATTCGGCTAGGGAAGTCTTAATTAAATAAAAGTGCAACATACTGTATACTTTAGAAATCCATTATCTAAGCCGCTTCCATTTTAATAAAAAAAATTAAATCTACTTCCAAAAAAAAATTATTTAAAAAATGTTTTACACTCTTTTATTTAAGCCCAGATTCACATTTCGAAAGAATAAATAATTACATCAAACTTCACCTTAAACACAAAATTTATTAAAATTTTCTGACGTTTATTATTGTTTTCCTTTTAATTTTCTGTCAAAGAGGTGATACGTTTGGCTTGGTTTTGGTTCCCGTCTGTTCCGAAAAGTTAAGCCAAATAATAAGTAGATAATCAAGAATGTGAACAAAGATTGGTACGCAAAATTATAATTTAATAAACATATTGTTGTGCACCATTTATGATATTTGTTCCTAAAAAACTTGCAAAAAATAGTAAAAATGAAGTGAGAAGACCATTTATGAAGACTTTATTTAAATAAAAAAACAAATTGTTAGATCTTAAAACGTGTTTTCAGATATGTTTTATAGATACAACTAATATGGAATTAAATATCATATCATGATTTTGAAATCTACTTCCCTTTTCTTGAATCTACTTCACTTTTTGGGTCAAATCCGCATGCAAGTTTCTTTTTGAATCATTATTCATGTTATTTTAATATTAGCAGCTCTTTTCGAATCTCTCTCATTCCCTCTTTCTAATTCTCTCCTTATTTCGCAGAACGATATGAATGCGGATCGAGGAATAAGCATGACCTCGTTCGGATTTCTAGTTTAGTAAGTCTGACACACATTAAGAGTCTGACAGCATTTATCTCTTTTCTGGTTGGTCTAGATTGATCACGTGTCCAATTTAACAATTGAAGTTGAGGTAGACGAAATGACTAAACTGAGTTGACATTTCGAATGTCATATAGGAGCTGTTCCAAGTACTCGATGTTAATTTAATTAACAACCATTTGTCAGGCTTGGACAATGGACACACTGTAAAAACAGAGCAAAATTGCGCTATAGGTACGGTGACCATATTTTAGAATTCCAAATAATGAACAATAGAAAAAGACAATAATTCTTTTTCATTTTCATAGAAAATAGGTTCCTTTATAAAAAAATAAAAAAATTAAATACAACAAATTTTTTAGTACTACATTACTTGTTCACAAGTTATAGTACTTTAGTACATATATGATTTTGTTCATTGAATCTTGGTTTTCTTAATATTTAAGTTATTGGGGACGTTCAACTTCAAGTTCATTAGTCTGAACAGCAGTTTAACTAGATGTATCTCGGTTTTGATTGGCTGAAATCGGTCATATGAGCAGCTGTTTCAGTTGACGTTTATGGAGTGGTAGCCGTTGAGTCTAGTCGAGAAATTCGTGCCTGAGTACTAAGTTGACAGTTCGCATATGTTTAGACGTAGAAAAAGTAGTTTTTGCATTCAGGTTACATCCAGATCAATCTAGTCGACTAAAATAACTAGATTCTTGAATGTGCCCATTGTTTTTTTTAAATCTAAACAAAATACAGAACAAATAATGAACAACTTTTAAAATACAGAACATTTAAATGTGTTTCTATACAAAATAATTCATAATGAACATCGTCTTCAAATACAGAACTGTTCATTATAATAATGAACGGATGGTCACCGTAGCTATAGGTACCTAACAACATTATGGAGTTGTGTAACTCTTCGTTAGTAATATAATGCAACCGTATTTATATTTGATCCCTCTTAATTAATGGACGCCATAGTACCCCAGTTGCCAATTGAAGTTGGAATATATATCATATTTTTCCTAAAAAGCAGCTTATATGTTTATTTGCCTTCTGAAGTTATTTTTTCACAAACTTAAAAAAAAGTCGATTACACGAACTTTTAATCTGTCATGCACTACTCTCTCAACGCGCATTCGCTTCAAAGCAGCATTTCGTTTTAAATCATTTAAAATCGTAAAGATTGTGAATTCGGTTTAATGCATAGCTTAGCAGATATGCATCATACGAAAATACTTCCGGGAATTGCGTCTTGAGCGGAATTTTTTTCATAATATTTTCGAGCGACCTTATTGAAATAATAACTATATATTAAATCATCCGTTGAAGGGTTTAAAGTCTTTGCAGAAACAGTCACAAAGCTTTCAAAAATTGGGGTGACAGTATTCTATGCGAAACCACATTAGTTAAATCTTATATTTTTCATAAGCATCGGAAATCAAGGGTTTTCCAATAAGAGGTGTTATTGTGAATGACCCACTATTTCGGTAGCTGTCACTTTTGAAGCTTTTATTCTTTGACATTTGACAAGTAGAAGCTACGCCATTACTAAAATTCACTACAAAAATGGTGAAAATCTTGCAGTCACAGTTCGCAAAACTAAAGCATTTTTTGGTCGTCGATGATTAATAATTTTTTATGGTCGGAGTTGGATGGTATTGATCTGGACAACGTTTACTTTCAACAAGACGGCGCTACGTGCCACACAAGCAACGAAACCATTGATCTTTTACGGGAAAAGTTTCCGGACCGTGTTATCTCTCGAAGAGGTGATCACAATTGGCCACCGAGATCTTGTGATTTAACACCTTGCGACTTCTTCCTTTGGGGCCACGTGAAAGATAAGGTCTACGCCAACAGCCCAGCGTCGATTCAAGACTTCAAAGATAAAATTCGTGAGGGCGGCCACTTTGCGATTTGGTTATGGAAAATTTCATGAAAAGGATATGGTCCTGTATGCGTGCTCGTATCATTATTAACGGCATACCTATTTATTACGAAATAAACATCCGATCATTTATCTCAAAAAAATGGCATTTTTCTTTGAATACCAAAATGACACCTCTTATTGGAAAACCCTTTATTTCGTCGTCCTAATACCTAGGGAACTCAATATTCATTCAGCCAGCTGTCATCTAGCTACATATGCTTATAAATACTGTTCTCAGTAAAGCAAGGTTAGGTCAGGTTAAAAAAAGGTTATTGGAGGCCAAAAAGACCTATCGCAATTACTACGGTTGGCAAGCAAGTGATGGATGAAGTATATAAAACTTCAAAAATACGTTGCGGGATATTACTTTACATTCGCACAGTTTGTGTGCCAAATTTCCCCAGCTGTTTCAGAATCTGCATATATGTCCGTGACTGCAAGTTCAAGCATCGTAGCATGCCTTCTCAGAGTATAGTGCCCTCACAAGATTCCCAACATTGTCCTGAGTTGCGCCCTGCCCAGTTTAAGAATTTCGTTAGACCTTTTGCTATTTATTCACATAATATTCATGGAAAAATATGCCCAAATAATATGTCCCGTAAAGTTTAACCACCTCCGGTCGGCTAGAGCAACTATACACCTAGGTACTTCGTTCGGATTACTAGAGTAAATGTTTTTTTCATGTTAACACATTTGTGTTATGGATGTATTAAAATTTGTTCAAAGTTCTAGCCCCATACCGGTGGCTTTCCCAAGTTCACACTTATCTAAAATCTTCACTTGAACTATTGCAGCCTTCTCTTCTCTTCTCAATATTCAAGTACTCCAATTAATTTAGATTGAAATTTTGTTAGAAGTCCTAACAATAGTTATAATGTCATACACGCTAAATAACTTCCATTCATTAAAATCCTCTTTAAGTAGTAATTATTACCGTCACTGTTATTAACATCAAATTTAAGACCAAACTTCTAAATTATAGTATACCGTCTTTCCACGCGTTCCACTATACAATATAACTCAAACCAGTCATCCATAAATAATTATATTATACAGGTCCTTGTTAACACATCGTAGCTGGTGCAAGTTGCCACGCGTCATGCATGAATGCCTTATAATACGCGATAGCAGCTCATGTCACATTTTAAAAAGCACTCAAAAACAATGACTCCTACTAAAACCTACGACTCACTAAAACATATATTATTGCTAATAAGGGTGAAAATGCAACGCTACATTCACTTTCTACTTGCCCCATTTAAAGTGTTAAGAAGTAAGACTGAAAAATATCATCGCCATGTCCTCCTACATACTCGCAAGTAAATATATATGTTGATGTATCCACACTCGTATACGTTGGAGAAAGTTTAACTTGAGAATAAATACGAAAGCTGCCATAATTAAAGCCGTAATCCACTCCTTTAACTGATCAAACATAGATAGATACACTTATACGAGGCATACTGTAGAGCAGTTGTATTTATCCATTATGTCGTCAATGTACACTGCAGAGTCATAAACGCGACGCTTGGATTGCCATTCAATTATTTCTCGGAACAGGAAGATGTGCGCCCTCGACGTAAGAGGAGAATGGATCCAGTGTATGGTGGCACTATGGCATAAATGTTTGCTTTCAGCATAGCCAACGGATGGGGGTGTGTTTGTGTTATCCACCTAGTTTGGCTTTAGGAATCAGTCTTTGAGCTGCGAGGGCGGAGGAGTGAGCAGATAATCCATTCGAATTATAGTAATTTATGTTCATCGCATTCACATGCTCGAGATGCGATTAGCTACTGCTTTTTAGTTTTTGTTTTCTTTCCTTTAAAGGTCGTTCCAATGCTTACGAGTTTCTTGGATGAAAACTGTATGATTAGAGAACTTCAAATTTTGAAATAACAATGTGATAATCAGTTCGTTGAACTGACATATTCAATTGGAAGTTAGGTATTTATAATGTTTTCTTAATTTTGGTGGTGTTATAGCTCGAGTTAGACCTGTGCCTCAATTAGCATGGTCGGTTATCTGTCATGGGAAAACACAATTACCGCTTGATCGACGAGAGATTTGTTTGAGAAGCTCAAAACCAGCCTGTGGAGCTGAGAAACTGAAACGGATTCCACACAATCACAAAAAAAAGGAACACTTCTTCACTCTCATTTGTGTTAGCGCTGATATTACAACATTAGGTGTTATTAAAGATGCCGAGTTAGGCTGCTTGAGTTCCTGAAGGACAGTGGCCCGTACAAATTGCCGTTAATCCAGCGACATCTGCAAACGTTCTGCACTGTCGTTGATTGGCCTAATCATTGATAACACGCAGTTCGTCAGATTCACCAACCTAGTCTCCACCTTTGAACTAAAGTGCAGGAGGATTTCTCTCTTAATGTTTCCTAGCGGAGAGTCTTACGTCTGGCAAATTCACCGGAAACCAGTGTTACCTCTGAAAATTTTCAAAAAAGAGTCCAAAAAAAGAGTTCCGGCTGAAAAAGGAGTCCCATTCCGATCTTAGTATTTTCTTTTCTTTTTGAAAGAAACAGTGTTATTTATTAGCGATATAATTGAAATTAAAATTCAGGTAAAAACAAGTTCTTTCGAATTCAAATAAATAAGATAAACAATTTTGAATTATAGCAAACGCGTCCTACATTTTTAAAAGGAGTCCGAATTCACTGATTTTCAAAAAGATGAGTCCAAAGTTCAAAATACGAATCAAAATGACTCTAAAGCGGCCCAAAGGTAACACTACCGGGAACCCAGAGGATAGTGATTTCAAACCAATGACACACACTGCCCAATATCTCCCTGCAGTCAACAACAAGCTTGGATGTGGATTTTTGTCAATCGAGAGCCAATGTCAATACATATTGTACTTCTTTTTGAAAAACGCTAGTTGGGACGTGGGAGGGCGGAAAAATTGAGAATAGGTCCGCTAGCACCTTTCAGTTCATTTTAGAAAACAATTGGACGACGTCGTCTCGACGATGCTTCTACTTCGTGTAATTACCAAAAAGCGATAATCGTCGAAACGATCGGACGCTTATCGTTTCTTATTGCTTCACGTTACTAATTCAAACGTCAAATACCATCGCCGAAACGATTCGATTGAACGACGGCTATTTTGCAATCGCTTCATCGTTTGAAATACATTTTTTGTGAGCATGAATAAGTAAGCGATAAATATCTAGACAATTTAATAATTAATAATTAGTCCCTACATACTATAAAACAATCTGTCAATAGTTTTTCCGGTGGGTGTCGTATATTTGTTAAATAGACGAGTTGGTGGTGAAGTAATTTTATATTTCAGTGAAAATGTTTGCTTTCGATGAGGACGAAACGAAAATGGATCTGTTGCGAAGCAGAAGGATGCTTAGGGTCACGTCTGAGGTCGGACCCAATATCATTTCAGACAAAAAAGTAAGCATTTGTTTGAAAATATGAATTTTTGTAGAAATTGTTTTTAATTTCAGTTTTATTCAACGGTTCCGCCTGTCAAAATAAGCTTTTGTATTGGTATTAGAAACTGTTAATCTAAGAAGCGGTTTGCGATCTACTTATGTTCCTCCAATACTTAGACTTTGCGTAACTCTTGAAGTTCTAAGCGGCGGCGGCTATCAATGGCAATCGGCTAACGTTTTTGGGGTTTCTGTGGGCCAAAGCACACTTTCAGAAAATTTGATTGGTATTGGTATTAGAAACTGTTAATCTAAGAAGCGGTTTGCGATCTACTTATGTTCCTCCAATACTTAGACTTTGCGTAACTCTTGAAGTTCTTAGCGGCGGCGGGCTATGAATGGCAATCGGCTAACATTTTTTGGGGTTTCTGTGGGCACACATAGGCACACTTTCAGAAATTTTGACCGACACCTGTGGATTAAATGGGAAATTACCAATGAAGTATCAAGGGAAGAACATCCACCTTCGACTATGTACCTTGCCGTGGTGTGGATGCTTAGTAGGTACCTTATGATACCGGAGGGCGATTGCAGCAGGGTCTCCCATACTGTAAGGTCTCCGGAGGAGGGTTTTCCGAAGCTAAAACATAGTCAACCCAATTCCAGTGGTGGTGTGAGCGTTTTATTCAAACCGTGCCCAGGGATGAAAGGCTGAGGGTTTCGATCAGTCGACTACGAGCTCCTTCAGGTGCCTTGGCAGGGCCTGTCGTATCCAAGTGCCCTACCCCAGCAGAACCGGCTATGTTGGGGCGGACCATTCTTCACCGGCTTACTCGTGGGAATCTTATGGACCTTTTATATAAAAATTCAAACAAAAACAACAAAAACAACAAAACCGACCTTCCAGCATTGAACAAGGACAACGACTTGACAAAATACAGGAAAACGACTTCCGACAACGACGACGACTCTACGATTCCGTCTGACTCGGATTCAAAATCCGCTAACGCGTCTGTTTCGGACGCGGAATCCAGGCAACCTGATGCTGTATCGTCGCATGATTGGCGTGGCAAGAACACCTCACCGAGCGCGATCAGGTACAAACAGGTACGTGCAGCCAAACATAAACTCGCCGCAGTCCTGGCGAAACCAGACAGTTCCTGGGATCAAAAGGACAGGGACATGATTCGTTGGGCCGGCGAGGTTCTGAAGGGGGATTTAAGCCAACCTGCTACGCGTAGGCACCATCCCTCAACAACCAATGCCACCCAACCGTCCTTACCTCCTAGCGGCCCAAGTAAGTCCAACCTTAAGAAGAGACCCCCCCTTCGAAGGGAAGGACCTACTAAAATCTTCACTCCTATCTCAGGAGCACCCAGCACCGTATGCGGTAACTCGAAAAATCTTCCTGCTTCGGGAAGACCCTCGGTAGTTCCTGCCAAAAAGGTCTCAACGACCAAGCGACCCAGATCCTTTGAGGAGACTTCCGCGACGTCAAAGAAGGCAAAGAATGCTGATACGGCACACAGACCCTTCAATGAAGTCGTGAAAGACAACATGCTCTACGGGATCTACGATAATGGTAATGACGAGGGGAAAATGAGCGGGGAGAACTGGCTAGCGCTCAAAGCTATTCTGGCCGGAGAAGTCCTTAAACTCTTGGACGGAAATGCTTCGGCAGAACCGCCGTCCTTCGTGGATGGGGGCTGGTTCTCAAGCGGTGTAAAGCTTGTTAAATGCAAGAACAGCAGTGCGGTAGACTTCCTAAAGTCAACGATACCGAAAATCAACCCGTTGTGGAATAACGCTGGGCTTCAAGTGATGCACTGGAGCGATATACCAGTCCGCCCGAAAGGTCGTGTCTGGCTACCCCCCGGGCCGTCTACGGAAGCGGATATCCTTAGACTGATCCGTCTACAAAACCCCGATCTACCAACGAGCAATTGGAAGATCATCAAAGCCGGAGAACCGGAAGAAAGAGGCAGGCTGGTTTCATTCCTTATGAATAAGGAATCACTCGATCTGCTTAGCAATAGGGGATATAAATTCTCCTACGGCATGGACGAACTCATACTCAGAGTTCAGGAGAAGGAAGAGAGACTTCTGTCGGGTGTGGTATCCACGCTGAATAACCTCGGCTTGGAGGCCGAGCTAGACGGTCTCTCTCCCGTATCCGTAGAGGAAGGAAGGGTCGCCGCAACGCAGCCAGCTGCTACGGATGGCAGCAAAAACAGCGACGACACACCAACGATAAACCTCAGCGACGAGCTTTCTTCTGATTCGGAGGAAAGCAACAGGACAGTGATAGAGGCGTCCGTATCAGTCAGCAATGATGCTAAGACTGTTACAGATTAATCTCCATCACTCTAAAATAGCATCAGCTAATTTATTGCTTCGCCTGCTAACGGGCGGAGAAGACGCTGTCCTTATCCAAGAACCCTGGGTGGATGGTAAGAATACCATACTTGGATTAAGGGCAAAAAACTACACGCTTTTTTACACAAAAAATGAAGGTAAACCCAGATCCTGTATATTGGCAAAGAACAGTTTAAAAGCTCGCCTTATACCCAATTTCAGTGATCCAGATTTTGTCTGCGTGGAGATAGACACGTGCAGCAGCAAGCTAAGGTTATCGGCCGCTTACATGCCCTACGACGACACAGGGCCCATCCCAGCAGCAAATGTGCGCAGATTGGTAGAGGCAGCCGAGAGTGACAACATTCCCCTTGTGGTGGGCATGGATGCCAACGCTCACCACACCCTCTGGGGAAGCAGCGGCATAAATAACAGGGGTGAGTGTCTTTTTGATTACATTATGACAACTAATCTCGTAGTATGCAACAAAGGTTCAGAACCTACCTTCATCAACAGTATTAGACAGGAGGTCATAGATATAACTTTAGCTACTAACTCTCCTAAACTAATAATTAGCAACTGGATGGTCTCAAGAGAGGTTTCATTCTCGGACCACCGGTATATTCAATTTAACATTGACCTCATTAAGCCTCCACTTGAAACCTTCCGGAATGTCAGGAAAACCAATTGGCAGGTATATAATTCTCTCCTAAAGCAGAAGCTAGGTTACTTAGTTAATCAACCAAATTCACCATCGGATATTGATTATATGGTTGACAGAGTCACCAAATCAATGAACGAGGCCTTTAATAGGGCCTGCCCGATCAGCAGGCACAGAAAAGGGAGCAAACCACCGTGGTGGAACACTCACCTATCACAGTTGCGCAAAGAAAGCAGGAAATGCTTCAATTTGGCCAAATCCTCTCGCCTGCAAGAGGACTGGGACACATACAAAACTAGTCTGAGGCTATATAAGGCAGAGATCACAAAAGCACAAAAGCAATCATGGAGACTCTTCTGTGGTAGCATAGAGAGTACTACCGATTCGAGCAGGCTAAGGAAAATAATTTCCAAATCTCCACCCATGCCTAGTTTTATCCAAAAACCCAACGGAGAATGGACATCGTCTAACGAAGAGACTCTGGATCTTCTTATGAATACACACTTTCCTGGTAATTCAAAAGAGGCTATCTCATCAACGTCACCGAGCTTCCCGGCTCAAGAATCACCGGTTGGGATTGTCAACGGCCGCAGCATTTACTGGGCCGTCAACAGCTTCCTTCCGTATAAATCTCCTGGCCCAGATAAAATAACGCCAGTAGAAATACAGAAATCTCTAGATACTCTGACCCCCTGGCTCGTAGTGATCTTCCGAACTTGTCTCAAATTCGGTTACACTCCTGCATCATGGAAAAGGGTTAATGTGATTTTCATACCAAAGTGTGGCAAGGCCTCACACGTTTCCCCTAAGGATCTCAGGCCAATCAGTCTCTCCTCCTTCTTTCTGAAGACGCTGGAGAGACTCATTGATTCATACATTCGTAAGAACTTATCCGCTAGCTCCCTGTCAGATTTCCAACATGCCTATCGCAAGGGTTTCTCAGTGGAGACAGCTCTACACTCACTAGTAGGCACCATTGAAAAATCTCTCTCAATCAAAGAGTATGCGATGGTATCTTTTCTAGACATCGAAGGCGCCTTCAATAACGTCAAAACAGAAGGCATTTCTAATGCACTCCGCAGACTGAATGTTGACAGCTGCATACGTGTCTGGATTGAAAACATGCTCAGTAGCAGAGTGATCCTATCTGAACTAGGTAGCTGTCAAACCAAACGGTTAGTGTATAGGGGAACACCCCAGGGGGGAGTGTTGTCGCCATTACTTTGGATCTTAGTAGTTGATGAAGCACTCACCATCCTGAGAAATATGGGTTGTAAAGTTATAGCCTATGCGGATGACATCGCTATTGCTGTAACTGGAAAATTCCCTAATATAATAAGAGACCTTATGGAATCCGCCCTTCATAAGTTAGTTAAATGGACGGCTACAGTCGGACTTGATATTAACCCATCCAAAACAGAGCTAATCTTGTTCACAAACAGATACAAAATTCCCAATTTAACTCCTCCAAAACTCAAAAATAAGGAGCTGAAATTTAGCAATCATGCCAAATATCTAGGTCTAATTTTAGACAGCAAGCTAAACTGGAAGCTTAATATTCAGGACCGCACTAGGAAAGCCGCGGTTGCTATCCACACATGCAGGAAGGTATTGGGCCCTAAATGGGGCCTTCAGCCTAGGGTAACAAACTGGCTCTATACAGCGGTAGTCAGACCAATTCTGTTCTACGGAATCCTGGTTTGGTGGCCCGCACTAAAGACAAAGTGTAACACCAGTTCTTTGGAACGGATACAAAGATCTGCCAGCATTTGCATCACAGGTGCACTCAGATCCACACCTTCGGCCGCCTTAGACACAATACTACACCTTCTTCCTGTCGATATATACGGGAAACTAGTCGCGTCTATGGCAGCCTTAAGACTTAGAGAATCGCAGAAATGGACCAATTATCAAATAGGCCATACGAGCATTCTCCCTAATGCAATCCCAGATATAACGGATTACACCATACCTTTTGAGGACTTCAACATTAAATACAAAGTACTAATCCCAGATCGTTCCGAATGGGAGAATGGCACAATAGTTAACAATCTTACACTTGAAGTCTATACAGATGGATCTAAAATGGCAACAGGCACGGGAGCTGGAGTCTATTCTCCATCACCCGCAATTAGTATCGCCTTACGTCTTCCAGACCACTGTAGCGTCTTTCAGGCTGAAATTATGGCTATACGCGAGGCAGCCTGCAGACTCGCCTTGTTTGCGATAGACAAAAAAGCTATCGTATTATACATAGACAGTCAGGCAGCAATAAAAGCCCTGAATACACCAACAATTAGATCAAAGTTGGTAAAACAATGCCGGGAATCTCTTAACGAGATTGACAGATGTTCAGTAACCCTGTGCTGGGTTCCGGGGCACAGTGACATTCCTGGCAACTGCAAAGCGGACGAGCTAGCCAGACAAGGCAGCGGCCTTCACTCGAACAACAACAGTGAACCGTACGCTCCTATGCAATCGATTAAATTCTCCTTACTTAAGAAGGCAATAACGGTCGCGAACAATAGGTGGAACAGTATTAATACCTGCACCACATCGAAGCAAATCTGGCCAAACATGGATGCCAAAAGGACTCAGAAGCTTCTCTCTATCAGAAGAAATAGAATCAGCTCAGTAGTAGGAGTACTAACAGGGCACTGTTTAATAGGTAGACACGCTCGCAGACTAGGAGCACCCTACAACGACTTCTGCAGAAGCTGCATGGATGAGGAGGAAGAGGAAACCGTCCTCCATCTTCTGTGCACCTGCCCAGCTCTCGCAAACCTGCGCAAAATATACTTAGGTAAATACTTCTTCGTAGATCTCAGTGACTTGTCCCTCACAGACACACGCTGCATCAGCAAATATATTACCAAGACCAAATGGCTGCAATGATCACTCTTACATTATCAGAAGTTGATCCCATTAGCCCCTATTTAGACAGATTGTTTATGGATTGCAATAGAGGGGAAACTGTTTCGGTTACCCCTCGTTGTTGATCCGAAACAACCCGTCACTCGGTCAGACCCAATCTGTTACCAATTTGAGACACCTCACAATTTGCGCAGTAGTCAGAACGATTGATCCAATCACCTCTACTACTACGCCTCGCCCCATCGGCCCTTTCCGAGCAGTTACCAGAGGATTCAGGCGAGGGTCCAACCGTTACGGTTACCACCCGCCTATCTGAAGGCCAACTATCGACAGGTCAACTCCTCCTCGACCAACCTTACCAAGGGCCCCACAAAGAAAGGGCAGCTCTAACGATACTGAATCAAACGGTATACGTCATTTCGGACGATATGTCGAAGAATCATAAACGAAGGGTACACTGTTTCGGTCACCCCTCATATAATTCGAAGACATATCGCCCAATCAGGGTCGTCCGAGGTTCACGGGCAAGGGATAGACTGTATCGGCACCCTTACCCCGACCCAAGGACTAACCACCCCGTTTACCCTCGACGTGACACAGGAGGATTTTAGCCATGGGCAAATCGCCATCAGTATTAGGCAACAACAACGTTCCCACCAGCTTGTCCGGTCTAGTTATTTACTCTTTCTTTACTTTCTGCGCACCACATCATACATCATAGGTGACAGTGGATATCCCCTAGAACCGTGGCTACTCACACCTTACAGGACATCCACCGATTCACAGAAAACCCAATAGTATCCATGCGAAAGCTCGAAACATTATTGAAAGGACAATTGGCATCTATAAAGGTATGCAAAAAACTGCTGGTCCATTTTGTTTTTATAAACCTATGTTTTGGTTTATATATGTATAAAGAAAAAGTAAATACCAACCCAGTAAAGTTGCTGTTGACAGTTGAAGTTGAAAATGATGCAATGAACGATATTGATCGCGTATATTTGTGCGAAGTGTAAGCAACCAAGCTCAAAACGGGTTTGGTACTACCAAATTTCCGAATAAAATGGTAAATGCGAAATAATGTACACAATGTTCTTTTGTAGAGCACACCAAGACGAAATACCAAATACTGAGCGATAGCTTTTATGGTTCTCTAGAGACATGTGCGAAAGTGTAGCCTTTTTCATCAACTTACCATAATTAATGAAAAAAAAAAATACCCTCTCGAGACTGCTCTAGAAAACCAGATATGTTCCCACTCCCCCATAAGTATTTGGCATCTCTGAGTAGGTCTCAACTAGACCTACAAAATGGTATATTGCGTTTCATGTTTAAATTTGTTGGGCAATATTTGGTAGTACAAAATTCATATTCTTTCAGTACCAAATTTGTAACTTAAGAGACGAGCACAAGAAGCCATATTTCATTTTGAATGACGAATTGAGTTGAACTCAGAGATACCAAATATTTATTAGTAATATATAAGGAAATAAAGTCGTTATGTTTTTTTTGTACACATTCAAATGCCAGCACTTTAAAAGATTATTTTTTTATATTTCTGCGCACTAAACCATTTGAGCTCGGTAAATTAAGTATATATACTTACTTTTCGCCATGCAACAGCCGTCTTAGCGGGTAGCCTAGTAGCATTTAGTTTTCCAGCAAGATCACTCCACAGCTTGGCTATTTCTGCCCTTCCCTGGGTCGTGTGTGGTAGGGGAAATACGGAGTGAAACGGACATTTAACTTTGAGGTATTATTACATACTGTAGATACAAATTTAGAAACTCGTTAACTCTTCTTAAGAAATTCCGAGATAATATTGTATAATTATTCATACACCATATTTTATGAAAAATAAATTTATTGTAAGAAATTTTATGTTTTCTTATAACTCACTTATGTCCGTTCCAAAACACAAGTAGCATTGAATAGGACAATGGGTGTCTTAAGGCGGACTTAGGAACCAATGCCATACTTTGCGCCACATGAATACTAAATGATTCACAAAATCTTTGATTTTACAAAATAACTTTTATTTAAATACTTCAAACACTTTGTTTTAACATAAACTGAAATCCCAAGAAAAAAAAAAACAATTAGACTTCTTCTTAGTCTTGGTTTTAATTTGTGAAAAATAAAAAGCTTTCCGTTACCTATTGTAGAATTAATTGCAATTATTACAAAAATAATTTTTCATGCCCTTCAATCCACATGTTTCGTGTGTCCATTTTTTACAAATAGCACACTTTAGCCAGTCAACATTGCTGCATAAATAAGCCCCCTTACAAACAGTGCAATAGTCATCTTTTTTGTTGTTTTTCTTAGCGGTGCTTCTCGCCTTGCGATGTAGATGGAAGATTATATGTGGAGCCATTAGAATCATCTGATTCTCGCAGTGAAAAATCTGAATCCGACGACCTTGAAGATGACTGCACGAGCGACGTCCGTTTCAGCCCGACGATACCTGTCCGATTCATTGCGAATATAACCTAAAAACATTTTAGCCAAATTCCAACTAACTAAGCATTGATAAGATTATAACTCACCGTTCCGTATGTTTTTCGAGAATATGTCACAACAAATACAAACACCAGAATTATAGTTTTAGTAACAATCGAAGTTTAAATCACTTTGCAAATATACGATATTTTTTACAAAATCCATGCGCTTCAACAACGCGTAAAAAAGTAAACAATGTACAAGCGGCCGGAATCTGTTATTATTGTGGATTTATCTGTGGCTATCAGTGGTGTCAATACCAAAAAAAAAAATATTTTCGTTCAGATATTTTCAAGATATCTATAGTGTCCGTTTCATAATGCGTCCGTTTCATTGCGTATTCCCCCTATATATTTAGTTATTAGCTATATCTGGTTGCTCTTTAATAAAATGCACCAACATACTAAATTGTTTGTTAGTTGATGTCCTAAAGCGTTAATAATTTCAATTTGATGTTTCAACCAAATAGATACGTACTTTAATTTTAGAATTTGACGCCTAATCACACTTTTCCTAAGAGGAAAACGAAAAAAAATAACGGTGCCCATTCTAGAATCTAGTTATCTTAAGTCAACTAGATTGGTCTGGATGAGATGTAACTTGAACGCGAGAACCAACTAAATTGGTCGGCAACGTCACTTATTGACTTTCGTGATTTTTTTCTTGTATAGATGTCAAATTATTTTTCTGTGTTTACAAAATATCTAGTGTCAAATTTAGCGAATTTTGCCAGAAATTTAATAAAAACATCAAATAAAGCAAGAATGAGTAATTCAGAAGACGATTAAACGCTGCGTAAGTAAATTATTATTCATATTCATTTGAAACTAAAGCTAACTTTATTTTATTATAAATAGTTCGGGCAACATCTTTTGTTATGGATGAGGTGATGACCACCAGAGACAATACTGAGACCACCAACTTCGACCGATTTCCCGTTACTTGCCTACAAGCTATATTTTCATGGGGTGGCAAACGCTAAGTGCGTTAGTATTGTTACATAGAAATTCGTATTGACAAATGTCACGCAACTTCAAAAATTCCGGCTCACCAACACACTCGCACCTTGCATATGCCACTTCCGCTGTGGCCAAAGCTGCTGACAGCGTTCATAAAATTTTGTCCGTTAAATTTGAAATTATTTATATACGTGTGGATAGTATTTTTTTTAGGAATAAGTGTACATTTGCTTAAAATATTTATGAAAAATTGTCAATGCAGAATGGTTGCATGAAAATAAAAACATTTTGAGCAAGTTTTCTTCAGTTATGAAGGAAAAATTCACACAATAAATCGATCTTAATGATATCGAAAAGAGGTAAATGCACAGCCATGTTTGTCCTAATATGTTCTAGTATATAAATCATATATTTTAGATAATTTTACTAACCAACCAAATCAAATTATTCGCCTTTTAACAATTTATAATAACTAGCCAATGGCATTCAGTAATATAAAAATGTGGAATTCCCGAACTCTTTCACATTTCCCCACGGTTGCCGCGGTTGGCAGCATTTATTTTTGTAGTTTTTGTGTGTTTTTGCATGTCACACTGATTCTTTTTTGACATAACACCGATAGGAATACAAAATGGCGAATTTGAAAAAAAATTGAGGGGCCCAGCGGCAAGAGGATTGTGAGTTGGGGGTCTCAGTATGGTTTGTCTATGATGACCACATCAATTCTATTGAGGTATCCAGCTTGTTTGAGGAGCCACAACGCAACCAAAACTGCATAGAAGAAACAATGCCGATGTACACTCCAGACGAGTTCGTTCTCATTTTCGTATGAGTCGAGGCTGGTTTGCGGTATGTAAGGCCTTATACTACCTTCTTTTCTCTTAGTAACTACGCTACTTAGGTCAGGGTACAGTTTGTGGTAAAGCAACGGCTCAACCAATAAGCCTCTTCAGCCGTTCCTTAGTCGAATGCCTTTAGGTGTGCACTTCAATTTAGTAAAGGTATTTTTCTACTTGTGAGCACAATAATAACCACCTCCTTCTACTGCTCATCCTTTGGGATTCAACATTTCTTATTACATTCTGACCGTCGATTTCGATTGTCCGAATCGACTGAAATGTCCTGCTCGTTTTCATTATCAATGAAGATAAGCCTCTCATATATATTTTTTTTTATATTTAAATCCATCCAAATGTTGTCACTTTATTCCTTCTTATTTATTACTGCAATCCATTTTTTTTTTTACGCTGGGAGGTGGTAATCTTCCAAAGACGAAACCGAGCCCGTACTCAGTAACAGTGTGGTGATTTCTACCCACTAACCCCTTCTCCCGTCTTCCCGTTTTCCCTGCGATACAACCTTATTGGTATTTCATTGTCGCAGGGCGGGGATTAGCCAGCTTTCAAATTATTGCACCTAGTAGTTAAACCAATCAGCAATTTGTCTTTCATATTTTAAAATTCATATTCTAAGTATTTGCCCATAGAGGATTTAATACTGTTTTTGTTCTATTTTTCGAGCTATGTAGCTAGTTCAAAAGGTTTTATTCTTCTTAACCTCCTAGTCATATTGCTAGTATTTAATAGTTCCTTCATTTCTGAGCTGACGTGATTGAGAAGCCCAAGTTTATGTCTATTAAAATTTGTTCTGCATGTGCATGCCCACAGCTGGGGCCCGTAGGTCCATACTGGTTTTAGAATTTGCTTATAAAGCAGTAATTTATTGTAATTTGACAAACAAGAGTATTTCCCTATAAGCCAATACATTTTACTGTAGCGCATATTTAGTTCTTCTATTTTTTTTCTTTACATGTGCTTTCCAGCGCAGTTTTGCGTCTAGTGTCATGCCTAGATATTTGGCTGTGTTTGCGTAATCTACTTCTTTATTATTTACGAATACTGGTATGTGTTGAACATTTTTATTTGTAAAATTTATATGGACCGATTTTAGGTCATTTAGTTTAATTTGCCAATTTTTTGTCCATTTTGTTATATTGTTCACTGCCTTCTGTAGTTTTTTTGTCGCTACTTCGACAGTTTCTCCCACAGCAAGTACAGGAGTATCATCTGCAAATGTTGCCACAGTTGTTTCATCATTGTTCGGCAAGTCGAAGAGATATAATACAGGACCTAACACACTTCCTTGTGGTACACCAAATTTTATTTCTCTTAATGTGGAGTAGTCATTTCCTTGTTTAATTCTAAAGAATCTCTCTAATATATAGGACTCTAAAATTTCTGAAAATTGTTTTGGCAGATGCTTTTGCAATTTATAGATCAGTCTTTTGTGCCATACTTTGTCGAAAGCTTGTGCTATATCGAGAAATATAGTAGAGCATATCTTTTTTTCTTCAAATGCTTTTTCGATTTTATCTGTTATTCTATGCACCTGATCGATCGTGGAGTTTTCATTTCTAAAACCAAATTGATGGTTTGGGATAAGCGATTTTTCAACATCTTTTCGAATAACTTGGACAATATAGGTAGTATAGATATGGGGCGATAGGAGGTGACTTCACTGGGCGGTTTGCCTGGTTTTGGTATCATAATCACCTCCGCGACTTTCCACATGCTAGGTACATACCTTATCCTGAATGCAGCATTTATGATCTGTGCTAGTTTCTTTAAGCCCTTTTTTGGGAATTGTTTTAGGATTTCCCCTGATATTAAATCAAATCCCGGGGCTTTTTTAGTACTGATGCCCTTTTTTATTTCATTGGCAATTTCTTTAGCCGTTACCGGTTGAATGTGTTTTTCCTCTTTGCACAATTCTTCGCTTTCTTGACAGTCTTTATCTTCATATGGTTGAAAGACGCCTTCAAGATATTCAGCAAATAAATTAGCTTTTTCTTGGTTTTTTTTGCCCAGTTACCTGTACTGTTTTTAACTGGTGGGATGTGAGCAATTGGCCTTTTCATTTTCTTTGTTGCCTTCCACAGTGAGTACTCGGTACTAGCATCATTTGTAAGATTGGTAAGGTATTTTTTAAGAGACTTATTTTTAAATTCTCTTATCGATCTTTTAAGCTGATTGTTTAGTGTAAGCCATTTGTAATATTAAATGTGCTTTTCATTATGTATAACTACTTTCAATTCATTAAAATGTCTCTTGGCCACCCTGTGCTCTTATTTCCCAATGTTCGTTTACATAATCAATTATATGCTTTTATATTTACATGAAGAACAATATTGTCTAACAATGCATAGTTGTAATGTCGAACGAGTGAACCACAGTTTTTATGTAAACTATCGACTTTGTTAATCGTAAACCGTAAGCTCTATTCTTTATATATATTATGATCTGCTTGTTAAGTATTCGGCGAAAGAAAGTCTGGCAGTCTGAATAAAGATATCGTTCAAACAAGACGTGTTTGAGTCGGTATATGTTTTTTTGTCAAGTTGTATTAAACGTTATTAATTTGGAAAACTACGTTACAAATATTCAGAACTAAGTGGGATTAGAGTACCTACTAGGCCAGATTTTTTTTTACGTTGTAATAATTCAATTTGCGGTTTATTTTGTTCAAATTTGATTTGGCCTAGTAATTATTGTTGCAATGGATGCGAGTACTCGTGCTGCTAATTTTTTGCAAAGTGCAACTGTACCCAAATTGAAAAACAAACTGGCGGAGATCGGTTTGTCCACGAATGGAATTAAAGCTACGTTGAAGGTACGTCTGGGTGAGGGGATAGCTCTACTTGATGATGGTCAATTGGAAGAGTTTTTCCCGCTTGATGTTCTTGGTGGCATTGATAGCGATGAAAATGCCGCAGATTTGGAAGAGGAGGAAATTATTATTTCTCAGAGGCTAGAGAAGTTGCGTGAAATGGTTAAACAGAAAGAAGAAATTATTTCACTTCAAAAAAGATTAGCCGAGTTGAATAATCCAGTAAAAGAGATCCAATCTTCGAGTACGTTTCGTGATGTTGAAGATGAAATGCCAACGTTTTCTGGAGATGATAATTATCGTGTTACCAAGTGGATCAGCAGCTTTGAGGATGCAAAACTGTTGTACAAATTCAGTGAGTCAGAAAGCTTCGTTTATGCCAAGAGATTGCTGAAGGGAACAGCAAAGTTGTTTCTGAGATCTACGTCATGTCGTTCTTGGAGTGAGTTGAAATCAGCCTTGCTCACAGAGTTTCATGAGCACGCTACAGCTACGGACGTTCACAATATGTTGCGAGGTCGTAAGAAGCGGAAGGATGAAACATTTCAACAATATGTGCTCACGATGCAGGAGATAGCATCCCTAGCAGACATCGAAGAACAGGACGTCATAACCTACGTCATCAAGGGAATTCCAGATTCGATTTTCAGCAAACAAATTTTATTGACTGCAAATAACATTGCCGAACTAAAGATCATTTTATGAAAATATGAGAAGATGAAATGTGATCTGCAACCATCTACACCGCTCTATAATAAGACATCCCCTCAACCGAGAAGTACATCAAGCACGAGTAGTAAGGTTACTGCCAGGTGCTTTAATTGTAATGAACTAGGCCATATATCAACCACTGCCCAAAGCCCCGAAGAGAAAAAGGTTCCTGTTTTCGCTGTGGACAAAAGGGACATGTTGTAAAGGATTGTCCACAATCGACATCAGTTCTTATGGTTCAGTATACTGAACTTCAAACAGAAAACCAAATGTCTTCCATTCTGCCTGATTTGCATGGTGTTTTTGAATACGGATTTCAAGAAGATGACTCTGGAGCTGTCCGCTTATCAATGCATGTGATGACGATGATAGATACTGGAATCTCCAATGCATAACTATGTAGGTATCAACAATTCTAAGTTAATCATGTTAGGAAATGTATTTTGTAATGTTAGGGTTAATAATAGTTATCTCAATTTATGTTTATTTGTTGTAAAAAATGATACAATGCAGAGTGCGATAGTGCTAGGACGAGACTTTTTAAAAAAAAGTAATATAAAACTTTCTGTAGGAGAAGAAGAAATAGATATAATTGAAAAGAATGATATAAACGACTCGCTTTGTGAAGAATTTGTAAAAGAAATTTTAAGTATTGATACATCAGATAATTGCGACAAATCGGTTTGTCTTAAAATTAATGAAAGCTTAAATTATGGTGACAAAGAATTAGTTAGAAGTTTGATTACGCGAAGTTTTTCCACAAATGACCAATTTTCAGACGATTTTGAAATGGAAATAGTTTTGACGAATGAGAACAGTGTTTTCAATTGCGTGCCTCGACGATTGCCTTACGCTCATAAGTTGGAGCTACAAACAATTTTAGACGATTTATTAAAGAACAATATTATTCGTGAAAGCAATTCACCTTTTGCCTCGCCAATTGTCTTAGCAAAGAAAAAGACAGGCGAATTGCGTCTTTGCATAGATTTTCGTCAGCTAAACAAAGTGACAGTAAAAGACAATTTTGCTATTCCTCTAATTGAAGATCATTTGGACAGATTACGTGGCAAGAAGTATTTTTCGCTCTTTGACTTAAAAAGTGGACTTCACCACGTTAAGACGGCTGACGGTTCTGTCAAATTTACTTCCTTTATAACACCCTTAGGACAATTTGAATATCTACGCATGCCCTTCGGGCTTAAAAATGCGCCGTCTGTTTTTCGCGGTACATAAATATGCTATTCAAAGATCTTATAAGTTCAGGAAAATTACTTGTTTACATTGATGATTTGCTTGTTGCAATGGAATCCAAGGATGAACATTTTCAAATTTTAGGAGCGGTTATGGATGTTGTTATGAACCACAATTTGCAATTACGTTATGATAAGTGTCTTTTTATGTTTGATAAGATTACTTACTTAGGGTATGAAGTTTCCGCTAACGGTATAGGACCGAATTTGAATGGCTTAAAGGCCATGGCTGAATTTCCTATACCAACAAATATAAAGAGCTTGCACTCATTTTTGGGCTTAGCATCATATTTTAGGAAATTCATAAAGGACTTCTCAACCTTTTCTAAACCGTTGTATGATGTTCTAAAGAAAGACGCCAAATTTAGTTTTGGTGAAAACGAGCTAGTAGTTTTTGAGTCGTTGAAGCAAAAGTTGTTAAATGCGCCACTGCTCTGTATTTACAGTCCAAATGCTGAAACAGAATTGCACTGTGATGCAAGCAGTTTAGGATTTGGTGCAGTCTTGGTACAGCGACAAGACGACAAACAATTTCATCCGATTTTCTTTTATTCAAAACGCGCTACTGCTCAAGAATCAATGTACCACTCTTATGAACTAGAGACTTTGGCAATTATATCCGCCCTAAGAAGATTTCGAATTTACCTTACTGGTATCCGATTTAAAATAATAACGGATTGTAAGACACTGACCCTTACTCTAAATAAAAAATTAATAAATCCGCGAATCTCACGGTGGGCTTTAGAGCTCCAAGATTACGACTATGTTATTGAACATAGAGATGGTCAGAGGATGAGACATGTCGACGCTCTGAGCAGGTGTCATAATATTTTGATCGTTGAGCCTGACGCCTTTGAGTATGTTCTTGCTGCATCACAGCAAAGAGATCCTATAGTAAAGAAACTAGTCAAAATGTTGGAAGAAAGAGAAAGTCCTGCCTACGAGCTTGTTAACGGGTTGGTATATCGTAAAATGGATAAAAAGGTTTATTTTTATGTTCCATCTCAAATGGAGAGAAGTGTTATACAAACACATCATGACGCATTATGTCATGTTGGAGTTGATAAGTGTTATCATTTTCTGAGGAAAACATATTGGTTCCCTTGCATGAAAGTTAAGATAAAAAACTATATTAGTAACTGCTTAAAGTGTGTACATTTCTCTCCACCTTATGGTAAAAAGGAGGCAATTTTGCATAGCATTCCAAAAGGTGATAAACCTTTTGACACCATTCACGTTGACCAGTATGGTCCATTACCATCATCCGTACGAAATTTTAAGAAACATATATTTCTAGTTGTTGATGGATTTTCAAAGTACACTAAACTGTTTGCTGTTAAGAGTACAAGCACAAAAGAAGTAATCCAGTGTCTGGAAACATATTTTTCGACTTACAGTACACCAAATCGTTTAATTTCAGATAGAGGTAGTTGCTTTACGTCCGAAGAATTTGCCTTATTTTGCGGAAAATATTGTGTCCAACATATTAAGGTTGCCACAAGTTCACCACAGTCTAACGGACAGGTGGAACGTGTAAACCGGTGTATTACTCCAATGTTAGCCAAGGAAAGTGAAATCGAACCTCGTGATTGGACAAAACATTTGATGAAAGTGGAATTCGCATTGAATAACACTATTAACAAAAGCACAGGTTTTAGTCCAAGCATTTTGCTTTTCGGCGTAGCGCAAAAGGGAATTGTTAACGATAAAATTAAAGAATATTTAGAACAAAACGTAATTATTGAAGAATTGAGAAATTTAGAATCGTTCAGGCAACAAGCAAGTGAAAAAACTGTTCATAGTCAGGAATTGAATAAGATCTATTATGACAAACACCATAAGAAACCACGTGAATATAATGTTGGTGATTTTGTGATGGTCAAAAACGTTGTAACTACTCCGGGTATAAACAAAAAACTTCTAGCTAAATATATTTAAAGGGCCATATGAAATAATGAAAAAATTGCAAAATGATCGTTATATCATAAAAGATCTAGAAAACCTTCAGATTTCTCGTGTTCCTTATGAGGGAGTTGTGTGTCCCGAAAATATGAAGCCGTACGTTTTATCTTGAATAAACATGTTATATTGCTCCAATGTATCAATACTTATTATTGTCTTAATATGTAATCCCTATTTTATTATATATTATTGTTTAATTTTTATTTATAATCATAGATATGAAAAGAAAATGTAATCTTATCCCATGTCTTATTGTAAGCCTATATGTATAAAATATCAATATGTGGTTAATGTACTTTGCTTGCATTCGATATTAAATCGAGGACGATTTATATTTAGGATGGTCGAGTTGTAAGACATTTGTAATATTAAATGTGCTTTTCATTATGTATAACTACTTTCAATTCATTAAAATGTCTCTTGGCCACCCTGTGCTCTTATTTCCCAATGTTCGTTTACATAATCAATTATATGCTTTTATATTTACATGAAGAACAATATTGTCTAACAATGCATAGTTGTAATGTCGAACGAGTGAACCACAGTTTTTATGTAAACTATCGACTTTGTTAATCGTAAACCGTAAGCTCTATTCTTTATATATATTATGATCTGCTTGTTAAGTATTCGGCGAAAGAAAGTCTGGCAGTCTGAATAAAGATATCGTTCAAACAAGACGTGTTTGAGTCGGTATATGTTTTTTTGTCAAGTTGTATTAAACGTTATTAATTTGGAAAACTACGTTACAAATATTCAGAACTAAGTGGGATTAGAGTACCTACTAGGCCAGATTTTTTTTTACGTTGTAATAATTCAATTTGCGGTTTATTTTGTTCAAATTTGATTTGGCCTAGTAATTATTGTTGCAATGGATGCGAGTACTCGTGCTGCTAATTTTTTGCAAAGTGCAACTGTACCCAAATTGAAAAACAAACTGGCGGAGTTCGGTTTGTCCACGAATGGAATTAAAGCTACGTTGAAGGTACGTCTGGGTGAGGGGATAGCTCTACTTGATGATGGTCAATTGGAAGAGTTTTTCCCGCTTGATGTTCTTGGTGGCATTGATAGCGATGAAAATGCCGCAGATTTGGAAGAGGAGGAAATTATTATTTCTCAGAGGCTAGAGAAGTTGCGTGAAATGGTTAAACAGAAAGAAGAAATTATTTCACTTCAAAAAAGATTAGCCGAGTTGAATAATCCAGTAAAAGAGATCCAATCTTCGAGTACGTTTCGTGATGTTGAAGATGAAATGCCAACGTTTTCTGGAGATGATAATTATCGTGTTACCAAGTGGATCAGCAGCTTTGAGGATGCAAAACTGTTGTACAAATTCAGTGAGTCAGAAAGCTTCGTTTATGCCAAGAGATTGCTGAAGGGAACAGCAAAGTTGTTTCTGAGATCTACGTCATGTCGTTCTTGGAGTGAGTTGAAATCAGCCTTGCTCACAGAGTTTCATGAGCACGCTACAGCTACGGACGTTCACAATATGTTGCGAGGTCGTAAGAAGCGGAAGGATGAAACATTTCAACAATATGTGCTCACGATGCAGGAGATAGCATCCCTAGCAGACATCGAAGAACAGGACGTCATAACCTACGTCATCAAGGGAATTCCAGATTCGATTTTCAGCAAACAAATTTTATTGACTGCAAATAACATTGCCGAACTAAAGATCATTTTATGAAAATATGAGAAGATGAAATGTGATCTGCAACCATCTACACCGCTCTATAATAAGACATCCCCTCAACCGAGAAGTACATCAAGCACGAGTAGTAAGGTTACTGCCAGGTGCTTTAATTGTAATGAACTAGGCCATATATCAACCACTGCCCAAAGCCCCGAAGAGAAAAAGGTTCCTGTTTTCGCTGTGGACAAAAGGGACATGTTGTAAAGGATTGTCCACAATCGACATCAGTTCTTATGGTTCAGTATACTGAACTTCAAACAGAAAACCAAATGTCTTCCATTCTGCCTGATTTGCATGGTGTTTTTGAATACGGATTTCAAGAAGATGACTCTGGAGCTGTCCGCTTATCAATGCATGTGATGACGATGATAGATACTGGAATCTCCAATGCATAACTATGTAGGTATCAACAATTCTAAGTTAATCATGTTAGGAAATGTATTTTGTAATGTTAGGGTTAATAATAGTTATCTCAATTTATGTTTATTTGTTGTAAAAAATGATACAATGCAGAGTGCGATAGTGCTAGGACGAGACTTTTTAAAAAAAAGTAATATAAAACTTTCTGTAGGAGAAGAAGAAATAGATATAATTGAAAAGAATGATATAAACGACTCGCTTTGTGAAGAATTTGTAAAAGAAATTTTAAGTATTGATACATCAGATAATTGCGACAAATCGGTTTGTCTTAAAATTAATGAAAGCTTAAATTATGGTGACAAAGAATTAGTTAGAAGTTTGATTACGCGAAGTTTTTCCACAAATGACCAATTTTCAGACGATTTTGAAATGGAAATAGTTTTGACGAATGAGAACAGTGTTTTCAATTGCGTGCCTCGACGATTGCCTTACGCTCATAAGTTGGAGCTACAAACAATTTTAGACGATTTATTAAAGAACAATATTATTCGTGAAAGCAATTCACCTTTTGCCTCGCCAATTGTCTTAGCAAAGAAAAAGACAGGCGAATTGCGTCTTTGCATAGATTTTCGTCAGCTAAACAAAGTGACAGTAAAAGACAATTTTGCTATTCCTCTAATTGAAGATCATTTGGACAGATTACGTGGCAAGAAGTATTTTTCGCTCTTTGACTTAAAAAGTGGACTTCACCACGTTAAGACGGCTGACGGTTCTGTCAAATTTACTTCCTTTATAACACCCTTAGGACAATTTGAATATCTACGCATGCCCTTCGGGCTTAAAAATGCGCCGTCTGTTTTTCGCGGTACATAAATATGCTATTCAAAGATCTTATAAGTTCAGGAAAATTACTTGTTTACATTGATGATTTGCTTGTTGCAATGGAATCCAAGGATGAACATTTTCAAATTTTAGGAGCGGTTATGGATGTTGTTATGAACCACAATTTGCAATTACGTTATGATAAGTGTCTTTTTATGTTTGATAAGATTACTTACTTAGGGTATGAAGTTTCCGCTAACGGTATAGGACCGAATTTGAATGGCTTAAAGGCCATGGCTGAATTTCCTATACCAACAAATATAAAGAGCTTGCACTCATTTTTGGGCTTAGCATCATATTTTAGGAAATTCATAAAGGACTTCTCAACCTTTTCTAAACCGTTGTATGATGTTCTAAAGAAAGACGCCAAATTTAGTTTTGGTGAAAACGAGCTAGTAGTTTTTGAGTCGTTGAAGCAAAAGTTGTTAAATGCGCCACTGCTCTGTATTTACAGTCCAAATGCTGAAACAGAATTGCACTGTGATGCAAGCAGTTTAGGATTTGGTGCAGTCTTGGTACAGCGACAAGACGACAAACAATTTCATCCGATTTTCTTTTATTCAAAACGCGCTACTGCTCAAGAATCAATGTACCACTCTTATGAACTAGAGACTTTGGCAATTATATCCGCCCTAAGAAGATTTCGAATTTACCTTACTGGTATCCGATTTAAAATAATAACGGATTGTAAGACACTGACCCTTACTCTAAATAAAAAATTAATAAATCCGCGAATCTCACGGTGGGCTTTAGAGCTCCAAGATTACGACTATGTTATTGAACATAGAGATGGTCAGAGGATGAGACATGTCGACGCTCTGAGCAGGTGTCATAATATTTTGATCGTTGAGCCTGACGCCTTTGAGTATGTTCTTGCTGCATCACAGCAAAGAGATCCTATAGTAAAGAAACTAGTCAAAATGTTGGAAGAAAGAGAAAGTCCTGCCTACGAGCTTGTTAACGGGTTGGTATATCGTAAAATGGATAAAAAGGTTTATTTTTATGTTCCATCTCAAATGGAGAGAAGTGTTATACAAACACATCATGACGCATTATGTCATGTTGGAGTTGATAAGTGTTATCATTTTCTGAGGAAAACATATTGGTTCCCTTGCATGAAAGTTAAGATAAAAAACTATATTAGTAACTGCTTAAAGTGTGTACATTTCTCTCCACCTTATGGTAAAAAGGAGGCAATTTTGCATAGCATTCCAAAAGGTGATAAACCTTTTGACACCATTCACGTTGACCAGTATGGTCCATTACCATCATCCGTACGAAATTTTAAGAAACATATATTTCTAGTTGTTGATGGATTTTCAAAGTACACTAAACTGTTTGCTGTTAAGAGTACAAGCACAAAAGAAGTAATCCAGTGTCTGGAAACATATTTTTCGACTTACAGTACACCAAATCGTTTAATTTCAGATAGAGGTAGTTGCTTTACGTCCGAAGAATTTGCCTTATTTTGCGGAAAATATTGTGTCCAACATATTAAGGTTGCCACAAGTTCACCACAGTCTAACGGACAGGTGGAACGTGTAAACCGGTGTATTACTCCAATGTTAGCCAAGGAAAGTGAAATCGAACCTCGTGATTGGACAAAACATTTGATGAAAGTGGAATTCGCATTGAATAACACTATTAACAAAAGCACAGGTTTTAGTCCAAGCATTTTGCTTTTCGGCGTAGCGCAAAAGGGAATTGTTAACGATAAAATTAAAGAATATTTAGAACAAAACGTAATTATTGAAGAATTGAGAAATTTAGAATCGTTCAGGCAACAAGCAAGTGAAAAAACTGTTCATAGTCAGGAATTGAATAAGATCTATTATGACAAACACCATAAGAAACCACGTGAATATAATGTTGGTGATTTTGTGATGGTCAAAAACGTTGTAACTACTCCGGGTATAAACAAAAAACTTCTAGCTAAATATATTTAAAGGGCCATATGAAATAATGAAAAAATTGCAAAATGATCGTTATATCATAAAAGATCTAGAAAACCTTCAGATTTCTCGTGTTCCTTATGAGGGAGTTGTGTGTCCCGAAAATATGAAGCCGTACGTTTTATCTTGAATAAACATGTTATATTGCTCCAATGTATCAATACTTATTATTGTCTTAATATGTAATCCCTATTTTATTATATATTATTGTTTAATTTTTATTTATAATCATAGATATGAAAAGAAAATGTAATCTTATCCCATGTCTTATTGTAAGCCTATATGTATAAAATATCAATATGTGGTTAATGTACTTTGCTTGCATTCGATATTAAATCGAGGACGATTTATATTTAGGATGGTCGAGTTGTAAGACATTTGTAATATTAAATGTGCTTTTCATTATGTATAACTACTTTCAATTCATTAAAATGTCTCTTGGCCACCCTGTGCTCTTATTTCCCAATGTTCGTTTACATAATCAATTATATGCTTTTATATTTACATGAAGAACAATATTGTCTAACAATGCATAGTTGTAATGTCGAACGAGTGAACCACAGTTTTTATGTAAACTATCGACTTTGTTAATCGTAAACCGTAAGCTCTATTCTTTATATATATTATGATCTGCTTGTTAAGTATTCGGCGAAAGAAAGTCTGGCAGTCCGAATAAAGATATCGTTCAAACAAGACGTGTTTGAGTCGGTATATGTTTTTTTGTCAAGTTGTATTAAACGTTATTAATTTGGAAAACTACGTTTCATTAGGTTATTCAGTATTGTTTTGTCTCTGGGCGCCCTTGTTTGTTGCCAACGTTTTCTAGCTCGCCTCTTTTCCGTAATTATATCACATATTACTTTTGGATACGAGTTTTGTTGGATTTTAGTTTTCGTTTTAGGTGTTGCAGCCCATGTAGCTCTTTGGATATTGACAGTTAATATTTGAACAGCATCTTCTAATTGATCTTCTGCTTCAATTGTTTCTAAGAGCTGAATACTATCCTCTAGACGCTGCCTGAAGTAGCTCCAGTCAGTCAGCTTATTTCCTAGCCTTGCGCTATTTTCTTTAATAGTGATTTTATCGCCAAGTGTTAAAAGTATTGTGGAATGATCTGAGTCAAGATCTGGCCCTTCTTCTACCTTTATATTGTTAGACGAGATATTCTTTGTTACGAAGAAGTCGACAAGATCAGGGATTTTGTTTCTGTCTGTTGGCCAATACGTAGGTTTTCCCGTTGAGTGATACTTGCCGCTAATTTCGTTTATTGCTTCATAAAGTTCTCTTCCCCTTGTATTTGTCAATCTAGATCCCCAATACTTGTTTTTGGCATTAAAATCTCCCCCCTTTACTTAATAAAAAAGAAAAAAGTTATAATAATATTTTTAACTTATAGGATCTTTTGGAGAAAGAAGGAAAAGCTAAGCGAATAGCGGACATTGAAAAGAAACTCCTTTTTACAGCAGGCGATCGTTCTAACTACTCGAAAAGCGCTGCGTGTAGCATTTTGCGAAATGTTAGATGTCATCGGAGCTTTTTTACAGGAGCCTATGTAAAATGGCCTTCCAGACATAAATATGAAGAGATATTCTTAATAAGTAATTGAACAATTAAATACAATTCAAAGTAGCGGTGGCTAAATACCTGGCATCATTGGAGCCATAGACGGTTGTCATATTGAAGTAAAACAGCCCGTAGCAAACACCACAGATTACTACAACCGGAAAAGCACTCGCTCAGTAATATTGCAAGGTTATTTTACATATGATATCTAGTCAACGATAAAATAGTAAATTGGTTTATTTCCTATGCGGCATATACACTCGTCAGAAACTCTTCAAGCACGCAAGAGTATATTAGTAAATTATATTTGACGTTACATATACACATATCAAGCATTAGGCTTTAATCATTCATTATACCCCCCACAGGAAGGTATATTCACTTTGTCATTACATTTGTAACGCCAAGAAAGAGTCGCTGGAGACCTCATAAAGTATATATATTCTAAATCAGGTTCACATTCTGAATCGATTTAGCCATGTCCGTCTGTCTGTTTGTGTCAACCTTCATTAAAAAATGAATGCATTTCCCTATCCCAATCATCATGCCTCTCCTTTGCCTGGTTTCCTCCAACATAGCCTTGGCAGTTTCCAATTTGTTTCTTTCGATTGCCATCAATTCCTCCCTGGCAGTACCTACTGTTATTATTGCGGCGATATCGAGGAGAAATATCGTCTGCGTCACCTTCATCATCCAACGCCGCCGACGAACTGATTGGCCTACAGGAAGCTGGTGTTGTTAGTATCAAACTCGATACTACGGGCGCATCAGCTATGTCGAGCTCATATTCACATATGGAGCACATTTGCTCCATTAATGGCCCACACATACGCCCGCGCCTTGACCTCTTCTTGGCATTGTTGGTATCCTTGATTTTGTTTTAAGTGGTGCGCAGATTTGCCAATTTTTTTTCAAGTGTGGCGAAGCTGAATGCGAACACTTGAAGTATGGATCCTGTTGAAAGCACCTCCATGTCTAAGATGTAGGCACCTTCTGGTGTTAGCTTGTGCTAAGTAAAAAGCTCCAAAAGAATGGACTAGAGTATCTACAAACTTGCCCTATCGCATGAATTCGAGTTGCATTCGCTTACATTCGCTTAGTTTGCGCGAGTGAAAAGCGCTTACGCGTCCTTCATTTCTTTGCTTTGCCCTAATGTTGTCGTTTTTATTTGTTTACCTTTCGGCTTTAGTGGTGCTTAACCTGAGGCTTTTTTTCTTTAGGCTCCGGTTCACATTTATTTATTTCATTAACCAAGCGGTTGATGATGCAAATAAATTTAGCCATCTACCAACATTGATTGTTTAAGTTTTAAGGAATCTTAAAGAACATTTCGAGGAATGGATTCAATTTTTGCTTCTGTCCTTTCTCCTCCGCTGTAAGTTGTTGTTTGTTTTGTTAGATCCCCTTCAAAAACTTAATCTTTATCTGCCGTGTGCGTAGTAGCCACAAGATGCCAGTGAGGTTATGTTAAATATATCGATCGATTAGGAAGGTAACACCGTGACCTTTACATTGAGCTTTCTTACATCGTTAGCTTGTAAACGATTTCAACAGGAATCGGGATGATAAGCTTAGAATAAAAACTTCAAAACCGAGCTCCATCAATCAGTTATTTGCATACTGAATATAACATCTGGGTGCACTCATTTATTTCTTGCAAAATGGAACACAGCGACTACCTACAGGCACAGCATTAATCATCGTGCACACACAATGACCTCATATCGAGCTAAACCTCAAGGGAATGATTCCCTAATCCCTGCCATATTCGAAAGATGCGGCGCGTCTGAAAACAATTTATTCCTCCCACACTCAGTCTAAGTGCACTTTCTGATTTTTCGTTCATCCTCATCCAGCAGTCGAATGGAACGTTTGATTCAAAGCAATGAATTTTCCACACGCCTGCTGATGCCTGATGTCTTCTTGGGTCTTGTGCAAACTCCATGGCCTTGTAAAAAAAAGAAGCTTTTAAGATTTCGCACAACTGACAATCGAAGAAAAGAAAATAATTTTTTTTCTGCCCCCCTGGTACTACTTCAATAGATTGAACTTTCCCTCTACTTCTAATGGATGATGGGGGCTCGACGAAGCGCTTTGCGTTAAGCTACAACTTCGAAAAAACTTGCAATTTGTTGATCGTTGGGAAGACAATTTTATTCAATTTCAAATCGCATTAAAGAAAGATTTATACGGGCTATTATACAGATAGCTATTCTTTATTAATTCAATTCATGCTGGTTTTAACACTATAAGTGTTCATAGATGTGAGTGAACTTTGTGTTTATTTTGGAATTCATGCCAATATGCATAATATTGTTTTACCAAAATTTTGTTTCAAATAAAACAACTTGTTTAAGATTAGTAATTGATTTGGAATTGCCCTACTGAGCTAGAGGTTGAGGTTCAGAAAAAATCGGAATGTTTAACAGTTCGGAAAATCATCTCAATTCTAAAACTGAAACTGAAATCCAATGGTTGTGAGAGGTTGGGCCAATGACATGCACTCACTGCAAAATATGACCTTCACGATTTTAGGGCTACTGGTGCTATCCTGCGCTGCCCCTGAACAAAGAAGGAGTCCGAGCAGAGAAATGAGCCTCCGCATAAAATACACAAAAACGGAATTCATAACGAAACACCTTTTCATATTTTTGCATTCTTCTTCGCTCAATAAATAATAAAATCTTACTTAAACTGATGAAGGGTAAAAAAGGTAACGGTAACACAACTTATGTAAATAATACCAGGGGCCTGTTTCATAGATCATACATCATATACATCACATACAACATACATTAAAACTATTTTGATACATAACATACAATTTTCTGTTTATAGATTTCATGGGAAGTATTGTGTGAAATATTATTTTGTTGTATGTGATGTATTATTTTGGCATTTCATATTAGTGAGTTTATTTTTCCTTTAAACACATATGTTGAATGGATATTGAAATAATAGTGGTTTATATATATAAAACTATTTTATTTAAATAGGTTACATAAATCAATAATATCTGAAAATCGATGTAATTTTTGGTGAAGAATATTTACTTTTTGGTGGTGTGGAATATCGTATAAGCATTGTTAGATGCACAAGAACATTTGTAGAACGAATAAATTTTAACTTGAATGATCCTTATTTCGTGGATAAATTTAGGATGCCCCCAACGTGTGTTCAATTTTTGTTGGAGCGTTTCGGTTCGTTTATTGCACATCCAACATATTCCAATGAAGCTTTAACACCATTGCAACAAATATTGGTAACACTTCATTGGCTTGACAAAGTGTGCCAATATCATAGTACCGGCACGATGAATGGGGTTTCAAAAGCTATCTATGAAATAGAAAAAAAAATTCTTTACTATTGGGTAGCGAACCAAAAGAAAAATAAGTTAATATTTAAAATAAATACTTTACCTCGTCTCCTACAATTGCCAGTACTACTTTATAATTTTCAAGTAGGTCTTAAATGGTAGCTCCACCTACTCCTGTCTTCTTCATACGATTAACTTTCGTCTGTAATTTTAATTAAAATAAGTTAATTATCGTCATATAGTTTAAAATAAAAAAAATTGTAGCTTACCACTGATGTACGTCGCCAATTCTGTCATGTTGTTCTCCTGAATTTTTCCTCGTCACATCAAAGCTTATCGCCAAACGAACCACTTTTTCCCATCCGTCTGTGATGTTGGTTTTCTTTGTGGTAGTGCCCATAAATTTTGCCATAAAGTAACGCATTTTGGGCAAGAATTTCTTGGAGCACTAGCAGTTGTAGCTCTTTCTCCGACTTATTTAGAAACTCAAACTTGAAAGCATATTGTTATATTTAAATAAGGAGTATAATTACCTTTTTGTTTATTAGTACCCATTTCTTTTTAATTTCAAATTTATATTTATGACTTACAGCAAAACGGATTGCTGTATGAAATGTATGATGAATTTAAACTTTGTTGTATCAAAACAATGTATGATAAAATTCTATGAAACAGAATCATACATTATTCCAATAATTCCAGTCGATTCATCTCACATACATTAATGTATGACTGTTTGAGGATCATGCAACATTTCAATTATGTAATGTATGATCTATGAAACAGGCCGCAGGTCAAAGGACATACATAGATTTCGAGAGATATTCGAATGAGACCACAATTGTCGGGTCTCTTTTCATCTCTCTGGTTGGTTGGGTTGGTCATCTCTCTACTACTATTAATCCTACCCAGAGAGATTCTTTGGATTTATAAAGATTTCTTCCTTATTTGTGTTTAATTCCTAATGTAAATGCTAGCATCTGTTTATGGGAGATATATTCATCCACTGGGTATTGATCCAATGATGTCCCAATATCCTCATTGGGCTGCCAGCCAAGTCCAAGGATGGTGAATGTGTTGCTGCTTTTGCTGCAAATTTAATGGTGTCAACGTGCTGGAAAGTATGAAGTATAGTTCCACTAGATCAGATCGACGTCAATTCAGGCAGAACGAACCCATCGACCGATAAGTGAGAGTAGTTGTATCGAGTGAGGAGTTGTTTAGATACACCATCCTTTTGTAGGAGTAAATCCTGCTTCTTTTGAAGACAATCCCATGATGATCTTTATCAAGAGCGCTTTTCTTGGAAGATCTAACTTTTGTGCAAATGACTCAGCCACAAACGAAGACTGTGACTCCGTGTCCCAAGAGAACTCGACAATCGAAAAGCTGTCGCGGAATGTTTTCAAGATTTTATATTTAGGAGTTGAGGAGCTGTATAGCAGAATTGAAAGGAGTCACCGAAAAATAAGACAGGTATGAGGCAGATTATGTCGAAAGTGATCCTCAAGCTAACACAGAAGCAGGACTTGTATTATGTGAAGTTAATGATGAGGCAGTGTCTCTCAAATCGTCTCGTTACCCCCCTACATATGCGACTACGGAACAATGACTGACACCAAGTCACCAATTCACCGATTTTGTTTTTGATAAAATTTAATATTAAATCAAAACAAAATACTTACAGCGTTAATTTAGTTTTTTTTTTAACAAAAACAATATCGCCTAAATGCCGTCCATTTTTCCAACTCTTAAATTTGTGAACATGCAACAGCAAAGCAATGGCAAAAGCTCAACCTCGGATATTTTTTTGTAGGGCCTGAATTGTTCGGGGATTGCTGCTGTAAGCCCTCGACTTAAAGTCAGTGATGCCAGACTACAAGATATTTATTTGTTTTAATATTGTTGGGCTCGAAAATATGTACATGTACAAGGCTTTTTACCGCAAATACATCAAATTTCAAGATTTTTAATATCAATAATTTTCTAAATCTAACAGTAAAACACCCTTTTCTATTGAGTAAACACGTTTTCTATTAATTCAACTATTATTTATAATGTGGGCCGAACAGAGCCACTGCACAAATTGTGTTTTACTAACGTTTCCATCAACTCTAAAGTAACGGAAATATTTGTCGTATGTACCTTATGTGGTATTCCGACTTCAGATTCGCTCTCAAGTTTCAGATTTCGTGTGTTTAATCAAACATAAAAACGTGTAGCCTTCGACTCTTTTCGAAGCCATTTCCATTCACTGGTTAAATGTACTATTAAAACATTTGAAATTTGCACACAGATTGATTTCTTAACATTATTGTACATAAATAACAAAACTAGATCCACCCTATGCAATACGATTCTTTGCAGTTGAAAAATTGAAACTCCATAAGTTGTCAAACTCAAATGCACTACTTGCATTGGTAAATCTGAAGTGACTCTGAGAAAAAATCCAGATTCACTGCAAATTAAGTTTCTTTTTTCAAAAGAACGTGCAGATATTTTTTCTTTAATCCAGTTTTTTTTTTCGAACTTAAGCGATTATCGAATTCTTCAGATTTTCATAGATTATTCCGTAGAAGCCCGAATTCGTAAGCGAAGTTCGAAGTTATAAGTAATTGTTTGAGCAAAATACGCGAATTGTTAACACTTAAATGCTTTAGAGAGAAGGAAATAATATATTTACGATATAGGTAGATATTTGTCACAAACCAAAATTCCACGTTTCATATAAAACGTTGTCAAGTTTCTGGTCACGCAGGCTGTCGCAGCGCACTCTCACGAGTGACTACCGAATGGCCGAATTTTTGTGACGTCAGCTTGTCAAAATTTGCCACGAAAAATGACACGTATAGCCGTAGCTTTAGTTTTTTTTTATACAAATATTAATGGGGAAGTTCGGATACTTAGTTCAAGGAAAACGTCAACTAGATTTTTGTTGGGACTAGGTATATGAACGCGTTGACTTACCTGAATTTGTTTGTACTCTCGCGGTTTATTCTTAATTTTGACACTTCGAAATGTCAACTGAATACGCAGGCAACATTTTCTTGACATAATTTTGAACGCATTTATCACAGTTTTTGAAATACATATTTAGTGCAACGTTACAAAGTAGCAACAAATTCACAACCTGAATAGGTTACGTAAGGGAAAACTCGACTGGAATTTCTATTTTTGAACAGGAATTATTGGAAGTTGTCAGTCTCGGTACCAATTAGACATTTTCAGAGTCCGCCTTTATTGCTACACAATATCTCTTACGGGATTTTCGATCACCACATACTACGGCTCTTTTACTGGTTCAATATCAGTACACCTTGTTTTGATAACTGGTGGACTGCATACCATAAACCAAGGACTAAATAGCAGAGACAAATCATACTGACACCCCCAACTCGCAATCCTCTTGCCGCTGGCCCCTCCTTTTTTTCATTTTTCGCCATCTTGCTTTCCTATCGGTGCTATGTTGATAAGAATCCGTGCGACGGCCAACCGTGGGGAATTGTGAAAGAGTTCGGGATAGCATTACTGAATGCTATTGGTAAGTTAATATATATTTTTTAAAGACGAATAGTTTGATTTGATGTTTAACAAAACTATCTAAAGGAGAAGTTTTATACACTTGCAGCCATATGTATTAGATTCCCTTACGACGCCTCAACGATGTTGTTTAGATAAACATCACGTAAAAATGTACGCAGCCTCTATGTGGCTTTGTTGAAACTGACCGTTTACGCAAGGTTGGAGTCTAAATAAGTATGAAAAACTATTACAAAAAACCGAAATCTCTTACTTTTCCCCCGCGGAATAATATCAGCTGTTTCTGTGAAATAAAACTGACATCTCTCTTGTGAGATTTATTTTGTTTGTAAACAAAAATGGAGCAGCAAAAAATAAAAAGAAAACGGTCGGAAAATTTGATTTGATGAAAATTTGACAAGGTGATGAATTGAATATTAAATTAAGTCGATCATATCAATGTCGTTAACAAAATTCAGGAAGCCGAATGGCATTTTAAAGCAAATGTACACTTATTATTGAAACAAAAAAATATTATTCGCAGGTAACGAACAATAATCAAGTTAAACGGATTACATTCTATGAGCGCTGACAGCAACTTTGCTCAAAGTGGCATAATGCAAGGTGCGAGTGTGTTCGTGAGTCGAAATTTTTGAAGAAACGTGACATTTGTCAATACGAATTACTATGTAACAATACTAGCGCACTTAGCATTTGACACCCCATAAAAATATAGCTTGTAGGCAAGTAACGGGAAATCGGCCGAAGTTGGAGGTCTCACTATGATTCGTATCTGCTAAATAGACTGAAAGCTTCAGCCAAAAAAAGGCATTGCTTACAAGCTTAATTTTACCTTGGATGTAGCCCAGTTTGAATTCATGTATTTGTGCCATGTTAATCAAAGAGAGGCTCACGCATACTTAAAAAAAAAAACCTACACTTCCGGTTTAAACCGCATGTCAGTAGCCTGAGGTGGATTCTCATTTCAATATCGAGTGTGGGGCTGTGTTGTAAATAATAGTTTTTCTTAGTCCCAAGTTGAAAATTTTCGCTACATTTTCATATAAATAGTTGTTCGATTTTCTTATTTCCTTGTAGCAAGTGAAACGTGTTATATATGTAGCTAGATACCATGCACTAAAAATCAATTCTAAACAGAGGAATTTGTTCCAAAACAAAAAAAAAATTTTATAGAAACCAAGTATACTTAAAACAAACATTCAAAATAATTGAATAGCAATGATTGTTGAAATTATATATATCAACAACAGCGTCACATATCGGGTCCACAACTATCATATCTTTCAAGCCAACTAATCAGACCCACAAATTTTAATTTATTGGTAAAATTACGCGGCATATATTTATTTCTTACCAAAAGTATAGATAACCTATGATGATTTTTACTATCCCTAACTTGAGAAATAATTGGTTCGTCATTTATACTTGCATCCCCAACTTCATCACCTTGACGTGTTGTTTTCGCAACAAAAAGTAGCTTATGTCTTTATCAGAGGTCCCATCTACTCCTATACCAAAATTCATAAATATTGGTTTTGCGGTCGTTAAAATATTATTAGAATTTTCTTTGCAAAAATGACAACTGACAACAAAACCTATGTTTTGTAAAGGGTGATTTTTTAAGAGGTTTAGAACTTTTTTTTAAAAAAAAAACACAAAAAATTCGAAAAAATGAATGAAATATTTATTTGAATCGATAGTTTGAACCTTGCAATTTAATGTTTAAAGATAATTTCATGCAAATGTTGACCGCGGCTGCGTCTCAGGTAGCCCATCCGCTGAGTCCAATTTTGGCATACTCTTTCACACATATCGGCCGGTATCTCACGAATGAATGCATGGATGTTGGCTTCCAGTGCGTCAATCGAAGCGGGCTTGTCCCTATACACATTAGCCTTGGCATACCCCCACAAAAAATAATCTAATGGTGTCAAATCGCACGATCTAGGCGGCCAATTGACCGGCCCGAAACGTGAAATTAACTGTTCACCAAACTCGCCTCGCAATTGCGCCATTGTTTCGCGTGCTGTGTGGCATGTGGCACCGTCTTGTTGAAACCACATATCATGCAAGTCAAGAACTTCCATTTCGGGCAAAAAAAAGTTTGTTATCATCGCTCGGTAGCGTTCACCATTGACAGTAACGCTGCGATTCGCATCATCTTTGAAGAAATATGGCCCAATAATGCCGCCGGCCCATAAACCGCATCAAACAGTGGCTTTTTCGGGATGCATTGGTAGCTGTTGCAATGCTTCTGGCTGATCTTCACTCCAAATGCGGCAATTTTGCTTATTTACGTACCCATTCAACCAAAAATGAGCCTCATCGCTGAACACAATTTTTCGATAAAAAAGCGAAAAAGAACATTTCGAACCGAGCACGAATTTTGATAGTAAAATTCAATAATTTGCAAGCGTTGTTCATTTGTAAGACGATCCATGGTTAAATTGCAAACCAAACTGAAGCTGTTTGACAGTGACACAAGGTACTAAACACACGTCAGCTGTCAAAACCAGTGTTGCCAAAACCAAACCAGCTAAAAAATCACCCTTTAATAACATAACAGCGCTCCTACCCGATTCCCCCGCAAATTTTGAAAATTCTCTCTTAGATTTCCTATGACTGTAATTGTAACTCTCTTCGGACGTCGACTCTCTTTCGTGGCGTAGTTTGTACGGGCCATAAACTAAGTATTTTATTATTTGAATAAAGAAAAACTAATTTATTAAGAAAATATGTGAAATATGGTCAGTGTCCACTGTTTTAGAAACGAAGAAAATAAAACATTAACGACATTTGTCACAAATCAAAATTTCTACGTTCCTCAGTATTTTTCATATAAATATCAAATTTCAAATTAATTTATCAAAGAGTTAATAAATGTAGCGTAAAAGGCCAGGTGTCTTTAAATGCTTGGAAAGAGGGAAACAATGCCATCAAATACAAAAATTTCCATTTGTGAGCGCTTATGACTGGTTTTCTATTTTGTGACTTGCTTGATATGAGATCACAATTTCGATTGTTTTTGTGAGCCTCCTCATTTTCATTTATCTAATGTGGCTCAAACTTGTGCGAAATGCAACAACTCCAAAATGTTCCCGGAACAACACTGACTCGTATCTCATAAGTAAATAGTACCGGATTAACACTTTACACCTTTTACGGCAAACGTTTGAAGCATGCACAGGCACACGCGTGGTTTACATATATACCTAATACAGGATAAGGAAAATAAAATAATTGCTGCAATTAGGATAATAACATACCAATTCTTGTTGAAACCAAACCCCGAGGAGGTGTAAATATGCGTAAACAAAGCAGTTATTAATGGAGGTATGTAGGTACATAATTCAATAATTAAAGACATGGAGAGGCGAAATAACTTACAAATTATGTAAATGTGGACTGTGGACCTCGAAAAATACTATCCGTGCAATGGCTTTTGAGCTCTGATGCGCTAAATTACACACATCACAATATAATTATTATCTACTCGTAAATCTATTGTTTCCAACATGCTCAACCGATCAAATTTAAGCAACTCATGGTCCAGAAGCAGAAATTGAAGCGACGACAGACCAGGTAATATTGACAAAACACGATTGTAAAATTTCAACAAAAAAAAGTTTTGTTGAACTGAAGGAAAATGTTGTATGTAATGTAAATGAATTATTAATAGGTACAACTTAAGTTTTTTCAATTTGAACGATATTTTGTCAAACGGATAAAACATTTACTAACAAAACACAATTTTCAGTTTAATAAATCGATATTGTCTCAACTGAACTATTTTGTTGTTGAATGAACAAAGGTTTTGTTATATCAATCAAAACAGAACCAAATATCACTTTTTCAAATGTTTGTGAAATTGACTAAACTTACATTTTGTTAAAATGAAAAAAAAATGTTTGTAGATAAAGGGTGATTTTTTAAGAGGTTTAGAACTTTTTTAAAAAAAAAACACAAAAAATTCGAAAAAATGAATGAAATATTTATTTGAATCGATAGTTTGAACCTTGCAATTTAATGTTTAAAGATAATTTCATGCAAATGTTGACCGCGGCTGCGTCTCAGGTAGCCCATCCGCTGAGTCCAATTTTGGCATACTCTTTCACACATATCGGCCGGTATCTCACGAATGAATGCATGGATGTTGGCTTCCAGTGCGTCAATCGAAGCGGGCTTGTCCCTATACACATTAGCCTTGGCATACCCCCACAAAAAATAATCTAATGGTGTCAAATCGCACGATCTAGGCGGCCAATTGACCGGCCCGAAACGTGAAATTAACTGTTCACCAAACTCGCCTCGCAATTGCGCCATTGTTTCGCGTGCTGTGTGGCATGTGGCACCGTCTTGTTGAAACCACATATCATGCAAGTCAAGAACTTCCATTTCGGGCAAAAAAAAAGTTTGTTATCATCGCTCGGTAGCGTTCACCATTGACAGTAACGCTGCGATTCGCATCATCTTTGAAGAAATATGGCCCAATAATGCCGCCGGCCCATAAACCGCACCAAACAGTGGCTTTTTCGGGATGCATTGGTAGCTGTTGCAATGCTTCTGGCTGATCTTCACTCCAAATGCGGCAATTTTGCTTATTTACGTACCCATTCAACCAAAAATGAGCCTCATCGCTGAACACAATTTTTCGATAAAAAAGCGGATCCTCGGCCAGCTTTCCAAGAGCCCATTCACCAAAAATTCGGCGTTGTGGTAGGTCGGCTGGCTTTAGTTCTTGCACCAGCTGTATCTTAAAAGGCTTTACGCCCAAATCCTTCCGCAAAATTTTCCACGTAGTGCTGTAACAAAGGCCTAACTGCTGGGAACGGCGCCGAATCGACATTTCGCGGTCTTCTGTCACACTAGCTGATACGGCCGCAATATTTTCTTCACTACGCACAGTACGTAAACGTGTTGGTGGTTTAATGTCCAACAAAGTAAATTTGGTGCGAAATTTGGTCACAATCTTCCGAATAGACTGCTCAGAAGGTCGAGAATGCCGATCATAAAATGGAAGCAGCGCGCGATGAACATTTCGAACCGAGCACGAATTTTGATAGTAAAATTCAATAATTTGCAAGCGTTGTTCATTTGTAAGACGATCCATGGTTAAATTGCAAACCAAACTGAAGCTGTTTGACAGTGACACAAGGTACTAAACACACGTCAGCTGTCAAAACCAGTGTTGCCAAAACCAAACCAGCTAAAAAATCACCCTTTATAACATAAATTTTGTAGAATTAATAACACACGTGCTGGTTGAATCAATTAAAATACATTTTAAACATTGTAGTCCTTTGAATGCAATGCTATTGATGGCGTCATTTATATTTCACACACTAGTTTGTTAGTGCGCATAAATGTCCATACACATAGATGGTGTTACTATAATTGTTTCCATATGATTTTTATTTAGTACCACCTAGCCTTCAAACCTTTACTCAAAAGGTAAAATGGCTTAAGTCGATTTTTCACATTTTTCAGGAGAGCAATTTTAAACTTAAAAACAATTCTTGAAAAAAAACTGCTTTGAGGAGAAGGCTGCAATTTACTTCAGAATTAAGACGTTATTCCAAATGCAATGTTTTTACTTTCATTTATACAGAAGAAATAACTGTTTCCCAGGGTAGATAGAAACAAGGTGATTACACCAAACTGTAGCTAAATTTGTTCTCATTTCAAATATTTAAAAATACTGTTTTTGGCTTAAATCGACTTAAGCCAGCTTACCTTTTGAGTAAAGAAACGAAAAGTGTATAAATTTGACAGCAATCTGACTATTGATTCGTGAGTTATAGCATTTTGTGTTTGAAAAAAAAAATGGAAAAAAGGGAATTTCTAGTTTTGATAAAGCATTGCTTTTTGATGAAAAAAATTCAGTGGAAACCAAACAATGGCTTCATAAACATTATCCGGACTCGGTAAGTAAGTGGATTGCTGAAATTAAACGTGGTCGTACCAGCACAAATGATGCAGAGCGCAGTGAAGGCCCAAATGAGTCTGTTATTCCAGAAAACATAAAAAAAATCCGCAAATTGGTTATGAACGATCGCAAATTGAAGGTGCACGAACTAGCTGGCATTGTAAAGATATCAGATGGTAGTGTTTTTACCATTTTACACGAACATTTGGGTATGCGAAAGCTCTGTGGAAAGTGGGTGCCGCGTGAGCTCACAGTCGGCCAAAAACAACAACGAATTGATGCTTCAGAGGAGTGCTTGGCGCTGCTAAACCGCAATAAAATCGAATTCTATCGTCGATATGTGACAATGGATGAAACATGGCTTCACTATTACACACCAGAATGCTTGCGGGAAAGAAATGTAAGTCCAATTATGAAGTAATTGCTGAAACTGAGGCCTATTTTGACGAGAAAGAGAAATCGTACCAAATTCCAATCATGTGCCATCCCAGGGATTTCCATAAGTACCTATAGTAAAAACGAGCAGTGAGCAAATATCCGTTGCATCAGTATATTGCTCTCCTAACCATAGACTAAAGACAAATGATTTTAAAAATCTTTTCCGCATATTTCACAAGAGATTAATCACGGGAGGGGATTTCAATGCCAAGAAAAAATATTAAGAACAGAACCCCGGATCTTGTCGTCTTCTTTATATCTAAAAATATATCTATCCTCAAATAAAACAAATGTAGAAGAAGGCCCTGATCTTTAATCAGATCACTCCTCTGTACTTCTTACACTTGGCGATAAAATAATGATAAAAGAATAAAATCCAAAACTGACTGATTACTTTCGACAGAAGTTGGAAGAAAGTATCCAACTATCATCAGGGGTGGAATCGGCTGAAGTGATAGTTGATAATTGACAATCAAAATCATAGCTTTACGTCCACGTAAGGTGATTATCGAATTGACAATCGCTTTTTTGCGATCAATTTCATGTGACAACTATTTAGGTGTCGCTTTCATACCATTTGTGTCATTTTCATAGGTTTCTTTAGTGAGAAAAGAATAAATTAAAAAAATCAAATAAAAAACTTTATGTGAAATTTGAAAATTAGTGAAGTGCAATGTTTACTTCATTGGAACTTTTTTACACAAATGAAGAAAATAATTACAAAAATGTCCAACTATCAAGAAGAAACCTGAGAAATAAAGCTAATATCTTAGAACTTCCAAGCCCGATGTAAGAATGCATATTAAAATATTCATTTTTGATTGGCACCATTTGTTATTGCGTACCTATTTATTCTAGATTTTTGAAAAACTTTCGCTTATCAAAAGATGTGTTTGTGTTGGTTTTAGGACTGCTTTTTTTTCAGAGAATTTTTATTGTGCGTATACTTTGTTTTTTATTGTAATTTGTGAATATATTATTACCCTCAAATTCACTTACATTTTCCACAAAAAAAAAGAAACACAAATCAGCTGCTCGGAATGACAGCTTCGCCAAGGAAGTGACGTTTAAAACTCTAAGTGATGCCAATAATCAATCACTTTTTAGTGAAAATGATTAGCCGATTCAAGCCCAGCTATTCAAACAGTAGACGAACTAGAAAAAGCTGTGCAAATACTAACACTGAACATACAAAAAGCTGCATGGGCAGCAACTCCTAAAACAACAAACAAGATTAAGCAAAACTCTTACTCTCGTGAAATATGTGAAATCATTACAGAAAAGAGGAAAGCTAGAAAGCGTTGGCAACAGACAAGGGCACCAAGCGACAAAACCACACTAAAACAGAAAATCTATAAAAGAATTCAATAATGAGTCTTTAAAAACTCACCTCAGCCATCTTACAAATGATGCTAGTACCGACTACTCACTCTGGAAGGCAACAAAGAAAATGAACCGACCAATAGCTCACATTCCTCCAGTAAAAACCAAAGACGGTAACTGGGCAAAAGGCAGCCAAGAGAAAGGAAATACTTTTGCAGAGTATCTTCAAACCCTATAAAGATAAAAGCTGCTAAGGAATCGATGAAAGGTGCGAAGAAGATCTACCAGTAACAGCTAAGGAACTTACCAAAGAAATTAAAGAAAATATAAATATTAAAAAGGCCACAGGGTTTGATCTAATTACAGGGAAAATCTTAAAACAATTCCCACTAAAAGTCTTAAAAAAACGAACACAGATTATAAATGCTGCATTTAAGTTAACGTATGTGCCAAGTATATGAAAGGCTGCAGAGGTAATTGGAATCAATCAACCAACATCTCTGTTCATGCATTATACGGACCGTCACAGAAATTGAGGAATGGGTTGAACAGATAACGCGCAGAATATTATTGTCGCTCAATGCGATGCACTATTACACGGAAAGAATTTTAAGATCAAATCAAGGAAAATAAGCGCAGCTTAGCTAAGGGTATACTGATTCACGACTTTTTATCCGCAATTCTAGAAATTGTACGAAGTGAAGATGTTGACCCTCAAAAGTCGCTAATCTCCACTTTTCATTATCAATAATGCGATCAAACGAGAAATACATATTGCCATAACCGATCGCCATTTGACACAAATAGATATCAATTTGATATTATTTTGGGTTGTAAATTGCAAACACAATTCGTAAATTACCACTTTTCTGTTGTAAATTACGATTTCCTCCCTTAGAAAATTACAACCATTTAGTCTTGAATTGCAACTCAATAGTGTTGATTTGCGAACTAACAGGAGTAGATTTACTACTTCAGAAATTGCAATTTATAAATTTTCAATCGTAAATTGCAACTTATTTTTATCATTTTGCAATTTACGATTCTCGAGTGGTGATTTGAGGCATCACCGTATTAAATTGAAAATGTTTTATCGTGAAATTGGAAAACTTTATTCTCAATTTGCAACTTATATCTTGTGATTTACAAATCAAAATTCATAGTTTTATTAATTAGGTTATAATCGAATACATATTTAGAGTCATATTTTATAATTCTTTTTCATCCTGATATCCATGAGAGTCATACGACGCCACATCGTCCGGAGACAACGGGATTTGTCTGGGGTGGTTTTTCTGTCTATGCTGAAATTTAAAATACAAACAAAATATTTATATGAACTTGAAATTCTTTTCGATTACATAATTTGGAATGAGATGTAAATTCTGAAAAAAATACAGATTTATATGCGTACTTCAGCATTTTTGGAATTATTCAATAGGTACTTACAAAATATATTCCAGAATGCTTTATAATTAGAAGTACACAACCTATCAGTACGAATTAGTAATACTTAAACAACTTTAACTCGACTGCTTTAAGCAAAGATTGAATACCGACTGCCTGTCTCTGCACCGACACGCAATGTGCCCAATGAGGATTTGGCTTCATGATTGCAGCTGTCTAGCAATACCACATACATACATATCCATAAAAAGAAAGGACTTAAAAGGATTTCGATAGGTACATGGACTATGGACTGTGCATAAAAAGATTTCACACATTAGGTAGTTGATTCCACGGAAATTACAAAAATTTGTTTGTAATTTACGATTTCTCTACGTCAATTTATGATTTCAATTCACATGTGTTGGTAAATCACCAAATATTTTTTGCAATTTGAGATTGTGAAGTGGTGTTTGAGAAATTGACCTATTGGAGCGGTAAATTGCGCCAAGCAATCACGCAAATCACTACAAATAAAAGAAGTTCGAATTGATACTTCTAATAGTAAATTTAAAAAAAAATAGAATTTTGTATTCTCCTCCGTTTTCAATGTTTAATTACGAATTTTTGTATCAATCCATGAAATCTTCATTGTGATTTGCGAGAAATACATAATTCGTAAATTGCAACTCAAAATTTTGCATTTGGTGATTTTCAATTCCTTCCGTGTACACAACCTTATTTAACGAGCTCGTACACTACCCGTATCTACACTTTTTGAGAAACGCGTTGAGCAACGACCTCCAAACGAGTCAAACGCATTGCATTAAAAAAAATGTTTTGTAATTTGTGTGTCTTTAAATGGACAGTGTCCTTTTTTTGCCTTTTCTCAGCCACCCCAGAGCTATGTTTTTCAGAAAACATTAGGAAGGTTTATTTTTACATACAGTGCAACTCCTAACCTACACCCGGCGGCGGAACTTTAAAACTAGTAAACTGATTTTGCTCATTAATACATAATTATTTTAATTCGATAAATAATTATCAACTTGTTCTTTCTCAGACAATGCATCTCAATAAATGCATAAATATGACAACTTTATGCTCTCAGCACCGACCGTATCTTCTTCTTTCTTTTCTTCTTCGCCAACCATCTTCAACAAATCTGACGTTTAGAGCTTTCCATTCACAATATTATTTCAATCTGACCTTCTCGTTGCCTTTAAGGTGCTTTCCATATGGCCCTGAAAATTTACATATGTATGGGTTTATTGGCCCAAAAGAAATTCTACACAACTTCTGACACCTTCTCATGTTATCCTTTTCTGGTAACATATTTTAATGACATACCTACCCCGGATATTATTGTTAGTAAACTATGTGAAAATCGGTCATAAATTCCTAATGTATTGTAATTATCACCCAACGACATATTGCATGCGGAAAGCTTCATGGAAGCGATAAAGAAAACGAGCTACAGCACACCCGCACTTGCCCAGAACATCTTACATTTTTGACACACCAGTTGGTAATAAATTTCTCAGAATTATACTATTTTGCAGGAGATTAAAATGTATTTTTAATTACACGGCTTGGGTTGGCATTAGCGCGATGCTCGTATGGAAATGCTAATGCCTGGGGTGTAATTACGTTTGGGAAACCAACAATTTTCCTTTTATTTATTAACGCAAGAGCGGTCCTAAGTTTACCAAAGGCCCACAGAATCCGGACAACGTATTTTGTGTCACACATATCACTCCTTCTGAAAACGGCTTACACACGGGGTGATAATTTATATTCGCCGTAGGATCCACTAAGTAGACTTTGAATATTTTAGAACGATTAACCAAAGGGCTAATAAGTTCCACGTAGGTATACCTGTTGTCCAGTGGACAACAACGGAGTAGGCAAATGACGTGGTACAAGTCATAGGAAGGTGAATGTTTATGGCTTCATTAATAAATCAGCAAAGGTAAATGACATGAATTCCAATTAAAAAGTACGTATCAATAGTAAATCACCAGTTTAAAGAAGGGTCTATCTGGTATTACCTTTTGGAATTAATTTTACTTCTCAGGTGTTCTGCTCAGGGACGAAATGAAGTAGTTGTCAGGTGTGCCATGTGTCGTTTTGTTTTTGTAACAGATTGATAGATAGATATTATATGTGAAATGTGTTTTTTAAGAACTCAAACATAATATTAACGATATATGACAGAAACTAAATTCCCCACGTTCCTTCGTTTTTGTTATAGAATTATTTATTTTTTTCCGAAATAAACGCATTAAATAATGTGGAAATGGCATGGAAATATGGAAACAGTGTCATCACATGCAATATCATCATCACTTTTGTCAGTCTTTATGAATTTTTACTGATTTTGAGTGCTGTGGGCTGCTCCATAGGAGCTCACAATTTCGATTGTTTTAGTGAGCCTCACAAGTTGTGAGTTTGCTGCCAGAATTCGAAAACCTCACAAAATCATTTATAAAATTTCTGAAATTTATTTATTTAATGTTTTTGAAATGTTTTAATTTTATCCTGTTTTGGACTAGAAGAAAATAGTGAGGTAGGATTATTAGCAGCGAGTAAAGTTTTTATTATTGTAGTTTTGATCGCGGGAATCACGCAACAGGCGATTTAATTCAAATAATCGTATTTAATGAATCACTTTGGACATTTTTACTTTATTAAAAAAACAAAATAATCGAAAAACAGCACTCAATTTCTGCAGGGAAACTTGTAAAACAAAAATGATTTCCCATCACGATGGGTAACTGTGAAACATTTCATAAATGTTTTTTTGGTGTCCAGATCCAAACCAGAAAAACATTTCTAAACATTTCATAAAATTGATTTCATTACATAAGTGTTTTAGAAATATTTATGGAAAATGTAGGTATTTCATTGTTTATCAAATGTTTGGCTGGTTTGGTTTGGACATACCTTTATAGAACAAGAAAAAACATAATAAGTCGGAATACGGACAGGGAGTTTATTCGAATGCGAAGAAAATCAATTGATTTGTTGCGTTCCATTTTTTTGTCTGGCAACGTGATTGTGTGGCTATCGTTTACGGACACACCAACATTTAAAAATAAAACAAGCTACCCAGTGGGAAATAGTAGAAATAATTTTCAGACCATGATTCGTGATCTCGATGAGAAGCAGGATCATGTGCTGTTGTTTTAAGTGCATGTAAATCGATGATCTATATGGATTATAGCTGATAATAAAAAAACAGCTTTTATATTAAAATAGAACTCGGATGTACTCGGAATAACGTAGACCAAAAAACTGCTCGATCGATTTCGCCAAAGATTTCACATTTGTTAGTGTCAGTGGGATTATAGGTTATAGTCAGGTTTTCTTCGTCAAGCATATTCTTAAAAGTGAAAGTAGTTGACGACTTGTAGTTCTCGTCTTTCTTTTCATGTTTTGTGAAAATTTTGTGTCAATTATTTCAGTGTCGATGTCGCTCGTTATCATCGGGAGCCTGTGTAGGGTTGCCAGATTAAAAAATACGAAAAGGGGGACATCGTGAGTTTTCTAGGGGGACAAGTGTTCAATAAGGGGGACAATATTTTTTTTATTTTTGAACACCAGAGTCAAAAAAATGTGAAATAAAAATAAGTTTCATAAGATAAATAGGTGGCGCAACAGGCGGTAGACGCCCTAGGCCTAGCTTCTCGCAACCACTCGTTTATGTGAGTTTCTATTTTAAAAATATTAAAAGGAAGTATTTTCGAAGTTTTCAATTGAATGTTTTCTTTTATTGAATTTTGACTTAATAAGGGGGACAGTGGTTTGTATTAGGGGGGACAAACAGCATTTTTGTATGAAAAAGGGGGACTGTCCCCCCTAAAGGGGGAGTGTCCCCCCTAAAGGGGGAGTGTCCCCCCTAAAGGGGGACGTCTGGCATCCCTAAGCCTGTGCATAGTCAAATTATTGCACACCGAACTTGGTATTTCTAGAATTGATGTACGAGAGGCAAGTATTTTCAGCGGCCGACCGAAGAAAAGTTTTGGACTGTGTTATTTTAAAAGGTTACAAGTATCAACCGGATTTTAGTCGGTCCCTGAAATTGCTTGCCTTCCGCACGTTAATGTTATTTTTGTTCATCTCTTACAAAAAGTTTGTGTGCACTTCAGGTAGGTACCTGCGCTGCGCACATGGACTATGGACGTGCTCGGTCGTGTCGTTCGTATGCCTGTGGGTGTGGATATAGCAAAATTATTCCCCACCGAACTTAGCATTTCCAGGTTCTGGTACCATGGTGAAAATGCCAAATAGTTTTTGTAATTTACGATTACTCTACGTCAATTTAAGTGCGTGAAATTATTATAAGATTTTATTGATCCATCATTTTTGCAATTTGATATTGTGAAGTGGTGTTTGAGTAATTGATCTATTAAAGTTGTAAATTGCGCCAAACAATCTCGCAAATCACCACAAACACATCAAGCTTGAATTGGTAATCTCTAGCGTTTTCAATGTCAAATTACGAAATTTTGTATCAATTTATGACAAAATCGTTGTGATTTGCGAAAAACATGTAATTTGTAAATTGCAACTGAAAATTTTGCAATTGCTGACTTTCAGTTCTTTCTGTGTGGTTCGTCCTGAGAACTAAAAAAGGCATAAATTACTTTTTTCTTTATCTATAGAAGTAAATTTTGTATCTTTGATACTATTATAATACGAGAAAGATATACAACTTGCTAAAAATTAATAAACTATTCTCGCATGCCTAAGTACTTATTTTCGGAGTTTCGCTCCTTTGAAGAAGTTCACTGTAGCACCACAAGCGAAATCAGCTAAGTCCTTTGGAAATATTTATACCTAGATATTTTCAAGGAAATTCCGCTTAAATATTAATTTAAATGTCTAGAACACTGCTGCAACCAATTATCGTAAACAGAGTCATAATCGTTTTCCTGTTTAGATATTCTTCGTAAGAAATTCTCCTATTGAAGTTCTCAAAGGGGATACAAATTAAAATTGACAAGCAGCAACCAGTCCATCCAGTCTCTCTCCTCCAGTCTGAGTCGCATCTGTTAAAAGCTCATCCGGCGAACGATACTAATTTGCCAAACGACTCATCCCCCAGAGGCATAAAGGGCGTATATATAGCTACACTTAGTCAATATTAATAAAATATGATAAATGGATCTTTTCCAACGGAAAATAATACAAAAGGCAATGCAGGGCATCTGCAAGGCATAATCAACAAGCCAGGGACAAAACTTTCGATAGCCTAGTCTGAACTTTTCATCCGCCATTTTAAAGTGTCAGACGAGTTATATTTTTTTCCAAAATATACCAGTGAGTGTGAACTTATTTCATATAAATTTTTAATAACTCTATTTTGAGTTGCCTTTGTTTAATGGGTTAATTATAGAGCAGGTTCTGATATAATGGACACGAAGACTGGTTCACTGATGCCACAGTCTGTCGCACGGATGTAGTGCACTTTCGAGAAGTATCCGCTTTGGCAGAAAGCCAACTTTTAATGGCCTGTGAGCAATGTCGTGCCAGAGGACGTGCAACAATCTCATTGCCATAGCGATGTCCTGCAATTTGCACTATATACCAAAGAAAAGACGATGGAAAAGGATTGCAAAGACGAAAATTGGCCAAACGTAGGAATGCGATTCGGCAGTTTTGTGTGATTTCTTATTGTGTCATGAAAATTTAAATTGCACTTCTGTGCGGCTTGGCAGGAACGTCGAGCATGCAACTGTTGCTTGCCCCGTTTATAGTAACTGAATAATTTCTAAATTCATCCCTTTTAGCTGTTAGCTAAGCACGTTGCCTCGTAATTGGTAGTAAATTGTATTTCAAGCTGCCGAGTCTCAGTAATTAATATAATTTCAGCGCAAAGCTAACCACATAAATTCACATCTATCAGATGCTTTGTTAATTGCTGGTCTTGTTCGAAGAGAAACCGATGGGTGCTCGATAACCCAGTTTGTGGGTGTTTATTGTGTATATTCGATGGGATTTCTACTTTTTACCGCAGTTAATTCTACAAAATTATTATTTTACATCATTTATCATTTGGAAGTTGTTTGTGCTGTTCTGCCGGGAGTAAAAGTTGTGAAATTGTTTTCGGGAGACTAGCGCTATAAATCGTTCTCTTTGCATGGCTTTGTTTGCTTCAAATAATGGATGGAGTCGAATAGGAACTTTGTGTCTTTCGGTGGTGTTCGTAGCAGTCGACCCTTTGCTTCTCACTAATTTGGTGGGCTAGTTTCCTTTTCATATTCGAACTTTGACTGCGGGAAATGAAAACATGAAAATTATGTGTTTTCGGCATTCCGCACCCGAAGCAATTATTACAAAACATCAATATTATGTAGATGTGCTGCATTCTGGTAGGTTTTTCCTTAACGAATGATTTACTGAGTTTAATACTTTCGTACGCATACTTATAGCCCTGTGCCAACTCGGGTCTCTACAGTACCGATACAAGATGGAGTATCACTTATGAAATGTATTGTTGTGTTTCTGTTTCACTTTGGTGTTTCAAAAAGTGCACTACCCTTCCCGTTTTCTGCCGATTTTTCATTTCATCTGAGTTCAGGATCACTGCCCAGCGAACTGTTGCGGTTTTGGCTAGTTTCTAAGTTTTTTAATTGTTTCCACTTGTTTTTTGAATTAATATACCTACATATTACCCCGCGCGAATGCCTGACAAACAGTTGAGAGTATAACTGCAATGAAAGAGCTAGAGCTTTTAAATTAGCCGTTTGACTCGGCATACTCTTGTAGATCCCTTTCATTCATCCCAAAAATGAAAAACTCACACAATACGAATGGTTGTGAAAAGTGGGAAGCCAGTTATTGGGCCCCTTACGGAACTGTTATGCCAAATATTTATATTTTGTTTATACATATACATATTTGAAAATGAAAAGGTATGCTCTGTAGTCTGCGCGAAATAGTTTCAATCATATTTCTGTATTCATATGTAGTTGTACAGTGTACACAGCGCCAGGGGCACTCATACGGTGTGAGTCGACTATCGCCAGACGATAGTTTTGCTTCACGTAATTTCAATAATCTTCTGTCGTCGAGATGATATCGTTTTGACGAATGAACATTTGTTTTCCTCGATAATCGTCGAAGCTCCATCACCCAGACGATACAATTTGCATTAATTTGCATGTTTGCAAAAGATTTTTGTATTGAATTTCAAGAAGAATAATAAGCTTTAGATATTTTTCAAGTGCTACCAAATATCTATATAAATAACTACTTATCTACATTTTAAATTTATTTTGTACGAATTTCACGCAAGAACAAGAAACATTGTGAAAAGCTGCGTATTGGTGTTTACAAAGGTGCAAAGCTTGCATCAACAACTTCCTATATAGCATTAAATTAGATTTTGTCATAATCCTCAGGTCGAAAAAAGGAAAAGTAGTTACGACCCCCAAAAATTGCTATTTTTGCTGCCCTCCATAAGATTTGTATCCACTAAAACGTTGATAGTGATAGTACAGCAATCGAAGATTACAACGATTTGGCAAGTGCAACTTTAAACGACTCGCAAGCTATAAGTGGATATAACCGGATGAAACAGTTGACTTTACAAGGGATTGAATTAAAAACTCGCTTTTAATTGAATTATTTTATTGATGCCTTGCTTTTTTGGTATATGTAGCTATTTGGCTTATAACCCTGGCCAAGTCCGGATGCTCATCCGTGAAAAGAATTAGAATTGTCATTTGCTTTGTTATTTCTAATAAACTAAGAAACAATAATAAATTATTTATACTTTGCATTTTTAAATTTCCCAGCATCAAACACAAAATTGTTGCTAAATGTCATTTATGACGTCTGATTGAAATTTCATATATGTATATAGTTTGAGAGTTTCTGAAAGATACTCAAGGATCTCAAACTTCGTAAAAATTAAACGATAGACAAGACGATAGTGTTTGTCCAGCGTAAAAGAAGAATACGATTTTTTTTATATACATACCTACATCCACATTTTTCAACGTAAAGTCTACCTACTCGTATGTTTCCCGGCAAATATGGAAAATAAGGCATACAAGTCAACAGTTCACCAACTACAGAGTTGAGAAGATTTGGTATACATTTCTATTACGTCCCAATTAATAATAATAATAATAATAATAATAATAATAAATTTAGTAACTTCCAAGCAGTGTTGTTATATCGTGGGATTTATCCCTTTTTGTGGGGATTTCGATGTCCGAAAAGCCTTCCGTGGGATAAAGGGAAAAAGTACCAAATCGTGGGAATTTCAGAAATCTAACAAAAAAAAACATTCAAACTATAAGTTTTTGTTGAAATTCTATCAAAACACCTCTATTTCACCATGATTATCAACACACTGAATGTCCGTACAAAACAGCTCATGTAAATCGTCTTTTGTCAAAATTTTCTAGTACCAACAAATAAACATTGCAGTGATTTTCTTTCCGTGTAATACGAATTTTACTTTTAAAAACTGGATAAAATAGGAATTTGAGTACGGTGAAAAGGGGAAAAAGGGGAAAATGACCACGCTTCGTGGTGTAAATGAAGAGAGAGTGCTAACAACGCTGCTTCCAAGTGTTCTATTCCTCAAGTGACAGAGACTTTGGATTATTTCTCTCTGAGTCTTGACCCATTACAGATCCATTTCCCCCGAACTCAGCTGATACGTGCTATGCTGCGAAAAGTGGCGAACTAGCTTCGACTTCATTTCAATAGCTTTTGAACTCCTTTTATAGCCATATGGGCAGCTTCAGCGATTGCCAGAACAGACTAAGCTGTCATATGTGAGTATTAGTCACACAACAACCCACCTTTTTCCGAAGACTCGGTTGTATGCGTAAAAAGCATTCACAGATTTTTTTCACTCTCTCGTTGACGTTTAGTTCCCAATTAAAATCCTTCTGTCTAGGATTGTACCCAGATATTTAGCACTTTCTGCTACCTTAAGGGATATACCCTCATCCTTCAGTAGTGAGAGGTTCAAAGTTTGGAGTCGTACTCTTGTTACCGAACAATACTAGTTCAGTTTTGTGTAGGTTGACTCCAGGATTGAATTGTTTTGCCCACATATTAAGTTATGTACGAATTTGCATGTTGAATGCAATACTGCATCGCCTGCAAAAGCAGTTGGGTCCCCTGTTTTCAAATATGACTAATGTTTCGTTTTTGACATGGACCCACAGTCGAAGGACTTACAAGAGTCCTCAAGACGGCTGCCGAAAACGTCAGTTTTCTATCTGTCGGCGCCTTTTGTATTTTGTCCTTGGTTGTCCGCGGCGCTGGAATCTAGGCCTTTTTGTAGCTTTTTGAGCCTTCCACAGCGGAAGTGTCTTTCAACCGATATGGCTAGAAGTTTTTTTTTTTGGAAATGGATATGTCCATAGGCTTCTTGTGGGACAACATGTCGAGTTAACAACAGTTGATGATTCGAATTCGAAAGCCAAGAAAATTCGTGTTATAAAGGGTTTTTCAATAAGAGTGCTACAAAAGTTTCATTGGATATCAGTGAAATTCTTTATAGTACGTTCGATGCCATTATGTATGAAACTCGAACTTCTTTTGCATGGCCACCACGGGCACGCTTGCAGAAGTCCAGACGCTGAACCCAATTTTCGACGGTTTTCAAGCATAAATCAGCCGATACTGCTGCAATTTCACGTTCGATATTCGTACGAAGTTCATCAATCGTCGCTGGCTTGTTGGCATAGACCATAGACTTGACGTAGCCCCACAGGAAATAGTCTAACGGCGTCAAATCCCACGACCGAGGCGGCCACGCGACTGGACCATTTCGTGAGATAACACGTTCTCCAAACTTGGTTTCCAATAAATTGATTGTGACATTCGCTGTGTGGCTTGTGGCGCCGTCCTGTTGGAACCACATGTCCTCCAAGTCCATATCATCCAATTGGGGGCAAAAGTTTTCGGTTATCATTGAACGGTAGCGATTCCCATTCACAGTAACGTGCCGGTTTTGATCATCACGGAAGAAGTACGGCCCAATGACGCCGCCGGCCCATAAACCACACCAAACCGTAATTTTTTCGGGATGCAATGACGACTCATGGAGTACGTGTGGATTGCTGCCTGACCAATACCGCATATTTTGTTTATTGACGAAGCCATTCAGCCAGAAATGAGCCTCATCGCTGAAGATGATTTTTCGGTGAAAATCCGAATCATTTTCAAGTTGTTGCTCAGCCCAATTCACGAACTTACGACGCTTCTGGTGGTCAAGCGGCTTCAGTTCTTGCGTCAATTTAATCTTGTAAGGATGTAGACCAAGATTTTTCGCAAAATTCGCCACAACGACGTCACAGAGATGCCCAACGCTTGAGAACGACGTGTGAGGGACACATTTGGGCTTTCTTCAACTGAAGCCTCAGCGGCAGCCATATTCTTGACACTGCGGGCACTTCTTTGTCTCACTGGCACGGGAACATTTTGTACTGCGCCTGTGGATTCAAATTTTTCCACTCGACGCTCAATTGTTGATCTGCTAGGACGATTATGACGACCATAAATTGGACGTAGCGCTCTTAACGTTGAGGCCACTGACTCTGAATTTCGGTAGTAAATTTTAATAATTTTGACTCGTTGTTGGCTCGTATATCTTTCCATCATGAAATGGCAAACCTTACTGAAGAGAAATGTCAAAAGAGCGGCAAGAAATTCGGCGTCGTTTGCTGTCCCTATCGCTCTACTTTTGTAGCGTCCCTGTTGAAAAGCCCTTTATGTGATATGTTGGGGTCTTAAAAAGAGACCCACAACAGTCGCAATAATTAATTTAAACTCTATCGGGCTTAAAAAAATGTATGACGTTAAATGTCCATACATTCCCTTTGAACTTATCTTCCGACACGTTTTGTCGGATACAATAAATAAATACATGAATAAATAAACTCTGTACATAATATTCCGCTACCGAACCGTTCATTTTGTATATATATATATTTCCTTATTTGAAATATTTACACCTACACTTTTCTTTAGGGGTAGTCAACCTACTCACAATTGGATCAAGTTTAGAAATAAATTTCCATCAATTACAATAGGAAGAGCATGTTTATAAAAAAGAGCCCAGAATACAGAATCTTGTCTATCGCCATGCCATAGTATGACGAAGACCCACAAACTTCTTATAAATGTATAATATGTGGATTTCAAACTTTAAACTCAGTTCATCGCGTGCCTTGGTCTAGAACCTACAAGTTCAGTAACAAACGACATACAGGATACGTGCTTTTCGTTTCAAATTGTTCCAACTCAAGTCATGTTAACTTCTCAGAACTTTTAATTTTCTTACATTACAATATTTTTTTTATAGAAATAAGTATTTGTGTCTGTGGGAGGGAATGAAAAACAAGAATAGTGGAAAAACTACTATACTATTCGGATGGCATACACACAATTTAATTCCGATCAATTATCCGCTTTCACTATTTATAACGAGCAGTAAAATTTCTCTCGGTTCAACATGCAACCGCTACACGCTCGATGATATCGCATGTTTCATACAATCACAAGTTGTAAGCATGTGTATGTATTCCCCTTTTTTTAAAGACAAACTCTTGTTTTGTAAAGTAATTCATTGAAGAGAAGAAACCTGAATGTTTAATCAAACGAAATGCTTACAACTTCAATTTCGACATCCAAACCCACTACACTATCTCTCCTTTATTTTTTATATTATATCCTATATCCTTTTTCATAAATTATTCAAATCAAGGAAAAGGGTCAACTTTTTCCGCCCGCAAAAAGTACACTCTATGGGAAACTGTGTAAACCACCGAATTTCAAGTGGAATATGTAAATAGCTACAACCAGTGGACAATGGAACTAATGAAGGTACAGCTGTATGACATCAGCTCAGGCCTTTACGTAAACAAAAAATCACTGACCTTCATTAGAGTCGTAAGCATAATTTGCCCTTACCTCTTGTGGGATCCTTCTTCAGTTTTTATATTACGCACTTAGTGTGGCTTGCCTATACAACAAATGCACCCTGCAAAATATCGAACGGCTAAGAAGAAAAACCTGGGGGAAAAGCTACCAGGCTGTCCCAAATTTTTGGAATCTGGAATAGAGGGGAGCTAAATTCCTTTCCACGCCCAAACCCTCTTACAGAGCAGTTCACTGTTGAGAGTAGAGACACAAACTCAGCGCAACGCAAAGCAACAATTGCTTTCCATTTCACTTGGCCGAGTTCCAATCGGAGAGGTAGACAGAAACTGAACCGATTCGTGGGAACAGTCGTGCGCATAGTGAACAACACCCAGCAACAGGCAGTTGAAAAAGTTGACGCTTTTTGCATATACAGGCCTTCCCTTCAATTATGTTCATACACTTCTTATGGGTCGTGGGAGGGTTGTGCAAAACTATACAGCTGGCATATATTGGAATTTTAATACTCAGAGTGCTTTTGGAGCTACAGGCTACCCTTATATTAAAATCATGAAACTCTGCATTCTCACTCATCTAAAAACTAAAATTCCTTGTAATATCAATATAATGCGAATCGCATCGCATCTCGACTGGGACGCGTTGTATCTGATGTAAAAATCAACTGAGAAGAATCTATATAACGAACGAGAGCGTTTCAATTATTGTGATGCAGTAAAATGAGAAAATGAGAAGGCATCTGTCTAAGGACTTGCATTGTGTAATCATTTTGTGCAGGCATTCATTCAGGTACATAAAGGTATAGGTAGAGGTAGGTACTTGCGAACAGTGGCGAGAGGTCTGCATCTGTATTATAATAGTTTTGAAAAGTACATTTAGCTTTGAATAGCTTACGATGTCAAAAGGTTGACCGTTTTAATATTCTGCTTCGATGTTATGAGGCAAAGTGGCCACAGTTTGTGGGTACAATAAACAAAGAAAATTCAGACAATGGATTTAGTGGTTGAAGTTGTAACAACGGTGGTGTGTTTTTATTTATTTATTAATGGCACTAACTGCGCACTCACAGAAGAAACATTTTAATTATATACCTGGTAGCTTTTCGGAGCTTACGTGTTTTTATTTCCATTCATCGAGTTCCAAAAAACAAATATGGACAGTGAAATCTCCCATTGCGAACAGTTCCCTTGTACAGACCGATCCCTATTCCTCGCTAAGCGACGAGGGGTCTATACTATTGAGCGTCATAGCATAAACAATTAGTTATGAAATTGACATTCTCACTAATGCAGTTCGTTTTAGTCTTTTGTTAAAGAAAACAATTGTGTACCTAAAAATGCGTCTAATTCAATCTATTTGTTAAATTTGATTGGGGTTTTTCTCTGAAGCAAACCATAGCAGAAACAGAGTGGTAATCCCTTAAAGCCGTACCCTAGTTCTGTGATTGGCTCTAAGCCAAATCCTCAACCAGTCTATTTAAAAACCAGAATATATGCAGAATCTGTGTATATAGCTCTATCTATATCGGAAAGTATGTATGGCATGTTAAAGTAAATTAGCCGCATACACTTTCACATGGCAACCTGACAGTGGTAACATTGAAAAACAATTAAAATAATTGACCCTTATCGGGACGTGTTAGAAAACGGTGGGTATGGTGAAATTAGTACAAACTTATGTTTCATTCAAGCGTATATTAGGACCTAGATAATCTATATAGTGCGAGATGTTTACATTGTTGTTGTAAACAATTAAACAATAAAAAAACGGCTATTAATATAAAATGTCTGATTTAAAAGAAAAAAAAAGTTTGCGCAAGAGGTCCGTAGGGACCTAGGCCTAGCTTGTCACAACCATTCGTTTTGTGTGATTCCAACACACTGCGCCGATTTACTATTATGTTTTACTAACATAAATTAAAAAAAAGAGATTGAAGCAGCAGAACTTTAATGTGTGACACATATCAGGGTACACATCAGTAAACATTTTTATTTGCACTTTTACTGATATTAATTTTGAGTTTCGTTCTTTCCCGTAGGTATTAAAAGAAATAAATAAATTTTCGTTGGTTAAATGAACTAGATTTTTTTTATTAAAAATTAACATTTTTTACATTATCGGCTAACGCAATATGAAAATATATGTAATTTCATTAATTATGTCAATTGTTTCAAATTTTATAATAAATATAATTTATATTTTTTTGTATTTTTCCGTTATTAAATGGAATTTTCTTGAAAAGATTTGTGAGGAGAGACTGCATTTGGTATGCATGGGCATAGCAATGGAAAAATCTCTAAGATTCAGCAGTAATTGGCACGTTGCCTTATATTGGTCGGGGAACTTGCACACAAAAGAAATTTTATTAATAATTCTTATCAATATAAACAAACGTATACGCAATTCTGGATTGCCATGGTTTTGGGTTTTTTTTTTTATTGACGAGGGAAAATCTGGGCTTTTTAAATTCTAGTTTATAAGTATTTCGTTATAATATCCTTTTTTGTAACCTTAAAATGGGCTCGGCAAGAAAATCTGGTTTATAGGCATTTTGGGAACGTAAGAAACGCTGAGTAATTAAATTTAAGAATGAGGTAGCGCATAGAGATTCGCAGTAATTTATAGTAATTTCCTGCAAGGGCTTTGTAAATTACTACAATAGCGCCAACTATTTATTAATTTTGTTGCAATATTTCCCAGTTTATTTCTTTATTTATATGTATGTTGATTACATAAGCCTTTAACCAATTTGTTTTCGTAAAATCCACAAATATAAGCTCTGGGAATGCATCCATCAGTTGAAAGAAACTCGCCATAAACACTACTACTGCCATTTTTTTCCCCTTTTCACCGAACTCAAATTCTGTTGCTGTTTAATGAAACAATATAACTTTTTTTTTTTTTGTATTATTCGTAAATCAGATTAATTTAACTCAGTATACAAAATTGCAGTTCTATAATGATTTGTTTTTTTGTGTATTGAAATTTCTCCAAAAATTGATAGCATGAATTATTTTTTTTTTGCAGATTTTTGGACATCAAAATTCCCACAAAAATGTAGAAATACCCCGATGTGGGAAATAGCCCCTGGTATAAATTAGATAGAATTATGGCTATGCGTTTTATGACAAGTGCTTTCTATTTGCAACTAACGAGAAAAAAGATTAAGGAAATAAATTCATTGTCCCCTCCTTTTTGTATTTTTTGTGTGTTCAATGTTTTTTAGTGATGCAAAACATTTAATTATTAAAATTTTAGGACTAGTAAATAGTTGAAGAAGTTTAGTTTTAAAAATATATATTTTTAGGCATATATTTCAAATTAAATAAAGTTTTTTGCGATCAATATGAAATGTATGTGCTAACATTGACCAATTATATTTCCGCTGTTTTGTGCGCTTTTAAAAAATATTTGAAATATAATTTTAAAGGCTAAATTGTTCCCAAATATATGATATAAAAGTGTCAATGAATAGCAAGTTCGCTTTGCTCTTAGCTTAGCCTTGCTCAAAAATGGTACTAGGGCTAGATATCGCACAGTGCGTCAATTCTTTCCATATCGCAAAAGGAACCTTAATGAATATAGGATTAAGTTAAAACATACAAACGATATTGGAAGACCAAAAATCTTTATCAAAATTGAGGAAAGTGCTTTTGCTAATGCCTTTGTTATAGTCAGCAATTCCGGGCTTCCATTCGACATTAGATTAGTGCGAATATTGGCAAAATAAATGTTTCGACATAAATGCATGGAAAGTTTATCGGTTTGGAACTCATGTTCCTAGAATTAATTGGGCCTTTCAATGAAGCGCTGCCAAAATCTAAATAGTTCCAAAATACAAATAACTGTCGAAGAAATGAAAAAGTACTTCGATTATCTAGAAGGCACAATTAAATCGTCTGATGGTGAATTTATTCCTCCGGAGAGGTGGGTTGCCCCACGTTATTCTACTAGGGTTTTATAACTTTTCTCTCTAAACTTGTAGTTTCTCAAATTATCTTGAATTTCTGCTCCTTACTATAGAATTTTGAATTACTCAATGCAAATCTTAGCGATGATCCCGAAAGTAAGAAATGTATATTTAGAAACTGTGGACTATCCGGAACTCATCATTTACATTACTAAGATTCTCCCCGCAAATTTTGGCAGAAAGTCCTCATCCGCTCTCGTATTTTTTCCTGCCTGTGAGTAAGTGTAAAGTGTCAAAATTAATGGCCGCTTGGTGATGTTAGCATCTACCATAATGGCGTTTTAGTAAAACTTTTCCTATAACAAATAATAAAATCATCCCATTAGTCTCTTATTATTTTCAAATAATTGGTTCTTGAATGAGTAATAAGCTGAATATTAAATGATATTCGGAGACTTCGTGCTCAGTGGAAAGTAGACCCAAATAAAAATGTTTTCCTTATTTTTGTATTAGTGTTAAGAATTTGTGTGAAATCTCCTTTGTTCTTTTTTAGTTCGTGCAGTTGATATCCGGCAACAAGAAGTCAAAAAAAAGATGCGCCTTGGCAAAAATCCCCATGCCTTTTGGAGTTATTCGTCCGCTCATTAATATCGAGGGGATAAGTGTTCGTCTTCGTATTGAACATCTAAATCTTAGAGACTCCAAGTGCGTTGATTTCTGGTGTCGCGGTGAGGTAGGGTTACCATACGTACCCCTTTAGGGGGGATAGTCCACCTTCTTTATACCAAAATGCTGTTTGTCCCCTCTATCACAAATCTTAACAAAAAACTTTTTCATATTTAATTTCTCTAAATAATATTTTTTTTAGTTTTGTTCTAATAAAAATAAGATAAAGGAAAATATGTACCTACATACAAATATCAATCTAATGAAACTAATTTTTATTTTTGTGTCTTACTTTGGTGGTTAAATTTTTAAAAACATGGTTCATCCGCCCCCCCTAGAAAATTTGCAATGCCCCCTTTTTAAATAATTTTGGAAACCAGGACATAAAAAGCGTGTTAATGTTAAATATAGTGAGATTTAACTTCTAACAAAAATACAATATAATGTGGTATTTGAGTGGACACCGTGATTTGATTTCTGATTTCAGATTTCACGTGTTCAATCGAACGTAATATTCAAAATTGTTTTGTTTATTGTTTTTTTTTTTTTATTGCATGCTTAGGATATCTGTAGCCGTGGATATTTACTTCGTTTTGTATATTTTTTGGCAAATTTTACTACTATGTTAGTCGTGTATTGAAAACGGCCCATAAAAAGCTCGATATAATCGCACTTAGTATGGTTGGTTTTACGCCTTGTTATTCAAAGACTTGTTTATTTTCCTTTTATACCGGAGACTAGACATTTGGAAGATCCATTTTTCCGTAGAAGTTGTTGAAACGGCTATGCAAATAAAACTAAATTTGTGTCCTCGTCACCAAACTCCATCCATTTGTGCCAGCGATTGGATATTGCGTTTTATGGGCCGTTGAAAAGAAAATGGAGATTAATTTTGTATACGTGGAAGAACTCGCAACGCATAAATTCCCAAACACTGTCAAAGGAAAGATTCCCATTTCTACTAAAAGAACTGCTGGAATCTTTGCTGATTTTAGAAAGTGCTGAATCCAAGATTAATCAAATTATCAAATTGTTTTCCATCTGGTTTCCTTTAATCTATTGCACTTTTCCTTATAGGTTTTTTTTTCAATAGGTTCTTAATATTTTCAGTGATCCTACTTCGATTGGCAATGTATAATTCTGAATAATGTGCTCTACTCAATTGGGGGTACCACCTTTATACCTTCGGTACCGTTGTGCCATGAGATGCTTTATCTTTCAGAAAGCTGCAAACTGTTCTCAAGAAGTATGCATTCAATTAAAAGATCCAGCGAACTGTGTGCATCTAGCTTATTCGACTTTTTTTTAACAAATAAAACTTGATCCAAATTTCTCACCGGCTTAAGCATTTATTTTTTTATTCAGACAGCACTTTGACGCATGCATACCCACGCAGACAATTGTTTTTGAAATACCAGTGGCTACGATTCTCATGTAATCCACAAGCAGACAGTTATTTCTACGGTATAGGAAATTTCAAGGATGTATCTGTCAGAAGAGCCCACGCAATCTTTAATAAAGTACCTATAATGTATGAACGTAATTCTTCTCGACAAGCTCACACACATCCTCTATGACGCACCGACCTGCTTCATAAATTAACTATGTATAAGCTGGGTGTTTTGCATTCAACGACGTGATGCAATTCTCATGTTTCTTTCGACGAAGGGCAATATTTCAATTTAACGTTGAGGGTGGTCTAAACATTACTTGGGAATTACGTGTGTAATCGGCTTACGTGCATTAAAATTAACCTTGTAATTTAATAAATCTACTTATGTTATTCTTGACCCAACTTTAAATTGCTAAAATGAAGATCACACGTGTACACAAATGTTTATTATTTACACAGGAATAACGGTACGATAAATGGGTCACAACACAATTTTTCAGTTTCCTCTCTCTCGCAGTAGTGGTTAAATAGATGAACGTACAATCTAATCTTTAACGTTTGACCCACAACGTTTTGAGTGAAGATATAACCCTTAAAAAGGATTCAATTGGATTAGCTATCAGAGTGTACTTATAACTTCCATGGCTATATCGTCCTCGAGAAAGGCAATTTCCTAAGTAGATATACCTACTATGTAACATACCTTACGTAATCGTACCTTGTTCGTGAATACGTCAGTTTAATGGAATTACTTGGTTTTGGGTTACACAATACCCTACCTCGTCCTGCCTGAATCATGTTGTCTTTTTTAGAAAAAACAATGCTGACTTTGTTTAAAAGGAGAGTAAGATCAAATACATACTATGTGGTGTACTTGAATGGATATTGGGTTGGCCATATTGTTGACAAAATTGAGTACCTTACCAACAAACAATTGTTTACTTTTAAGCATACGTAAAGTAATGGTAAAAGGATCTACTTTGGTAGAAGGTTTCGTGGGCGACGTAAGACCTACTTTGGAGTTTCAAAAAGAAATAACACTGCTAGGGGGTTGCAAAGTTCCACAACTTAAAAAATTCATATTGCTATTATTTTCGATTGAAATTTTTCTCAAAGTGAAATGTTTTCGATTGAAGCGCAAAAACAGATTCATTCATTGGTATCCTGTGTTATCGATGATAGCCCTTTACGCTGCGTAGGACATTGTATGAGACATGTACACCGATGAAATTGTCATGTTCATAGAAACTCATTGAGAGTGAGTGTAATGATGGGTGCATGAGAGCAAAAGAAAATACGAACCTTCAGTCAAAAAGAAAGGATATTTATATTCAACATCGGATATCATTTTGCGGTAGATATTAGTAGAGGAATGTGTAAACCCAAACCGATCGTTCATTTCTAGTGGCAACGATCTTGACAATAGGAGTGTTTTTTTTAGCTTCGATCTCAGCAAAGCAAAGTAAAGTAGGATTTTCTGTGTCAAGTAGAGCGTACTTGTTGTAAATTCTTGCTGAAAATCCTACTGCTGCAACCAATTTGCAAATCACACGCAATGCAAATCGAGAAGCGAAGGAAATGTCAAAATTTTAGAAATCTTTGCGAGGAACTTGAAAATGCCCTTGAGTTTATAATTTATAATGAGTTAAAATGTCTTTTAAAATCTAATTTCCCATCTAACATTATTCCTAGATACATATTTGGTAATATCAACACATTGTATGTCTTCAAACACTAATCCATTATTGCTTTCATTTAAGAACATTACTTTTGTTTTCACAGTCTTAGATTTCATTTTCAATAATGTATAAAAGACCATCGTAAGCACAGATCCTTGCGGTACACCTAGTTCAGCTTCAAGATTATCTGATACCTCATTGTTAAATTTGACTTCCATCTAAACCATCTTAACTCTACACCTCTTACCCCATATCTGTCCAGTTTTTTCAGTAATATAAATACAACGATCCACCGTCTCAAAAGCTCTAAGTCGAGAAACACTGCAGCTACCTTTTTTATTTTTTGTGAATTTTATCCTTCCCCTCTGCAAGAATATAGTTTAGAGCTGTCTCACATCAATGTTTTTGCGGACACCTGATTGCTCCGCAACGATAGTTTGGTTTTCTTCAAAGTATTTCTCCAACTGTATTTGCACAACTTTGTTAACGAGTCTGTTCACACTTGTCAGATTCTACCACTTTTTGCACTGGGATAATGATCGGCGTTTTCCAATTTTCAGGGAAAACGCCACTTATCAAAGAATGGCTTATAATGTTTTATAAAGCAGGGCCCACAAAATTAAAACTGTCTTTTATCATTTGTTTATTCATAAAGTAATTTTTGTTCGGTATCATAATCAACTATTTTCAATAGATCATCTACTGAATCTAGTGGCATACATTTAAAAAAACATTGTCTGTTAGACTCTTTATTAACCCAATCACGGTCGGAATAGAGTCATTAATGTCGTTAATACTTGTTAAATTTACTGGCTATAAGTTTATTATACTTTATTTTTGTCCCATTAAATTCTATGTAATTTGCGTCTGATTTTTCTTCTTGTAAAGCAATTGTTTTGATTGTTTTACACACATTATTAATTCTGTTTTTTATATAGTCACGTTCGGCTATCGCAGTTATTTTTAAAGGAATTTCTCAGTCTTTTATATCCCAATCTTCACTTAATCCCGTCATTACTAATCGTATGTGATTTGTATTTTTTTAGTCCTTTGCCTTCTCAGCCTGAGGCGAATGGTGAACAAAGAAAAAAGTTTGTTGGGGAGGCGTTTATGTGAACAAAATTCAATCTCTTTTAGTTCTGCAGAAATATACTTTACGAAAAATATGTCGCAAACCTAGAAGACATCCGAGTTTTCCATTGTTCTGCGACCTGAAAATTCTGCCAGTCCGACATCTGTACTGTTTTAAAGTTTTAAAGACCTTCTTTATGATGTCTGGTAATCGCAACTATCGATTAATTTCAAATTATAATTTACGTGGAAACTTTTTTAACTTAGTATCTGTACCAAATTTCGCACTACTGCATTTCGTAATTTTTATACAGTTTCATCATGTCGTTTATTTAATAAACTTCCTCAATCGATCAGGACAATAACAATGCCCGGAATGGCCTTAAAACTTCTAAAACCTTGGCTTTTAAGTTTGAATCATAATAATATAGAAGCATTTATTTCTGATATTCTGGTTTAATTCTGGTTTAATTTTGATTTTAATTTCAGTAGCATTTTGATTGTAAAGTAATTAAATCTTTAGGTAATTTATTTCTTTGTAGAAAATTATTAGTTTTTATTTTGAAAAAACCTTAATTGTTCAGTCAAATTTATTATTCGAGTACAGTTTTTCAAAATTCAATATTTTGATATTGCGAATTGTTTTATTAGGGTCACCCCACCCAAAATATAATATTTGAAGTTGTTAAGAGCCTATTGAAGAGGCATTCAACACTATTTTTAATACTTTGTATATATAAATACAGAATGTCTTTCATATTTCTTATATGATATACTTAAAGTAATAATTTGATTTAAGTTCTAAAACTGTTGTTAATTATTATAAATTTATAAGAAATAAAATTATTATCTATCTATCTATCTATCTATCTATTTATCTATCTATCTATCTATCTAATGACTGTCGGCAGACAGCTTTGCAATACTTTATTTAATTTTTTCAAAAAATTGTAAATAATTAGTTAGTTAATTATATCAATAATATGATAATAACGTTAAATTTAAGGAACGATTTCGTGTCAGGAAAATACAAAGCAGTATTATTGACTCTCATAATAAAGGGTGATTTTTTAAGAGGTTTAGAACTTTTTTTAAAAAAAAAAACACAAAAAATTCGAAAAAATGAATGAAATATTTATTTGAATCGATAGTTTGAACCTTGCAATTTAATGTTTAAAGATAATTTCATGCAAATGTTGACCGCGGCTGCGTCTCAGGTAGCCCATCCGCTGAGTCCAATTTTGGCATACTCTTTCACACATATCGGCCGGTATCTCACGAATGAATGCATGGATGTTGGCTTCCAGTGCGTCAATCGAAGCGGGCTTGTCCCTATACACATTAGCCTTGGCATACCCCCACAAAAAATAATCTAATGGTGTCAAATCGCACGATCTAGGCGGCCAATTGACCGGCCCGAAACGTGAAATTAACTGTTCACCAAACTCGCCTCGCAATTGCGCCATTGTTTCGCGTGCTGTGTGGCATGTGGCACCGTCTTGTTGAAACCACATATCATGCAAGTCAAGAACTTCCATTTCGGGCAAAAAAAAAGTTTGTTATCATCGCTCGGTAGCGTTCACCATTGACAGTAACGCTGCGATTCGCATCATCTTTGAAGAAATATGGCCCAATAATGCCGCCGGCCCATAAACCGCACCAAACAGTGGCTTTTTCGGGATGCATTGGTAGCTGTTGCAATGCTTCTGGCTGATCTTCACTCCAAATGCGGCAATTTTGCTTATTTACGTACCCATTCAACCAAAAATGAGCCTCATCGCTGAACACAATTTTTCGATAAAAAAGCGGATCCTCGGCCAGCTTTCCAAGAGCCCATTCACCAAAAATTCGGCGTTGTGGTAGGTCGGCTGGCTTTAGTTCTTGCACCAGCTGTATCTTAAAAGGCTTTACGCCCAAATCCTTCCGCAAAATTTTCCACGTAGTGCTGTAACAAAGGCCTAACTGCTGGGAACGGCGCCGAATCGACATTTCGCGGTCTTCTGTCACACTAGCTGATACGGCCGCAATATTTTCTTCACTACGCACAGTACGTAAACGTGTTGGTGGTTTAATGTCCAACAAAGTAAATTTGGTGCGAAATTTGGTCACAATCTTCCGAATAGACTGCTCAGAAGGTCGAGAATGCCGATCATAAAATGGAAGCAGCGCGCGATGAACATTTCGAACCGAGCACGAATTTTGATAGTAAAATTCAATAATTTGCAAGCGTTGTTCATTTGTAAGACGATCCATGGTTAAATTGCAAACCAAACTGAAGCTGTTTGACAGTGACATAAGGTACTAAACACACGTCAGCTGTCAAAACCAGTGTTGCCAAAACCAAACCAGCTAAAAAATCACCCTTTAGAACAGAAGGCCTGCTATAATTTTGTTTCTGATTCTCTTGTTGTAAGTACCTGGTTTTATATGCTTTGGTTGCACCATAATTCGTACGTGTACGGGAGACTTAATAAAAAGCGTAATTTTTACTGTAGTTCATTACCAGACAGAGCGCAGTTCAAGACTCGTGCTCTATTTCCACATTATCTGCAGCCTCTTGTTTTTAAGCTCTTGCGGCTCTTTTGTAAGCGTGTTTTCTCTTTTCTGAATTCTACATTTTCACGTAGATTATTTCAGTTAAAATATTCAACGCTGACAGCCAAATTACCTTTAAGTTGTCTACTAATAATTCCTTCCAAAACACTTTTATATAAATTTACTTAAGTTCATACGCATTTAGCTACTGCTTGATGGTTAACACCATGAGACTGAACTTAAAGTCTTCCTTGTGTCTTCGCCTTCCCGAGAACGTAAAAGATGGTGAGCGTCCAGAACGTAATGTACCGAGGACCCTTTTGAATGAATATTATATTTGGCAAAACAGTTGGATATAGCATTAAAGGTGTGGCATCCCACAACCATTCGTTTCGAGAGATAGTAAAAACCGGAGACAATACTGAGACCACCAACTCCGGCCGATTTCCCGTTACTTAGCCTACAAGCTATATTTTTTATGGAGTGTACACATCTGGTGCGCTAGTATTGTTACATAGAAAATCGTATTGACAAATGTCACGAAACTTCAAAAATTCCGGCTCACCAACACACTCCCAGCAGATATGAGACACTTCCGCTGTGGGCAAAGTTGCTGGCAGAGTTCATAGAGTTTTATCCGTTAAATTTGAAATTGTTCGTTACGTGTGGATAATATTTTTTTTTGGGAATAAGTGCACATTTGCTTAACATGTTCATGAAAAATTAACAATGTAGATTGGTTGAGGGAAAATGAAAACATTTTGAGCAAATTTTCTTCATTATTTAAGAAAAATTTACACACGAAATCGAAGTTAATGCTATCCAAAAGCGGAAAATACACATCCATGTTTGTTCTATTTAATATAACGGGGCACAATACTCTACGGTACCACATGAACAAGCTACGCTTGACTGAAGAAGAACTGTGTAGGGGCTGCGGTGATGAGGAAGCTCTTGAGGACACAACCCACTTCCTATGTCACTGCCCAGGCCTCCAGCACTACAGGCACAGATTCCTAGGGAGACACTTCTTCCACGACCTAGAGGAACTTTCTGGAACACATATAGACAAGATAATGAGCTTCATCAAATCCACAGGATGGTTTGTATGCAATAGCACAGTGAGTACTTAGTCTCAGGGTTATTATGGGTAAGGGACAACCTCTTCCCCCAATGGGCATCACAATGGGTCAGTATTGACCTGAGTGTGGCAAGGAGCTTTCCACGCCAACCCACGTACCTAACCTAACCTAACCTTGTTCTAATATGTTTCTAGTATATAGAACATCAACTTTAGATAGTTTTACTAACCAAACAAATCAAATTATTCGCCTTTTAACAATTTATAATAACTAACCAATGGCGTTCAGTAATGAAAAAATGTGGTATTCCCGAACTCTTTCACATTTCCCGAAGGTTGCCGAGGTTGGCAGCATTTATTTTTGCATTTTTTGTATGTTTTTGCATGTCACACGGATTCTTTTTTGACATAACACCGATAGGAAAACAAAATGGCGAATTTGAAAAAAAGCTGAGGGGGCCAGCGGCAAGAGGATTGTGAGTTGGGGGTCTCAGTATGGTTTGTCTATGGTTTTTACAAAAATTAATGCTGCCAACCTCGGCAACCTTCGGGAAATGTGAAAGAGTTCGGGAATACCACATTTTTTCATTCACACATTCGAACGCTGCTTTGAATGGATCTAAATATTGTTATGGTGAAATAATAATTTCATCATAAATAGGTACTTGACGAAATTCGCCACAAACCATTTGGTATACATTTACCGAGTAATATCCAACATACAATTTATTTCGAAGCCGAAATGAACTGACACCTGATATACATTCGAAATAAACGTCCCAAGGCAAAATCATTGCCATGGCACAGACACAGTACCAACAATCATCATCAGTCGATACAATGAGCTCGTAAGTAAACGAACAACTAGAGCGACATACGAAAAGGACGGATGGTGAAAAAGAAATCCTTAACAAAACACAATTGGAATCCCCCTCACGCAAACAGGTGACACGATCCAAATGTGTACCGCTATTTGCACGTACGAAAACGCAAGTTGCCCTAGCGATGCCTGCAGCATTGGCTGCACGCACTTTAATATCCTTTCAGAGTTCAGCCTTCAGCAGACGTGACTGTATTAACAAAGGCGCGCTCCCATCCCATCGTCCATAGCACTCGGCATTGAACATTTTCTTAGAATATTCAATATTCAATATCAATTCAAGATTATTATAACTCATGAGGTATTGAGGTGGGCTCCACCTCTAAGAGTTCACCGCCCATCGACCTTTTCACGGTTATCTCCTGGCACCTATAATCGAATAAAAAACTCATCTCATTCGACCTTTCCCATGGTTTTCTTGTTGGTTCTCTTGCACACGTTCTGCGTCAGCCCTTAAGTATTGCACTCTCAGAAGTGGGGAAATGGGAGGTATAAATTCCATTTAGTGGAGCAAGTGCGGGTAAATGTATCTATTTCACATGAAGCTACTACTTATTCAGCACCGTTATCCTGGCTATAACCTAACATTTACCGAAATCCCGCTGGCGACGGCAGCACCGAATGTTACTCCAGCGCACTGAGTAAACGAAGATGAGGGTGCAACAACTCGGTTTATCGCTCGAGGTGCATATTCGCGTTGTGCTTGAATCGGCACTTCATGGGCGTAGCGTTGAGTGAAGTTACAGCAAGAGAGGCTGCTGTATTTTCAGTTTTGCATAAAAATGGATTTACGTGAAATATACTTTTAAGTACCAACTGAATGCGCCATAAACTTACCAGTGCTACGGGGACTGGCAAAATGCAGCCACGGATGGAAAATAACGACCTGCGAGGAGAACATCACGAAATTCGTCTTGTAGATGGGTGTGTGCTTTTCACGAGTCGTAGACACTACATCCTTGTGTATTAAATTTTTTTTTACACAGAATGGTTCTGTTTGACAGTGGAAGATTTATTCTCTCGTTTTGTCAACTTTGGATATCGCTGGGTCGTCGCATCCTTCCTGTGATGTATCAACAAATGCATAGAGAGACGGTTGCTATGGAAGAAAGAACAGACTGAGCGAATGAATAAAAGAACAGGTATGTACCTAGGTATTTATTAAGTAACCTCGCGGGCGGCCGCGGGCGGCCTCTCATGTACATGCAGCTCTACCCAATGCACTCGGTATGCAAATTTGAGATTTTGTAATTGTATTGCAACTGTTGTTGTTGTTTGTTGAAAATGGAAATTATGAATGCGAAATAAGGTCCATTCTGCCGTTGGCGTCATATGGTTAGCTTATCTGTAGGCTTTTGGGGCTCGTTGATGACAATCATTGCTATTTACATGGTAGATGTAGTCTCCAGTGCCAAGGCTCTTCGCATAAGTTTAAATAATTGGGACAATTGCTTTGAATGATGTGACACTTTAAATACATTTCAATTTATTAAATCAGTCAAGGAATTGCACTTGACATTGTAAGATCTCACACAAAACGAACAGCTGTGAGAAGCTAGGCCTAAGGTATTATTATGGACCGCTTGCATCGACTATTCCGCCCCTATTGCGAGTGTTAAATATCAATCAATTGACGATTGACAAATTTGTCAATCAAAACAATTTTTGGTATTGTGGAACTCATTTGCTAAAATGTATGGTTATTGGGAATAAATTGACTGTTGCGAATGTGGCATGATATTTGACAGTTTCTCGAGAGCAGCAAGTTGCATTTATTTATTACTTTTGTGTTTTGTGCAGCACTTTGTTCCTCCAGCAGATTTTTTCGTTCTTCCATTACCTTTATTTCAGCTTTACATTTTTTTAGATGTAGTTCCTTCGCTGATTCCCCAGATTGGTTGTCAATCACCTTTACGGTATTGGTTCTGACATCATGATCAAAGTCTTCACACCCGAACTCTCGTCCAGGTGGGATTTATGCAGGTGTTAATTTACATTAACTGAATAACAGCTTCCTCCATATCACCTAAATGGTGCAAACTCCTGTTGCAGTAATTTTACTTTAATTCTCCATTTTCTGGAATTTCGTTTACTCAAATTTTTTTTAAGGTCTACGTAGGTATTAATTCTGACGTAATCCACTACACAAAAATTTTTATGTAATGTATATATGTAATACAATAAAATATATTTTATAACGCATGATAGAGTGAACTGAACCAATAAAATCTGTCCCATCGGTTTCGTAGACAGATGTACAGAACACGGTACACGGCAGTTTATTGACGGTGAGAGTAATAGTCCCGAACAAAGTAATGGATGCAAATAATGAAGTAAGATTGTTTCCAAAATTTTCGGCCAATGAAAGCTCTCATAAATTGAGATAAAGCGCACTCATTGGAGGAAATATTGAGGAAATGAGAAAATAAATAATAAATAAAAATTGGGATGAGGTTAATTTGTAACGAATTTTGTTGGCGAACAGCAGCCTTGCGAGTGTAATTCGTTATTTTATATATTCGTTCTATTATTTTTGTCAGAATTAATAGCATCGCCAATTTTTGACCTCGAACTTCCCCATTAATAAAAAAATCCATCATAATAATTTGTCCCCATAGTATGGTGAAAAACAGCTTACATGACTGCTATTTTATAGTTCAAAAAAGGTACAAAGTCTCCCAGGTCTGTGTCTTACCAGAGCCATACCTGATGTAGTGTTGACAGATAAGCCCACAACTATAATCGTATTTCCGCACTCCTTCAACACTTCCATCTACAAAAAGAAACAAATTGTTGTGGTTTTTCGCTGATATTAAAATTTACATTTAACACATTTCTTGTGGATATCTTGCTGCCTCCCTGTGCACACATGATCATAATTAATTTGCGTCAAATATCACTCAAAACTCACTCACAGGCACCCACTTTACAATGATTTTTGAGAAACAAACACTTTTTAAAATGTGAAAAACCGCTTTTCGTCGTAACTCCCGTATTGCCTTTCCTTGCTTTCTTTTTCCAATTAAATCTATCTACCTAGTAGTCTAAAAGCATACAACAATTTTTGAGTGTCTTTATCCAAATCAGACCACCCTGTATTTAAGAAAATATATATTTTGGACTTGTTATACCACATATTTTTTTTTTTACGCTGGCAGGTGGTAATCTTCCAAAGACGAAACCGAGCCCGTACTCAGTAACAGTGTGGTGATTTCTACCCACTAAACCCTTCTCCCGTCTTCCCGTTTTCCCTGCGATACAACCTTATTGGTATTCCATTGTCGCAGGGCGGGGATTAGCCAGCTTTCCAATTCAATTATTGCACCTAGTAGTTAAACCAATCAGCAATTTGTCTTTCATATTTTAAAATTCATATTCTAAGTATTTGCCCATAGAGGATTTAATACTGTTTTTGTTCTATTTTTCGAGCTATGTAGCTAGTTCTAAAGGTTTTATTCTTCTTAACCTCCTAGTCATATTGCTAGTATTTAATAGTTCCTTTATTTCTGAGCAGACGTGATTGAGAAGCCTAAGTTTATGTCTATTAGCTACTTTTTTGACTTCATCTGCAATCATTTCTATTTCTAGATCTCTATGCAGATCAGCGTTTCTTATGTACCATGGTGCATTTACTATATTCCGTAGAACTTTGTTTTGAAATGTTTGAATTTTCTGTAAATTTGTTTTGCATGTGCATGCCCACAGCTGGAGCCCGTAGGTCCATACTGGTTTTAGAATTTGCTTATAAAGCAGTAATTTATTGTAATTTGACAAACAAGAGTATTTCCCTATAAGCCAATACATTTTACTGTAGCGCATATTTAGTTCTTCTCTTTTTTTCTTTACATGTGCTTTCCAGCGCAGTTTTGCGTCTAGTGTCATGCCTAGATATTTGGCTGTGTTTGCGTAATCTACTTCTTTATCATTTATGAATACTGGTGTGTGTTGAACATTTTTATTTGTAAAATTTATATGGACCGATTTTAGGTCATTTAGTTTGCCAATTTTTTGTCCATTTTGTTATATTGTTCACTGCCTTCTGTAGTTTTTTTGTCGCTACTTCGACAGTTTCTCCCACAGCAAGTACAGGAGTATCATCTGCAAATGTTGCCACAGTTGTTTCATCACTGTTCGGCAAGTCGCTAGTAAATAAGAGATATAATACAGGACCTAACACACTTCCTTGTGGTATACCAGCTTTTATTTCTCTTGTGGAGTAGTCATTTCCTTGTTTAATTCTAAAAAATCTCTCTATTATATAGGACTCTAAAATTTCTGAAAATTGTTTTGGCTGATGCTTTTGCAATTTATAGATCAGTCCATTGTGCCATACTTTGTCGAAAGCTTGTGCTATATCGAGAAATATAGTAGAGCATATCTTTTTTTCTTCAAATGCTTTTTCGATTTTATCTGTTATTCTATGCACCTGATCGATCGTGGAGTGTTCATTTCTAAAACCAAATTGATGGTTTGGGATAAGCGATTTTTCAACATCTTTTCGAATAACTTGGACAATATAGGTAGTATAGATATGGGGCGATAGGAGGTGACTTCACTAGGCGGTTTGCCTGGTTTTGGTATCATAATCACCTCCGCGACTTTCCACATGCTAGGTACATACCTTATCCTGAATGCAGCATTTATGATCTGTGCTAGTTTCTTTAAGCCCTTTTTTGGGAATTGTTTTAGGATTTCCCCAGATATTAAATCAAATCCCGGGGCTTTTTTAGTACTGATGCCCTTTTTTATTTCATTGGCAATTTCTTTAGCCGTTACCGGTTGAATGTGTTTTTCCTCTTTGCACAATTCTTCGCTTTCTTGACAGTCTTTATCTTCATATGGTTGAAAGACGCCTTCAAGATATTCAGCAAATAAATTAGCTTTTTCTTGGTTTTTTTTGCCCAGTTACCTGTACTGTTTTTAACTGGTGGGATGTGAGCAATTGGCCTTTTCATTTTCTTTGTTGCCTTCCACAGTGAGTACTCGGTACTAGCATCATTTGTAAGATTGGTAAGGTATTTTTTAAGAGACTCATTTTTAAATTCTCTTATCGATCTTTTAAGCTGATTGTTTAGGTTATTCAGTATTGTTTTGTCTCTGGGCGCCCTTGTTTGTTGCCAACGTTTTCTAGCTCGTCTCTTTTCCGTAATTATATCACATATTACTTTTGGATACGAGTTTTGTTGGATTTTAGTTTTCGTTTTAGGTGTTGCAGCCCATGTAGCTCTTTGGATATTGACAGTTAATATTTGAACAGCATCTTCTAATTGATCTTCTGTTTCAATTGTTTCTAAGAGCTGAATACTATCCTCTAGATGCTGCCTGAAGTAGCTCCAGTCAGTCAGCTTATTTCCTAGCCTTGCGCTATTTTCTTTAATAGTGATTTTATCGCCAAGTGTTAAAAGTATTGTGGAATGATCTGAGTCAAGATCTGGCCCTTCTTCTACCTTTATATTATTAGACGAGATATTCTTTGTTAAGAAGAAGTCGACAAGATCAGGGATTTTGTTTCAGTCTGTTGGCCAATACGTAGGTTTTCCCGTTGAGTGATACTTGCCGCTAATTTCGTTTATTGCTTCATAAAGTTCTCTTCCTCTTGTATTTGTAAATCTAGATCCCCAATACTTGTTTTTGGCATTAAAATCTCCACCTGCAATAAATCTATTGCTAAATATTCGGAAGAGGCCTAAAATGTCATTTTTCTTTAGATTGTAACTGGGAGAACAGTAAATTGATGCAACTGATATAGTTTGTCCACTTTTCGTTCGAATGTTAATAGAAATTCCTTGCATCGGGCATGATTGGAACTTAGCTTCTATATGGTGATCGATCGTAATCTTTACTATAACTGCAGCCCCGCATTTTGCTGAATTATGGGGATGTGGGGAGTGATATAATTCGTACCCTTGCAGTTGTTGGTTCGTCTTTTTTCTTCATACAATCTTTAGTATGGTGGTTTCCTGCACACTTTACGCATCTTGGATTAGAGCTGCAGTATTTATTCGTATGTCCATACTTTTGACAATTCTTGCACTGTGGTTCAAGTTTTGATTTCCTTACGGCATGAATTTCTACCTTCATTCCAAGGATGTCTTTAATATCGTATATCTTGTTGATATTTTCGTCGTGCTCAAAAGTTAGCATAAACATTGGAAGCGGTACTTTGCTTTTCGATTTTAGCATATTGACAGCTTCTAGTATCTTTAGGTTTTTCCTTCTTAGATCTGTAACTACACTCTCTGGCGAGCATGAGAAGTGTATTTTCTTTACAACAACCTTAATTGGCCTAGTTTGTTTATTCTCATAAGAGTACCATTGCACCTTTTTTTGGTTAAGTATTTTGTTAAGTCTCCTATAAGAATATTCTTCATCTACATTTATTTAAATGTCATTACCATTTATTAGCATTGTATTAGCTTTAATTTTATTTTCCTCCAATGACTTAACTAAGCTTTCATACTTTGTAATTTCCAGAGCAATAATTGGAGGAGGTTTGACTGGCTTTTGAATTTTATTTTCTTTATTTGGAACATAATTCGTAGCTTGATAGCTTTCTTTCGGAGATGAGATCTTTGGGGATGTGCTCTTTTTCCGTTTTTTATTTTTGTTCCGTTTTTGGGTTTTCTTTCCTTCTTTTTCAGTAGTTCTTCCTCATCAGTTGAGAACTCAACTACTTTAATTATTTCTTTTTCTTTGTTTTGGCTGTTGATCTGATTTTTCAACGTTTGCAAATCCTGCTTTAAACTATTAATTTCTTGGATTAATGTCTCGTTTAGTTGCTTAAACCCATCTCTTTCCTTGCAGACTTCTGAATATTTAGCATTCAGAGTTTGGTTTTCATCCATTTTACATAATGATGGGGGTGATCTCTCTACCCTCTTACTTTTTCCAAAAGGGTTCTCGGTAAGCAATAAATGGCCTTCTCAGAATCCATGGGACCGACCTCCGAAGAGGGTGGATTTACCACTTTAAATGGTATACCACCTGGGGTATTAAAATCGTTTGTTTTGTTCATTGCATGTTTTAATTTTAACTTTTGTGAATAGTTTAAACGGTTTGGATTATAGTCGCCTTTTACGACAGGCATGCCTACCTTGGGTGCACAGCCGCTCCTAACATGGAGAACAGACGCTGACCAGGGAGCCGCCCAATATGGGTCAGACGCTTCTGGGTTAGTGTAACTAGGATCCGCGGGGTCGTTGCTCCCGTTATCTCTCTTTCTTTAGAGAAGTACCACATATTTAAAAATTTAATTTTGGATATGCTATTATGATAAACGTATGTGACCTGGTATTTACTAGAAGACGGCTCCATAAAACTATGCCCCAATGAAAAATGGCCGTAAAAAAGAGGAGAAAAGGCCCCACAAAATTATATAGTTAGCAACAAACATGATGGGGTGATTTTTTATTATTTCATCATTTTTGTTTGTGAAATTATACACCAAAGTAATATTATTGGCGTCTTTTTTAAGAATGACGAAATAGATAATTTGCAAAAGATTAAATATCACCCCAAAGTAATGAAAAATGGACCCAAATTCAATGTATAGAGCCACAAAGTACAACAATATTCAATAAAAAGAAACAACTTGTCTGTAAAGTTTTTTATTATTTTAAATAAAAGCATGAATTGTATTGTCAACGTTTTGCCTGCAATACGGACACTTATAGTTTTGGCCCTTATCCACCGCTACTGCCTAGGCCATTAATTTTAAGTCGCACTCAGAGCAAACTTTTAAGTGCTTGCAAGCCAAAAAAAGAATATTTGCCCGCAAGTCCTGGCAAACTACGCAAAGGCCTGACTCCTCTGGTACAGTGGGTGACACAATTCCGTCCTCGTCTTCGTTGTCCGTTTCAAATGGATCAATTTCACCATCGCTGGATTCGTCGTCCTTGGGAACCATTTTGCCAGAAATTTCATTCCCTTCGAATACCATTCTAGAGAGAAATGTTGCGGCTGTAATTTTCCCCTGCTCTAAAAGTAGAGTTGCTTCGTCAATTTTAGAAGACGTATCCGTTTATTTTCTTCTTTTATTTTTCAAACATCGTGCCCCCGCTACTGGCAAGCAAGGCAAAAATCAGTTTTAAAAAAATTCTTCATCACGGATGATATTATGTAATAAATTTTAAAAAAATCCATTTTTGGTAGCACTTCGCCCCGGTATACCATTATAGGCCTCTACGGCTGAAGTTGTCCTTGTATTTTGTTTGTGGACAGTAATATTTGTACACCCGACCTATCAAAGAAAAATGAAATGAGAATCAAAGTTATTCAGATGGTACATAGATCAATTACCCATTTCCATCCATTGGGTTTCGGAATAATTAAAAAAAAGGACCAAATATTCCTTTGCTATCCATTTAAACATTACTTGATTTTATGTCTTTATAGGCACTGGGAATAACAGATGGGGGCAATAGTGCAAGTGTCATCAGTTTGTGATAGGCTGCAGGTGCTACCCTTGATGTTTTAAGATATTCTAGCAGGTATTTGTATTTCCTGCTACAAATATTTGTTTTTATTGCTGGGCGATAATGAAACCTATAAGATTAAAAATTAAAAAAAAACAATGTTTGAATTATTTTAATTAAAGTATATATGTACCAGCAGCCAACATTCTTTGATTGGGGACGTGATAAAAACAGACGGAGCCATATCGAAGATAGATAGATAGATAGATATGATTTATTCTTATACCTTCAAGATACATACAAATGATACATAATACAAAATATACGAAAAAGTATAAGAAAGGTTGGTGACATTCAGTATTTATATACATGGATAAAATAGTGTAGAATGTCACTTCAATTGGATAGATTATACAAACTAAAATTTGGGTGGGGTGACCCAGTAAAAAAAAAAAAAAACAAAAAATAACTAAAAAAAAGAGAACACAATTTTATACACAGAGAAATTATAAACAGGGAAGGAATTTTAAACCATTGTGTTAGAAGTAAGAGATTCTAGAGCTGCATAGTCAAAACTGAAGAGCCACATTTTAACGCATTTTAAGAATATTCCTGGAATTGCTATTGTTCTGATGGACAGAGGAAGTTCATTAAATAATCGGTAAGATAAAACAGAGAAAAAATTACGATAAGCAGTAGTGCGAAATTTGGGTACAGATAACGTGTTCGAAAGGTTTCCACTAAGATTGTAACTAGAAATTAAACGAAAATTAAGATTACCAGACTTCATAAAGAATATTTTTAACACCTTAAAACAATACAAATGACGGACAGGTAGAATTTGCAGGGCACAGAACAAAGAAAAGCTAGAATGCCTACGAGGTTTTCGACAAATTTTCCTTAGAACGTATTTTTGAAGAACCAACAGAGGATGTATTTTATTTCGATAAACACCACCCCAACAAGCAATTCCATATTGTAACTTGGAATGAAAGACACCATAATAAATTGTCAGCAAAAGCTTGGTAGAGCAGACGTTTCGCAAATAGAAAAAATGTCGAAGAGTGCATCGGAAATAATTTTTCAATGTGTTAGTGTGATTCACAAAATTCATTCTAGAGTCAAGAGTAAGCCCCAAATATTTAAATTCATTAACTCTCTCAATTTGGAAACATTTATCACTACAGGAAACATTATAACAAAAAGAGGGAAACGAAGAGCCAGAATCACAATAACAACTAGACAGTCACAATAAAAACTAGACATTCAGGTGCATGAAAGTACACCTCAGCATCCAAAGTGTGGGTAGAAGATAAGCAGAAGAACATTATCTTTGTTTTAGAACTTATCACTAGTTGATGCTCAGCAAACCAATGTCTCAACAAACTAAGATCCCAATTAATATCAGAAACTAGGTCCAAAGGACTATTTAAACCATAAGTGATACCAATGTCATCAGCAAAAGCAGTTGGTTTTCCCTTGAAACTAAGAGCAAAGAGTGAGTTGATGTAAATCAAAAACAGAATTGGACCTAAAACGGAGCCTTGAGGAACACCCATGTTAAGGAACAATAATTCACTCCTTATATCATCCAACTTAACTCTCTGCGATCTATTTTCAAGATATGACGTAAACCAGTGGAGCATGAAACCACGAAATCCAGCTTTCTCCAGTTTTTTCAACAGAAGATTGTGGTTAACCATGTCGAAAGCTTTGGTTATATCAATATAACCAGCCGTACATTTTTTCTTATCGAGGTGTGACATTACAAGGGAACAAAACTGTAGAAGCGCATCTTCCGCTGATTTGCCTTTTAAAAAGCCAAATTGAGTTGGATTGAAGAAACTAGATTTGTTTAAAAATGCCATTATTCTACTTTTCATTAGTTTTTCAAATATTTTGCTAAAGACAGAAAGAGGCTTTCCTTAACGTAAGTTAAAAGGTGTTAATAGGACTGTACACATACAGACTTCTTGTTCATTAGAACAAAAAACACTGGTAAAAACTGTACCATAAATATGCGTTGGTATCAACAATTATTTTTTTTTTTAAATTTTCTAAAGCGTTGTCAGTGAAAAATTGAAAACCTGAGCTGGCTCTTAATTTTTTTCCTTTAAATTTCTAGCTTAAAGTCAGCTCATGTTTTCAAATAACTTTTAATTTGCCTTTAGAATATTTTAGAAATTTCAAAAATTAAATAAGGCCCATCAGGCGCTCCGCGTGAAAAAAATAAGTAAAGATGTACCTTTTCACAATATTCGACATATATTTCGAGAAGCTGTTTGAAACATCCATTCGGAACAGTCTTAAAAGTTGCATCCATTAAAATCCGGCTGACCTTCAGGAATATTTTCTTTGAATAAAGAAAATATAAAAAACGCATAAATTTCCTCCTCATACATGCCGTAAAAAATGGACGTTGATTGGCTTCGTCTCGCGACACTCCAAAACTGTTTCAAATGGACTCCAATTGAAAAGCTTCAATAATTTCAATTGGAGTCATCATCGGCGAAGCAACCAATTTCGTATTTACGAGGTCCTGAAGACCGCTTTTAATTTTTGTAAAACTAAGGTCCTTAGCCTCCTCCTGTTAACAAAATGAAAGAAACAAAAGTAAAAAAAATTCAATATTTTAATATCATTTATATACGTTACCTTACACGTGGTTCGAAACACATGCCGTATTTCCGAAATGGCGACAGAACTACCAGCACTCAGGATAGTTGTCGGATCCAGGCAACCTTTTTTATTTCATTAAGACCTTGAAGCTCCTTGAACTCCGACTCTTGGTGTTCGTGGTTGTACTTCACGTAGTTTTTCGACAACTCACATTTTCCTTCGGGAAGCAAATGTATCCTGGATTTACATGAATTTTTCAGGGACTCGTACTTAACAATTAATTTGTACACCGCCTTTTTTCTATAAATAATTTTTTGTTCCATAACATACAGAAGTTCACTAAATATTTACAAGTACGTAGCTAATAAAATGTAGACGCAGTGGCTTAGTGGACAGTGGTTAGTGTGTTGGACTACTAAGCGAGGGGTCCCAGATTCGAATCCCGAAAAAAAAAATTTCAACTTATGGTTTTTTCCATAGACAAACCATACTGAGACCCCCACCTCACAATCCTCTTGCCGCTGGGCCCCTCAATTTTTTTTTCAAATTCGCCATTTTGTATTCCTATCGGTGTTATGTCAAAAAAGAATCAGTGTGACATGCAAAAACACACAAAAACTACAAAAATAAATGCTGCCAACCGCGGCAACCGTGGGGAAATGTGAAAGAGTTCGGGAATTCCACATTTTTATATTACTGAATGCCATTGTTTAGTTATTGTAAATTGTTAAAAGGCGAATAATTTGATTTGGTTGGTTAGTAAAATTATCTAAAATATATGTTTTATATACAAGAAGATATTTGGACAAACATAGTTGTGTATTTACCTCTTTTCGATATCATTAAGATCGATTTATTGTGTGAAATTTTCTTTAATAACTGAAGAAAACTTGCTCAAAATGTTTTTATTTTCATGCAACCATTTTGGATTGACAATTTCTCATAAATATTTTAAGCAAATGTACACTTATTCCTAAAAAAAAATACTATCCACACGTATATAAATAATTTCAAATTTAACGGACAACATTTTATGAACGCTGTCAGCAGCTTTGCCCAAAGCGGAAGTGGCATATGCAAGGTGCGTGTGTGGTGGTGAGCCGGAATTTTTGAAGTTACGTGACATTTGTCAATACGAATTTCTATGTAACAATACCAACGCACTTAGCGTTTGCCACCCCATGAAAATATAGCTTTTAGGCAAGTAACGGGAAATCGGCCGAAGTTGGTGGTCTCAGTATTGTCTCTGGTTTTTTCCACTGTGCCACCTCTCGCGAACGTCATGAAAGAGCTTCTCAATTAGCCGTTTGGACCCGGCATTAAATTCTAGGTCCCTTCCATTCGTCCCAAAAATAAAAAAAACCCTCACGTTACAAATGGTTGTGAGAAACTAGGAATAGGGTCCCTATGGACCTGTTGCGCCGAATATTTTTTTTTTTAGCTAATACAATCCAGAGTTTAAAAAATGTGCCTTTGGCTTCAAGTAACCAGGTATATTAAGACCCTGCAGAAGCCAATTAAAAGCCAATGTAGTGATAACGTTTTATGATTGTGCAATTACGACATAAAAAATGAATTAATTAAGTAAGTAAAAGAATAATAAAAAAAAAATATTTTATTTTAATTAAAAAATTGTTGCAACTTCAAAAAGCCACTAAAAACCATGGAGAAAAAGTCCACATAACATTGAAGTACCTAACTCCTAATGATTTAATAATAAGTAATCTCTCCAAAAACTTTTTCCGGCGCAAACCAGTCTTAACTAAGAAATTGGAAGTATATTTATTAACTGCAGTATTTAAAATAATTGATAAGTAAACACCTACATATTTTCTTTTTCGTTATTAATAAGCCTAATAAATGATTAATTTTTTATAATCTATATAACAGGATGTAAATAATTAACTGTACGCCAATTCTGAAAAAAAACTCACATTTTGAGCTACAACAGTATTATATTATTCGTGCGATATCATAAATCATTTGTGGTTATCTGATCACACCCAAAATTTGCTGCGGGCTCTGGTCTATACGATTCCCTTGGAAAGACAATATTTTGCATAGTAGAGTAGGAGTGAATATAATTGATGTCGCGGTGGAAATGTAAAACAGTTTGCCCTTTGAGTTCACCAGACCCCGTTTGTCTTCCAATTTAAAAGGAAAATATTGAATACCGCTGCTTGGAATTTTAATACCTTCATTAGAGGCTGTTGAAATATTTATTTTACAATTAAAATTTTCGTAATGTCTGCTATTCTTTCGAGATAAAGTAAAATCACAATACCTACCTAAGGTCTCTGCACAATTCCGCTTAAGCCTACAGCTTATAAATATTTGTATTACATAAAGCTTGTAAGTGTATTCCGACCATGTTTCAATATGATGCGCAAAAGAACCGGTAGACAACCTGGAGAATAAGGCATTTTCACTTTAGAGAACGTGGACGAAATGCACTCCCAATTGAAATACTTTGAATTTCCAAACACAATTTAATCTGTCCAAACTGAAGACGCTTAATAATAACGTGTCATCCTTATCGAAAAAATAAAAGGGGGAAATGTAGAGGAATGTTTGACTTCCTCTTCTTCATCAACGGCGAACGGAAAAGTGTCGTCACATCAGTGTCGGCATGCAGCAAATTGTTTAGTAAGAAATATAATTCAATTTCCCAGATGAAATATTAAAATTGTTTTGAAAGACTTTCCGTTTGCCCTTCTTTAACTTTTACGTTCTGTGTTTTTTTTTCGTTTTGTGTTCACTGTCATAAACTTTTGATTGACATTCCAGTCTGTTAGAAAAGGAACGGAAGTAGAGTATTCCGAGCAGACATAAATGATTTACGCTGATGGGAAGGGTATTTCAGGGAAGCCTTTCTAATGTCACACATGGTCTCGCTGTCACAGTTTAGCAGAAGTGGAACATTTTATATTGATTGGGGAGCTTTTATGGAGATATCATATTCGTTCGGTTTATATTGCGGTTTGGGAGATATAAATCCTTGAATTGTGTCTCTTAGGGCGCGTTTTGGTATTGCAAATAATAAGGAATTCGGGGGAACAGCCAGACATATGAAGTTAATTAAGACGTTCTAATTGGGGGTAATTGGTCTTCCGTACTTAAGAGCTCATGTGAGCGTAGACCAAATCTACTTTGTTAATTTTTCATAAATATTTTAAGCAAATTCCTAAAAAAAATTCTATCCACACGTAGGTAACGAATAATTTCAAATTTAACGGATATATATTCTATGAACTTTGCCAACAACTTTACCCACAGCGGAAGTGGCTCATATTTTTTGAGAGTGTGTTAGTGACTCAGAACTTTTGAATTTATGTGACATTTGTCAATACGAGTTTCTATGTAACAATACTAGCGCACCAAATCGTGAACACTCCGTTAAAATATAGCTTGTAGGCAAGTAACGGGAAATCGGCCGAAGTTGTTGGTCTCAGTATTGTCTCTGCATGTGATCATGCGAAATGTGATATGATGGCAACTGACATTCTACATTACAGAAGTAGTGAACAATAACCGGAAACGGAATAGAGACATCTGCTCAACAAGTTTCCAAACAGGCTAAATACAGTCGGCCAGCGGCAATTCAAAAGTTCGTTAACTAGAGCTTAGCGTCAGCTATGTGCTTTGCAGTTATATAGTTAGTACTTTGTTTGTTTAAAAATGTAATTATTAAAAAAAAGTTTGCTTCTGGCAGAAGGTTTCAAACAAAAGCACAATTTATTTACTTTTTGAAAACTGTTAAGTTTGTATTTAAATTAAAAAATAAACTTATTCTTATTATTATTCTAGTGAGGTATTCACCAGAAAATAAGCCAGACAGGCCTGTTCCAATAAACCTTCTTGAGGTTCCAGGATATTTCAAAGATTTTAATAGGAGATGTTGCGGAGCCAACCTTTAAAAGAGACTTTTTATATTATAGGCTCACTTTCCGAAATGTGTCCCAAGTCAACGATATACCCAACCCTGCTTTCAAACGTGCTTAGAATCAGCCAACACACTGAAGAAGCTGCTTTTTGGGCATACATACATTTTTGCAAGATATGTACAGAAACGATGTCTTCCCCTCCGTACTTTGATAGACCATTCGTTGGTTTTTGTCAGAAAAGAATGGAATTCAAATGAACTAACGCAAATAAAATTATTACTTATATACGCAGATGGATAAAAGATAAACTATTCAGCCGCTGTCAGTTTATTATTTATCCGGGTTCCTGTTAAACAGCTATTCCGAGCAATAATTTCACTCAAAGATGCTCTCCGCTTTCGCGAAGAAGTCGAGGCTCTTACCTCGATATACGGATCTCAACTAAGTTCGTGGACACAGGCCGCATCTTACTTCATCTATTACTATCCAAAGCATCTAAGAGCTTTCGGATTTCTCATTATCAAAACTTCTGTGTATATCTGGATTCCGAATTACCTTACAAATTTGGGTAACCTCATGTAGTGAAACGAGGCGAAATTAACGCTAAAACTAACGTATACTCGTGCACGTGCAAGAATTGGCCCTAACCGAGTGCGATTTTTGCTCGATTAAAATTAACTAAGTCTCTGTTGAAAAAAACGAGTATTCCTTGTTAAAAACTACCGAGAAAAAGGTTAAATGCATTCAAAAAATAAATACTTCATCAGTTGTTAATATGAACAGTTATATTTTGGTTTTTACAACCGAGAAAATTTGGAGGGGAAATCGATATTTTAAGCGAGTTTCTTTAAATCCACTAACTCTGTAGGAGCTATATAAACAGTATTACGTAGTAGTTTTTAACCGAAAGTTTAAATAAGTGATTCGTGTAGTTCCTATTGAATGGCATGGTCCACACAAGGGCCTAGGTATAAATTAAACCCGTAAGCCAAAAGAAATCTCAATCACTAACCACTTTCTCGTGCCGATGTGACTGTTATTTTTCCTGTTTTTGCTAGTCCATAGTAAAGTCCTTGCTGTAATAATAATCTTGGTACAGTGGCAGGTGCCAAGTTTTTCGTCTTTGCTGACGTTTGCGTTTCTGGGTCAGGTCAGGTAAGTGCTTGGCGAGACAGGAGAAAACCTATACCCAATGTAGATCCATTATGATCCACTGGCCTTGGGGCTTAATGAAGTCTTATTTCCTTCTTCTAATGAATGAAGCTTGCACGTTGTATTATAAACATTTGTTCTACTTGTCAAAAGTTCCTCAGATATAGGTGTCTCTATCCAGAGCCGGCTTTGGCGTGGTAAAGCATTTATATTGGTTTGCAAGGTCTGTTTTCACTTTTAAGAAAGCCCTCTGACTTAGATGTTTGACGCCGTCTCGAGTGGAGCTTGGAAGGACTAACGAGAGGCAACTTCATCTTCCTAATGAATTAGCACATCAGTTTTCGCAGAGATGCTGCTTAGACCAAAAATGTCGGTTCCAAAGACTTATTTTGCGGAGAGAAACTTGTAAAATATCGGCATGTGTTTGAGGATGCTTTCCGAAAACGAGTATAAGGCGAATTTGTTAAAAGTGAATTGATTATTTTATCCCGTAGCAGTGCCGTGGCGCAAGCATAACTCCTTATGAAGGTAGCCTTTATATTTGTTATTTTATATTTGTAAAAGTATAAAAGTGTTTGTGTCCTGCTAAAGGCAAAAAAAATCCTCCTTGGAAACAAATCTTAATCAGCTGCTTTGATGCCATGTTAAAGTAAATAAAATAGAGCCCATCCACTTTACAGAAAACAAACGTACCTATATATTTATTTTTTCTTCGCTTCAAAATAAATTTATTGGTCGTAAGATCGATTTGTGAGAGACTATTCGCATAAACTCCCATTAAAAGAAATACAAATCACAAAACCTTTACTGCCCTTTTTTGGCATTTATTTTCGCAGCACATATTAACTCATGCATACAGAGTGCCTCCAAATTATCGCCTTCGGATAGGTACGTTCTTCGCCTGTCGGTTCATTTTAATAAAATCTCCTCCAATTTACGTGCTGTATCCACTCCAACGATGTATCAAGCCGACTCTGCATTGGTTGTTCCAATTGTTGTGCGTACATGTTTATGTGCATAATAGAAAGAAGAAAACAGAGAACAAAAAAAATATACTTGAAAAAAATTATTTACATACACATTGTCAATAAAATTAAAATTTTACTGTCGCAATTTTTCCTGGAGAGGAGCGAAAAAAGAATATCCACTCCTGTTCCTGTTCTTATGGAAATACAATGTTGGTTATTAAACTTTAGCCATTTAAAGGGATTGCGGCAGCGGGTGGTTTTTTGTACTTTCGTGGGGGCAAAGCATGCACAACATTAAATAAATCCTGTCAACTGGAAAGAGGCAATTCTTCCGTTCTTCGCCAAAGAAATAAAGAAGCGAACTGTCTGATGTGTAGAATTTATTAGCACTTTTTTTGTTGTGGTAAACTTTTTTTTTAATTGCGTCATTTTCGCACTTGTTTTCTGTTTTATTTATCTACCATATTTTAAACGAAGTCAATATAATAATCAGTATTTAAATAAAAACATAAAATACGTTGTTTTTATTAAAAATTTGCTTAATTCATTTTTCATTGCATTTCAACATTGTTGATCTATAATGAAATGTTCCATATTTGACCTTGTTAAATAAGATTGATAAAGGGTATGCAGAGATGGCCACCATTGATGACATTTTTAATATATATGCCTTAACCATTCAATGGTACGACCGAACTAGACCTTATAAAGAGAATGCTAAGGGGAGATATGATTTTGTCCTAATTAATGAGGCATATCTTTGGATATATTATTGAATAGACAGGCAAAAACTCAAGAAAGGAAGTGTTATGTACCTATAGAATCAACACTTTGCAAAACAATATTGTCTTCCGGCGTTTAACCTCTAGAATTAATGTCTTGCATTTCTACAGCTTCTTTATACACCGATTGGTCCGGTGAGATTTCACCATTCACCATGTGGTAAGCTTACTTACTTACTTAGGTGGCGCGTCATTGGTGTGCGCTCAGCCAATACGCCTTCCCAATTTCCCATTCCCAGTTAGGTTTCGCGGTCCTTGACTGAATGCCTTTTACTTGTGCACGCATCCCGAGAAGACGTTTTTCCCTATCGCGATGGAGTCGAAGACCAATCGAGCCGAAACGTTACTCGGCATTTCTGAAGCGATGTCATTTAGAGAGAGTTTTTAGTAGAGCTGAGATAGATGGAGCTTAAAGCTGTTCATTATGAAGGTCGGTCCAATTCAGCTTTGGCGATGGTGAAATCTCTTCTTATTCACAGCAAATAACTGAGTTTGCCTTCATTTTCTTTGACGAATAGGGACTGTGACACGAACTGTGTCCTCCTAAGGGAGTTATCCGTGCAAGGGCAAAACATGTTTTAAATGTAAATCTTTTAAATTATATATTACTAGCGGACCCCCGCCTGCCCTGCTAGGCGTTAAAATTTTAATAATTTACAGCTACACGTTTTCCTTCGGTGAGTCGAGGAGCTATGAAAAATGTTTATGGTAATTGATACGGATTTCATTTAATATTTGGAGCATTCACTTCCGTTGCCTCGCCTGATCACAATTGCCGTTACACATTCAACAAATAACTCCCCAGCTCCAGCGTACCCACAGATGTATTCACTTCAAACACTAAGTTGAAGAATATAAAAAAATTGTTTATATCTCGACAACAGCACTACCTGTTATGGTATGGACCTACGTCAATTTAAATTCTTTCTTCAAAAGCTACCTATATTAAATTGCGCAACAAAATTATAACTATAAGCCGACTTTGAGTTTAAAACTGTGTGGCGGTAAGCCCGGAACATCTAAAGAATTCATAAAATTCTTACATGATTTTGAATGACGAAATTAAATCCTTGTTTTTCTCAGCCAAAATTGCTCGTGCACTTACCCAATATTCAACATAATGATGAGCATGGCATTTCGGAATAAAGAAGTTTTCGAGCGAACTTTGTTAATGTTGCATTAGCTGCCGTGAAATAGACACGTTGACGAATTTCCACCAAGTAAACCGCCAAACGGACGACAGTTGGGGGACGCTCATGGATCGGAAACGAAAAAATACGCCACACAGCCTCTTTGCAGTTCACGTACCTGCCCAATTAATAGCGAGTCACCTCATCATACTTATCATAAGCCTGAGTCTCGAACACCGCCATATTACTGCCTTTAGTCAAGTATTTGTATACATATTAGATTGATTTAATTCGGCAATATACGTCAAAATTGATATGAGTCTTCAAGACTTTCGAAATAAACGGGCAGTACGGCACAATCCATCTATTGTCGCAGAAATTTGCTCCTCTCACCTTCATCGTGAATGTTTTTCCATTATCCGCTGGTGATCGACGCCGATTAAACGAAATGAAATATTATATAAGAATATTTTAAATGTTGATACACATATTCTCAAAGCGTCAACAAAACATGGATTTCATTGCAAAGCAATTCACTGTAAGCTATAAATAAAAAATGAATCCAAGACACCACTTAAGGTCGCATGTCTTGCATTTCGATGTTTTGTTAAAATAATTTATGCCATTTGTCTTGAATTACATACATTTTGCATTTTCTTGAATGAAAAAGTATTTTTTTTTAAAAGGCCATTTGCAGATACACATTGACAGCTCGTTGAGTTCTGTTCTACTAATGATGTCAATGGGTTTGTTTGACGTGGGCCCTAGTGCGCACTAGTGTTCGACATAGCACTGAAATCGCCCTGGTACTGAAAACCTGTGTTTGATATGGCACCCTAGTTGTGCCCTGAACTGACACCAGTTAATTTATGGGGCATGAATTCAGTGCTGAGTTTCGCTGTCAGTTCGCTAGCTGTCATTCATTTTCAAACTCATCATCTATATTGCAATTTGAAAACACTTTTATCAACTATTTGTATTATGGCAAGCACAAGATCAAAATTGAGATCACTCAATTTTACCAATAAACGGAAAAACGTTTACTTCGATCACCAAAAGATAAATATTTTTCAATGCCAAAAACAGACAGACTTCAGGGCAACATTTTGCGTTCGATATATTTAGTAGCCGAATTTTCAGGGTTTTGCAGTGTTTTTGACAGGCGTGAAAATAAGCTGACAGTTCTCGGTGCGCCCTAGTGGGCCCTTGGTGTTGGCTTGTTAGTTTTACACATTTTTCTCAAGGACGATGTTTATGTAGTCACAACGCATCTAAATATTTTTGCGACATCAAAGCTTCGTTCCCTCTCAAAATTGATAAAGAAATGGAGTGTATCCAGATTCACTCTCAGAGGGCGAATAGTTTGTTGATTGTGGACTTTGTGACAACCTTAAACTCTTTAAGCTCATAGTGAAACGTAGGCGATAGACGACTTCTAATGTCGATAAAGATAACCTATAAGTCATTCAAAAAAGAAGCTTCGAAGACGAAATATTCATTTCTGAATGAGAGAGCATGACAGATAGTGAAGGTGAAGAACTGTCTTTTATTAATTGCTGTAGCTTCCATACGACAATATTTTGAAACTAAATCAAACTTAGATATGCGTTTTTCTATCAGACAGTGTCCAGTGACAACACGTATTATAGTGCTAAGACGAAATCTGTTACTAGAGCTTTTGAAATCCAGCTTCAATTAAACTGTTTTTGCTACTTGCCCACTTGAGATTTGATCTCTTTCGAAAACATACAGCTTTAATTTAAGTTTGCATGTAGCGTGTTAAACTGAGTTCATGTCTGGTTAGCTTAGCAGACCTCAAATTCTCTGCAACATTCGCACGACCCAACCTGGTTCCTACCAAATCTGTTTTTCTAGACTTAAAAGGCTCCGTTGCCGATTGAGGGAAATCTTTTCTGTTTCTGTTAGTAATAGATCGAACTTTTTGACAGCGGTATCTTGCTCGTAATCGCCGTCTAACCGTCTGCCATCTACCGATACTCCAATGTTTCCAAGTCACCTTCAGCTTTGGTAAACTTCTCGGTGAGTACACAGACAGGGTTATCAGTCGTGGGTTTTTATCCCAATTTAATTATCATCAGTGAGGTTGCTTCTGTTGTTTGACAGTGTGATGTTTGCCTCCTTAAACTTGCCGAACTCGCAGCGACTGAGAGAGGTTCAACATCTATTGTATATATTGAGATAGATTAGCACTTTCCGATATATTACAGCAATTTTTTTAACCATAGTCGTTTTTTTCCAAAACCCATTTTTTTACGTCTGTAATTGAATTTCTGTTACAATGGCCTGAATCAATAACTTAAACACGGAAAAAGCGATCTTTAGTGTCGAGGCGAGGGTACTTACTTGAGTTTTAACTGTACCGATTTATCTTACAACTTCACTTACCATTCACTACCGATAGTATAACTTTTTCATACAATAAATGGGCATGAATATTCTATTAAAATGCAATTTATTTTCAAATATTCATCTACATACAAATATCTAAAATATTTAAATACAATAGCTATATGAAGAAACATATAACATCGGTTTGCTTATATAAATACAATTTATTCGTTAATATTGTGTATAAAATATGTGTAATTACACTTAATGCACTCTAGTTTTTCTTGTTTAATTATTTAAAAAAAATTATATTACGTACTATATTCAAATAGTTCAACTCTACATAATTAAAATTGAATGTACTACTTTAAAAAATGCAGCAGCTTTGAAGCTACGTTGAAATATATGTATAATGATTTCGTTTTCTATTATAAACTAGTGGAATGTTAATTTTCAAAATTAATACAGTAGGGGATATGTTTTTGTTTTCATATACGATACTTGTAATAGGACGCAAACATTTTTACTTGTTACCATTTTATTTTTAATATTAATATTTTTGTGATTAATACCCATGGCCCTAGAGTATAATATAAACAATTTTACAAAATTTATATTAATAACACTATAAACTTAAATAAAATGTACACGACGGAAGTATTCCAAAATGAGGAGTTGTTCTTTGTTCTTGCGTTTTTGGATCCTATTCCTTTGACAGGTTTTTAAGATCGCAGCAGATGAGGATTAGGACCACTAAAATTAAAGTTATGTAATTTAAGAAATGGAAAAAGAAAATAAATCCTAAAAAATGTTGATGTTAAGGTTTGTGTAAAAAGTCAATATGAAAAAGGATAGCATACGATTTTAATAGCTTAGGTTGTTATTTAAACAGGTGCACGAGATTGACGAACTTCTTACATTAGCTTACTTACATTGATTTAGGATTGCCAGGTCTTGAACTTGTTCGATAGCCCAGTTTTAACATTTTTAAAGTCCCACAAATATGTTTTTATTTTAAAAATTAAAAAAAAAAATAAACACATTCTTAAAAGAAAATAATAAGAAAAATATAGTTGTGGTTGATTTGAAATGTCAAAATGAACGAATGAACGAAATGAGTAAATAAAAGGTAGTGGTAAATTCGTGTGGGAGAAAAAAACTATAGAAAAATAGTCGCCCAAGATAAAAACTACTCCAAAGTCTTCACGGCATTATTTAGAGACGTACCAAGCGCTTCTAGCCAGTAAGGATACTTTTTTAACTGGTTTTTAAACAACGGTGCTTATGTAATGTGGTATACAAAGTTGACTGCATTTTAATACGGTGGGTACATACAGCAGAACAAGACAATTTCCAAACTACAACTCAAAAGAATTTCATTCAAAACGCATCCAAAGAAGGGAGGATGAATGTGGAAACCGCGATGGTGGTAAATCAAATTTCGATTGAAAAAGGCTATAAGGAGTAACTGATTTGTCCAATTTGATTAGCTTGCATTTGTATTTAATTATTCTTTCTAGGGACACGTCTGAAACTGCAAAATTTAGAACTAAAATCGTTTCGGAATGAGAAATACCCAGGTTCTTTGATAGAATTTTGTTCCAAGGTACTGAACGAAATTATATCTCGAAATGCCTCACATGAGCGCTTTCTACAAAATAGACAACCAATGCAAATCACCTATCACTATTAACTTGACAACGACGACTTTACAAGACCCCTTTGGCTACAGAACAAGCAAACTTTGGAACTTAATTTCTGAAGCCATATTTCCAGGAACTGGAAAAATGTATGTGCTAAGATACCAACTAAATACAATCATCCCTTGTTGGGTGGGAGAAGGAGCCAAAAAAATCCACTCTAGCATGTCGAGCTATTGCAATCCCTGTTCACTTATGTACTTGAACAAAGGGCAAGTCGTACAACTTGCCATGTCAAATTGTCAAAAAATCAAGGTTTCATATTATGAGGGATGAGTTTAATTTTCAATATCCTCTGCCTCCTGTATCATAAACAGGAAAGGAGACCTGAATATCCCATCATAAGTATGGCACTGTATAAGATCTCTCTGGAAGAGACATTCCAAATAGAACAATCGAATTATAAAATCAAATACATCCAAGGAGCGGATGCCACTATTCAACCAATTTACCTTCGCAAGACACACGCTGGGTGGGTTTTAATACTTAAGTACATCGGACGCGTCATCGATGATATATTTTCGTGTTGGACTACATACCGCGTTTGATAGGTTATCAACATATATAGGTAGACTGTGTGCCAGCACCATCCAATGCGAATATGGTTGTGCAAGTTATCGAAGTTAGTCATTATGTAGTCAATTGAACTTCCATGCATACATTCAGTAGTAACATCGGTTACGGACAATACACTTTGTGGGTATACCAATCAATCCTTACTGCCAACCTATATAAGGAAAGAAAACCCATGGTACCTAACGATGACTACTTGGCAAAAGCCGAATCAGCGAAGCGCGGCTAGCCCTTCGGGCTCCACTAAATCAAGAATTGTTATGTATGCTGAAGAGAAAAAGGGGAACAACAACAACAACATAGAAAAAACACAAAATGAAAAATCCATTTTGAAATGACTCACTTGATTCGCCTGCTCACCGCTTGAGGGATAACTCCATTTTCGTTTTCTTTATCCTGTTTGATGCTATATATATGCGATATGGATATGCGCGTGTCCTCTGTTTTGTGTTTTTTTTTTTAGTTTGCATCTATTTATTTATTTTTTCGTAAGTGCTTTCATTCTTTTTGTAAAATTGTTTACATCAATTTCTGAAATGGCTTGCATTTACCAGAGAGTATTTGTGTGGTGTATGGGGGCGGGTATCTGTGCTTTATCCTTTCGAAAATATTGAATTGCAAGAGAGGGAGAGATTCATTTGCCCTTGTTTTTACCCTTTCGTTTTGCTTTGTTTTTTTTATTAGAATTATTAACCACCGAAGACGCAGATATTGGCTGACTACTTGCAGAGGTAGTCTTGCTAACTATGCTTCGTGGTATGCCACTGGTTATGATCTTTGTTACAGTGGTTGTCGTTGTCGTAACACCATTCGTTGTGCTTGACGACGTGGTGGTCTTTTGTGTTTCGGATGATTCGTAATCGTCTGCCTCCTGGTCGGTATCCATGCCAGCATCGACGACTTGATATGCGCTGGTATTTATGTGGATTTCGGAAACTACGTCGTCTTGTTGACTGGGATGAGTATCTATGGTATCGTCCTGAGATTGGATGTCGTCTTTTACTGGCACCAATGGCTGTTTTCCTTGCGTTAGGGAGGACACAGATGGAGATGTGGACGTATTATGTTTGTTTTCTTCGTTGCCATTGCTTTCGTCTGCTTCCCTAAGGTTGTTGTTTTGGTTTATTAGATTTCCGGAGTGTGGTAGCCTGAGATCGAGAGGTTGTTCTTTTTCTGTGTCGTCCTTGAGCTGTCGGTGTTTAGTTTCACCATCTGCTTCAGCGGTGTTTGCATCCAATGTTCCTTGCAGTTGAGGCGTTAGAACTTTGCTTAGATTTGTTACAGTGCGATTCGAATGCTCGTCATGCAGTTTATTAGCGTCGATTGGTGGAATGCTTGTTGTTGTCGTTGAATGTTTAAAATGGAGTGGTGTTGCTGTATTTGGATTTGTGTACACATGACAGCGGTTTATTGAAGATTTGTTTTTAATTTCTTCCCCGTCGGCCTCTTCATCTTCTTCGTCATCATCATCGTCGTCGTCATCGTCGTCATCGTCGTCGTCTTCATCATCATCGTCATCTTCATCATCGTCATCATCATCATCATCTTCATCATCGTCCTCATCGTCCTCGTCGTTGCTTTGAGCTAGAAATTGTTTTAGTTTCATTTGAATTTGATTCCGATTTGAATCCTCAGGATTTGTAGATGCCGTTAATGTTGAAGAAAGTACAAAGGTTCGATTGCCATTTCCATTATTGTCCAGCTTGTAATTGATAAAACTGTCATCATCATCATCATTTTCCTCATCTGATGACCTTTCTTCTTCAATAAGACTCCTTGATAAATTCAACTTAACTCTTTCATTATCCAGCAGCTCCTGAAAGACATTTTTCATTTTTGCATTTAACGACATCTCGGGCTCATCATGGTCGTATACTTCGCTCAAAGATGCTGCGGCATGGGGGTAGCTTAAATCCCTGGGTTGCGAAATTATTTTGGTATAAGTTTCGGAGTGTTGAACAGACTCCTTGTGCTCCTCATCATCGTCGCTCCCGGTTTCCTTGTCCTTGTCTATGGTTTCCGCCCCATCGTTATCGAATGATGGATAGCTGCAATCTGTTGGCCGACCTACTGCTATGCTATGGGCAGAACCATCTCCAGCTATGATCGGGTTTATAACTTCAACGATTGTGTGCTTGGGAAATGAGTTTCCATCAACGGTGGTTGTCGTCATCGTCGTTGTCGTTGTCCTTGTTCCTGTTTCTGCTGCTGCGGGAGACTTGTGAGGATTTTGTTGCATTGTTAATGTGGTGCGAGTAGTTTTAGTTGTCGTTATCGTTGGTATATTGCTGTTGCTGGTTGGATTTTTAAATATTTCCACCGAATCATCCTCCCTTCCTTTTTGAATGGTATCGCCATTCTCGACAACATTATCATCATCATCATCATCATCGTCGTCGTCGTAATCGTTATCGTCGTCATCTGTTCGCAGGAATAACTTTTCGGTATTTGCATGAACTGTTACTATGGACGAAGCATCGTCATCGTCTTCTTCGCTGGCCGACACAGTAACTGTTTCCTTTTCAGGATCTTGTAATTCTAAGGAGATAATTTTTTCCCGACATGTTTCCACCTGAATAAATGGGTGAAATATACATAAAACATATATTTTTTTCTTCAATATTTGTTCACTGCAATGTAATGGAAAGCATTGCCCGAGGCGATAAAATAGAGAACGTTCCAAAAAATAAGCCAAGTGACAAAGTTTCACCTCAATACCAAACCGATTCGTTGCAGGAGAAGAAGAGAAAATATTGCTAACATACTTACATAAAGTGGACACATGCAAGAAAATGTATGTCATGCAAACTGCTCTAGGTAACCAAAGAAGCAATAATAAATAATAATAATAAAAAAACATCCAATAACCAGTTCACTAAAACAAAATAAATATTATTATCCAACTCGATATAGGAGAAGAAGTCGAATTTATAATATGTACTATGTACCTGTGCAGGTGTTCCTATCTACCAGAGAATATTTGCAAAAAAATATTTGCACTTATTAGTAGTGCAGAACTTTTTTTAAACGTAATTTTTACGTGGTTCGATTCGAAACAACAACCCACTCAGGTGGTGTTTGGAGTTCTAAGTAAAAAGTCCTAGGTCAGACATGTCAAAGAAACAACCCTCGGGCCATGACCAATCCTCGAGATAGTTACCTGCGGTCCCCGGCGTCAAGTCATTAATCTTCTAATTTCATGTCCTTTTCAATTCAAGTTTCTGGATCAGGAAAAGAATATTTCGGCTTCTTACGTCTCTACTTAAAAAAATATATAACTTTTTTCTTAAATAAAATATATTTAATATACTTATATATAGTTTTGGATTTCGTATTTTATATTTTACACGGCCCGCTGTCATGCTTAAGACAAAAAAATGCCATTAAGGAGTTTGAGTTTCACAACCCTGTCTTAGCCCAAGTAGCATTCGAATACAAATTTTAGGCCTGGCGACGTTGTGGTGTCAATTCGTGATCCTATTTAGGAACTTATATTTCGAAACAACGAAGTAACAGTTCCTTTTTTGTTTCGGAAGTGGCGCAACACAAAGTAGGAATTGTTTTTGACGCAAATCCTATATATACCATCTTTGAACACACAATTTCAGCCCAAAGTGTGAGGCCATAACAATTTTCAACAGAAATTGGGAAAAATGCCTTATTAATATTTAATTCTATTATTGTGTATGTATGTACCTATACCATATAATTGTGATGTGGGATATTCATTCATTTTGTGTTAAACAGAAAGCAGCTATCTAAAATTTTATGGGGAACATCATTTTGCCTTGAAATGTTACTAATATACTTCGAAAAAAACCTTGATCCTTTCAAACTATTCTATATTTATTCCAAAATCTCTCTTATAATTATTTATACCTAACAAATTCCTATTTGGGAATAGTGGTTACAGTAAAATATTCCTAATTAGGAATTGTGTGCACGAACACACATCTCCACATTTTATGCTCCTTGGGAGGTCCTTCAAGTCGACAAATCTGGACGTTGATTTTGAATTTAAAGCTTCCCTGTAAGTGTTTTCACTTTCACTAAGGTTGGTAATGTTGTTTTTCACTACAATTTTAGTTTTATCATTACGAACAACTTCAAAATTTAATATAAGGCTACCATTGTGTTTCGATTTGTTGCTTTTCCTCTTGCTCTTCAGGATAAAGATTAATCCAGTAAACCTAAACAAATTGAGTGAATCCCTGTTGTAATCCCACTTCGCAATTATTTAAATACAAAAGTAACTCAGGTTTTTAAGTGCCCTTTTTACGACTAAACCTTTCAACCAATCGTAATGTGATTTGGAAAAGAGGTTATCTGGAACATGAAGCTGGACATAGATAGTGATAGTTTGGTCAAATTAGTCATAGGGTCGTGATGCCTCTACAGCCGAGTAAAAAAAAAAATTTCGCCCGGTTGTCCCCACCTCGACGAATAATTACGGAAATATTTAATAGGCGAAGGACTTTAGATCCATATGTTTCAATTGCCATATGGCCTTTTGAATGATATAATTCCAATTTGGGCCTAACTAATATCAACCTAAAGCAGAGGCATCCCAGAAGCTGAACATATTTTAAAAATAAAAAGCATTTCATACACTGAAAGCAAGCGCCCATTAATGCTCTTTAGGATTTTGTTCGAAAGTTTGCGTACTAAAGTACCACGTTGTGGATACTGTCCGCAACACACAAATATAACACTCAAAGCGGCAAAGCTAACCCGATGTTTTTTTCGAACAAAAACATCCTAATGGAACTAATTTTTACCTTAATGGTCTTGTTAATCCTTAAAATTCCCGCATTTGGAATTGAAGGAAAGTTTTTCTGGTGCGAATTTTGGTCTGGAGGCATCATTGGATCATAATTTTTGGAAAATGTGACTGGTACTCTGGTACTTATATCGCGACATGATAGCCGAGTTCTTCCTGCCTAAATGAATTGATATTCATGTGGACGACTGCATCTGCATGAGACATTTTCAGGTCGTGTTTTTAACAAGGCCAAATCCCCTCTTGCAAGATCCAATGCTGCATCAGCGAAATTAAATTTATGCCAAATGGTTATGGCAAAATTCGACAAATGAGTGCTTTTGTGCCAGCAAATTCGTGTAAATCACTATCCGGATTTTCTATTCCGTATACATAACCCCATTCTATCTTCTTTATGTTTAGAAAAAAAGAATATACAATTAAAAAAATGGATTTCCTATTTAATTCAAATCTTGCGCGAATTGGAACAATTGGAATTAATATAGGGTGCCCCAAAATTCACGTCCAGCAATACAACAAAGGAATCACATTATGGCAGCATATTTATTTATCAGGGATCTGGTCATCAGCGTTTAGGAAGAATGCTTAAATTATCAACGCTTTCATTAGGTCGTCAGCAAATCACTTCCAAAAGTGCGCAAAAATACATTGGAATCATATTAAACGCACAGCTGTCACTTTAGAACCACCTTATAGCACTGTTTATAGCAGAACTCCAGGGACTGGAGGGACGAAGCACCAAAGAGAACTCCAAAGGCGTTTTTCTTTTTTAGAACTGAGCTCAAGCATTATGAGCGCGCTCTGAAGCGTGCGTGCTTAGATTGTTCTGATATATTTATGAAACACACTTGAGCACATAGCTGTCATTTGTTGTAAAAATATGTAAATATTGAATATTTATTAATTGTTATTTAATTAATTGGTTAATATTCAGTTCCAGAACAACAAGGTTCGTCCGCCATTTCAACTATTTTGCTTATCCTGGTTTTTTTTCTGTCAAATTTGACTGGAAGTGTGTAATCAGCTTTTCGCTCAGGATGCTCAGGCAATTTATTTTGAGCTCATAGAGCGCGCTCTGATCGTGCTCTGAACGAAAAAAGAAACACAAATTCTGAGTTCTGATGTATCTGAGCTAAAAAAGAAACACAAACTTTTTGTATAATAGTTCAGGATGTGCTCTGAACTAAAAAAGAAAAACACCTAAAGAGGCATGGGTTATATATTTCCCTTTTCAAGATAAAAAAGCCAGAAGCCTACCCAAGCAGCAAGTGGTTTACTATAAACGAATGGAAAGAGTGGTGGAACCAATGTTCCGACCTGTGGAATCCTAGATTCTGATTTCAGGTGTTGTCAGGCTGACGCGGAGAAGAAAAACTAACATGACATGGATTTGGATGAAGCTCTTGCAGATGTTGCATTGCCAAACAACACACTGCAGAACATATTATTGGACAAAGAAAAGAAGGAAGCTGTAAATGGTTTTCTATTTACCGAAATAAGAGAACAGATTAATTGAGATCTGCAGGAAAAGAATTTAGAAAGGACTATAAACCTCAATCAATAAACCATTTCATTAACTTAAAGTTATAAATTTTATATACTATTTGGTACAGAGTGCTGGACGATTGGCACTTAATTAAAAGCGTTCGTCTTGTGTGTTATAAAGGCGAATGGAGCAAGTGGCAGAAAATCGAATTCTATTAGAAGCGGTATGATGCCGATGCAATGCAAAAAGGAAAAAACTCATCGACCCATCCACTTGCAGCGAATTCAATAAGATTCCAACCTCCCACAAAAATGCTCTTTCAATTTCAGCCGAACAGTTCGTGACATCCAGAGCACTTAAAAAGCTGTATGTCAAGTAGCAAAAAGAAGAAAAATGTGGAGTAGCTTACTAAAGGACGTTCCAAGGTTGCAGTATATAAGTTCATAATGCGACTCCTGAAAATAACGCTTTTGAAAGGTTGTCCCTACCTATCCCTGCGACAGTAACTGTCTGAACGGCAGAAGTCTACCTGAATTCAAACTTCGTCTTAAATTTCTTTAATACCTAAGTGTCGTCATTTTGACCATCGGCCTCCGGAGAAATGAAATAATTTAACCCTTAAATCTGTGAATACAGAGAGCCATGTCAGGTGCACCGTGCACACAACCCTTCAACTTAACTACATCCCAACCAATACAGATGTATTCGCTTTCCACAGGAAAAAAAAACAGAAGAGAATTAAAAACATCAGCCAAAGTGCCAAATCCTTTTAAGCACTTTATGGCTTGTTGTTGTACGATATTACGATATCTTTTGTTCACAATTTACCTGTACCCTCTCCTCACATTGTTCCTTAGTCTTACACAATAGGTATTCCTGCACCATCCAATTAAGATGTTTTTTTTTCTTCCATCGACCCAGTAATAAAAATATTAAACACCGCAGCATTTGGTCGGGTGGTTTGAGAAACATTTTAAGTCCCTTTTGGGAGGGGGGTGTTAGAAATAATTACGCTCCGGAAGGTCTTTGGTTTCTGTTTTGTTTTGCCAAAAACCAAACAAATTTGAAAATAAATGAACTTCCTCATCGCTCTGCTAAGTCCCAAATTGTTACTTACAGCCCTCAAACAGACGCTCAGTGCGGAACTTTATTTGTAAGCCGGCCGTACAGCGGTGGAATATATAATTTTTATCAAACAGCACTGGAGAAAGGACGGGACCAAGGCATGGGAAATATGGGAAAATGGATCCGATGCAAATTAGTTAGATAGCAAGTGAATTGAAAAGGTTGATTAAAATTGTGTAATCAATGAGGAAAGCTATGGCGGGTGAGTAAAAGTTTTAAGGACAACTACTGGAAGAAGGATAAAACCACAAAAATGTTTCTTTGAATCTGCTGTTGTATTTTGTTAAGGCAACTGGATATGGGTCTAATCAGCAATGAAAACAAATTCATGAGTTTTCGATATGGGAAAAGGATATAGACCGGCGGCATTTGTCATGCCGTATCACTTATGTGGTAAAATGGATTAGCTAGTGAATATTTTTAGAACAAAAGTTTAATGTAGTCAAGCACAATTGAAAGTTGTTTATGCCGTGGACTATATGGAAAGTTTAAAATGTTTGACTGTGTACAAAACAGAGATGTGGCAATAGAGAGAGGTACGGAATTTTTGAGAGGGCGACCCATGTTCCGCTGTCCAAAACAGCACTCAATGAGAATGATAGAATATTATTGCGAATATGGAAATAATGCTGGTAATCAACGTTATCGATGGGCGGTAACGCCGCTGGTAGTCCTTTAGTCCCACAGTCCCTACGTAGGTGATGACTTTATGTATGTAGCTTATGCATCATCTGTGAGGAGTGAGACGTGACACGTTATATCGAAGACACAATTCAGTAAAAATAGCACGACCTTACAGGTTGTACGGCGCTACCTTTGATTGAAATGATATATCGACAGGTTGAAAGCGTGCGGTTCTATTTGATGAATATCTCAAATATCTACCACCTCGCAGAGAGACCGCTGCAGAACTCTTTAAATTCGCTTAAAAAGAGCCGTTAAAAGAAAAAAGTGACAACATTTAAAACGTTTTTAGGTACCTATTTGGAAATAACAGTTTTTGTAAAATTTGAAAAGTGCCTTATCCAACTAAAGAAGGGCTAAAATAGCAAAAATTTGTGGCAGAGCTCTCGAAAAAACTACGAAATTGCGACTTTAGTCGCAAAAGGGGATCTGTACTTAAAATGCTCGGACACTGAATAAACCATGCACAGTCGAAAATTTAGCAGAGGTCCTTGACTGTAGATGTCATTGCTATTTACGAAGTGCAATGGAACGGCCCAACAAATTATAAAAACAGAAACCGGGTTTATTCGAATGCAGATTTGTGATAAGCGGAAAACTAAGGGAAGAAAATCTTGGGTCTTCGCCAAGAAATGTCCACTCACAAAGGATAAAACCTACGTCTTTTAAGAAGCCATGAGCTGGCTTAAGGTTTATCTGTTACTTTGTAAAAATAATTTAATGTCCACTGATTGCTGTAACTAAATCCCTGGATTTAAACAAAAAAACATTTTACAGATTGTTTCTACAGCTACAGTTATCTTTCTCTTATGGTTACGTGGCCATAGGGGTTCGCAAGACTTGGCACAATGCTCACCATCCTGTTAGAGACGTAAGTGAATTATTACCGTTATTACCTTTGGAATTCTATTAACGTGGTATCACAAAAGATCCGTATGCCATTTGCCCTTGAATTAGCCAATAATACCAACCAACATTCCATTGAAAGGCAAAACAACAATTCAACGCGGACTATGAAAAAGAAAATATCCATCCACATTATTAAAGATGTTCGATGTGGGAATAGGATCTTGGCTGCGCGAAGCGCTTTCATACGAGATTGAACTTGAACCGTCTTCTGAACGATCTGCACGATGAGTTGAAAAATATTATACTATAAAGTATATAATACGAGGAAAACCCAGGGAAAAGATTGAAAAAGGAACACACCCGACAATTCGTCGATGAAAAATAATCGTTCATTTTTTGCATATTTGAAATATTTGTTTTGAAATAACGCTGTAAGTGCTGCGAATAAAAAAACGTGTAGTAATTAGAATAAATAGTAATAGGCCAAGCTTCTCACAGCCATTCGTTTCTAATTTTTGGGACGAATAGTAGGGATCTACAATTTTATACCAAAGTCCAAACGGCTTATTGAGAAGCACTGTCATGACAGTTATACTCCTCTCCCGGATGTTTGTCAGACGTTCGCGAGGTGTGACGCAGTGAAAATAATACTGTAATTTGTGTACTTAAATAGTGTAGCCTACTAACGTTACGAGAACTAAGTCAATAATGTCTTAGCCCGATGCTCAAATAATCGGTGCAGGTAGCCAGTACTTATTTTTAGACTGCGTAACGGCCTTAGGGAGAAGATAGAGCAGACTCCTGCGATGCGATCTCTTGGGTGTTGGTTATTAAAAATAAGCGTGATTTAAGCAATAGGCGCTGACAGTTCAGTGGATGTGTTGGGGAAAAAGATGCCCGAATTGATTCGTGTTTAAAAATCGTAAATAAAAAAAAAAACAGCGGGCTGACTCGGGAGTGCACTAGAATAGAAGTGTGGATAGGCTCGATAGCAAGCGTCAGATCGATATAAATCGATTTAAATCGATAAAAATCGATCGCAATCGCTCAAAGTCTACGCACATTCTCATCAAAAATGACAGAAAAAGGGAAAATTAGCAAAATAACGAGTAACGAACAGCTCGTAACAGTTCATAGAGTTTCAACTGGCAACGGTAAGTACTAATAAATATGTCAAATGCACAAAGTTGACACGCAACAAATTCATATTCAAAAATCAGTTCCACTCAAAAATAAAATCTGTGAAATCTTCGGTGGTGGTTGAATATTCTCGCAGCAGCTTTCATATGGTGCATAAAGGTAAGTTATATCTATATTTGTGATATGTATTATATGTCAAAGATGCAAGTGGGTCAAAGTAGTTCCAAGTATTTGGAATATATTTTCCACTCTCTGAGAGAGTGCTTGGCTCAGGAAAGTTCGCGAATAGATTATGTAGCCATGCAACCCTTATCGGGTTCAACAATTGGCTGGTGAACTATAATTTTTAAGGCCGACTTTGGTTAGACTTTTTTTCGGAGGCAACTGGAGGGGTTTTATAAAGGGTGGGCCATCTAGAGCTTTCTTTTTAAATCATAGGTTAATTTGACACTGACAGCTGTTTCCCACTCGAAATCCTGACAGAAAGTCAGTATCATACCTCCGCGAAACGAAATGAGTCAACAATCCGGAAAAGATTCACGCATGGTCAATATGATCCAAGCAATCCGTGAGCTACAGCCCGAAACCATTAACAAGGCCTTGGAAAATTAGAGTGACAGAATGCGGTACTGTGAAGCCAGCCGGGCAACCACTTGACGACGTTGTGCTCTATAATTAATAGAAATGGTTGCTCTATTAATTATAAATCTTTATACTAATAAAGCCAGAATATATGGAAAAATCTTAATTTTATTAATTTTATTGCATTTCTAATAAGAAAGAAACTTGTATTTGGCCCACCCTGTACCAGCGTTGCCACTTCAATAAAAGAGGAGCGCAGTAGATCATTTAAAAAAAATGCATTAGATTCGATTTTTCCGCAGTGGATTTTTTGTTATACAGAAAAAAACAAATATTAATTGCTTAAAACTATATTAATCGTCACTTTAATGTTTAAGTTCACAATAAGTTGGCTTCGTTGCGAGATTTTTTACACGGGTTATTTTTATGCATGGTTTTTGTACAGCTGTTTAAGAGAATGTTTATCAAACAAAAAAAGTGCAGTAGATTGGATTTAGTGGCAGTAGATTTATTTCTTGTAAAAAGTGCAGTAGATCTACTGATATTGCAGCAAAGTGGCAACGCTGCCCTGTACATGTGTACATGCCTCTTCCGGTTACCAGTGTCAAACAAAAGTTTATGTCGACTCTTGCTTTATAATGATTGAATGATAAAATATTTTCTTTGCGAACATCTTTCTGACAGTATAGTTGACGAAACAATTTACTATTTAATTTTTGAAAAAACTATGCGCCTAAAATTTTGAGATCACTTTGTAATGTACCTGCCGTAAATATAGCACTAAAGGATTCAAAAAACATTTCATTATCTTTTGACAGTTGCAAACAATATTTCACTCACTTACGAGTATGAGTGAAGTTCAATTTAATCATAAAAAAAATCCCATATCCAACAAAAATACATAAATACTACAAACTATTTATTGATCTGTGACGACTATGAGTATATGTGCATTGAGCGGTGTGTGACTTTGTGCAAATGAGTGTTGTGTGGAGGTGCTGTACAGAACGTGATTCGCGTCAAACGAAAATAATTTCTTCTCTAAAATAACAATAAAATACAAAAGTTAACAACTTCACATCAAATCTCTACTTTAAATATTTATCAAAGAAACGGAAGACTAAGCAACAACTTTGACTTTTAAACTATATAATTTGCCAGTAATAATGTAGGTAGATATACCCCAACTAACCTCTGTCTCGATGATTTTCTCAATATATTCAACAGTTCGGAATTGAGGTCGCCCTGTCAATGGACACGGCACCTCTTCAGTTCGACGAACAATTTTCTCATCAAGGACCTTTTCTCTTTCGCGGACTATAACTGGTCCCCGACTTGATTTGATTGCGATTTTCGGAAAAACTATTTTCTGCTAGAAAAAAACATAAATATTTAAAGAAACGGCTATAGTAGGAGTAGTTTAAAGCAAATGGAAAAGAAAGAGAGATTTAAAAGGGAAACTCTAAAGAAGATCCAATTAAAAAGTGTAAACACTAGATTTATGATTATTGTTTCCTCTATTATAACATTTTTTGTTTACTTCACTTCGGTTCGCTGTGCTTTAACCCGCCCCAGTAAAGGGTCAATTAGACGCGCTTAAGGCTGCAAACTACACCTACACTATCGAACCATAGTGTACAAGTGAGGACGGGATGTGACTCATATTGCTGAGTTTGTTTTGCACAGTTGACCCACAAAATTCATTAAATACCTTTAACCTAAATATTTATGCGACTTACACTATACACACACAGCTATACATATGAGCACAAGCTGGTCGCTTGAAAAATTGTAAAAGCCTGCAATTGATTTAATCCAATTTAAGTGCATTTGCTTATGCATCCATAGGTACTATATGGTACGGTTATGTTGTGAGGAGACCCGATGGAGGCACAAATGCCTGGTTGTCTACACAATTTCGAATGTGGCATGCGAGTTTGTGAAAATATTTTTTTTTGTATTTCAGTTCGGAGAGGATTTTGCGGATGTTTCCTCTTTATTTTCAAACGTTAGTTATTTTAACTGATGAAATGCAAAGTAGGTCAACAAATGACTTTTCCGATGTGTGGAATTCGATTATTAATTGACTGAAGTCAGTGGCTGGCATAACTGTTCAGCGCTCATGGGAATGTTTTTATGTTTTTACCGATAATCAAAATAAGCACTCAGGAACTATGTGCCTGTACGCAGATTGATCTATATATTAATGGAAAGGAACAAGTAGACCACTTGATTTTCAGTCAATTAGGTAGACAATTTAAAGACAAATGATCTGTGAATAAATTGGGTGTAATTTGATCGAGACTGAAAAATAAAACTTTATTAAATTAGAGGATGCGCTTTTGTCATAGAAGTAAGTATATAAGGTTAAGGCCACATTTCAAACCAAAATATTGAAAACGCGAACTGTCTTTTTTCCATGTAGATGTACATACAGGGTGGGCCAAATACAAGTTTCTTTTGAAAAATGCAACAAGATTAACAAAATTAAATTGTATCCATGTATTATGGCTTTATTAGTAAGAGCAAACATTCCCACACAACGTCGTTAAAGTGGCTTCCTCGGCTGGCTTCGCAGTACCGCATTCAACTCCAATTTTCCAAAGCCTTGTTGATGGTTTCGGGCTGTAGCTCACGCATTGCTTGGATGATATTGGCCTTAAGTGCTTGAATCGTTTTCGGATTGTTGGCAATCGTAAAGCGACTCATTTCGTTTCGCGGAGGTATGATACTGACTTTCTGTCAAGATTTCGAGCGGGAAACAGCTGTCAGTGTCAAAATAACCTATGATTTAAAAAGAAACCACTAGATGGCCCACCCTTTATACCTGCCTATAATAAAACGGTAGCGAGTTTTATATGTTTGTTCACGTGAAGAATGCGGGGCCGATTTCGATGTGGTTTTTCTCGAAATTTTCCTTAAGCCTACGAGAAGGCTTCAGGCTATGTAGTTAATTGCCACACCAACACACTTTCACACGTTTTGACCAAAATTAATATTTTTAAGACATCACTACCTTTAGATTGAATACCTATTCGGCTCAGCAAAATAAAGCCCCAAGAAAAGAATCGCATGTAAAACAACAATATTGTCTAAATTTGGGGTGCAATTTCACTTTTAGGGACTTATTTCATTTTTTCAATGGGGGCCTCATTTCATAATGAAATAATGAATGAATTAAAGCCCAACCAAACCCAACATTATTCTTGGGGCCCAATTACTTTTTTATTGATAAAATAATATATGGCTAAAAAAATTGCGTTATAGAAAATTGCTTTCAAAATGAGGCTTTAATTTCACATTATTGTAGGCATCTAACGGAATAGCTGAACAATTTAAATTGCAAGCCTCGCGTTGAAAACCATCAGCGAGTAACAGAATAGATGAACAAATCGAGCGATTTTCAAAAGAATGCTGACATGTCGAACGCTGAAAATCATTAATTAAAAAATGTAAGCCCCACTTCATTTCCATTATGAAAATGTACCCCAATTTTGGGGTTATTTTTAATTTTTTTATTTTTGGGCATTATTTCATTTCCTTGGGACTTAATTTCTAAAAATCGCGTGTAGTTTGAAATGTATCCCAATTTTCGGCCCTTAATTCATATTTACTTTTGGTTCGAGTTCGAATCATTTTCAATCATAATCAAAAAAGTACTTAAACTTTCTTTAATATTTTAATCTATCAATAAGCTTTTTGCTTCCCTCAGAAACTGAGCTCAGTCAGACAAAATCAAATGAATGCTACTACTTTCCAAAATATCGCTTTCATATCAAAAATGCTGTGTGTAGTTTTCTTTGTGAGAGCAGAACGAAAACAATTTTTAACGTGTATGTGAATTTAAAGTCAACGGTGGCAATGCGTTTCTGACGAAATGCGCGGGTGGCTGATAAAAAAACCTAAACGGGTGGTACTGTGAGAATAAATATTTCTCCAGGTTTTTTGAAGAAACGCTCGACTAAGTGTTTGTGAAAATAGATTTCGTCAAGTTAAACGAATATTATATAACTCGATCATTCATATTACCATGAAATTAAAACTTAATACTTTTCTTATTGGTCTCTACTCTGAAAAATCTCAATACATTGTTACAATATCTCTCATGGAGGTAGCGGAGCAGTTTAGTTTAGTAGTCATCTAGTCATCTTTGCTTGCCGGGGCATAGAGACATCCCAGGAAACTCTGATGAACTCGCCAAATAGGAAACAACGCTACCTATTCCACCATAAGAAAATACCAATCGCTACTTGCATACTTAGAATAAAGCTGGGTGCTAAAGTCTATACAGAAAGAACAAACCTTAGCTGGATCTTTAATGTTCCAAGTGTTTGATATCTCTAGCCAGACTGTATATCAGTGGCACAATAGGTGGCTTTAATTGACATTGACACTAAAGCATGCAACTGGCCTTGACGTATTTTTAAAATTATTCCTGTAGAAGCTGTATAGATAAGGAGGAAAAGAAGACCATTGTTCATTTTCTCTGAACTTGTCCACCTCTTTCTTCGGCTTCTTAGCGATATATAAACACAGACATTCGTAGTCTCGTACTCCATTGGAATCCCAACATTTTTTACCGAGTAGAAGAAACAACCTTCCAAAGGACTCATAATTGTCTACGGGTGTCTTACCCTTGGTGGAAAACACTGAATATTATTTTTTTAAGCACCGCCATAAAAAAAGGAAAGGAATCAATGAGTAGGTTACTTTCGTAAAGTTATACATGAAACATTACTATCTGTGTGGAAAGCTAATGGATTCTTGCTTCAATTACCTTATATTATAATTTATTAATATACCTAAATTGCACGTACAAATAGTTGGTAAAATAATGTCTATCCCGATCTGTGCAGGGCTAGAGTTTTCAAACTATACAAACAACATTTAATCTACTGCATTTTTGTAGTACGCTTGTATGCACATCTAGATTGAGAAAATGTATCCCTTTAACAAATGTAAAAAATTCCAAAATTATTATTAATAAATTTTTCTGTTTTGTTTAAATACTTTTTTTTTAAATTTTGTATTGTTTATTTACAAAAAATAGTTATTTATTTTGGTTCTGTTTAAAAAAAATCGATTGCAGAAGAAAAAACTCAATCTCCAGAAAAACACGAAATACATCGTTACTTACGATTTAGAGAAACTCAGAAGCACGATGCTCAAAAAAAGTTTTAAACATCACTGATTAATAACAAATGTTTGTTCGACTCAATATTTAAGAACATTTTTTCATTGGCTATCCAGCGAGTCCAACGCGGAAACCACTTCCACTTGGCTGGACGACAAATTTGTCCAAGTAGACGAATTTTACCAGCGGCACTAATAAAGGGTGATTTTTTAGCTGGTTTGGTTTTGGCAACACTGGTTTTGACAGCTGACGTGTGTTTAGTACCTTGTGTCACTGTCAAACAGCTTCAGTTTGGTTTGCAATTTAACCATGGATCGTCTTACAAATGAACAACGCTTGCAAATTATTGAATTTTACTATCAAAATTCGTGCTCGGTTCGAAATGTTCATCGCGCGCTGCTTCCATTTTATGATCGGCATTCTCGACCTTCTGAGCAGTCTATTCGGAAGATTGTGACCAAATTTCGCACCAAATTTACTTTGTTGGACATTAAACCACCAACACGTTTACGTACTGTGCGTAGTGAAGAAAATATTGCGGCCGTATCAGCTAGTGTGACAGAAGACCGCGAAATGTCGATTCGGCGCCGTTCCCAGCAGTTAGGCCTTTGTTACAGCACTACGTGGAAAATTTTGCCTTTTAAAGCCTTTTAAGATACAGCTGGTGCAAGAACTAAAGCCAGCCGACCTACCACAACGCCGAATTTTTGGTGAATGGGCTCTTGGAAAGCTGGCCGAGGATCCGCTTTTTTATCGAAAAATTGTGTTCAGCGATGAGGCTCATTTTTGGTTGAATGGGTACGTAAATAAGCAAAATTGCCGCATTTGGAGTGAAGATCAGCCAGAAGCATTGCAACAGCTACCAATGCATCCCGAAAAAGCCACTGTTTGGTGCGGTTTATGGGCCGGCGCATTATTGGGCCATATTTCTTCAAAGATGATGCGAATCGCAGCGTTACTGTCAATGGTGAACGCTACCGAGCGATGATAACAAACTTTTTTTTGCCCGAAATGGAAGTTCTTGACTTGCATGATATGTGGTTTCAACAAGACGGTGCCACATGCCACACAGCACGCGAAACAATGGCGCAATTGCGAGGCGAGTTTGGTGAACAGTTAATTTCACGTTTCGGGCCGGTCAATTGGCCGCCTAGATCGTACGATTTGACACCATTAGATTATTTTTTGTGGGGGTAAGCCAAGGCTAATGTGTATAGGGACAAGCCCGCTTCGATTGACGCACTGGAAGCCAACATCTATGCATTCATTCGTGAGATACCGGCCGATATGTGTGAAAGAGTATGCCAAAATTGGACTCAGCGGATGGGCTACCTGAGACGCAGCCGCGGTCAACATTTGCATGAAATTATCTTTAAACATTAAATTGCAAGGTTCAAACTATCGATTCAAATAAATATTTCATTCATTTTTTCGAATTTTTTGTGTTTTTTTTTTAAAAAATGTTCTAAACCTCTTAAAAAATCACCCTTTACAAGGTGGCGCAAAAGTAATCCTCCTATCAGAAAATGCTATAAATTTTGCGATTGGTCCCTAATGTCAGTTCTGTTTTGGCATTTGTGTAGTAAACACATGCGAAATACACGTTAATAAACAATGTTACGCTACACTGCTCCAGAACGCGGAATATTGGTGACTATTTATTTGAGCAATAATCGGTCAGTGACTTTGGCACAACGTGAATTTCGTGAAGAGGCCCATTTCCATCTTAGCGGGTACGTAAATAAGCAAAATTTACGCTTCTGGGGCACTGAAAATCCGCGTGTAACCCACGAAGAGCCATTACACCCGCTCAAAGTCACAATTCATGGTGTGCTGTTTTCGCTGGAGGAGTCATCGGACCTTTTTTCTTCGAAGACGTCGCGGGCCAAACGGTTACTGTGAATGGTGAGCGCTACAGAGCAATGATCAACGAGTTCTTTTTGCCGCAACTTGATGAATTGGGATTGGAAAACATGTGGTTCCAACAGGACGGTGCAACGGCACACACTGCACGTGCCACAACCGATATGCTGAAGGATGCATTTCCCGGGCGCCTAATCTCCCGTTTTGGCGATTTGCACTGGCCAGCAAGATCGCCTGATTTGACCGCTCCATACTTCTTTTTGTGGGGCTTTTTGAAGTCGCGGGTTTATGTCAACAAGCCTCAGACTCTTGCAGCTCTTAAAGACAATATCCGTCAAGAATGTGAGGACCTATCGCCGGAAGTTTTGGCCAAAGTGATGGAAAATGCCATAAAAAGGGCTCAAATGACAATCAACTGTGGCGGCGGCCATTTACGTGACATCATATTCTCGACTTGATGTAAAAAAAATCAAAAGACCAAATAAAAATAATCCACAAGAAGAATCAAAGTTTTTAATTTTTTTTTTTTTAAATTACAGCCAAAAAACATCGGAAGGTTATTTTTGCGCCACCTTGTACTTTTAATAAGACTTCGGCAGCTGCAGTTCGCTTTTTGACCTGATAAACGACTGTTAGTAAGGCACTTTGTGAAGAACTGCGGAGCTTTAAACGTACCAATCTTTCTTTATAGAACCAAAGGCTTTAGCTTTGTGAAACTCGGGTAAAAGTTTAACTAAATTAAAAAATAAAGAATTTTTTCTGTTACAGCTTAAAATAAACCGCCTCGAAATGATCACAAAACAAAAACTTCGAAATATTATTTAAGGAATGTTTAAAAATCACGTTTGTGATTTCTCTAATACATGAAGTAAAATGGTTATTTTCAATGTGTCATGGGTTCCCATTGTTTTGCATCTTTAATTCTTTCTACAAAAAGAGATCACCAATTTTCAAATAAATATACACAGGTTGGTCAATTCATCGTGCATGCCAGTTAGTACGGGCTACTGGTATCTATGAAGATTACACATCCTTTGGACGCAACCATAAAAAAAAAGGTTGGTCAACGATTAAAAAGCCCATTTTTTTCAATAAACTAAAATTGATTGTCTACTTTTTTAGCTCTTTTGTTAGCGATGAGCGCGAAATGTCCTCTTACAAGCCATTCCAATAATAAGCCAAGTTCTTCAATAATCTAAATTAATTGTTTATGCTGTGCTTTAAAAAGCTATACCACATTCGAAATTGCATAGATACGATTTATTGTGATGGCGTACATTTAGCAGATGTATAACTATGTTCATCATAGTGTTCGCTGTTCATTCATTCAACTGTTAGATGAAGTGTTAGAAAAAGGATCTGTTAGTATGAAAACAACCCCGCGTTATGCGTGTTACACTTAAGAAAACAAAAATCAAACTCATGCGACCACCTATTTTGTTAATAAACAACAGTATTAGTTATAGTTAATAAACTTTGAACATACCTCGTCATTGGTCTCCTCTAGAAGGTCATCCGCCATTTTACTCATGTTCTTAATAACATCTTGAGCCTGGACTGCTCCCTGTTCCAGTGATTTTAGTCGCGCTGCTCTCCATGCTGCACGTTTTTCGGCACTGAAAATACACATTGGTTTCTGAGTGCTGCACAACTGATGTGGCAAAATAAATTATTAAAGATAAAAGAATATGCAAATCACCAGAAAAAAAACAATTAACTAAGAAAAAACTCATAGATCAACAATATCTAAATATATACAACAGTTCAATCACCGATCGTTGAACAGCGTTAGCATTCTAAAATATTGTGCAGAATAAAATTAGAATACAAACTTACTTTAATTGCGCCCTGGGTAGACGACCCGCAGATGAAGTAGATGAAGTTTCGACTTGACCTAAAGGCGAGTCTGTTACAGAGCTTTCTTCAAGAAGTCGTAATCGCTTCTCAGCGTTTGCTGTGCGAACTGGTATACGACTAATAACTGGCGGCGGTGGCGATGGTGACTTGGTGCCTAGGTGCGGTGCAAATACGGGTAGCCTTACCTTGGGTTTTGGCAACAATGACGGCTTGTTTAACGGTGACCTAGCAGTAGCCGAATCTTGTTCCGATTGCGACAATGAATGTGATGGCATTGATGATGTGCTCGTTGTAGTATCACTGGTTGTACTATGTGCACTAATTTTGTTTTAAGTTATTTTCAGAATTACAATAACATTGTTCGTGCAGGTTTTTGTTTTGTTGTTTTTTTTTTTTATGTAAAGAGAACAAAAGTACATTGGGAAGCGCCCAAAACAAATTCGAATATAGAAATAAACAAAAAAAAAAATGATATTTTTTTTACTATAGGTATCCAATATATTTTTTCGATGGCATTTAGGATGCTTGGTGCTGATGGTTAGTTACAAACATGGAGGCTTGGAGCGTCGCATTTATATATGAGATGGTGATGAAGATGAATGAAATATGTATGCGTTTAAGGTATTATGTGACTTGTTGATTAAATAGATATAGCGCATGCTTAGGTTGATGCGAATTTAATACTTAAGTTTTAGATAAGTTTGTAATTGCTGTACTATTGTTTAGTAGAATTTGTACTCCTAGTACATATATAGTATTTTTGTAGGTTATTAAATCTAAGTCCAATTTTCTTGGGGCTTAACCAGCTTCAACCTACGTCACATATCTATAGTCGACTTTTCCCACCAAAGCATTCTTCATGAAAAAGCCGGCAGTTGAAAATTAACATTTGGCATTCGGTTAGAGGAAAAGTCGGCAATTATTATGACAACAGCCACCAGGTAGAGATACCAGGAGGAAAATGGCATCGTCTTTAAATTGATTCCATACTCATCCGGTCATTCTTTTTTAAAAAAAAAAAAAAGAGGATCAAAATGTACTTTTGTACTTTTGTGGTGACACGTGATTTTCTCTCGTAATTCGAGGCCAACTGCGCCCTTATTTTTGCTTTATTGTGACCCATTGAATTTTTGGCCATGAAAATCATCACCGGGCTACGAAAACCGAGTTTGTTGCGCCGTAAATTCATAGTTTCATTTATTGGCGTTGGTTAAACTGTACGAAACACTAAATATCATGAAGCAAAGCTTCCGGGACGCACAATCTTACGAAGAACCTACGTTTAAAAGCCCGAGTTTTTACTGGGGGGCTTTGTCCCATCCCTTGTCTATGTTAATAAGCCAGCAAAAAATTGCGCGCCTTAAGGACAGACTGTTGATCAGTTTGTGGCAAACTTAGTAACCACTGTCAGGAAGTATCAACGATGGATTCGGTTAAGCATAAGAATAAAGCTGCGTACATTTGTTTTTGTTTTTCTAAACTATGATTTAGCACTTTGCGTGTTTGCTGTTTTTTTTTTTTAATAGATAAATTTTTGTAAAAAATTAAAAAATTACACCTTACATGTTCGTCAAAAAAGGTACATTTATTGCATCCTCTGAGGTTGTTGTCATCGCAGAAACTGCATATATCAGTATCTATATATCTAAGTAGTATCCTAAAGAGTTTTAGATTAGATATAGAATTTTTCAAGATATTAAGTTCTCAAAATTTGGCCAAAGGGATTTGGATTCCATTTGAATAAGAAGGTTTCATATTATCCTTAATAATGCCCGTTACTGAATAAGGGGGTTGTTTAAAGTCTATGATCTCACTGCTTCAAGTTTTCCTTCACTTCGGCACCTTATGAGATTACTCGTTTCCCACTTTTATGCACCTACCATGGAAAATGTATTTTTTTATTTATAAACTGCCAGCAGATAATGCGATGAATTGGGCGGAAAATATGCTGAAGCTACAAATTACAATCCTACCAAGAAGGGTTCATGTGAGCAAAAATGCTTTATGTGCAAGTCGTGTTGGTCGAATCTCAAAAAGAAATGTGTGGAGATCACGAAGCTCATCTGAAAAGGCATTTGTTTTAACATTACATTCAGAATTCACGAAACCCAACGCTGTGAAGGCATTTGGATAAGTAAAGCCCTATACTTAAAATTAAAGACACCTTAAAAATATTCTACAACGGCAGATCTGATCTATGGCTTTGAAGCATAGAGTTTATAGAATCCAGATCAATATATTATCAGTTACTTCGAGGGAAAAAGTGTTTGTAAGATATTCTTACTGGGAGAAGGAGATCCAGCGAGGGGCTGCACGCTAGCAATGGACCTTATCAAATTTTGCATGAGTCGTCTCAGATGACAAGGACTAAATACTTGCATAAATATGGACTTCCAATTATTATTTTTTAAATAAATCTCAAGATTTATAAAACTCTATCAAATAAAAGACAACTGTGTGAGAAAATATATGTGGTAGTAGCTAGGCACAGCAGCTTGATTTAATTTTCGGGCCGAATTAAAGGGACCTGTATTTTTGACCGATCCAAATGTGCTTGTCACAGACACATATGCTCCCGAATGTTTATCACATGATATTCCCTTTCCTAGCTTCCTCGCGTTCCCCAGATGCTTCTCATTTTCTAACTAAAACATTCATAATTTAATTGAGATTTTATTAAAAATCGCACACGTATAATGTCATTTCACTCAGCACAACGCTTCAAAATATTTTCACCACTTAGTGGCACTTCTTCGAGATTCGATTTAACCTTTCAATTGCACACTTAGCTCTTTTGCTGTCTCCACTAGAAATCATTCCATTGAATTACATGGAATGCTCTTAATAGAAAACTCCTTGGCAAACCGCAAAAGTTTGCCAGTTTCGATACCTTATGCGATGTTTGACCTTAGCAAATTCTCAAAGTAGGTACAAAAAAAACCCAACAACACACAAAGTAAAGGGAAAGAAAAACTTTTCGAATCCAACAAACCGAAAAAGTGGAAACTTTTCAATTGAAAACTCAGAAGGAAATAAAGAACTGAAAGAAATTGGAAAATAAATCTGGCAGAAACAGTTCCCGTCAATTAAAATTGAAACTTGGCCCTCGTACCGAAAACGAATAATGAATACAACTAACGAATCGACTTTGGAACAACTAACACAAGGAAAACTTATTTCTCTCAGCGTCAAGCGGCTTTCAATTGGAGAAGTTAACTCTTCGAGAAGGATTCAGCCGTTGTTTGTTACTTAAGGGTTTCTTTTTTTAATGCTGCCGACAAAAATGAGCAGCTACTTCTGCAGAGCCACATAGAGGTCAGCAAATCGTTTTCTTTAAGGACTAACCGAAGTTTTGGCAGTGGTATAAGTCACGTTATATCCCAAACGCTTTAATTGCACTAAAATTTAAGGTGAGTATTCGAAGAGTAATTTTGTTGACTTTGTTATAAAGCGCATACACAAATACCATAAAAGATAAAAGCAGCTAGTAGACACCAGTGAAATAAGCCAAATTAACTTAATAAGAAAAATTCAATATAAAAATAAATAATCTAATTTGATGGGTTTTTTATTTAGGTATAACAAGTAAATGTTGTTTTTACAAAAGATAGTGATAAAAATGTATTATAGTTAATTGTTATAAATATATATATGTGTATGTAGAGTTTTCTTATAAAAAAAACAGCATTAAGTTAGCATTATTAAAATTAGTATTAAAAGACGTCATTATCAACATTGTACATAAAATGCTTATGTGTATATATACCTGTCACCTCTAGCGCATTGCAGTTTAACAAATTGAACTATCTATAATCTAATGGTATATTAAATATTTGTATACTTTACATTGGTAGAAATTAAATGTAAAAATTATATTAAACAGCACAGAAAGAAAATACTATTCGTTATAAAAAGAAATGAATCCATGTTTGAGATATTAGTAGTTTAGAAAAAAAAGAAATACAAACAGAAAAGTTTATTAAAAATTAAAGTTAAAAGTTTTAGCTTCTAAATACTGCTTCAATTTCTTCAAGTGGATTCCTAGAAACATTGTAAAAGTAAAAGAAAAAAGATTCGTGTGAATGCGAAAAATTATTTTTATTGAGCAAATAAAAAGTAGCCAGGGAAATAAGATAACAGAGCATTAGTGAGGTGAAAGAAGAGGGAAGTAAGTTGAAGTTCGGCACAATTAAATTGTAGCACGGCAAGGTGCGATTCTGTGTCTCTGCATATAGCAGGTGTGTTTCGGTTTTTATGTCTTTCAGTGTGTTCTAGCTTTAGCCTTAGAGGTGACAAAAAAATCGATGTTTAATCTGTACACATGAACTTTTGAGGATCGCAGCTTTTTGAAGAACTGTAATGTACCCAGTGCCAAATTCGTATCAATTTCTAGCGAATTTTGCATGATCAATTTTTGCGACATGTGTCTGAAAATATGAAGGACAGTAGGTTCTCTAGTCGCTTGATAAAAATTAAAAATAACCGATTATATTGAAGGCAGAGAAAGAAATTGGTTAAAAAACAATAAGAGTCGGGTTGGGGATTGGTGTTTATAACTTTTATTAGCCGAGTTCTCTTTCCTCCTTTAAAAAAAAGTAAGTCTTTTATTTAACGCGTTAATTATTTATGAGAATATTCCGCAACAATTGGTTGTAGGAGAGCTTCGGGAAAAATGTGCCGTGTAGCTGTCAAAATTAAGTGACAAAACACGGTACAACACAATGCGGCAAGGTGCACTATATGTCATCGGAGAAAATTCCATTCCGATCGGATACCTTGATAGGGGTGATAGACAAAGTCTTCAGGGAAAGAAAATGCTAAAAAAAATGTTGTCAATGCTGGGCTATTGCCGTAATGCCGTTCATCCGAACACAGCCTCTTTCAGGGGTCAATTCCACATTTCTGTACTGCACTTCAAAATATGTGCAGGTTAAGCACACTCCCAAGCCTCCTCAAGAGCCATTCTGAGAGCGAATCAGTTTTTTTTTTATTTTAACCCTATGCAAATGGGGTGATATTTTGGCATAATTTCTGAATAGTTGAATATCCCGGTTGTCCTAGGGTAAAGCGGTTGTGTGCGTTTAACCGGGTTATTGTTACCATGCTTCCCAATTAATCTCCTTTGAGAACCATTACTTGAAACTTAAGCACTGTGCATTAGTGCGCAGATTACGTGTAGTTCAGAAAGTTCAAAGAATGGAGCCACACGATGATACAAAATACAAACCCAGAATTGTTGGTTAGTCACTTTTCAATTTAGTAGATGCGATAAAAAAAAGATTTTTCCTAGATCGGAATGTCGCCTCTAAATATGAGTTGCTGCCATTATGTTGTAGTAATGCTGCTGACTTTTTGTTGCGTCGTGTGTGGAACACTAAAAACATTGGCAATGATGGAAAAAAATCAGTTTGAGGGCCACATATTGTGTAAAGGTTTATGTTGTGTCTTGGGAGGGGTAAGACTCGTTTTTTATCGAAAACTTGCGAAGCTAGGTATAAGCAATTTATTTGAAGGAGTGTGTTAGCCCTCTTATGGCTTCTAAAGAAGGTGTTCAACAGATTCGTATGGCTTCGGATGGACCAAGGCAGTCGAAAACTCTAATTTTAAAAACAATTCCCCATATAAACTACATTTATCCCACAATCGATGATTTGTCGATGCAGCTGCCTTTAAATCAAAAAGGGGTTAACCGGATGGATGATCATATCACAGAACAACACAACATACCACAGGAGGGGTGAACGTTTATTACTTATATCGGAACGATTCCTCCTTAAATACATACAATCCTTCAATATTTGAGTGATTTCAATAATAGCTTGTAAAAACAAAGGTTATTGACTACCCACTTTCGACGGAAAGGAAATAAAGCCATCCCATAAGCAATTCATATCTGCGTATACGAGTACAAATTTTATAATAAAATAAACCATCTGTCTTCCCGTAACAAATGTTCTCGCAGCAATCTACAAACTCAATAAAAATTCGTTTGAATCTATGTATGGTTTTCATGCAATAGGGGATCAACGAATCACAACGAGGAAAAAATCCCTCACGACTCCACGAACAAGGGCATTAACCACACTGGGTTTTAATTTATGAGTGACTGGAGGCAGAATTTATTACCCAGCTACATACCAGCCAGGCTGCCGTATACAAGCTCGCATATGTGCGCGAATATAAAGTGTTTTTCGCAGGCTACAACTAGGACATTCATTTGGCTGATTTTCCCTTTTTTGTTTTGCGTTTTTTCTCTCCTTTGTTGAAGATGTGCGGGCATAAAACCTATGCACACATTGCGGGCGTCTCTAACAAAAAACAAAGGCAACTTGTTTTTCAATTACCCAGGAAAAGCGTTTTCCTATTATTCGGCTACTTTTCTGGTAAATTGAAAATCGTTTTATCTAAACGTTGAGATAATTGACCGCAATATTGAAAATGATTGCAAGTCCCTGCAATTTTAATCAATTTTATGAATGTTTATTAATTTGTAATTCAGCCCGCTGGTCAGAGCATAGCACTTCCAATATTTTAATTAGAACATAATGTCCCATTAAGAATATAATTGGATTTCCGCGTTTATATTGGAAATCTGTTATATCGTCAAGATAGTATCCTTGTTATAACAGGGGCTAATAAGTTAATGGAAGTCACCTTGTCATGGTGTTAATTATTGAGAATAAGATATGGAAATGCACCACCCATCTTGAATACAGCGACAGGTGTCTGTGAAACGGCTCATAAAAACACATAGAATGCCAATGGCTTTCAATAAAAACAAGAACACGCTTCGGTGCCCTTATGTTTTTTCCTAGAACGTGTCCTTGGAATTGAAAAGACAACACTCCAATACAAGAAATTTAGCAGAAAGAAAAACAAACTTTTCTCATTTACGCCTGGTGTCTTTTGAAAATTAAACGAAAAATAAATTTAAATGCCGTATTTTCTTCGAAATAACCTTTCTTAATACGGAATGTAAATTTTTGTTGGTTTTGTTAAACTTTTGCCAATAAAATAAATTTATTGGCCCTTTATATTTTGATACAACACACCAATAATTTTTTTTATACCCTCCACAGGAAGTAGTCACCGGAGACATCATAAAATATATATATTCTGAATCAGGATCACATTCTGTCTGTCTGTCCGTCTGTCTGTTGAAAACACGATAGCGTTGAAACAAATCGACATAGGCACTTGAAATTTTGTGAGAGGACTTACTTTTATCGTCATCAGGTTGATATTAAAATTGGGCTATGACGGTCAAGTTGTTCTGGTACCTCCCATACAAAACCAATATTAGAAAACACATGTTGAAAACACGAAAGCGTCAAAAAGAATCTACCTAGGCAAGTGAAATTTTGTGAGAGGATTAGCTTAGTCTCTCTCATATTTTCAATAAAAATATCTCCACAGTCAACCAATGTTTTTTCTATGAATTCGGCCTTATCGACGAATTCTCGTAGGTACGGGTCATATAATTTTAAGAAAACCTAAAAAATTTACGGAAGGGTATTATAACCCTATACACATACAATAAATAATGATGATAACACTTTTACTTGTTTTTTTTTTTGCTTGTTAAATTTATAAGAGAATTTCCTTGGCAAACTTGTAGATTAAGTTATGTTACTGCAAATAAATTGTTTGCATTGCCAGACGAGACCGGTTCCATTAAGATACATCGTACACAATGTTCGAATTTATGAGTAGCGTTTTGGAGCTTGCTGATGTTATATATGGGGTCATCGCATCTCATCCCCGGACAACTCATCCTCTGCACCTAGCGACATCTAGTCAACGGTATTTAATGTGGGAAATAAGTGTTACCAAGACAATTTGTGTTCGAAATTGGTTCTGCTTAATTGTTTTTGGAAGCCATTTTGTGAAATAGAGTAGGAGCTACAAAGGCAGGTTATATCTATTCACTTATGAATACGTACAAACATGAATGGATGAAATTTGTCTTTTTTGTTTTAACTTTAGAGAGTAAAAAGAAAATTCGCGCGAATTTATTTTCTCAAAAAACTTATTGTTTTAGCTTCAGATTTAAATAAATTAAATATTTACAGTCTTGAAATCTTATAAATCTATTCAGGTACGACAAACATGAAGCATTTCCCATTAAGTTAAAAGATCTTTATGACCTTCGCCTTGCAACTATAAGAAGGAGAATATACCAGGTGGCCCTACTCACGAAAGTTTTGTACACTCTTTTTCTAAAGTGGAATGAAATTTACTGCTGCGGGATTTAGAATTCCGAAAGTAGAATTAACATTTTTGTGATATTATTTTTTTCCTTTCGAAAGTACTACAGAGTACTTACATAAAAGCGGAACGGATTGACGTTTGGGACGAAATAGAGAGTGGGACCCCAGGAGGCTAATGCTAAGCGGCCTCCCGAATTCTACGTCTTTAGAAAAATTTACATAAAGCAGGAGGCATCACATATGTCAATAATCGCATGGACATTATGGCTTTTCAAATTTTAACGACCATAATAAGTGTGTTTCTGAACGGCTTGGACAGTAATTCTGTAAATAGTCTGAATCATAGACCTCGGACAGAAGCGATCAAGTTTAGCGCGAATTCTTTAAACTGCATCATCTTCATAGTCACACCAAGTTTGTGTAGCCGTCCATATTCCCTAACCTAAAGTGTCAATTCAAGTACCTAACCAAAGTGAGGTCAATATTTGGTAACTACTTACTTATGTTATGACCTACATTGACAGATGTCATTTAATGACGAGATAGTCAAACAAACAAGACTTGCACATTCTTGGTTTTCGGGTCGCTCCGATGTCACTCGATAGATAGGGCCCTGTCCTATCTTAAATTTGCTTATTAGCCCAAAGCGATGTATGTATGGAGACTACTGTGGCACAGAAAGACTTGAGCCTTACCCAATAGCAGATCTAAGAATTTTTTTTTTAACATTTGCCTTAAATATTCTGTAGGTTACAATTAAACAAATTAATATGGAAAACTTAGCCATCATGTGGACTCGAAAAGCATTACATTGACTATAATATTATTAAGCGTACATACTTTTTAAAAATATGTATAAAGACACACCGTGCGATCACCACTATACTTCGGTTATGAGGGTTTTGTAATATGGCATAATCGCCAAAAACTTATTAATGAATGCGCACCATTTTACAGATGCCTTAAACTGCATTTTAGGTGTTCGATAGGATACAATTTTTCGTCATCTGTTAAGGAAAACTGTTTTTAGTGTCTGCTTTACATGCTATTATGTTTAATTTATATAACGAGTGCATTATGGAAAAGGTATATTTTCACAAGCTATTCTGTGTGTATTTAATTAATTTTGCTGTTGTATAATTGAATGCCATTTGTATTCACAACATAGCCACTAACTGACGTATACAGATACTGCTTTTAAATCGAAAAAAACAACAAATAGTTCCATTTGATTTAAATTCTCCTACCATATACAAACATACATACGTTAGATTGTTCCCACTAACTATTTTAATAATAGAACAAAAGCGATCAACTTTTAAGGACCAACACCATAGTTTGTGAATTTTCTAAAAGCCATAATTCTCTTGAAAGCAAAAAATCTTTAATACTCAACTAATCCACTATTTATTCCAAGACCATAAAAACCGAAAGCACCTCCTTATCGATTAAAGCACTACTCTACTGCAGTGTTCACGGCCAGTGATTTATGGTGTTTTGTGCATATAAATAATTGTGTAAATGTGTGTGTCAGAGAGAGAGAGAGAGTTTTTGTGAAAATGCATCATTCAAAATAATTGTAGAATACTATTATCTCTTAAGTCTAACTTTCACCATAACTAACAAACAAAACGAAAAAGCGAAATAAAATGAGAGAAATGGAAAATAATTGAATGTTTGTCGTTGAAATTGCATTGCAGCACACTTACCTTGTATCCTCAGAATCACAGTTTTCATTATCATCGCCGCCATTATCACTGTTTGCATTATCGTCCACATCCTCTTGGTGGTGTTCGTATTGCTCCATTATATCATTGGAGTCGTCCAGTAATCTGGTCTGCTTATCACGTCTTAGGGTTGCGATTTTCTTCTCTTCTTCTTGTTTCAACTTTTCAACTTCGTCCTTTGATAGGAAGGAGAAAACTTTTTCTATAAAAAAAGAATACGCCAAATGAAAGTAAATGAGAGCATACATAAAAATCATAAAATAAAATTGTCATCTTGTGTCGGTCGCTGAGAGCTTACCAAGCTAGCTAATGAATAACTATACCAATTTGGAAATTTGTACTTAATGCAGAGAACCATATTGTTGAAAAGTGAAATTGCATTCACAAAAGCTTCGCTTCGTCGTAGTAGCAATAAAAACAGATAGCGCATGACTCTCTTTATACATAAAAAAACAAGAATATTTTAACAATTGACTGACCTAATATTAAGTTCATAACAGACGCAAATATTATAGCCGCGTTATATCCTGACTTTGGTTCGAATGAGTTCAAACACTTGGTGGTTAGGTATAGATAAAATCGGTACAGCAATGTCGAGAGTACCTATGTTTGACAATCGATTATGTAAAATAAGTTAGGTAGACCCAAAATAAAGAGCATATTACTTTATAGAAACTAAAATCAGTCGTTCACCGACAAGCTGACGATTGTGAGTTTTGTCTTTTGAAATCTTTCGAATCTTTCGAATCCAAATAGCTAATTGCGAAGCTCTTTCATGACAGTTATTCTCTCGGACGATTTTTTCTAGACCCCTCGTTTATTTTTCCAGCACACTAACCACTAAAAAGAAAACTTAAACTTGTTGCAAAAATTAAGTCATCTGCTTTTAAAATAAATAAATTTTAGATGCCGTAAGGGAAATTGTTCACTTCAAATCTTTTAAGAGTTCTTTCCGGGATACATAATATACCAAGAGGCAGCAAAAGTAAACACGGACTCCACTGCATTGCATTGCAGACGATAAGGTTACGGATAGATTGTCGTCGAAATTGTTAGAGCTAGAGCTTTTCAGGACAACGAAAACCTTTATGAGGAAAAGTGGATTTTAAACTGAAACTAATATGACAATTCCGTTTTTGCTAATAACTGACCTAAAACTGACCCCAAATAGAGAGTGAACTAAGTCCGCGTGTTTTCCTTATGTACCTAGCTATGTTCGTGGATATAATAACAATAAAAAAAAAAACTTTGCAAGGCGAACCCTGCGCTATACAAGGGATTTCTCGTTGGAATGTGTAAGCAGGTGAAATTTGTTTGGAATCTGAAGAAAGTCCTTCGGGTTCAAGAGTGCAACCCTTGTTACGCGAAATCGGGTACGAAAAAACCGGATATTCCGCAACGATGGGTGGATGAGGACCTTTCGTAATCTGGCATTATATTATAAGAACCCTGGTAAAGATGTCATAATGGAGGTAGGGACTGACATTTCCTTTTACACCGACATCTTCTTGGCATCTACCCAATTGAATAAAATCAGAAGAAACCTAGCTGTGAAGAGCCTAATAAAGGGTGATTTTTTAAGAGGTTTAGAACTTTTTTTAAAAAAAAAACACAAAAAATTCGAAAATATGAATGAAATATTTATTTGAATCGATAGTTTGAACCTTGCAATTTAATGTTTAAAGATAATTTCTGGCAAATGTTGACCGCGGCTGCGTCTCAGGTAGCCCATCCGCTGAGTCCAATTTTGGCATACTCTTTCACACATATCGGCCGGTATCTCACGAATGAATGCATGGATGTTGGCTTCCAGTGCGTCAATCGAAGCGGGCTTGTCCCTATACACATTAGCCTTGGCATACCCCTACAAAAAATAATCTAATGGTGTCAAATCGCACGATCTAGGCGGCCAATTGACCGGCCCGAAACGTGAAATTAACTGTTCACCAAACTCGCCCCGCAATTGCGCCATTGTTTCGCGTGCTGTGTGGCATGTGGCACCGTCTTGTTGAAACCACATATCATGCAAGTCAAGAACTTCCATTTCGGGCAAAAAAAAGTTTGTTATCATCGCTCGGTAGCGTTCACCATTGACAGTAACGCTGCGATTCGCATCATCTTTGAAGAAATATGGCCCAATAATGCCGCCGGCCCATAAACCGCACCAAACAGTGGCTTTTTCGGGATGCATTGGTAGCTGTTGCAATGCTTCTGGCTGATCTTCACTCCAAATGCGGCAATTTTGCTTATTTACGTACCCATTCAACCAAAAATGAGCCTCATCGCTGAACACAATTTTTCGATAAAAAAGCGGATCCTCGGCCAGCTTTCCAAGAGCCCATTCACCAAAAATTCGGCGTTGTGGTAGGTCGGCTGGCTTTAGTTCTTGCACCAGCTGTATCTTAAAAGGCTTTACGCCCAAATCCTTCCGCAAAATTTTCCACGTAGTGCTGTAACAAAGGCCTAACTGCTGGGAACGGCGCCGAATCGACATTTCGCGGTCTTCTGTCACACTAGCTGATACGGCCGCAATATTTTCCTCACTACGCACAGTACGTAAACGTGTTGGTGGTTTAATATCCAACAAAGTAAATTTGGTGCGAAATTTGGTCACAATCTTCCGAATAGACTGCTCAGAAGGTCGAGAATGCCGATCATAAAATGGAAGCAGCGCGCGATGAACATTTCGAACCGAGCACGAATTTTGATAGTAAAATTCAATAATTTGCAAGCGTTGTTCATTTGTAAGACGATCCATGGTTAAATTGCAAACCAAACTGAAGCTGTTTGACAGTGACACAAGGTACTAAACACACGTCAGCTGTCAAAACCAGTGTTGCCAAAACCAAACCAGCTAAAAAATCACCCTTTACAAATAAACAATCGGCCCTAACGAGGTATCTGTCAGATCGGAAAATTCTCCAACTTTATACGATTCGGAGGATTTTTGCTGCGAGGTATTCTTCCAAACGGCTGTTTGGAGAACTGTTCCGATACAAATATCACGCACTCCAACGTTTTGCGTTGCAGTGCGATTAAGTTTGTTTTTGAGTGACATTTTTGACAGCTTTATAAGAATTGTTTCCTATATCCTACAACAACAATCAGTGGAGGAATTTATTTATAATTTGCAGTGAAGTGTTAATAAATGTGAAGAATAAAAAGAAACAAGAACAACGCAATTTTTTCTATTTGTTGCTTCAATTTGTGTTTCCAGTGCCAAATCAAGCGAAGAAACAAGCACCAAACAATTCGAGGACGTGAGATCAATGTGTAATCGCATTTCATTATTTTTTTTTTTTTCCGAAAACGGATATCTCGAATGTGATTTGCGGTTCCAACAGCTGCGGAGAATTTTCCGTTGCTACGGATACCTACGAATAAATGTATAAAAGAGTAGAAAACTTTTAGTCCTGGAACCTTTCTCTCATGCGGTCGATACATTTGCGATTATTTATTTACTGGCTTCTGAATTCGCCATGAAATTGTGGATCTTTTCATTAGTCCCAGAAATAAAAATGACAAAACAAATGACTAGTTTTTGGAAGCTAGCCCACTATATTCTTTAGACAAATTTGAGATGTAACAAGCTCGAATGAATATGTTTTTGATTTCATATGATATAAATTTACCTGCTTTCTGCGCCGGTTTATGCTGGTCCTCCATAGCCGATTCGAAGAACTTCTTTTTGTCTGAAACCGATTTCGGAGTCTTCGCTGACGTTGGAGGAGACTAGAAAACGGAAATTGTATTTAGTAACCAGTATCATAACTCACCATCAGAATACATAAACAAATGATAATTAATGAAAAAGAAAAGCAAACTTAATATAAGAAAAATAATTAAAACCAAAAGAGGGAGAAACCATAAACTCGAGTGTTCATATACTCGGTAGTTACAACAGAAAACATAAAACAAGTACAAAGATTGAAGTTTCATAAGTCTGTGTAAGAATACAGATGCTTCACCATTAATCACCAAAGATTAAGGACCAAAAAAAAAAATATTGGAGTAGGTATCATCATCCTAGCACGTTCGTGAACCAATTCTCTAAGGTAGTTTTACTATAGCAAATTTGGGAGGGAAAGGATAGAGGAGCGAGGAAATGCAAATATTGAACAAAGGTGTTCGATTCTTGCGTCAGCACGTCGCTCCACCGCCTTCGCCTTCCAGCTACCATTAATTAGAGCTGTTCGAAGAAAAATTTATTTCACATCAGCTTAGAATTTTCAATTAAGTTCAATATCTATAGGATGCACCGCACACACCGTTCGTCGCTGGGAAGATAACACCACTGCAATGCACGCTGTACACTGCTTCTCTGCAAATACATAGCTTATTCTACTCACTGCTCCTTCTTAGTATAAGTATTCACATCTTGATAGAATTCTCTCTCATTATGGGAATTAATTTCATATTTATGGGAACTTTAATAGGGTTAGTGGCAAGCGGTATGGGTTTGGATAAAATGTGCTAGCCAATAGTTACACACCAGCATCCTTAAAATATTAATTATGCGATCGTGTCATTTTGCGCAAACACAAGAGGGTGAAACAGATAAATTGGAAATGTGTCGTCGTCGTTGTCGTCGTTGTGTCAGGAGGGAAAATGAATCTTTTCTCCGTTTCTATGGTGTACTGTGCTCATTTCGCAAATTGGCAGGGGAAAATTCAATTCGATTTCATCGATTAGCTGAGCTTCTGGTGCTTAGCAAATGTCGAACGGAGGATTATCGTGGTGAAATGTCAATTAGCCGTTTATTGATGCGAATGCAATTATGGGAATGATTTGCAAGGGATTCCATGTCCTTGCAAAGAGTAGTGGTTTCATGAATTAAGCTGATAGAATTTGGGGTCTATGGAATGGAAAATTACGTATCAAGATTGACGTTATACTTGCAAGGGTCTCGGGCAGAATCTGTTGAATATAACTATGCAAGGGATGGAGAGTAAGAGTAAGGGCAAATTGGGTTAAAATTTGTATTCAATTAACAGGAGGTGATGGGTTTTTGTATGAGTGAACGACATTGGAGGGTAACTTGTGAACTGCTTTTAATCATTAGGTTAGTGCAAATTATTTATTTGGGGGAGATGAATCGTCGAGTCTGTACCCGTTTCTCGTACAACAGATTTCAGTAATTTTTATTTGGTTTCATCGTGTCGTCTTTTTAATAAGCTTCCAGTATCAATTAGAGTCGCAACATCTGCTGGAAGGCTTGAAAAGTCTGTAAGGCATTGGCTTTTGGGCATTAATTACGCGAGAGGCTGCGCAGTCAAAAAGACCTTGAGATGTTATTTGTGTTTTCCGGGGGGTCGAATCTTGGACAGCCCGCTTAGTAGTCCAAAACACTAATCACTAAGCCATTGATATGTAAGAAATTTACTAAAAATTATTTTTATAGGTGAGTTGGGTATACAAATTATATTATTAGTTGTGCGCAATATGTGTGTAGCTTGGTTTATTTAAAATAAAATAAAATTAATTGACCAAATAGCCTGCACAAAAAATTAAGGCTGAGAAAATCAGAGGAATGGTCTACAAATAAATATCCACCCAGGCTTCAAAGATATGAGGATCAACAGACACGTCATTGAAAATTAAAATGATAATGTTGATGCATTTTATTAAGGAAATGGCGAATTATTTACTATCTATTCACTTTTAATAGCGGCTTTTTCTATTGTGACTTGTGTACTGTGTACACAGCGAGGTAACCAAATTTGGCTTCGCTTTGTTTGTGTTCGTGGATTTTTCGGGACTGATGACAAGACTCATAGAATAGAATGTACAGTATAATGGTTACGAAAAGCTACACCTATAAGGTCCTATTGCGCCATTTATAAGTTATTTCAAATGGTTATACTCGCCATGCTAAGTCTTTTTGAACCCAATTATATTAAGTTTAATCAGTATTACGAATGATGGGACCTGAAAGATCTTAAAAAAAAAGAGAAGATATTCCAACGCATCAGAAAATTACCAAATCAAAGTTGATAAGTGTTGAAATATAACCTGGCAGCAATGTTCTTCTCATTCTTTTTCTTTTATATTGTATTCTTTTTCATTATCCAAATAAACCTTGAATTGAACAGTCGTTCGTTGCGTAGTTTAACTTTATCAATAAGTTGCTGGTGAACCGATTGAGATCGGATTTTACAGACACATAATTTAGATTTTAGTTCACATACATAAAACAATCAACACTAAAACAGGTAGAAACAGCAAACAACAAAAATCTGGACACCACACCTAAACTTAAGATATTAAATGCCAATCCAATATTAAAACTTGCCTTTGATATGCAAACCAAATCTTGGGATTTAAAAAAAAAAAAAAAAAAAATAACGACTTGAAATGCCTACAACGATTTTGCTTTAAACACACTTTCAAACTCTCTACAGCAGTCTATAACTAATGCCATTCACGTAGAATCAGGAAACCTGCAAATTTATTATAAAAACCTGAAAGCAAATGCTTACTTATTAAGGTAATAAAGAAGAAGTTGGAACACCAATCTTCAGAGCCACGTACTATTAATTAATTTTACACATTTTAATTCGACAAAAGTACATTTTTTGTATTGCATAGCTCGATAGACGAACGTTTTTATGAAAACTGCACAAACTTTATTTAGAAACCTACCACGCTAAACCATTCATAAGCAATAAGCATAGTTTTCGAAATTCGAAACTATAACACCACTAACAGGATATTCAAACAACCTGTAGACTCTGTTACTTAAACGTGGAGTTTTGCACATCATAGCAGAATGTCCAATTCTTTATTTTTCCAAGACCTTTTTTTCACCCCAAGAAACAAATGAATTGTTGAACGGTTTCTCTGGTTGAAAGGTGCCTTCGAAATATATGTAGCATGCTTAAAAGTATCGCAATAGCTTTTTGAATTTGTAAAATGTAGAGACGCTATGTGCTCGATTGTCAAGCAGGTTCAATTCCGGAAAAATTACAGGTTTTTTTCCACTGCGTCACTTCTCGCGTAAAAAGTATTTAGCTATAAATATTTTGACACCGTTTGCCAATAACAAGGCTGGTATAAAAGTATTACCTTTTTTAATTGAACTAGCGATCGCCCAGTGGTAGAAATTCTACCATTATAGTAACCTGGCCTATACACAAAATATTGTTAAACAAATAACACACAGCATTACATTTCTACACAATCTTTCCAACAAAAAAAACCAAGCGAATATGCTGTGTTTAAGGTAATGAAAATGGATTTTAATTATTTGCCTGTTGCTTGTGGAATACCGAATTTAAAAAAAGATTTATATTTCCGCACAAGCTTATAAAGAAATTATAAATTTAAGTAGACCATGTTTCGTTTCAGGAAACGGTCCTAAGAGGCTCTGGTTTGACCCGTAGAATGTAAATATAATAACTAACTAAGCAGCTACATAAAAGTTTCAATACCTACTTACGGACACGCGTTAGTACCAACATCTTTGATAGTTTAAATTAAAAATAAATTCAATTACATTTAACGGCGGAGAACAATGAGCCGTCAAATGAAATTTTTCTCATGATTTCCATACAATGTAGACACAACCTTATGGAAACGGAGATTATAGCACCTGCTGTAATGTTGACACAGTGAATTGCCAGAGGGCCGCAACAAGCAAATATAACAATGGTATGTTACGTGTGGTGGTTCTACTACAACATTCGAGATACCGCCATTCGTATATCTTATCTTTGGCCAAAGGCAGCAAAAACACCGACTTAATTATATGAAATGAGTAGATTTCCCCCATTTTTCAGTGCCATCCCATAAGTTGGCAGACGATAAGATTAAATTCATAAAACATTGCACATAGCACTTTAGTCGAAAATTGTTCTTCAAAGTTACAGGTACCTTTCGGATAAAGTTCGTCTGTAGAGCATACAGAAGAGTTGAATTCTATTTACCTTATGTGAAGCTGGGATCAAGTTTTAATGAATACTTTGTGTGTAATTTAAGGATAATATTTTAAGAAAATAAAGTTTTACATTTTTTCCTGTGTTTATTTATTTTTGACTAATAAGTGTGCAAGCGGGTAATATGTGAACATTTTTTAGGGTCGTATACGGGTGTACGAGTAGGTGTCATCAAGAATTTAATCAAGAAATTCGTTTGCTATGTTTCGGTTTCTAGTGTGCTGATTAATGAAAGAGGTCTTACGTTGGTTTGTTTACATTTTTGTACAAATTTAAAGTTTTCTGCTTTGGGGGAGAGCACTGATATATAGTTGTAGATGTTTTCCAATGGTTTGAAGCGCACCTACAGTTGATGATAATGGAAACGCCCCTTGTAGTGGAATTTTAAAATATTGTTGGTGTAAAATGTTTGTATACATTATGTGCAACCCTGAAGCTTGATAGAACCAATGCACATTCGAAAATTCAATTCCAACTGTTCTTTATTTTGTTGGAAGCCAATGGAAATATATAAGCAATCTCTTTTTGGACATTAAAAGTCCGTTCAAAGAAAAGTCGTATTGGTTTTTTGTACCGTACTCGCAATTGTTTCTAGCTGCACTCTATAGAGTGTATTTAAAGAAACAAACAAATATGCCGAACAATTGCAGTTTTTTACGATTGAAAGCTGTTCTTTTTTTTAAATAGAAAAGTATTGCCGCAGTAATCCAGGAAGTAAACTAAAAATAGTGTCCATGCCTAATAATAATTGAGCAATTTATGTATGTTTCAAAAGAAAACTCTAATCATGCGAATGGGCGTGGTAATGCGTTCAGTGGTAAAAATCAAATGATTCCTTTGAATAAAATAAATACAAAAAATTCTACTGCTGCTTTGGGATCTCGCACAAAATGTATAGGAATTAAGAGCGATTGGAAAAGAATCAACCCAATTTGACAGGATGTCACCCAGAAAATAATAGAAACCGCAACAACACCAAGACGATATTTTTTCTCTCTTTATAAACCGCGGTTCAGTGAATACTTCATGATTTTACTGGAAACAACATATATATATACTGTACGTGCACCTGCACATTTACTATTTATTTATCTTTATTTACCCAGTGTGTACTAACACCAATAACAATACTTATTTGTGTTAAAACAACAAATTATTAGCAATACTCTATGAGCAGTCTAAAAATAATATATACTGTACACTAGGGTACGCCTTATTTTCAAACTTTTGAAATTATCGTTTCCCAACCAGTCAATTGGTTTCATCTCATGAGTAAAAAATTAGAAAAAAAAATATTCAAATCGGATAAAATGTAGGGGTCGCTACCGGGCTTTGAAAATACACTGAAGAAGTCAAAGGGCTTTTGGTTCAAAAGGCAAAGAAAAAAATGTTATTTCAGTTTTAAATGTCGTTCGAGGTAAAATAAGTTTAAAAAATATGTTTTAGTGCGTTTTATTACCCCTACAACACTTAGTATTGATGATTTTACAGTCTACTGCGATCTGGAGCTGTTGCCAATAGCGATACTCAGCAAATATTTGATTAAATACTGTAGGTACCCGTACCGGTATCGGTTCTACAATTTTTCCTTCTTTTTGTGCTTAAATAAAATTGAAAAAGTGAATTCAACAGTGAACATGGCCGCAGTTAGTTGCAGTTTTGATCAAGGAGAATTTTTAAAATCAGCTAAAGTAACCACTAGAAAGAAAACCGAAATTTGGTTGATTGGACAAATATCATCCTGTCTTAGTGAAAGAATGTTACCTTCAAGGAAGGAAGTTATTTCATTGTTCTTCCATTATAAACAAATTTTAAAACAAAACATTAAAGAAGCATATCTTTCCACTGCGAAAAATGTTATAGAAATTTGGAATAAAGCCCGTATTCCAACAAAACGGAATGATCATGTTGTTGATAAAGTGGTAGGTATTTTCAGAGAATGGGAGAAATAAAAAAAAAAAATAAAGAAAACAAGGCGAAGCGTTCAGATGGATTACAGATGAAAGAGGATAACTGGATGGAAGAACTAGATAATCTATTCGATATTGCCCATGCTACCGCATTAGAATTGATTGACATTGAAGAGGACAAGAATTTCCTAATTGCTCAACGAAAAAAGGGACGTCGCGGGAAGATGGGTAACGTTGATTTAGTTTTGGCGAAAAAAGAATTGCGTTTGGAGAAAAAAAAGAAGATTTAAAGAGGAGAAGGCAGCTAGAAGAGAAAGAAATAAAGTCTCGCGAAGAGAATGTACTTTTTGCCTCATCATCATCTGAATCAGAAGTAGAAGATACTGAACATCATGGAGCCAGTGAAGGTCCAGTTCTGTCGCCGTCTGGAGTGCCGCCTGCAAAGGGAGGACGAAAGAAAATATTAGATCAAAACTTGGCGGTTAGCCTTGATGTTGCCAAACTAAGTGATCGGAATGCAGCATTGGTTTTGACCTGTACTTAAACTTCTAGGACATAATCCAGCAGAGTACAATGTGAATCCGTATTCTATTCGCCGAGAGCGTGAGAAGAACCGTCTAAGGATTGCTGCGAATTTAAAAGTGGAATTTACTCCAGAAGTTCCATTGACAATTCACTGGGACGGTAAGCTACTGGAGGATATAGTTGGAAGTGACATTGTTGATCGCCTTCCTATTTTAGTTTCTGGAAGCGGAATAGATCAACTTCTCGGAGTCGCGAAGTTAACTTCTGGCACGGGTGAGTCTGCAGCAACCGCAGTTTATGAGGCAGCTGTTGAATGGGGAATCTACGATAAAGTGAAATGTTTAGGATTTGACTCTACGTCAGTGAATACGGGAAGAAGGAATGGTGCGTTCTTCTCGAACAAAAAATGGACAAAGACATGCTGTGGTTGGCATGCCGTCACCACATCTACGAATTAATGTTGGAACCAGTGGTCATGACATCACTAGGACCAACAACAGGTCCAGATATTCAAATTTTTAAGCGTTTCAAAAAAGCTTGGTCCAACATAGATCGCCAAAACTACGAAACTGCCTTGTCCAATGAAGTTGCCATAGCTGCAGTTATTGAAATCTCTGACGAAATGATTGCCTTTTCCGAATCTCAGCTGCAAGTGTTCCAACCTCGAGATGACTACAAAGAACTTCTGGAACTGACAATTATTTTCTTAGGAGGAGTTCCTAAGAAAAAAACATCACTTAAGGCTCCGTCTGGACTACATCGTGCTAGATGGATGTCTAAAGCTATCTACTCCCTTAAGATATATATGTTCCGGAGTCAGTTCAAGTTGACAAAGAGAGAAGAACATGGAATTCTTGACATTTGCCTATTTGTTGTGAGCCTCTATGTTAGGGTCTGGATGACTGCCTCCGATTCTACATCAGCTCAACGAAATGATCTTGAGCTACTCAAAAAACTTGAAAAGTATAAGAAAATAAATGAAATTATTTCAAAGGTTGCTCTTCAAAAGTTCCTTGGACACCTTTGGTACTTGTCGGAAGAACTTGTGGCTTTTGGATTTTTCGATGATGGAGTTTCCAATGAAACAAAATGAAAGATGGTTTGCGCCCTCGAAACTGAGGGATTAGAGAATCCCGTAAAGCGAATCACTATCGACATTGCCAATATTCAGTTAAAAGGTTTGGAGGATTTCGTAAGTTCAAATACTCGAAGTTTCTTTAATATCACAGGACTTTCGTCGGAATTCGTGACTAAAGATGTGGATGAGTGGCCCGAGGACAAGGCCTACAATGAAGTGAAGCATGGAGTTATGTTTTCTAATAAATAAAATCGAATTTATAAACCAAATTTTAATTGCATATTTTTTTATAATTAATAATATAAGCCCTCTGTAATATTTGGTTGTCGGTAGCGACCTCTATACATTATCCGATTTTTATAAAACTTTTAGAAATATTGTTTTTTATCAAAAGGAACCAAATGACGGGTTGGGACGGTCAAAATTAAACATTTTTTTTTGCTTATAATAAGGCGCACCCTACTGTACACTGCATTATAAATATATTGATACTTAACCCTTTGAACGCGGTTAGAAAAAAAAGATGTTAATGAAAAAAAGCAAAAAAAAAAATCATTAAATAAAATTGAATTCTGCTGAGCACTGCAGTGTGCAGTGTAAGGGTACTCATAAACGCAAACCTTAAAGTGCGCGCTTCATACAAAAATGTATAACAAAAAAGTGGACAAAATTCGAAACATAAAAGTTAACCCCAATGTCAAAGAGCATTATTCAATACCTATCATTGTATTGGGAGGACTGTGGACAGCAGAGACAGGAGACAACTGTTAATGCAGGATTTGTTTACTTCCTTGGTGATTTACTGGCTGACGAGTTAGAGCATAGAGCTTCTTCTTCTTTTGACATCTGACAGTAAAGAAGCCATAATCAAGCAATGCGAATATATACAAATTCATAAGTAACACCATATAAGCTGTTGATATCAATAAAACAAGTAACATAAAGCTTCCCTTCTCATTCAAATTGACAGATTGTATATTTAGTATGCAATGGCAAGAAAAAAACCAACAACCGTTTAAGCTGTTCACTTACGGCCACACTGTTGAAATTAAGTCAATCGTAATCCTTCATATTCAGTTGAGTGTTGCAATAAATCCATTACAGATACATGGGAACTTTTTTGATTATGATAATTGACAGCATGTTCGTGCAATTGCCTTGGAATTGAATTGAATTGGCATTTTTTAAATGTAAATGCTGCAGAAAATACGCAGGGCTTTGTTCATGAACTGAGTATATAAATGGCTGATGGAAAATATTTAAATTGTCAGCTGTAGATTGACATAATTCCTGAAGGCGCTCATATTCAACAGTCGCGGGCTCCCAATATTTAGTTTTCCGACTCTGGCTCTGATTTAATATGCAACAACAAGCAGACACGGCATCCCGTCGCCAATTAATTCTGGTTAGTTTTATAGATACATATATAACATATCGGCTAATTTTGTATAAAGTTTTTTTTTTGCTTGAGATTTGTTAGGATTATAAGAAAAATTAGAACACTATATTGAATTTAAAAAGCTTAAAAGTAAAAAATCTCATGTTTGGTGAACAACTGTACACGTGGAACAGGTGTATTTAAATAAATGCATATGTGCTTTAAGAATATACATTTTTTTTTATAGTTCCCAAAAAGTTCATTCTGATATCTATACAGAAATAAATTACAAGTAAAGGGTGTTTTTTTTTAGGGGTATAGAACTTTAAGTGGGCAACACTATTTCAACTGGCGGCCATTTTGTCAGCTGTCAAGTGATTTATTTTTAGTTTGGTTTGGCATTTCAACATAAATAGACTGACGCCTGAGCAACGCTTCCAAATTGTGCAAATTTATTTTGAAAATCATGGTTCTGTTCGAAATATCTACGTATCGCGCACTACGTCCATTTTACGGTCAACATAATGAAGTCCACTTTTGGTTGAATGGATACGTCAATAAACAAAACTGTCGTATTTGGAGTGATGATAATCCTCAAGTGTATGTTGAGACACTGTTACATCCACAAAAACTGAATGTTTGGTGTGCTTTATGGGTTGGTGGAATAATTGGTCCGTACTTATTTAAAAACGATGCTGGCCAGAACGTTACAGTCAATGGTGACCGCTATAGAGCTATGATTACTGACTTTTTCGTTCAATAATTGAACAACCATGATGTGCAGGAGCTGTGGTTTCCACAAGACGGCGCATCATGTCACACAGCTCGTGCCACAATTGATTTATTGAAGGAAACGTTTGGTAGCCGCATAGTTTCACGTTGCGGACCCGTGAATAGGCCTCCAAGATCGTGCGATTTAACGCCGCTTGACTATTTTCTGTGGGGATATGTGATGTCTAGTCTGCTAGTCTACGCCGATAAACCCGAAACGATTCCCACTTGGAGGACAACATTCTCCGCGTTATTGCCGATATACGGCCACAAATGTTGGAAAGTCATCGAAAATTGGACCTCCAGATAAGACTACGTCCGAGTCAGCCGTGGCGGTCATTTGCCAGAAATCATATTTAAATTATAAATCCAGAAGATTATCTTTGGAATAAAGTAAATTTTATGTCGATTTAAAAAAATCATCTTTGGTTTATTCCATTTCAAAGTTCTATACCTCTAAAAAAAACACCCTTTATTGCCTGAAACAGATATATTTTCGAAGTTTTGACTATGATGCGTTATCGGGAACACGTACAACATGAAATATATGAAATCTTTTTTTCGAGCTTGGAAACATTTTGGATGCTCGTATTCATCCGAGTCTAATGTAGAAAAAAAATATTTTAAACAAAATCGACTTCGACTTTATACTGTACCTATGAACTAAAACAAAAGGAAATTAAATGGTTGGCGCAACAGTTCCGTATCATACCCTAGCATAGTTTCTTACAACTTTTTGTTGTGTAACTTTTGTGTCAAATGAAGCCACGAACAATTTTATTCCGAGCCCGAAATGCCCAAATTGAGAAGCTTTCGCAGGACAGTTACTCGTACACCCCCGGTCACACTGAATTAACACAATGAGCAAGTTTTTATGTGATTTACTTAAGTTCCTATATTTTTTTTATTAAGTTTCCGAAGATTAAATTAAAAAAAAGAATAGGAAGGTAGATACTTATCTTTTTTTTCTTAAGTAAGTGACCACTTTTACATAAATGCGTTTTAGTTTAATTTTTTTTTTTAACAAAGAGCTAGTATAGGGCAATAATGGTTTTGGTTTAAAAAATAAGAAAATAATGATAGTTCCTGACAAAAATGCAAGTAGATACAAAATTATTAATGTTGGATAAACTATTATTTTTTTGGGTGCAAGACGATACCTAATTAATAGTTTTTAATGGTATCTGATGCAAGACTATCGTCGAAACTATAACGTCAGGCAAAAATGGAGTGACGGAATTTAGTTAGTTAGGTAGTTACTAATGACGCAGTAATACAATGTACAAAACAGTACATACTTAGGTTGGGTTGGCAGGCTGTAGCCAGTCAAGCCAGAGGATCTCATGGTCTCATAACTACCCGTTTAAGCAATATAGCTTCAAATAAAGCTTTAGAGAAGACTGATGCTTACATAAGCGAGATTGTCGCAGAAGTTATCTCCTATATATAGCCTACTTCGAGTTGAGAGAGCTGTGAAAGTGCATAGGACTATACAGGGGGTGAAGAAAAGTATCCTTCTCCTTCTCGTGGTTCACCTGCGAGCAAGCCTCCCAATTACCTGAAATGTCGCTGTGGCCCTGCACCCAGATTAAGTAATCTTTGAATTGCTCCGCCATCCGGTCAAGAGATAGGCGACAATTAAATGCAGTTTTAGTTTGAAGGATTTAATTTAACTATCGCTAAAATTGGCAGATATTACAGTTGATTATATTATGCCTCAGCAAAAACAGGTCCGCCATAATTACCGCCTGGATATTTATAAGTATACATAGATATACGAAACTGTTCAATGAGGTCGAATACAAATTGTATTTACCAAATTACCTATTTGCGTATTGACATTTCGGAACCAACTCATAGTTTCGTTTCAATTTAAAAAACCAGTCGGGTCAATAAAAACCATACAGGTTTGTTCCGAAAGTTAACATCCAAACGTGGTATAAAATGTACCGCACCATCCCTTTCCAAGATGTACGCTTCTTACTTAAATACACAATCAACAAATTCTGTTGCTGGTTTCAAACTTGTACTACCCCAATGATTTGTGTGCACTAACTATATACACCCACCATAAATTAAAAAAAAAAAAAAATGTTCCACCCCGTACAACGTAAACAACATTTAACAGACAGCACAAAGAAAAACTCCAGAAAATCAAACTTCGTTACATTTATTGTATAATATTTTAGCAAAAAAGAAACCATTTTATTTGTTTATCCTATCCGCTATGTGTAAAGTGCAATTTTTACGTACCGCTAAATATATAACTTATAAGAATTTTTTTTCTGTATACGATTTTTATATTGTGTTCGTTGAGCTTGTTATTGTAAAAATAAAGACAAAAATATTCTATCTACTTGTTAATGCAATGAAGTAACTGATTTTGTGTGGTTCAGAATATAGATGAGCAAAATTTCGGTTTTTTGTTCACTACAGGGGGGCATGGGGCTACTAAATACGGACTTCGCCGATACTCATCAGCAGAGTTACAGACTTGAATATGCGACTCCTTTTTGGAGGATTGACAAAGGACACTGTGTTAGACAGTTGTCTCTTTACCAACTGAGGATGTTGGCGAACCCGGTGGTGACCCAGGAGCCTGTGATAAAACCAAGTTCAACTGCGGTTGCGATAGTGAACGGATTTTTATCGGAATTAGAGGAGCCGAATGTTTTGCAAATTTCTTCGGTGGCAATGGCGGAGGGGTGGAAGACTGCGAAAAGTACGACACAGATGCAACACTATTGCTGCGACTACCAAAGTTCATACTGTCAAATATGGTGGCATTACTGTAGATGGCCTCCTCTTCGATGGTTGAATAGATTTCCTCGGCATTCTCGTAAAACGAGTTCACATTGGGTGGGGTAGCTGGAGGCCGAGTTGATGATGACGCTGATGGGGGTGCTTGTGTGGGTAGCACTGGAGGCAATGGCTTCGATAGGTTAAGATAGTTATTTTCCACAACTGATGGTGCAGAGGGAAAGTTCTGGAAATGTGGTTGAGTGGGCGGTGCAGCCGTAGGCGGTGGCGGTGGAGCGCGGGTTAACGGTGCCGACAAATATTCACTACTGTGAATATTCAAGAGAGATTGTTGCAGACTTGATGGTGATGATAATGGTGGTGATAGTGGCAGAGGTGGTGGTGGATATGGTGGTTGTGGTGGAAGCGGTAGTGGGGTATGCTGCAGCATATAGGCCGCCGATACCGCAGCATTACCATTATTTTTTGACGAAGCTTTCATCACCGTTGCACTGTCACTCACCATTAGACGGCCCGGTGTTAGCTGATAGTGTAGATGCTGTTGTTGCACTCGGAAGGGGGACGCGCCACCGCTTTCCGAAATCGGCAGCGTACTGGTCGACGAGATGCTCGTCGGATAACCTAGATGGAAGTAGTTTTGTGTAGCAGATGAGGGTGGAGTGGAGGCAACCGAGGTCGCAGTGTAAGGTGGAACAACATTGTAATAAAGTGATGTGTGTTGCGGCATGGGCAAACTGTTGTACTGCACGGGAAGGATTTGTGGTGTTGGGAATATTTGTGTGGATGTTAGTATTGGCCCATGCTGAAGCTGCTGTTGCCGCTGCTGATGTAGGTGATGGAGTGCCTGCTGTTGCGAGAGTTGGAAATTGTTTTCCGTTTCAAACAATGGGGATTGATTAGTGTAATTGGAAATTGTCGTATCGGATGATAGATTAGAGGGATCAGAATCATAATCTAGAAACGGATTTACCGGATGTTTTCTGGTCAAGGTATTACTCCGGCTGGTCGTTGACGATTCCGAAGTTGTGGTCGATGATGATGCGTTGCGGATGCTTTTGCGTAATTCGTTTTCCTGCAGCAGAATAGTTCGGTGTAGGTCCTCAGTGACGAGTATGCTGTCGGGGGAGTTTTCATGGACGAATTCCTTTGGCCGCTTAGCAGTGGCAGGTGTTGCAGGTGCGGGAGCTTGCTTCTGGGTCGGTGATGGACTCAATTGCGGTGTAAGGGATGGTAAAATCTCTAAATACTGTGGGTCCGGATCGTATTGCTTAGGAATGGTGTCATAGTTGATTGGAGGCGGTGGTGGGCTTTCTCTAGGTCGCGTTAGGACGAGTTTTGATGGTAGTCTATGACTTTTCACAACCTCACGGATGGTATTGGTTTCGGCGTTATGCTCGAACACAGCAAAATCGCCGTGACCGACGTCGGTTTTTTGGGCAACGTTCTTCAGAATGTCAGCGTGCTTCACCTTCGGTTTTGGCGGTGGCACCGGTTTCGGTGGCTTCTGGGAGAGGTTGCCCGTTGATTTGGAATGAAGAGCGTTCAGCGAACCCGACACCTGATTCTCGGACAGCAGATCATCATTCGACTTGGATAGGGTGCGGTCTGTTCGTCCGAGAACAAAGTTATCTCGTGATGACCTTATGCCAGCCTTTTGGGAATACAACTTGGCCATTGCCTCGTATTCGTCGGACTTGCTTTTGTCTAGGAATGCTTCTCGGAATGGATTGTCTCGCTCGATTTCTTCGCTAGTAGACGGAAGCCTTTCAGGGGTTCGCCGTCCGGGAATATCATAAGTGAATGTGTCCTGTCGCACTGGACTGAATTCGGCGAGGACAGGTGATTCGATCTCTTTGATGCGGGCGACCGTAGGCACTATTGGTGGCAGTTTTTCAGGTTTGTACTTTTCCAGAGTAGAGCTGGCCGAAGACGATGGACTGGCCGAGCGCAGAATACCCTTCCGAGGACGTCGACGATGGTCGTATTCTTGTTCAGAGTCATATTGGCGGTTCTTGCAGGCGGACATGTCAGGTGTCCGCGATCGTTCGAAGTCCGATTTAGATCGCTCGTCACCGCTCAAATCAAAGCTCACCGACTTACGATGGCTGTACTCAGGAGTACTGCGACCGGAACTGCATTTCTGCTGCGATTGTTGGTACTGATATTCCGAGTCCGAGTCCATTTCATCGAACGGATTATTTTGTGAACGAGCGCGGGGTTCATCAACTGCAACGCCGTCGTCATCATCATCCTCATCAACATCTTCGATGTAGACCTGTTCAACTTTGGTAGCTTCTGGGACACTAGGCTTTGCTGTTGATGCGGCTACACTTTGATTGTGCACCATTTGCTTGTACTCGAAGCGAGGATCTAACTGACGTTTACTCTCGTCATCGGACAGGAGGGTCTGATTGCCGCCGCTAGGTGATGGTGGAGTTATCTCTTTGAGTTGCTTATTTGTCTGAATTATTATTTTTGTCAATTGGAATGCATTTAGTGTTTGATTCGATTTTTTGATTTAAAATACAAAAGAGAGAGAAAAACATGATTAGTTTAGCATTTTAATTTGATTCATTGTAATTTGGAAATATTTTTTTTGTTAACGCCGATGAAATGTGTTCTCAAAAACTATATAAAAAGCACACTAATTGATTGCTAGCGTGTGTTTTCTGATGTGGACATAATTATGATTTCAGTGCTGGAAGATGAGGTGACATCACATTATTATTATTATTATTTTTTTGACAGACACTTTTGAACTTTAAGATGTTATTTTACGAATATAGTGATCGTCAAACTTGTAACGAATTGAATTTTGTTTATGAAAGAACAGAAAGGACAAACACAATGTGAACGTCTTAAGACCACTATCTACCGGAAGATATTTATGTATAGATTAAAGTATGAGACTGAAGTTTGAGGTGCACACCACAAATTACTGCTTAGACTTTGTGCTCACATGTTGATACATTTTTAAAAGCCAAAGGGAGCCCCTTGATAGTATTGTTATCAGAGACGTCATCCAATTGCACCAGCTGACTCTCAAAATCCCCACGGCCAGGCGATACATGAATGCTTGGGAAATCAGCCAGAAGACGATGTTAAAGTCCCCGTGGAAACACTGTAGAGTGATTTGCAGTCAATAATGCGTATATTTATATTCGGCACATACTAGGAACAGACAGCAATCAGTATTAAAGAAGGTTGGATCTAGATTATTGAGGTTCACAAAAAGATCCATTAGGGGAGGTCGATCGGAACATTTCTATCACGCCTCTGCTATGAGTATGTGAAACAAGAGTACATCAAAATGTGTACTTAAATACTTTAAACTGAAAGAGCAAGGAGTTAAAAGTTAGTACCATCAGGGAATGCTGCTAGAATTCGAGCTTAAATTTAAGGATCACCTGCGACAATATCAAGGCATAAACGTTAAAGAACCAAAGCAGCTCATTATACGACACATGTGCTCGTAGGATCAGAGATTTTTTTTAAATCTTTATTTTCTTTTTGACTGTCACTTCAAATTGTTCGGCGATAAAGATTTTATGGGCGATTAGAAACCTCAATATCATTTTTGAAGACCTATCCATAGATACCCCACACGTATGGGTTTGATGAAAAAAAATGTTTGAGTTTCAGTTCTAAGTAGGGGGAACCCCCAAAATTTATTGTTTTTTTTTATATTTTTGTGTGAAAATCTTAATCTTAATATGGTTAACGCAACTTTAGTCTTTGGTATGTGAGATTTTATTTTTGAAATAAATGGCAGAGACCTATAATTTTATCCGAACGGCTTGGTTGAAAGAGTTTTCTCAGGCTATCGAAAGAGGTGGAAGGTGAAAGGGTAAATTAAAACCTTAAGGCATAGTTTGGATTTAACTTGAGTTTTGAGTACTAGAACAGTAAGCCACTGCGCCCGAAACTGAGCCTGATAGTTCAGTAGGTTATTTTATATTTGCAACACTATTTTCGAACTTGCATTCAATATAAATAAAGTGCACTGCTTGATAGGACGAATCTTTCTTTTTATCTTTTATTAAAGCAGGTTCTATTGTTGTTATAAATTTCTATTTATAATTTGATCGGATTCTACCAGAGGGATTTTTGTAGCTACACGTACATAAAAGACTGAAAACGGGAAAGACGCGTTTGCGAAATAAAAAAAATTGTTAGCATTGGTAATTTTTTAATAAAATCGAAGATTGACATTAGTTTTAATAAATTCATTTTACCTAAAATACAAAATTTGTTTAAACTTTTGACTTTCGATTTTTTAAGTACATAGGTACAGAAAATTGCAAATTTACTGAAAAAGTGTCTATGCAGCCTACTTAGGTATACCCACATAAAAATTAATATTCCAACCAGCTGAATCAAAAGTCTTACATCCGTTTTCGAGAAAATCGTTTAACCATTAATTTTGTGTTTGTCTATTTTCGTGTATAGGGTACGTTTATTTCAAAGAATCCGTATAACGGCGGTCGGATTACCTCACTTTACTTTATTTATTACTTACAAGGTTTTTTATTTAATTTCAGACTTTAAGATGCATTGCCAAAGGAAGCCTGTAGCTATCGCCAGCGCGATTACAAACTGAAATCCCCAAGCTGACAAATCGACCTGCGAAGTCTACGATGAAGACGATGAAACTGCGCAATAAAATCACCCTCCTGTGAATAATATGATATTTTGCCGACCTATAGGCTAGTGTTTACATAAATGACAAGTCATTCATTCAAAATTCATGTCACCTGCGGACCATTAATTTATACCAATCACAGAACGACACAGTCGGCACATAAAATGACTGATTAACCCAAGCCAATCACAAAAATGAAACCATTACGACTTTCATAACTCATAGGCCATTACACAAAATGCCCAAACCCAAACAGTGAATAATAAATGACATATATATATAGCACGAATCAACCTCGAAGTGAGTTTTAAGTCCCGATGTCAAATTATGCATCCATTGCCAAAGGACTGGAATAATAAACCATCAAATATTTCTGCTGTGCCCACTACCATACTTCCAAATACATTTTCAAACAAACACACATAACGAAGTTTTCATAAAAGAAAGCGCGGAAAATGTAAACTTAAAAGATTCACTATCTGAAAGATGTTCTTCTTATGTTACATTCGGATTAGGAATCTCAGAACACAATTATAAAAGGTATAAGAAGTTAAAAATATTACTAAACAAACAACCAATTATACTCCAAGATAGAAATGCACGAATTAAAAATTACTCTTATTCATGAAGAAGACTGAACACACAAATTCATACCGTATACATCCTCCGCACTCGAGCAATGAGCATGGGTGTGTGTACCACGCACAAGTAAACATAAACACAAACACCGTTATCATATTCATTCATTCAAATTTATGACATCCACCTTCCTACTCCTGATTAAATGTTAAAAGAAAAAAATGTACATTATTTGTCATGTTGTTATCCTTTTTCTGCCTGACAGCCCACATAACCTATCAGTCATGCTCCCAAAGTGCCTTAAGCTTACAAGTATGACTTCTTGTTTTTTCGTTACTTCAAAACGATGTATACTATGGCATCTGACAGCTTAATGCTATTAAAAACCAATTTACTGAAATCCTTGCTAGGAGTTGGTATAACGACACAGTGGCACACGGGACGACACTAATCTTCCCGACCATCGATTCTTTATAGAGCGCCAACACTGGCAAATATTTAGTAAAGTGATATCCTGTGGAATTATGACGCCACTTTCTGAGCAATTTAACAAATTAATTTAATTGCACGATGATTTAGGGAAATTTGAGCAGGAATTAATATGATTACTTTCCACTGTGAAAAGTCGGAGATTTTTGCTTTGGCGCGCTCCCTTTGTACATACACATCGTGCGACAGATGACTATTAGATTGTGTATTTTTGGGAAATAACTTGGGTCTTTCGAGGTTCAGTCAATTTGTGTTTTTGTACGTCTTGTGATTTGGCATGCTACTTTTTTCGGGGAATGGCGGAGGTTTAATTATGGTTGATGGGTCTCTTGTCGAATACACATTAAATGTGAATGCAGTTGTAATTGAAACGAATGCGAAGGGCAAGCGTGTTTGTGTGTTTTTCGAAGACACAGTTAGCTTCATTTATATTGAAATAGAAATAGAACTTCTTGTGAATGAACACAAACGGGATAATTATGCGTAATTAAAACTTTCTTAAATGGAGGTGTATTGTCGATTAGGTTTTAGTATCACTTGAAGATGAAAACGATGCGAGGCGGGATGCTGGAATAAAAATTAGGTAGATACTCGTATTTCCATTGGTCCGGCAATGATTCATCACCAATCTTCAATGGTTCAAAACAAGGACCACTGGGATTATCAATCGAAAATTGGAGATTTTTGCGGATAAGAAAAATCTTAACGTGTGCTGTTTAGTACATAAGATATTTTTTTATTCTTTCAACATCCTTTGCTTTAAAACTGCATGCAAACAAATAAAGAAAGTAAATGGAACCCAAGGGTTGGCTTCTTACAACAACTCGTTTGTGTGAGATTTTTACGAATGGAAGGGAGCTACAATCATTTTACTCCGTATCGGAAGTTGAATTAATATCTCAGGACGGTTGTACTTTTAGGGGATGCGATCGTAAGAGGTGGGGCAGGGAAAACCTTTGGGTACATAATAAGTATCTTTTTTAACTATGAAATTCCTCGCTTAGAGGTCCGTTACACTAACTATGTACTTTGCCTACAAACAAATTCACAAAATGTAGTAGAATAATATTGTTAACCACACGCGTTAAATTATTGTCAGAAGAGCGCTGGAAATCATTTTTCTACGAATGAAAATTACATACCACATCTTATAAGATAAAATAATTTATAGAAATTAAGTAAAAATAAAAGAATTTCTATGACAATAAATATACGTTCCAAACAATGGCCAATGATATTTGAGGACCTAAAATTGCTTCACTCAAAAAAAAAAAGATTATTAAGCGAAGGATTTTGAGATTTTTAAAAAATTGTAAGTTAAAAGTTCTTGGTTCAAATAGTATTTTTGTTAACAAGAACTCGTTTTTATGTTTTCAAGAATCAGGTATTCAGCGTAAGAATAATATACTCCCCATAAGTATTTTATTACATCATTACCAACAATTTCAATGATCAAAGATTTGGATATTTGGGTTCATTTTAACCAATAAAAATTGTTGGCATTACAATTTTTTTTTCTGAGTGTTCTAGTGAAGTTTCTGTCGGTTCAGTTAAATAATGCTGATCGGCAGTCGCATGGCATTTTTTACAACGTAATAAATCGTTGTCGAAACAAATTTTCAAAATTCGTTACGATTCACAACGTACGTTAAACTTAGATATTAAATAAATTTTATTTTTGGCGTTATATATGCAAGGTAATTGTAAAAAAGTAGAGCGACAGGGACAGCAAACGACGCCGAATTTCTTGCCGCTCTTTTGACATTTCTCTTCAGTAAGGTTTGCCATTGATGGAAAGATATACGAGCCAACAACGAGTCAAAATTATTAAAATTTACTACCGAAATTCAGAGTCAGTGGCCTCAACGTTAAGAGCGCTACGTCCAATTTATGGTCGTCATAATCGTCCTAGCAGATCAACAATTGAGCGTCGAGTGGAAAAATTTGAATCCACAGGCACAGTACAAAATGTTCCCGTGCCAGTGAGACAAAGAAGTGCCCGTATTGTCGAGAATATTGCTGCCGCTGAGGCTTCAGTTGAAGAAAGCCCAAATGTGTCTCTCACACGTCGTTCTCAAGCGTTGGGCATCTCTGTGACGTCGTTGTGGCGAATTTTGCGAAAAGATCTTGGCCTACATCCTTATAAGATTAAATTGACGCAACAACTAAAGCCGCTTGACCACCAGAAGCGTCGTATGTTCGTGAATTCGGCTGAGCAACAACTTGAAAATGATTCGGATTTTCATCGAAAATGATCATCTTCAGCGATGAGGCTCATTTCTGGCTGAATGGCTTCGTCAATAAACAAAATATGCGGTATTGGTCAGGCAGCAATCCACACGTACTCCATGAGTCATCATTACATCCCGAAAAAATTACGGTTTGGTGTGGTTTATGGGCCGGCGGCGTCATTGGGCCGTACTTCTTCCGTGATGATCAAGACCGGCACGTTACTGTGAATGGGAATCGCTACCGTTCAATGATAACCGAATATTTTTGGCCCCAATTGGATGATATGGACTTGGAGGACATGTCGTTCCAACAGGACGGCGACACAAGCCGCACAGCGAATGTCACAATCAATTTATTTCAAACCAAGTTTGGAGAACGTGTTATCTCACGAAATGGTTTAGTCGCTTGGCCGCCTCGGTCGTGCGATTTGACGCCGTTAGACTATTTCCTGTGGGGCTACGTCAAGTCTATGGTCTATGTCAACAAGCCAGCGACGATTGATGAACTTCGTACGAATATCGAACGTGAAATTGCAGCATTATCGGCCGATTTATGCTTGAAAACCGTCGAAAATTGGGTTCAGCGTCTGGACTTCTGCAAGCGTGCCCGTGGTGGCCATGCAAAAGAAATCGAGTTCCATACATAATGGCATCGAACGTACTTTCACAGGAATAAAGAATTTCATTGATATCCAAAACCGTTTTTGTTTTAAACTTTTGTAGCGCTCTTATTGAAAAACCCTTTATTAAGAATTTTAGTCGTGACCTCCAATCAGGCATATTAAAAAAAAACGAAAGTACAGTTGCATGATTTCTTGTATTTGATGCACAATTTGACAGCTTGTCAAAATGTATATGAAGTTATATTGTGACGTATGAAGGTATTTATTATAGTGCGACATATCTGGGTTGGGAAAAATACACAGTCCTTTTGGCGACGTATTTAACACAAGGCATAGATTTTATCATTTAACTATGATGTCTCTTATAACGTAAAAGCAAAGTAAACTTGACAAAACTTTACTCAAATATCGTTATCTATTTAATTTATTTCATTTATTTCATTTATTCCATTCATTCATGTACTGAACTCACAACGTAGAATGATGTACAGTTGGGGCAGCGTTGTCCCGAAGAAATTTCGTTGTTTAGCCATTTTCCGAGCCATTCCACATAAGTTTGAGCCACATTAGTTAAATGAAAAGGGAGGGAGTTTTTTCCTTAAAAAAATAATTGCAAGATTTATGGGTGAGTCTTTTAACCAGCTATTGTCTTGTTGCGGCGTTCAGTCGAGTAAATTCTGGCTTTGTGAAAGAGTGAATCGAAAAATCATTTTCATATTCCGAAACAAGCCATATTTCATTTTGCTACAACAAATTACAGATTCTAGATTACATTAACAGATCACCCCTATACAGAGAAAAATAAATATACACAGGCACGACGATATCTGCTGGGTTTTGATAGTTTTCATATACATACAACGGTACACAAATAAACCTCAAAACTGGTTAGTGGCAATGTTTCCATTACGAAATGAATAAGTTATCCCCACTGTACTACAAGGAATGAGAACAATTTTCAGAAATAAGCCCTCAAACGACAAATAAATAAATAAATAAATAAATCAGTAATCAATTATTTCATATACGGTATTTTTATATTTCATTTCTTTTGACATCCTGCATTACTTGTTCAACGTTTCATAAGGACAAATATATATAACTTATTTATGTTTGCGATAAATACACCATTTATTTTTTTATTTCCTAAATATTGCATTAAAATTGTTGAAGTAAATCAGCAAGACATTCAGGCTAAACTTGCAAGTGTATACAAAACTATTGTGTCAAAACAAAAGGAGAAACCTTACAAATATCTAACTGAAGTTTTAGTTAAATTCTTTTATGCATATATGTATATATAAATTTGCTTAAAATGACTGTAACACGTTTTAACGATGATAAAAATGAACAAACATTAATTGCTTGATTTTTTTGATTTAAGACATACTATTATGGAACTCTTGTTTACCTATTGAACTTGTTTTTTTAAGTTTAACTTTAATTACTTAGTTTATGAGTAAATTGTTTAAAAAACCTATTTGGACCTTGATTATGTTTTATACTATATAATTCCGTTTTTTTTAAGATTTATTAATTTTGTTCTTTTATTATTGTTTTGTGTAGGAGGGATTCATGTGATTGTAAATTTGTCCAGTTGTGATATTGAATAGAAAAATTAGTTAAGTAACTTGTCACATTAGTGTTACAGTTAAGAGAATAATAATAAAACCAATGATAAAAAATAAAAAATTGACAAAACAAAAGATTATAAGGATATAAATTCGTGTTATGGTTTATGTACAAGTCGGCTATGTATCCGCACACACTACGTTTACGACTAAAACAATGCGTTGAATCTATTCTATTGAAAGAACGATGTCGAGCGTAGAACGCACGTTTCGTAGGTTTGTATGTCAAGGAATTTTTGCCATCGGACATTGAAAGTATGGACTATCTTCAGGAAAAAAGTTCAAAACTACCTGCTGCTTGAAGAGTAAAACAGACAAAATGAAAGGTCCCGAAAATGTTTGAACGCAACTTTTCTTTGCAAGAACATTGTTCAATGTTGGACAAAGCTTGCCGAGTGTGTACGTACATATGCAACTGTGTCCATCAAAAAAATAATGTAAATATTTGTTTACAAAAATCAATTTACGGAGTTGTTATCATGTCTGTAAGAGCATATGGATGGTGGTTGCCGGAGGCAGCAGTTTGGAGAGCTTGTTAAATTATGTTAACTTCTATCCCGAGCTTTACTTTTGGCCGTAATAAGTAACTGAATTAAAGCAGTAGATTTATCACGCTATAAGTCAATGGTTAGGGCGTTGGCCAACTGACAAAATTTGAAAGGTTAGGCTGACATGAAAAACCTTTCAATTTATACCTTTGGATTAGTACAAATAATACCGTTTGGTAATACCGTTTGTTGAGAATAGGATTTTAATAACATATTTATTAAACTGCAAGCTTAGAAAGATACAGTTTTAGGTTATTAAAGGCATTTCTCGGGATAAAGAAATGTTCCATGACATAACCATTATATTACTGCATAACATGTCTGTAGCCAAGAATTTATTTGAGCATTTACGTCAGCCACATATATTCAGTACTGTAACGATTTTATTGACTGGATTCGTCAGCTACCCCTCCATAAACGCCAAATGAAAAAGCTGTTCATGTGGCCGATCAAAACCAATCAAATATGAGCTACATAGTCAGATAGCTATCAGACTTACTAAACTATATACTTGAATGTCCCCATTAATAAGCTTAAGTTTTGAAAGCCCCAAATGTAACTAACAAAACACTTTTTTCACAGAAATGAGGACAAAATTAAACAACGTCCAGAACCTAGAAACTAACCATTTTGAGTTCTAATCTTATTGCGTCGGTCACCAAAGAAGGAAGCTCACCATGGGTTCTTCGACGCTTATGCTGCGTATTACGTTGCAGTGAGATCAATTGCGTTTTTGGGTGACAATTCTAACAGCTGGAAACATTTTCTTTCCGCATCCTTCGGCAAAAACTATTTCTGGAATTTGTTTACAATTTGCAGTTAAGAGTTGATAAATATAAAAGATACCTCGAATGTAATTTAAGCTTCCGGCGGGCTAGCGCCGAATGCTATAGACAGTGGCCATTGACAGTTTTCTATTACAGTTTCAGCGTGCTGCAACTTGGAGCTAAGTGTGTGGTGCGTAAGGTCGTGTTTCCTGAAGTCGCAGGTTTATGACAATAAGCCGCAATCGACCGATGCTCAGCCAACATAATCCAACATAACAAATGCCATCGCTCGAATTGAGCCGAATCTATGCAGCAGAGACATACAAAATTGGACCACTCAGATCCGTGCCACCGTGAGAAGGCGCGGCGGGCATTTCAACCATGTAAAATTCCATACATAATTGCATACATGGGCCTTTCAACAGATGACGTGGATTTTGGACAAGTTGTATAAGGTGTCGAGACCGCCAAAGGAAGCAACTCCACTAGAAATGGTTTACCTTTCATGCATCTTTAGCTGATCATGCTGCTTTTCTGGAATTCGGAACTACCCAAGACTGTATCAAGCAAATGCAAATGTATAGTTAGGTGAATCAATGTCGATATTCACATTAACTCCCCCAGCTGTTATTCAAAAAAACATTCAGCACTCGTATGGGCGGATAACTACCTTTAACATTTCCGATGACATACTGTATTGAAAGGAGGAAACCTCCAGAAAAAACGAAAGAAAAGGACAATCAATTATGAAGATGTATCACGAAAAGGTGTCACAAACTCAGAATACGATGTATCGTATACTTACGAGCACCTGGTCATTGTAATTGAGTTGAAAGGTTTTTTCTTACAAACCAAACTAAAAAATAAATATTTGAAATATTAAAGTTTTCTTATAGCTCCTTTAGTTTCTAAGAGAAATAAAAATCTCCTACAAAAAAACATTATCTACATTACTACTACCTCATTAGCTATATTATGTTAAATTACTATGATGGTTTAGGTACATACTTTTGAGTTGAGTGATAAATATTAATAAAGGTATTTACAAATGAAGTGTATTGCAAGAGTTACAATTTTTTTGTATGTAGTTGGTTCTTTTCTATATCAGCGTGATTGCATTTACATATTTACAGATAATTTTATGCAAATTTCCCGTATTTATGTTAGTTTGATCATTTGCTATTTCTTGTAAACCTTTTACTTAATTTTAAACGACTCTCTTTACATTATAACATTTAAATAATGTATATAAAATTCAACGATTCCAATTAAAAACAAGAAAAAAAAGTACTTCACTGATCTAGTACAATTTATATAATTCTCTTATACGAGTATGTACTTCATTTCCGTTTAAACTAGTATTTCAGTCTTATATTTATTAAAATCCGCTTGTTAAGTTATTTTTTGATCGTATTTCTGCAACGAATAAGAAAATATTGTTTTTTTTTTTTGTTTGTTTGTACAGATTGAACTTGAAATTGATATTTGCTTCATGTAAGAAAAACACACATCAAATTAGCAAGCTATTTATTCAGTACTCTTGGCAATAAGAAAAAAAACACGATTATAATATTAAAAAAAAAAATTCTCGGGATGCATATACATATAGTATTATTTTTAAAATATCATGCTAATATGTATCAACAATCAGTTTAAGTATTATGCATGTCGTTTGTTGACATGCATATATACATTCTGCAGTTAGGTACATGCAATCTTTAAAATATGTATTATTGTTATAGATGTGAGTTTATAATAAATTATTAGTTATATTATTTGATTTATACAACTGTTTTATATTTAACAATCACATAATTCATAGGTAAAATTCAAAACTCTTTACCGAGTTTATTATTTATTTAAATACATAATTGTACATCTAAGTGCATAATTACATTTTGCGATAAAATGTGTACTAAGGTTATTCAACACCCTACTTTTTTTTATATGTACATATGCAAACGCTGCACCAAAAAGCTTCCTTTATCAAATTTTATTCCTTTAAATTGTGAGTCGGTTGGTATACATATCGCTACATTGAGTTCACAAGAATTTTGCATCTACCGCGATTGCTTTTTGTTTGTTTCGGAGTAGTGCACACACATTACCTATGCGCTATGCCGGCTAAAACTAATAAAGGGTGATTTTTTAGCTGGTTTGGTTTTGGCAACACTGGTTTTGACAGCTGACGTGTGTTTAGTACCTTGTGTCACTGTCAAACAGCTTCAGTTTGGATTGCAATTTAACCATGGATCGTCTTACAAATGAACAACGCTTACAAATTATTGAATTTTACTATCAAAATTCGTGCTCGGTTCGAAATGTTCATCGCGCGCTGCTTCCATTTTATGATCGGCATTCTCGACCTTCTGAGCAGTCTATTCGGAAGATTGTGACCAAATTTCGCACCAAATTTACTTTGTTGGACATTAAACCACCAACACGTTTACGTACTGTGCGTAGTGAAGAAAATATTGCGGCCGTATCAGCTAGTGTGACAGAAGACCGCGAAATGTCGATTCGGCGCCGTTCCCAGCAGTTAGGCCTTTGTTACAGCACTACGTGGAAAATTTTGCGGAAGGATTTGGGCGTAAAGCCTTTTAAGATACAGCTGGTGCAAGAACTAAAGCCAGCCGACCTACCACAACGCCGAATTTTTGGTGAATGGGCTCTTGGAAAGCTGGCCGAGGATCCGCTTTTTTATCGAAAAATTGTGTTCAGCGATGAGGCTCATTTTTGGTTGAATGGGTACGTAAATAAGCAAAATTGCCGCATTTGGAGTGAAGATCAGCCAGAAGCATTGCAACAGCTACCAATGCATCCCGAAAAAGCCACCGTTTGGTGCGGTTTATGGGCCGGCGGCATTATTGGGCCATATTTCTTCAAAGATGATGCGAATCGCAGCGTTACTGTCAATGGTGAACGCTACCGAGCGATGATAACAAACTTTTTTTTGCCCGAAATGGAAGTTCTTGACTTGCATGATATGTGGTTTCAACAAGACGGTGCCACATGCCACACAGCACGCGAAACAATGGCGCAATTGCGAGGCGAGTTTGGTGAACAGTTAATTTCACGTTTCGGGCCGGTCAATTGGCCGCCTAGATCGTGCGATTTGACACCATTAGATTATTTTTTGTGGGGGTATGCCAAGGCTAATGTGTATAGGGACAAGCCCGCTTCGATTGACGCACTGGAAGCCAACATCCATGCATTCATTCGTAAGATACCGGCCGATATGTGTGAAAGAGTATGCCAAAATTGGACGCAGCGGATGGGCTACCTGAGACGCAGCCGCGGTCAACATTTGCATGAAATTATCTTTAAACATTAAATTGCAAGGTTCAAACTATCGATTCAAATAAATATTTCATTCATTTTTTCGAATTTTTTGTGTTTTTTTTTTAAAAAAAGTTCTAAACCTCTTAAAAAATCACCCTTTATATGGACTTGAAATTTTCAAAAGTCCTGTGCTATATTTTAGCTGAAAAACAATACCGCCATTACCATATTTCGCAATATCAGAACAATAATACCTGGGGGGCCATTAAGTTGTGCAAAGTACGCGGTAGATTTGGTAATTTTAGTCAATATGAAAGGATTTTTACAGCAGAGCAGTCTACGTTCTGTCTAAACGAATTTTACAAAGACATCTTATAGAATGTTTTTTTAGAGGTGCATAACTTTAAAATGAAATAAAACCGCTCTTAACTTTATGTGGGGGATCATTTTATGCCATAACTGTTTAAGCATGATTGGGGCATATAGGCGCCGCAGCTGGGTCGGATAAAGAGCAACTTTAAAGTCGAATGTTCGACTAGTTTTTCGAGCAGCTAGGGTGTATCATAAGGGTATACTCGTGTTGAAATGATAAACGTAATGCTCATGATGAAATGGTAAACCAAAATGAAAGCAGATCAGTTGTTATCTGTCAATTTTTTTAAGGTGGTAATGTACATAAATAAGATCGCCTCATTTCTATCGTTATTTCGGTAGTACAGAATATTCTTTCCACTTTAAACAAAATAATAATCCTTTTATTTATTTATTTTTTTATTTTATATCGCCAACTGCAAAATTATGAATGGTATGACATTTAATAAATGAACTCGAAGCTGTTATCCTTTAAAAATTGTTGGAACTTAAAGAAATAGAAAACAAGTGGATATAAGAAAATATTTCGATTGACCAATATTATTCAGTAAAAAATCATTTTGATGAAATAGTTTGGTATGCCTCAACATTTTTACTCTTAAAGAAAGTGAAGTGAAAAAAAAAATATATGTTGGTCACAAACGCCAACAAAAAGTAGACGTGGAAACGAATCTCTCTGTCTGTTTATTTTTCACGACTAAGCCTCGTAAACAATTGTACTGTTAGGTAGTCTGCCATCTGAAGAAGGTTTTGCCTAGTTTGATCAAAATTGGAAAAAGGGCCTTCGAGATCAGGGGCCAGATTCTGTATGGCAAAACGTTCAAACGTTTTCGTATGCACGAAGAAATTTGCTTGTGGAACATATGGCAAATCATTCGTGCGCACGAAAACCTTTGATCGTTTCGCCTTACAGAATGCCGACCCAGATTTTCAGAAAACTTGTCGTGTTGGCCAGAGAGTGGATTTGTGAAGCATACACTTTCTCAATACAGTTATACTCTCGGATGTTCGTCAGAGGAAGTTCGCGGGAATTGGCGAATTGGAAAAAACCTTAAAAAAAAAAGTTAAAACTGAGACAAATATTTGCGAATCAGTTTTTAGCGATTGCAATTTATTATAAGCTACCTTAAAGCGAGACATGTTTTCAAAAAATGAGCAGTTTTGGTTTTTGGTGCTCACATTAATTTGCCGCAAATTTACTGGCCATCTGCAGGTGGCATTTAAACATTCGCGCGGACCAACAGCTGGTGTTGAATAAATTAATTCTTAAAATGTATTTCAAAAATGAAAACAAATAAATAAAAAATCACACAGAAACTAGTGGAAATGCCATTTACATTCAAAATTTAATAGATTTTGATATCGGAAATAATTTAACAGGGTCATTTCTCAAAGGTAACTCAAAAACGGAATCATTGCAGTGTTTGTCCTTTGGCAACCTTCTTTAAAAATATTCCAAGGCAGCCCTTGTCGGATATAGCTATCTAAGCAAATTGCGAGATAAGGGGTAGTGAACAAAAAAAAAATACTGCCTCATCTCAAATAAATAAATCTACCCCACATTTGTCCTGGAAGGGTCAAGGTGTAGTAAACAAATAAAACAAACACCCTTCCATTTCCGATTTTTCTCCCCAATAATTTAGGGGAAGTTGCAAATATGTTTTGTTAGGTGAATATTATTATCTTGAGACTGTTTTAATTTAAGCTTATATTGACATACAAAATATATGCATGTTATTATATCAGAAAAAAATACAAGAACAAATAGGTCATTTTAGGCAAAAAATTTTAGGTTGACAACTGCAAATCTGTTATGAAATTGAGTGGCCAAAATATATTCCCGCATTTGTTTTTTTATAAGATCTACATATGTTTTAAATATCAGCTTTCTAAGGTTAATATTCACAGAGTTATTTTTAATCAGACAGAGGAATGCTTACAGGGGACAGAACTCGTTATTATTAAACGTGGATCAGTTATACAGAGATTAAGTAAAGCAAATATAAAACCTGCAAACATGGCGACGTTTAATAATTAAAAAAAATTAAAAATTATACACAGCGTGGGCCAAATACATGTTTCTTTTTAAAAATGCAATAAAATAAACAAAATTAAATTGTTTCCATGTATTATGGCTTTATTAGTAAGAGCAGACATTCCCATTAATTATGGAACACAACGTCGTTCAAGTAGCGCATTGTGTCACTATAATTTTCCAAGACCTTGTTGATGGTTTCGGGCTGTAGTTCTTGTAGGATTGCTTGTATGATATTGGCCTTAATTGCTTGAATCGTTTCCGTATTGTTGGCATTGCATCGGTACTTACGTTTCCCCACAAAAAGGGGTCAATTCGCAGCTTCGAGGCGACCAATTGACATCGTCAAGACGACTGATAACACGATTTGGGAATTTGGTGCGCAGAAGATCGATTGTAGCATGGCGCGCCATCCTGCATAAGTTAGAGGTCGTCCAAATCCATGTCATCAATTTCAGTAAAAAAAAGAAGTCGGTTAAGATGGCCCACCGTTGAACGAAACGTTGTTTCCAGCCTCATTTTCAAAGGAAAATGGTCCAATGATGCCACCACTCCACAATCCGCACCAAGCTGTCACTCTCTGTCTGTGCGCACCGTACGACGACCATGAGTGTTATCCACTAGCATACCAGTCTCACGACCTTTTTTCACAAATTTGCGTACAGCAGGCGCGGTGGGTGCTTGATTTCGGCCAAAACTTCTTTTCAAAATTCTCACTGTTTGGACTACACAGCACTCACTTCCGAAATAGTTTTCATTATTTGCCAATGTTGTTCAAGCGTAAAACGACTCATTTCGTTTTGCGGAGGTATAATACTGACTTTCTGCCAAGATTTCGAGCGGGAAACAGCTGTCCATGTCAAAATAACCTATGACTTAAAACGAAACCACTAGATGGCCCACCCTTTACTTTTTAGTATTATAGAATGCAGCACTATTTGTCAAATTTTTTTTTAGGACATCCGGCAAATGTTCAGTACAGCTGTTAAAAACTATGACATTTCTCCGAATATTAAACCTATGCAAAATGGTCTGACTTGTGATAACGAGCTCCCGAATTTCAATTGAAACTGCTGATTTATGAACGGCCTGCATGTACATATGAAGTTTAGCTTTGAGGTGGACAAAAAATAAGAATCTACAAATGATTGAAAACTTTTCAGAGCAATATAGAAAGAATTTGTGTTAACGCTAAATGGTACATTTGAAGTGACTACCTATACTATATAGAGATTTAAAAAAATCCGGTAGACTTTATGACCAAATTCACGAATGCAATCCATCACATGGTGGAAGCAAATACAAATATATTAAGAAGAATATGAAGGCAAATGATTGGATATATAAAAGCGATCACAAGTGAACACCATTCTTCAATAGCTTGTTCAACTAGCAAAGATAGCGCTGGCGAGATCGAACACATTCGAGATGTACAGAAGAAAACTGAAACACATTCAGTTTAGAGCTCCGAAACCGACCGACGTCGCGAAGACATTGTTTATAATCTATGTATCAAAAAGTGTTGACACTTGATTATAGACAATTTAAGTGCTTAAATAAACAACCACATAAAAAATCGTGCAATCGAAGTTCATTTGGAGCAAAATTGCATCCCTGAAAGGAAAATGCTACCCAAATTCATATCTGTATGGTATACCTAACCTATTGATAATAAATCTTAACACCATTGGCAACCCTGCACACTTACAAATCAAGGTACTCAATACTCATACGTAACCTAGTGGGTTAGTCAATTACACTACTTGCTTAGCACTTCTTTAGCCGGTAAAACAAGTTAAGTGAGTGAATAATAAATAGAAAACTTATTTAATTCATCCCAAGGTGTGCACCTTGGAAAGTGTGCTTGATAGGAAACTATTTTCTCCTAATTGAAAATCTAAAGACTGAGATTTTTAATTAGGAGAATTAGAAGCTCTCATTGCTCTAGAGATGGTACCAAAGCAACGACTATTCCCATCTTGCTTTAGTGCGATTAGACTATTTCCTTTGGTATATTTTAGATATACACACAAAAAAAAAAACACATAAAAAGACATACAAGCTTACGAGACACCACTTGCATAGGAACAAAACAAATCAAACAAATTGACAAGCACATCAAATCAAAAATGGTTTCTTTGGATTGTCAAATTAAACTTTTAGTTTATGAATAAATGCGTGTAACAGAATTACAGGAAATGGCAAAATGTGACAACTACTTATAAATGTATGGAAAAAATAAAATAAAATAAAAACATGGTAGATATCTACAATGTAGACACATAAGGATTACAATGTGAAACAAATCAATGGGAGATTTGTGTAACATGAGAATGTAATCATTGTACAGTATTAATTAAAATTGTTGTTCCAACGTAAATCGAAAAACGGACAAAAGGTGAATGTTAAGCACATTGTAATGGAAGCAATTAAACAATAATTACAATGGATGACCAAACGACAATGAGTGCGAATATATTACATTTAGCTTCTTCGACATACCTGGGATTGGGGTGGCGCCTGTAATGATGGGTTTGTATCTAACGTGTGTTTTGATATGACCACGGTTGTGGTTTTTTGGATTTTATCTTCATGATGTTCAGATGGTGATTTCGGAGGAACATTGTCGGCTAAGGCTAAAACTTCAGCTGCTCTAACTATATCTAGTACCTAGAAGAAAGAAAATTAACAAATTAACTTAGAAAACAGCTGGTTCACAAATAAATACAATCATTTGTTGACAGTTGACACAGATCATTTATGGAAAAACATAACCAGGTGGGTGCGCATCTAGCGGAAGAGCATCGAACTGTTTCTTTTTTAACAATTGATTGACGTAAGAGATAACCGCGTTAGCTATATATTCCACTTTCACATGCGGGTCCTTCTACTTAAGAAAAGTCTACACTTTACTGTTTTCAAAGGAACGCTTAATGATGAACGCGACTGAATAACCGTGAGTTGCACCAAATGATTGTAAAGAATTCAAGTGATTGCACCTCCTAAATATAAGAAAGAATACAAACGATTGGTGATGATTGAAATAAAAACGCAAAGAATGTAAACAGTTGCATTCTGATGATTTAGTTATGCGATTTGTGATTGCAAACTTTTTGTTGCAAATAGCCAGTAAATTAAATCGCCACTTGCAAATTAATAAATGTGAGCTTAAAGAATGCAGATCCAAATACACTCGTTTACAATTCCGCACTTTTAAACTTTAGGACATCTGAGAAAGTTCTTCGAGGTGCTATTGAGAAATGCAGTTTGAACATAATACCAAATTAATAAAGATTCTGTGAAGTCAAAACAGGCAATGAACATAATTGTTTCTGATTCTAAAATCGATTCAAAGTTGAAAGGCATGCTTACTACACTGAAATACTAGCTATCTATAGACTTGCCACAGAAGGTTATCCCCAATTACGTTGAAGGAAGCCTACAGCATGTAAGCTGATATTGTTGTTGAACGCAAACATTTGCAAAAAATTATAGATCCGTAAACAACTACAACTAAACGTTTACATCAAGTGAATCCAATATCCAATGATCGCTAATGCTACCATAGTAAATCAATTACTACTTTTCACATTGGTGTTATTCTGCGACAGCAAACGCCCGACTAACTCATTGCGCTCACATGCGGAATAAGTCTTTACAAGGATATCATAAACGAACATGCATATCAGAAGAACCATAGAACCTAATTTCTCTGTCATTCTGCAATCCAATCGATAACACTAAATCCCTTTTGATGTTATATTTCTATTTATAAACTCACCTTTTCAGGAGTGCTCTTTTCCTTCGTGCTAACCAATGACTGCTCAGAGTTAACCAAAGCAACAACATCTTTCGATGTTTGAGGAACTCCACTTTTTACAATATTTTCGGATTGTAAATTGCTATGCAGCGGCACCTGTTCGTTATTCGTGTCCGTTTTTGTTGCAAAAACTTCGAAATCCTGAAAATTAGACTATTGTTATTTATTATAGTTTTTGGTGTGTACAGTGTTTCACTCATGTCCCATACATTTCGCATACGGTCTTCTTCATCTCGATCCAAACTCGATACACTTTGACTTAGTTCTGAGCCAGTTTCCGATGCTCTAGATCCTTTTTATTGTGAAAAATGGGGATTAGAAAATAAATAAACGAAACCCACCCGCAACATACCTTGTCGACTGCTTGTTGAATTCAATCCAGTACTCATGCCACCACCTGTGCCAATGGAATGAATTAAATTCGATTTGTCAAAGCCCTTGCATACGACCAAATGTATCTCATTGCCAGCTGTACGTAAGATGTTTACTGCATCCTGATGTGCAGCACCTAGCAGGGAATTTCCATTAACTTCAAGGAGACGCATACCAACCTGCAAGGCAAATAAAAGAGAAAATACGTTATCATCGATCTTGGTAGAGAAGTCTTGAAAGTATACGAGTAAGAAATGAAATTCCATTCTTCGACTGGGTAAATAGTATACATATATGTAGGTACAGTCGTTTGAGTAATGAATTCAGTTCAATTGCCAAAGAAATGGTTACTTGTATTCGATAACAAATAGTTTCGTCGGTTGTTTGCAGTAACAGGCTCATCCTGCTGGTCCAGCATATCATTGAATTTACAAAAATTAAATTAACAACTTTGGTAGCACGAATAATTTCTTAAATTAAATCAGATAACCTTCCAATGATAACTATGCGAAGGCAAAAAAAAAAAAAAAAACGAGCGATAACAAAAACATCCTTATTGTCATTGCTCTAGGAACCATCCACCCAGTGAGTGAACAACCCAATTAAATACAAGAACTCTAATTGAAGCGAACAATAAGAGAACGAGAAACAAAATACAGCAATACAAAGTAAAATAAATAATTGTGAACTCACCTTAAGCCTTCCATCACGTCTAGCAGCCCCCACTGAATTAATTTTGGATACGAATACACCCTCGTCTGTTGGATCTACTGGATTGCCACGTTGGCCATTAAGACCGCCCTTAATGTGCATTCCCAGGCGTTCGCCATCAGTTTTTTTGATAACAATTGTCTGTGTGAAGAGGGGTTGAAAAAAGGCAAATAAGAAAAAAATTATATTATCCTTTGAAAAATGAGAAAAGGATTTATTTATTTTTGTGTGTTGGTGCTATTCTTTTTCTTCCAAAAAAATGTTGGATTTTTGGGGATAATTATTACTAAAATTTGTTTTGTTCTACCTAAAATCTTCTTCTTCTTTTTTTTAATTAAATTAATGACACGAAACATAATTTAATTAAGATATTGATTTAGATATTATACGTCAGTTAGACCTCGCTATTGGCATGTACAAAGAGCAGACATTTGTTTTGTAGTAGACAAGGATAGTAAAAGATTTATTTAAAATTGAAAAAGACAAATATTAGTTTAGGCATCTGGCCAGGGTTGCGTGAGTTTTAAAGCCCTACCATAAAAGATTTAGTTGAAATAATAGCAAGATCATTTTTAAAAGGTGCATACCAGCAAAGATTTGATAGAAGGCTTGAGAGAACTCTTGAATAATGCATGAGGCATTCGATTTGTTCAGTTTGGTGCTACAATAACGTGATAGCAAGAGACAATAGTTGCCAACAAGATACGGTAGAAGTAAGGTTTATACCGAAAAAAAGAGTCTCCTTTGAGGGTACGAAAGAACTATACTTTAGAACGTAATTACTAAGTTAATGAAGAGCTGGTGGATTTAGGAATTAATAATAAGGGGTTGGGCATCATCCGGTATATAATATGCATTCACAAGCTATACCAAAAATCACGCGATTGTACGATAAAAATTAGTGGTGAAATCTGACTTCTAGTTGAAGTTAACTTAAAAGTGACATACACCCAATCCTTGCAATTGGAACTGGTGAATCAGATCAGACCAACATACGAATCTTTCTATTGCAACTTAAGAATATTATTCGCCTTTAAATTATTTCAATAAGCCGAATACAACAAAGGCGAGAGATTCGATTTGAGGGAATTTTTTCTACACCTGTGTGGTGTCTATTTGTCATAACCACATATGTATTGGATCGTTTAAGGAGGTTTTTGCTATTTTCGTCATAAAGTAAGTTAACGTCAACAAATTGTTTTCAAATATACACACCGGCCAATGAATTATTCTCCAACATCCCTGATAAAGCGAATGAAGGCTACACTCGACTTAGGCATACGATACAAAGTATATTAACAAAGTAAAAAGTTTGAATTGAAAAAGAGGTATCTATAAATACGAATAGTTCTCAGACTAGGGGCGGTACGGGATCAGGCATATACCTACGTAAGAGCGTTAAACAAACATGTATCCCTGAAAATTCTGGACACATTTTGTGTGTTTCAGATATAGAGCTTCTGGCTGTAACTAAAGCTGCGTAACCATTTGAAATGAGATCGCTATATAAGAAGAGTATCGATTGATAAATCAGGCTGCGCTATATGCAAATCTGAACATTATTTTTGCCGAGGTACAGAGCTCCCACTAAATAAAATAATTAAGGACAATAAAGGAAGTGAATTCGAAAAACAAAACATTTCTTGTCAAAAGCGCTCTGGAAATAATGTTACGAATCTCCTTCAGTTTTATTATGTGTATATAATAATGTGACCGACCTAAGATAGCCAAAATAAGAAGGGCACACGTTTTTACAGACGTTGTGGCCTAAGATAGGTAAAAAAAAAATTGTACAATTAAAAAAAAATAGGTCTATCTATCTCTTGGTCTTGCTTTCTTATGAATAAGATTAAGTTCAACGAATATGGATACATGCATGTATTAAAATGACCTAGGTGTCGCAAGGGACATTGTCCTTTATGGTAGCTAGTTCCATAACTCTGTTTATATTGTTCACCCAAGAATACCATTCAGCTTTACAACAGCAACACCAATTTCTTGTATATTTGCGTTTTTATTGTCAAGGCTCAACCAAGATCTAATGACAATAAAAACACTTTGACTGTTTAGTTGGAACGGCATTAGCTTATCATTTAATGACTTTTGTTAAAGCTATGAGCGGTATCGAAAAGCACAAAGATAACAGCAGTCTAGTCTTCCTTTAAAGCATCCTAAGGAGTAGGATATTTCCCAAACGATCGATATGTCTTGTCAAACACGGGCATATGCTGCTTAAGCTTATTCGTCACGAAGTGAAAATATTAATTTGAAAGTCCATCAGTTTGTATCGAAGAAGTTCGGTGCTACAATGAGGAACTGTGCTGAATACGTGCTTTACAGCGTTATAGACCTAGAAGGTACGAATTACACGACTAAAATGATAAGATATCTAGAGATAAATATCAAAAACAGCAATTTAAATATTTGGGTTTTTCTCTTTTCACACAACCTTGACCTACGTCAACATGTAAGAGAGAAATATTCTACTGCAAGAGTGGCTATCAATTATATGTACCTATGCTATTCTAACCAAGTCTTTGGTTTCAAGTATCTGGACCACTTTCAAGCTGTTCAGAGATTTTTTATTAAATTAAATTAAATTTTTTATATCGTCAGCCCCAACCTATGCAATTTATGTTGAGTCTGGTTTACCCCAGATTTACATTAGAAACCTTAAATCCAATGCAGATTACTTGTTCGCAGTTTTGCAGAGGTCAGATACAAATGTCCACAAGCAGGTTATGATGTTTGCATTTCAATGCAAATTAACGCCATTTAAAGAGTGGTACGAGCTTGCAGCACAGCACGAAATAAATTTGGATTTGAATTTAAGCAATGTTAGCACTTGAAAGAATATGTTTTATAGGTGTATTGCGAGAGTGGGCGAGAATTTCTACCAGCAATGCTTAAACAGGGCCCTCACATCTTCATCTAGAAATATGTATAAATGTCTTAATCACGCTTTGTGTGTTAGCAATTTTTTTAATGACAGTCTCTCAGGCAATGAAATAAGTATGATTTTTTAAAGCTAGAACCGAAATATTAGGTATCAACTATGTTCCGCTTAGACAAGATCTTCGAGGAATCTGCAGTTTATGTGATTTTTAATGAAATGTAAGATGTATTCCGTTTTTTGACAAAATGCCCCATATGACGTGAACTACGCGTTCTGTACGTTTTCTAAGAGTGGTCTTACTAGAGAAGAAGCTACATGATTATGGAATGGTGCCTATGAATAGAATCTACTTTTCAAATACTGCAATCAATCCAAAAAAAAATACGTAAAAATATAATATACATAATATATATACATATATAGAAATTATATCATTTATAAAATCAGTATTTTAACTAACTTTGCTTAACTATAATTATTGTTAATTTCGATTAAAGTCAATACATGGCAGGCGGCTTTTAGCCAAAGGTTTTCTTTTTCTTTTAAAATTAATTATTGTTAACATAAGTCTAAATAAAGAATTTTATCTATCTATCTAGAGATAAATATCATAAATGCTCCGCGGGTCGCATAGCATACGATTCAATCGCAAAAGACAGTGCGGTAAAGAAGGCCGCAGGTGTGCCTGACAGCTATAGATCAAATAGGCTAGAGGCATATTAAGGCCCTTTTTGAGGTGTTTTCAAAGATTTGAAATAGGGTATTGATCTGCAGATGCATGATGCAAAGCAAATCAATAGATGTCATAGATTGCTTATTTAAATTGAAGACATCGTTAATGTGTGTCTGCTTTGAGGGTTTTTCCCCGATTAAATTTAATTAATTTTCAGTGCTTGTCGGAGCAATTTATAGTAGCTTTAGCCTTCACGGACAAAATTCAAATCAATATCATAAGCTGTGAATTACTGTCCATTGGCAGTCATTTTATCATGTCGTTTGTGAGACAACGGAAAGCAAACTTCCAAGATTGAGTACCTACCCAACATTTTATATTCAGCTACTCATTGCACAAGAATAGATACATACATTTGTAATTTTTTTATCCGACGGAAAATACTCAAGCACTACTTTAAAGAAATTCTAAGAGTTTTCAACATGTTTCTTATAACTATACCTACGCTATTACGGTCACAAATGATTACAAAAAAAAAATCCTTATAAACAATGCTATAGCTACTTAATTTTCTCAACCGTACTGCAGTGGAGAACGGGAAAAAAACAAATTGAAAAAGCAGTTTACTACAGAAAATACATTTCAAAGCATAAAAATAAATTATTATATCTAAAGTAGACTTGGAAGTTAGATACATATCTTTTAAAGCTCTTGTAATGAATGCGTGTTTTTATTTTTGTCTTACCTCAGTTGGTACATAATTTACTTGGATGTGCTTGTAATATTAGAGGCAAAAACGAAAAAGTAATTTTGATTAAGCGTGAAATGGAATGGAAAATAATAGTAAGCTATAGAGCTACTAGTAGCATTAAGAGTTATCTAAAAGTGGCATGCATTTAGGTTTGGTCTATGTTTCAAGTATACATATTTTCGGTCACTATATGTGTGCGTGTATAGATGTATGACATACCTGGAATCCAACTGGCAATGGATCGTGTTGTATATACAATTTGATGTCATCGCCCGGCTTTAACAATTCCATAACTGCTTCCTGGTGCGTTGCGCGAGACACATCCACACCGTTTACTTTCAATATTCTATCACCCATTCGTAGTTTGCCACATTTTGCGGCAATACCATCTGGTACAATCTGAAAAATACGAGAAAAGCAAAGGTGAGTGAACAAACTTACTATAGTTACATGTTATTTGATGGTTGAATTAAACGAGAGCCCATTCAAAAATTGAATTAGCACATAATATGCATTTATGTAGATGGATTCATTTATCGTCAAGACACATATAATATATGGTTTAGAATGCAACAGCAAAATAATAATTGAATAATTTTTTGTCTACATCTTTTTTTTATATAATATTAACTTGAAAAAAACTTGTATGATGGAAAGTCTCAGCGCAGAACAAGAACAAAAATTGTTTAATATTATTTTGGAAGTCAGCATTCGACTTGAAGACATCGAGCGTCTAAAAATGATAAAAACATTTTTCGGGTTCAAGCAATCCAAGATTGTGGATCCAACAAGATGGAGACACAGCTCACACAGCTCGTCCAACTATGGTTCTCATAAAGGAACATTTTTGGCGAGCGAATAATAAAGATATCGCGTGTTTCTGATTTTAACTGGCCACAGCGTTCGACTGATACCAATAAGCGAAGAACCATACAACAGCTTAAAGCCAATATCCGAGAAGAAGTGGACTTGGACCTGAAATCCTGAGAAAAGTCAACCCGTTAATTGGGGAACATGCTTATAAAAGATCCTAGGCTTAGTTGCCCAACAAAGTTCCTTTTGTGTCTTCGTTTTTATTTTTGCGGCGATATAATGGTGTTTTCCAATAGATACTTTCTTCTATGCCTATACTTTATTGGCTGAACAATTGCAGCAGTACCTATCGACGAAAATGCTCCAGTTTCCTTTTTTCAGAAGTTTGACAATCAACCAATTCCCTGACATTCCAGAAAAACTCTACCCGGAAAATAAAGGGTGTCCCAGAATTCACGCAAGATTTGAATTTGGCGAAATAAGTGTTAGCAACCAAAAAAAAAACGGTTTGACAGCCGACAGCTTAGAGTAAGTTAAAATGAAGCACTAAGCGAAAAACACGGTGTATTTTCATTGTTAAATAATAATACAAAATTGTGGTCGAGATAGTGAGAATATTAAGAGTGGTCAAGCAGTGGGTACTATTGGTGCTAAAGACAACGACAAGATGACCGAGTTCTTTCTGACTTAATTGAATGATATTGATTTGGAAGGTATGTGGTTTAAAGAGGACAGTACGATATGCCATATACAGCCCGTGAAACAATCCAATTGCTGCATCAGAAATGTTTGGGTAGTGTCTCTCATTTCGGTGATCAGAATTGACCTCCTATAGAGCCTAGACCATGTGATTTAAATCCACGGATTTCTTTCTATCGGGTTATTGGGAGTCGAAGATATATGTCAACAAGCCCACATCCTCTAGTGCATTGAACGCTACATAATCGGAATTCAGCCACATTTATGTACCATAGAAAATCACGACAAAAGAGTGCGTATGTGCCAGCAAAGAATTTAAAGTCATTTGCCGAAAATGATATTCATTAATTCCACTATCCTGTGAATGTCTACTTTATGGTTAAATTCAAAAAAAATGTAAATGCAAATTAAAAAGGGTTGTCTATTTAATTAAATTCTTGCGTTGATTTTGGGGCACCCTTTATAAAACTGCCGATCAAGTAACCGATGTTGTACCATCGACTCATGTCATTTAGAGGACATCTAGAAGAGTAATTCTAAAAAACCGACTGATCAAGTTGCTTCCTAGACTGCTTTGAGATTACCACTGAGCTGACTTTGTAGCATTGTTTTAAAGGACGGACTACGGATCACAAACCCTCGTCATTAGCACTAAACTTCCACTTCTCCTCGATCAATAGTCCCTTAAGGGCAAGGCAAAGTAGAATGGAGTACTGAACCAGTCTACAAGCAATTATGGGAAAAAATAAAATAAAAAGTGGCTGCAAAATGTTCATCGGGCGAAAACAAGAGACCCATCAACTTACGCCGCACCCGAAAGTCTGAATTAAGACAATCTTTCTCGGTGGTTTTGCAGAAGTTCGCTTGAGGTGACACAGTGGGAAAAATCTTAGGTACATTTCTTCAAAAAAATTACGAAAAGCAAGGAGCAATATATTAAAAATTAAAACACTATCTTACGATGATAGTCTTACCTCTTCCTGTGCATCATTTTCACTGAAGGTCCATCTTTTGCATACGTAGTTTTTAATTTATAAATGCAAAACGAGTTTAATATGTAAAGGTTTTTTTAAACACATTTTCAAAGTTTATTTATGTATATAGCAACAATCGCTTGCTCAGGCTATATTGAATATTAGTTATCCTTAACAAATCATCCCTCATGACGACACGACTGTCTATGTATATTCAATTTGAACAGACAGCACTAAAACAAAATCATAATTTGTGCATCTTATACTTCCGGACAGAGTATTCCCACTAAACGAGCAATCCAGAAAATGTTTTCAGAATCTTTTGAAACAATAATCTTATGTTCGAAAAATATTTCGAATTAGTTACCTAAGTGAAATGTTTCCAAGTTATTTATGACCATCTGGTTAGTTTTCATAGAGCATCCTCTAAAACTTTTAAACAAATTTATATTTTCAAACTCACAGAAGGAATTGAAGTTTAGGCGCAGATACGTCCCTCAGCAAGTTGGACGTCTCTACGCAGGATAATAGTTTTTGGCTGCAGATGTTTTGTATGGTAACAAAGGACGGTATCTGCAAACAATTATGCTACACTGAGTGAATCGGTTAAGAGTAGAAAAAATCCTTGGAACAAGCAATCGTTCACATCATAGTCATAGATGAACCGACGCAAAAACAATGCAACATGCATTTTCGTTAAGACAATAATAGTCTATAAGCATAAGGACGTTTATTTTGCATGGAAAATTCATGTTAAAAATTGTGATGAGGAAGAATGATATGCGTCTTATTTGAATTCTCCTTCGGATGGATGAAAATTGGAATTACACTCTGAAAAGATGAAGATGCAAGCGCAAGATTATGATTTGGAAAATGTTAGACAAACAGTTGCGATCGTTAAAAAATTTTGAAAGTGAAGCCATTGCGCGGCAGTTTCTACAGAACAGTTACAATTACATTTTAACTAAAGAGGCAGGAAGAAGAATGGATAAAATTTGTTAAAACTACACACCGCATGAACTTAATCTCTTACTTTCCTAAGTTTGCTGTGCGAACTTCGAAAAAAAGTTATCACAATCTTGTAAACTTGATTAGCTAAAGTGTTTCAGATGACGAGAATCCATATGGACAAAAAAAAAAAGGAGGGCAAACCTATGCGAAAGAAAAACTAGTATTGTAAAACTCACTGCACAAACACTAGTACCAAAATTATCTGCGCGGACGAAAACTCGGGATGTCGCCCTTCCTGGTCAGATGCAAAAAGTGATATCAACTCAATTTTCCCGCCACATCTACCGTGCTACGTTTGGCAGCCTGCTATATAAAGGGTGGGGCATCTAGTGGTTTCGTTTTAAATCGTAGGTTATTTTGACACTGACAGCTATTTCCCGATCGAAATCTTGACAGAAAGTCAGTATCATACCTCCACGAAACGAAATGAGCCGCTTTACGTTTGAACAACGTTGGGAAATATTGAAAACTTATTTCCAAATTGAGTGCTGTGTAGCCCAATTAGTGCGTTTTTTGAAAAGAAGTTTTGCCGAAATGAAGCACCCTCCGCGCCTGCTGTACGCAAGTTTGTGCAAAAATTTCGTGAGACTGGTATGCTATTGGACAACACTTATGATTTCCGAACGGTGCGTACAGACGAGAATGTGGCTGCTGTAGAGAGTGTGAAACTCAATTCACGAACATCAACTCACCATCGATCTCAACAGCTCAACATTTCGCGCACTAGCCTTAGGAGAATTCTGCACAAAGATCTCGGATTATTCGCGACCATTCGCTTCGTAAGAGCAAAATGGGAATGTTTGCTCTTACTAATTAAGTCATAATACCTACATGGAAAAAATTTAATTTTGTTCATTTTATTGCATTTTTACAAAAGAAACTTATATTTGGCCCACGTTGTGTACTACCTAATAGAGCAGGACGAATTTACCAACTCTCTCTCATATGATCGATCTTGTCAACAATACATATGACGAATTGAGTTAATCTAAGAATTTAAGACAAGGCGTGCGCTATCGTGTAACATCATCCTGGAAGCGATTGTACGAAACTCGCAAGCCAACATCAGAGTTACAATTTATCTTCGACTTAATGTACCGGGCATTTATTTCACGAGCATTTTTGTATGTGAGATACAATTTTGCGCGAGCAGGCTAACGCTTAGTATCCTGCTCTCGCTAAATTTTATCTCACATACCAAAATTGCTACAAAGATAAAATTTAGCGAGGGCGTTTAGCAAAGCAGTATCCTGTTCGCACGCTAAATTCCTTCCTTCATTTAGATGGGCCGATGACAAGTTTCCACTCATTTTGCTTGCGAATTAAATGTCCGGCACATTAAATTGAGAATAAATTTTGACATAAAGCCGACGGAAAAATTTGTGTTGTGTTATGGTTTTACTTTGGATTTTTTGGAGGAAACGGCAATAAACATTTGCGTAGTAAATAAAAGAAAACGACAAACCAAAAAAAAACTTCATGCGATGAAAAAAAAAAAAAAACTTGCGACTTGCAGGGCTTGTGGAGCAACCCGCAGGACAAATCCTAGTGCAGATAGGTATCTACGAAAGGAAAGTGTCGTCTTCTACTTGCTTTTCTACTTGCTTTTCTACTTGCTTTTCTACTTGCTTCTACATAAATTAACTCAGCTGCTGTAGCACTGATAATATCTTCTTCAACTTTTCTTGTATCAATTGGTTAAGAGATATTCAAATATTCAAATGCTGGACTATATAGCAAGTCGTTCCATGTTCTCCGTTCTAACCCGGTAGAACCACAATTTACATTTTAAAGTTTTTTACATTGTTTTTAGAGTTCTGGTTGGCTACGCAAGAGTTCTTGTACAAATGTCAACAAGCTTGTATCATTTAATATTTTTGGTATTTTATTCTTAAATCTGAGGTGGTTTTCAATCCCCATTTGAGAAAAGGAATAATTTTTTTAAGCTTTTGTAAAATAAACATAGGTAGTTCTGAAGTTTTGAAGTTCCGACAAAAAAAAAGGATATCATTTTTAAATGTCCTGGAGCTAAACAGAATTTTTTTCGGAACAAATTTTTTTTCCAAAAAAAGTTACGAAATAATTTTCTAAGCCCAAATACGAAAAAGTAAAATCAAAAACTCTAGAACTCCTGTCCAGCCATACAGCAACCTAAAATACAATATTCCCATTTTATTTATTTTTTGAGGAGGCAGTTCAGATGCAATGCCAACTCATATAAGCACTAAGAATATTACTAAGCAAGATATTATTGCGACTGTTTTGAGCGAGAAACAATACTTGGGCTTTCCAGTAGGTACTGTACAGCGATGTCGATACGTTAACTTAGTCCGGATGGCGTGAGAGAATCGAATACGATCACTAGGAAGAAGAGGCTCTGTTCCAGATGGTCTTTAATTCTAATCTAGAGCTATTCAACCACTTTAAAAAAAAAACTTTTTAATGAAACGATTAAAAATCGCGATTCTTAAAACTGAATCACAAAATGAAGATTTACTTACGTGAGAAATAAATACTCCAGGCTCTCGTGCCCCAAAAGGCACACAGGAATGATCCGTACCCCCAATTATGCTGAAACCTAAGGAGCCTTGATTCTTCGGCAAAACGACCTCCTACACACAAAAAAGAAATAAACACAAAAATAAATCGCAAATTCATATAAAACACTAGATATACAAATTTGACATTATCAAAAGCTATAAACCAAGCAAGTCTCTATAGTAGGTAGGTACCATGTGAATATGATTTTATTTACAATAGACATTTACAAAAATTACAAAACACAAAATAAAACAAACAAACAAAACCCCAGGGAAGTATGTTCCAAAATTTCAGTAGTAAAATATCCACAAAAACAACCATTAAAATCGCTCCACAAAAGAAAATGTACAACAATGTCTGTGTAAAGCCGTGCATAACCATAAAAACAAAGAAAAACACCACATCAAGCAAATGCATCTATGAGTGTGTATTATATTTACATGAACGAATGTGCGTATGCTATGCATATAGATATGAATAATAAAAGATTATCTTTGGCTGGCAGGATAATGCTCCACTCGATGATTTCCATAGCCCCGAAGCAATAGGATAGCAGCAATAAAGAAGGAATCAGCCAGCATCGAATAACAAAAGCACAGTCATTCAAACACACATGCCTCTCGTCATAGGACCAAACAGAATATTAGATGGATGGTGTATGCTGTATGCTTTTGCACGTTATATATATTTGAGTGAGCGTGTGTGTGGATTGGAATGAATGCAAATAAAGTGTAAATGAGCCCTGTGCCAAGGATACTGCTTTCTTACTAAGCGTGGCTACTATATGCAAATACTGCCAAGGCAGAGGCAATATCAAGCTGAAAAGCGAAAGGAAAAAGCTGTTCCACTCTTTCGTTTAACACAAATACCAAGACGGAAATTATAGATAGCTATATAAAAGCACATAAAATACACCGCCTCACTTCTACGCATATAGATATTTATAGCTAACGAATGGAATACAATGGATAGGAATGTTATTATATTTGTACAAAATATTTCTTGTTTAAAATGTGCATCTCATTGAAGAACACTAAAAAAGCTGGATTTTCTTACTTTAATATTTACACAAAAAAAAAAACACACACGACACACACAAAAATTACTTTTTAATTCAAATGCCTGTGCAATATTGAAAACGCACACACACCATTTGACTGCTAGAAATGGCTTTAATGAAAACCGAGAGATTTTAGCTAAAGGGTGATTTTTTAGCTGGTTTGGTTTTGGCAACACTGGTTTTGACAGCTGACGTGTGTTTAGTACCTTGTGTCACTGTCAAACAGCTTCAGTTTGGTTTGCAATTTAACCATGGATCGTCTTACAAATGAACAACGCTTGCAAATTATTGAATTTTACTATCAAAATTCGTGCTCGGTTCGAAATGTTCATCGCGCGCTGCTTCCATTTTATGATCGGCATTCTCGACCTTCTGAGCAGTCTATTCGGAAGATTGTGACCAAATTTCGCACCAAATTTACTTTGTTGGACATTAAACCACCAACACGTTTACGTACTGTGCGTAGTGAAGAAAATATTGCGGCCGTATCAGCTAGTGTGACAGAAGACCGCGAAATGTCGATTCGGCGCCGTTCCCAGCAGTTAGGCCTTTGTTACAGCACTACGTGGAAAATTTTGCGGAAGGATTTGGGCGTAAAGCCTTTTAAGATACAGCTGGTGCAAGAACTAAAGCCAGCCGACCTACCACAACGCCGAATTTTTGGTGAATGGGCTCTTGGAAAGCTGGCCGAGGATCAGCTTTTTTATCGAAAAATTGTGTTCAGCGATGAGGCTCATTTTTGGTTGAATGGGTACGTAAATAAGCAAAATTGCCGCATTTGGAGTGAAGATCAGCCAGAAGCATTGCAACAGCTACCAATGCATCCCGAAAAAGCCACTGTTTGGTGTTTGATACCGGCCGATACGTGTGAAAGAGTATGCCAAAATTGGACTCAGCGGATGGGCTACCTGAGACGCAGCCGCGGTCAACATTTGCATGAAATTATCTTTAAACATTAAATTGCAAGGTTCAAACTATCGATTCAAATAAATATTTCATTCATTTTTTTCGAATTTTTTGTGTTTTTTTTTTTAAAAAAGTTCTAAACCTCTTAAAAAATCACCCTTTATAAGCATTCATATAGATAGAAATATAGAATATGGGACTTGGAGTTTGCATCTAGATTACAAGACATTCTGTTGGTTATAGATACGAATAGCAGGAGAGTAATATTAAACTATAATTGAAATTAAATATGAGGCTATGCGATGATTACGAATTATGTACATAAGAACCAATTAACTTTATCTTTTGGCAATGTCTGGAACTTGGAGCGACACCAAATTTATTCAACGTATTATATTACAAATGTTCTGTGAGTAGATAGCCCAAATTAATGATTGTATTTAAATGCAAGTTTGTTTATTGATTATGACTTCATCAAAAGGAGGTACAAGTTGGATGAATAAATATAAAACACCTCAAGATTGATGGAATCGTGATGAAATGTCCAAGATAACATTTGATGCACCTACTCGTAATTCAGAAATTCATAAAATGTGCTAGTCTGTTAAGCGGGCTTTTTTTCCAAGTTTTGTAATTTTTGTTGCTTGTTTTCAGTTAAAAAAAAGTATTTTTATTTATGCACAACGAACAACGATTTCGTCAAACTCAATATTTAGGTAGGTAAATCTGGGCAGCTCTAACATAACAACATAACAACATAACATATAACGAAATAAAATTCACATACTGCGCCGTACTATAGTAACAAATTTCTCTCTCGGCTTTAAATTTATGGAAGTTTACAATGGCAAATATCGAATGGAAATATATGAAAATAATAGCCATTGTAAAATCGAAACCAAAAATGTTTATGGTAAGGCCCAGTAAGTATACCTTATTTCGTTATTATTATTACAAGTTAAATTTTCATTCAGATTCGTTTTTGTTGCTCTAATATTGTGGCTAAAATACATAAGGTAGGTGGCCAGGCACTGAACTTAACAAGGCTCAGTGCACAACAGGGACATCGCATATTCAACAAGCAAGAGAAATTATATTTCATGTGTGCGTGTAGCCACCTAATTCCACGCCAAAATTTCTATCTGAAAGTGCAGTCTCCGACTTGCAATTTTATTACAACTCGAGCTATCAAAATTCCATTTCAGCGCCGAGGAAAAAGGCTTTTATCATCAAAGGTCAACAAGTAACAAACAACTTATTCCGTGACAAGAGCCAAATAATGTAATCTAGCTCCACGCCGTCATCAGCGCAGCTAAAAAAGATCCGGATGAAGGATATTTAAAAGTGTCAATAAATTTGTGTTAACTCAGGATGACGAAGGATTTCATTGTTCTGATACTGATTTTTAACATATACATATTTAAATAATAAATTACGTAGCTTTATTTGTTTCAGGACAAAAGATACAGTAATTAACCAGAATTTTGTATTATTCGAAAACTACTCCTCGGCGGTTAAACACTGTTCAGTGGTCCGCAAGGTACCTGCTCGTTCACTGTGGCCATAGAGAACTAGTATTTTGCATCGTTGACCGGGTATCACCTAACTTTTGCTATAATGAGTAAAAAAAAATATCCTCGTTTTTTTTCGAGTCAAACGGCTAACGGCAATTAGTACGGGCCATTGACCCTTAGGAACTCACGCGGCCAAGCTTGGCATCCCTCATAACACCCACTGCCGTAGTTGCACTGACACACACAAGAGTGAAACAGTGTTTCATCCTCTCTGTGAGTGTCCGGCACTAGTAAAAACCAGACTCAGTGTACTAGGTCATCAGTTTTATGATGACCTTTCGGCCATCCAAAGTATCCATTTTAACAAAATCATCAAATTTCTCAACTCCACAGGCTGGTTTTGAGCTCCCTTAATGGAGTGCTACGTTGTTAAAACAGTTTCAATTTTAAGAATCAACTAGTGATTGGTTTAAAGATGATCACACCAAATAGTTAAAACTTTTATTAAGCAGTACAGTAGTAGTACAGAGTACAGTACAGTACATTCGAAATGTAGTACAACATTTTGGTATTCTATCTCAGTACATATTTATCAATTCTGATGATATAATGATAAAAGGGCTCAAAAAGTGGAATCTCGAAATTATTTCTACCTGCCCGTGCAAAACGTGCTTTATTTAAAAGAAACTCCAATTCATGTTTTTAAGTACCTACAAATATTTCACTCATAACTAGGTACACATACAGCTTGAAGCTAAATCTAAATTTTCATCTCAGCGAACATACATGTATTTGGGTTGTTTTTCAAAATGTTGCAATAAGGTTAATTTTTTTTTTTTACTAAATCTCATTGTTGGTCAAAATTTTTGTCTTTTTTTTTAAATGAAATAACAATTAAATTCCATTACCGACAGTATAGTTTTCCTAATATTTTGGACGATATAACTTAAAATGTCGCCCAAACTATGAAATCCTGTCATTTTCGTAACGGACTTAATAATTGATAAGAACATCGAATAAACGTCTATTTTTATTGTAATTTTTTACAACTCTCCTTATCAGATAAAATACAACTTAGTCTATTTAAATTTGGAAATGATTAGAATAATGCTTGAATGTTTTTCTGATTTGAATGTCTTTTGCGTCACGAAAAACAATTCAAAACATTATATTTAAAAAAAAAAAAATTCTAGTTAAAGAATGTTGCGCCTTATCGTTATTTCCGATACGCAGTAAACAATATTTGCCAAAATTAATTTATTTCGCAATTAAAACTTAAAGGATATTTCTGAAAACACCTGAATTTATTTACCAAAAGATTAAAAAAAAAAAACGAAAAGCATTCAAAATGGGACTTTTTGTGTCCAAACCTATGTCCATTTTTAGGTTTTGAAAATAACATAAAAAACCAGACTTCCTTTTATTTTTATATTGGAATTTGGAAGCTTGCAATTATATCGTTACAATTTACATGAGCTTAATCATTTCATATGAGGTTGTTGTACCTTCACTTTCAAAATGTGACGCTGATGACTTGTGACGATAATGACAATTCACACTGATCACGGTAATAAATTATTGCTAGCAAAATTATTTATTTAATAGCTGTTCACTTTTTCCTTCTTTTTGAAATATTTACTTCTAATCAGCTTTAATGATTTGATTTAAAAAACATCGTGACACTAATGACTTGCAATAAGCATACGGACAATATTCATTAAACGCCTTTCATTTAATTGACTGTTTTCTCCCGTCTTTTGAGTCTTTTGTCTGCGCTTACTGCGCGTGAAATATTTTCTGAGAAATATAGTGCAGGAATTTCAAATTCAAAATTTTAACGGAAAGCAGTTCCATGACGCGAATGACGAATTATGGGGATAGGTTTTTCTTGAATAAAAAAAAATACAAGATAATACTATTATTAAATATTGATTAGTATAACTATTAAAGAACACATAAATCTTGTTTATTAGCTACGCCAGTGTTGTTAAGCTCATCCAGGAGCTATTGATATTTAATCGGGAAATTCAAATTACTGCGTTGGGGACAAACGCCATTTAGTAAAGGGTGATTTTTTAGCTGGTTTGGTTTTGGCAACACTGGTTTTGACAGCTGACGTGTGTTTAGTACCTTGTGTCACTGTCAAACAGCTTCAGTTTGGTTTGCAATTTAACCATGAATCGTCTTACAAATGAACAACGCTTGCAAATTATTGAATTTTACTATCAAAATTCGTGCTCGGTTCGAAATGTTCTTTTTCGCTTTTTTATCGAAAAATTGTGTTCAGCGATGAGGCTCATTTTTGGTTGAATGGGTACGTAAATAAGCAAAATTGCCGCATTTGGAGTGAAGATCAGCCAGAAGCATTGCAACAGCTACCAATGCATCAAGAAAAGCCACTGTTTGGTGCGGTTTATGGGCCGGCGGCATTATTGGGCCATATTTCTTCAAAGATGATGCGAATCGCAGCGTTACTGTGGTGAACGCTACCGAGCGATGATAACAAACTTTTTTTTGCCCGAAATGGAAGTTCTTGACTTGCATGATATGTGGTTTCAACAAGACGGTGCCACGTGCCACACAGCACGCGAAACAATGGCGCAATTGCGAGGCGAGTTTGGTGAACAGTTAATTTCACGTTTCGGGCCGGTCAATTGGCCGCCTAGATCGTGCGATTTGACACCATTAGATTATTTTTTGTAGGGGTATGCCAAGGCTAATGTGTATAGGGACAAGCCCGCTTCGATTGACGCACTGGAAGCCAACATCCATGCATTCATTCGTGAGATACCGGCCGATATGTGTGAAAGAGTATGCCAAAATTGGACTCAGCGGATGGGCTACCTGAGACGCAGCCGCGGTCAACATTTGCATGAAATTATCTTTAAACATTAAATTGCAAGGTTCAAACTATCGATTCAAATAAATATTTCATTCATTTTTTGTGTTTTTTCGTTAAAAAAAGTTCTAAACCTCTTAAAAAATCACCCTTTACAAAACTGTTTGTAGTGCTACAAGATATTTCAAAATTTTTAAAATTAAAGTAAAGTAAATCTATTATACAGGTTCTAAGTAGTGTTTGGGACATACAATTTTTTTAATAAATGTGGTTTTATAAAGCAAATAAACTTAGGGGACATCTTATTGCAATATTAAAGAAAACGGCCCATTTAAGACATCTAACATAGTATTGTCGTTTCGTAACAAGCTACGTTCTGGTCTATTTTTAAATCAAAAATCAAAAAATAGAATGAAGGTTCGACAGCTCTTAGGATTTATTGCCATGATACTACATGATACCATGTAGGTATTATTATTTCGTTTCATCGTACAAGTGTTAGGGAGCTCCTGCACAACAAGAATAGAGAAAAGTTTCATAAAAAGTTTGGTTGTTTGTTTTTTTATTTTATTCTTCATATACCGATATCACACAGGGATCTCTCTCACACTCGATCGGAGCTGTAAAATAACGCATTCTTTTTTTGACTATCAAATGAACTTAATTTATATGTTTTTTAATTGCATACAGTAGTGCAATTTAATTATTTATACAACTCGATCCTAAACTTCAAAAAATCTCATTCTTGATTATTGTAACATCTGTTTCACGAAATTCCAGATCTTTATTGATATTTTAATTGTTTTAAGATGTATGTAGGTATAAAACCCCCAAATCTTCTACTCTACTACATCTGCGTACACTTAGCATATTGCTCCAATTCTTCTTACCCGTTCGTCGACAGTTTGTCATCCAATATATCCTTTTGGAATTTTACTTTCACTTAGCGTTTTAATCTGCTTGGGCGATAAGTGTTACCGAGTACTTGCATTTTGATACTAATAGACATAGAGAAACCAAACTAGAGAGCCAACTGAGAGCAGAAACGGTATATTTGCCTACAAGCTGTATGCCATACATTATATTGCATAAGTATTCGTGCCTGTACAAATCAAAGGAGCGCAATTGCTGCCGCACGAATACTTATACAATATAATGTATGGCACTTCAGCCATCGGGCGGCCATTTTCTGGTGGGATTTCAAGTGGGGGTGACTGTGTTCGGCATACTTTGTGCCCATTAGTTACACGGCGTTCACATCACAGTTGAATTTAATGTCGTTCTCGATTTAACTTTTCAGATTTTGATCTGAGATTTCAGATTTTTGCTGACAAATCGAACATTAAATTCGAATTTTATTGGTTCTTGTGTGTATTGAGTTGGCCGCACTGTAAATCCATTCCAATTAGTTTTTACGCATTTACATTCGAAATAATTTAATATAAAAAATCGTTTCCATACTCGAAAAATGAATAATTCAGCTAAAAAAGCAATCCTTTCAACGATAAACAATTCGTAACCGACAGCTGTGTGTCATATACATTGGTATTAGTGAAAGTATGTGTGTATGTGTGATCGAGATTTCTCAGAGTGTCAGATTTTTGGCAAAAGCAATCTCGATGAATGAATGAACTTTATAAAATGAACTAACATGGTTTTTTTTACTTTTATTAAAAGAGATTTTTTAACTTGAAGCTTTTTTTGTATATTGTAAAGAAAATACACTTTTTCTAGTTGATTTTATTGCTTTAAGTTTCGAAATCATACTGAAACAAAATGTTTTAACTCCGTTTAGGGAAAACATTTTTTTTTTATGTCTTGGCGAAAAATATTTTTTTAATTTTAGCATAAATTATAATCTGTAATTAGCACGTAAAATGAACAATAACATATCAAATATGCGTTTGTTTAATTCTAAAAATGAATTCGATATTTTTATTGCTTATAATATTGCTGTCAAATTTGTATGCATTTGGCTTTTTCTGGTAAAGGCCATAATACAAAAATCTTCGTAGATCGCATTATATTTATGTGAAATACTGGGGAAAAAAAAAAAAGGTTTTGATCACATTTAGACATTTGACAATTAATAATTTATATTTTTTGTTTTTGTTAGGAGTTTAATCCCTTTTTTTTTGCTGTAACATTATTGAATACTGGTTAACACTGACCAGTAAACGACATCAAACGAATTTGGAAATATTCACCAAGTCTAATAGAAATTTATTCAATGTTCATTAAAATTATATAAAATTCACTTATGCCCTAGTGGAAGCTGGGTTTAACTTGCATGTTGCTAACTCATTTTTGGAACAACCCCCTACGGATTTCATTTATGCAGCTGCATACATTTTGCTGTCAAAAATAGAATTCACACAAATAAAACTAAAAAACAATTGAAATGTGAATGGATGAAGAGTTTTTGGTGCCGAATATGAATAGAGAACAAGTTATGTTATCTAAAAAACCATAATCAACATTTACTTTTTGTACATTTATTGTTATAAGTCCATTTACAAATTGTTTGTAATTGAGAAATAGTGCCACCCGGCGACTAATAATAAAGGGTGATTTTTTAGCTGGTTTGGTTTTGGCAACACTGGTTTTGACAGCTGACGTGTGTTTAGTACCTTGTGTCACTGTCAAACAGCTTCAGTTTGGTTTGCAATTTAACCATGGATCGTCTTACAAATGAACAACGCTTGCAAATTATTGAATTTTACTATCAAAATTCGTGCTCGGTTCGAAATGTTCATCGCGCGCTGCTTCCATTTTATGATCGGCATTCTCGACCTTCTGAGCAGTCTATTCGGAAGATTGTGACCAAATTTCGCACCAAATTTACTTTGTTGGACATTAAACCACCAACACGTTTACGTACTGTGCGTAGTGAAGAAAATATTGCGGCCGTATCAGCTAGTGTGACAGAAGACCGCGAAATGTCGATTCGGCGCCGTTCCCAGCAGTTAGGCCTTTGTTACAGCACTACGTGGAAAATTTTGCGGAAGGATTTGGGCGTAAAGCCTTTTAAGATACAGCTGGTGCAAGAACTAAAGCCAGCCGACCTACCACAACGCCGAATTTTTGGTGAATGGGCTCTTGGAAAGCTGGCCGAGGATCCGCTTTTTTATCGAAAAATTGTGTTCAGCGATGAGGCTCATTTTTGGTTGAATGGGTACGTAAATAAGCAAAATTGCCGCATTTGGAGTGAAGATCAGCCAGAAGCATTGCAACAGCTACCAATGCATCCCGAAAAAGCCACTGTTTGGTGCGGTTTATGGGCCGGCGGCATTATTGGGCCATATTTCTTCAAAGATGATGCGAATCGCAGCGTTACTGTCAATGGTGAACGCTACCGAGCGATGATAACAAACTTTTTTTTGCCCGAAATGGAAGTTCTTGACTTGCATGATATGTGGTTTCAACAAGACGGTGCCACATGCCACACAGCACGCGAAACAATGGCGCAATTGCGAGGCGAGTTTGGTGAACAGTTAATTTCACGTTTCGGGCCGGTCAATTGGCCGCCTAGATCGTGCGATTTGACACCATTAGATTATTTTTTGTGGGGGTATGCCAAGGCTAATGTGTATAGGGACAAGCCCGCTTCGATTGACGCACTGGAAGCCAACATCCATGCATTCATTCGTGAGATACCGGCCGATATGTGTGAAAGAGTATGCCAAAATTGGACTCAGCGGATGGGCTACCTGAGACGCAGCCGCGGTCAACATTTGCATGAAATTATCTTTAAACATTAAATTGCAAGGTTCAAACTATCGATTCAAATAAATATTTCATTCATTTTTTCGAATTTTTTGTGTTTTTTTTTTTAAAAAAGTTCTAAACCTCTTAAAAAATCACCCTTTACACGTATTCACAGACAGGAAAATAAGAGCGCGCGAGAGAGGGCTGTCATTCGAAATTTGCGGGGATAATTGGGAGGTGCAAGGGAAGCTGGCTCTCTAGTTTGGTTACTCTATGCTAATAGATGGCCTATTCCCTTCCCACGTATCCATTTTTGCATTAAATGCGCAATTCCATGTGTCAATCAATGTCAACGAAATGAAATAAACAAATTCGAGAAAACAACTTCCATAAATTTTTTGAATTTTTAGGTGCCAGAGTTATTTTAAAACTGTTGAAAATGAACGATGAGCGGGACACTGAGCTTTACAAAAGTTTTTGTAACATTATGCAGACAAAATAGTAATAAATATTGCAAAGATTGATCTGGAAACTACTGTTCTTAAACGATTGAGTTAAAAATGGAGTTTGGTTGTTGTTTTATCCAATTCGAAAATGGTTGGTGTTTTATCCCATTCGAAAATGGGGTTTTTGAGATATGAGCAGTTTATAAAAGCAGAATTTTCGGTTTAAATGGAAAATGAAGGACGCAATAATTTTGAAAACATCAATTTCACCCCAAGTACGCATTTCGTTCAAAATCGTTGGGGCCGTTTTCATTTAAACTACAAAAAAAAAAAAAAATCTTAAAAACAAAAATTTGTTCACCAATCGATTGTAGGATAGTTTAGAGAAAACCTGAGTTTCCTACTAAGTTAAAAATTACTATATTGCCTTAGAAATTATTTTTTGGTACAATCGTATAGACCCCGGCTATGTACAATTTTTAAAACAACCGTTACTCAATTTTTTTAGCGAAAAATCAAAATCAAACAGTCACCGAGTGGGATATTTAAAAAAAATCTAAACCTCTGTTAAATCTTTTTCGAATCTCTCCAACAAAATTACCAAATCGTTTACTAAATTCCACGTAAAAAAGACAAAAAAGAATACTTTCAGCTTTTTAACTTTAACAATAACTGAAACTGTTAATTTCGGTGGATACATCGCGTGTGTGCGTGTAAGATCTGAATACCAATTCTACTGTTGCTTACCACCTACATTTTAGATTTTAAACGATTGTAATTTATTTCACACTTGTAAAAATTCGTATAAATTAAAAAAGAAGTTGACTCATCAGGTCTGTTAGAACCCTCGTTTTTTCAGCTTTCTGACAACCGTTTGTATGGGATTTTTTAACAATGGAACGGGTCTGAATAAATTGATGGAAATCTTAGAAAACTGCTACACTCTACACGTGAAACAAGATTTATTTATTTGCAGTATTTCATTTTCTTATTTATTTATTTACTATCAATCTTTATAACTTAAAATGCTAGCCAGCAAAAAATAAAAATAAACATGTTGCTAGTTCGCTATTATTGCAATCTGGGCAATACTTGGATTACTTACTTGCGATTAGAGCTTTAGAAACACAAACAAAAACAATCGTACGCATTTATGAATTAAGACCTATTAAGGTCTAATGGTCGTAATAATTGGAATCTTTCCAAGTGGAAAATAAATATTTTTAGATAGCTGTTTGGCAAGTTTTTAAAGTGCGAAAAGTATGTTCTTTTCCAGAGACCTCAAACTTTGGAAAAACACTTATCACAGTGATGTGTAATTTAGCAAGGTAATAGAAAATCAAAAAAATAGGCACGTACATATTTCAATATATCGCCGGCAGGAGTGCAATCCTGGTACATAAGTCCACGTGACATAAGTTCATAACGGACTTGTGTCCCTCTTCGGTGGGACATACGTTCAAAATTTGATTGTGGAACATTATTCCAACATTTTGTAAGTAGGAGAATATGTTATCATAAAACGAAGTCCAAACCAAATGTTTCAAACACTTTTTTTTACAAACTAACCATACAAATAAAACCCACATATTAAACACATTATTTATAACAATTTAACATTTTTAACGAAAAGAAAATAAAGGTAACAAAGATCAAATAAATATACGAAAGTAAGTCAAGAAGCTTGGAGCGAATTTTTTCTTTTATTTTTTTCAAATTTTCTGAAGCTAAAAGTGAAATTATTTGCACGAAGAACTTTTTGTTTCAGCTTCAGAAAATTTAAGAAAAGAAAAGTCAAAAATTCGCGATCGCCCAAAATATTATTTTGGTTTGATTTCCATTTTAAAAAATTTGGGCTATTTTTTCAATATGAAAAATATTTAAAATTCGTAGAATTTCTTTAGAATAAAAACTTGTTAAAAGGGAGATAATTCCATATATGTTTTTTTATAGTCCCATTTAGGAAGGACACAAGTTCATGACAGAATTTCTAACTTATGTGCATAATAGATTTATGTTTCGTGGACTTACGTCCCTGCGCCAAGGCTTGTGTGTTTTTAAATTCTACTTCATATCTTTTCTCGTGGACTTTACTATTAAAACTGCAATTTGAACTTATCCTGTGCTTTGGTCAACTTACAAGCTGAATTGAATTAATTTGTTGTTATTATATCAGATAATGCGTCTTCGATTAATTTGGGCTCTTAAAAGCGATGGAACGACATCGTCTCGACGATGCTTCTACTTCGTGTAACAACCAAAAAACGATAGTCGTTGAAACGATTGGACGATCATCGTTTAATGTTGCTTCACGTTACTAATTCAAGTGCCAAATACTATTGTCGAAACGTTCGATTGAACGATGGCTATTTTGCAATCGTTTCATCGTTTTTGGAGCATTTCTTTTCAGTTTTAGTTAGTTTTTAGAGAAGTAAAAAAATATTTTACGGAAGACACCAGCTTATGTTCTCTTTGGAGAGGACTTGCTTTTATCGAAGTTGTAATGCATTCTTTGGAAAAAGATGGTGGTTGCATTTCTTTTTTGAATATCATGTTTATTTCATTTGTTTAATTTTTTTTATTTGCATGCAGTAATACAATCATAAAATAGCATTCATTGAATTCTTTGTTACAACTCGATATTTAGCAATAAATCTTCCTAAAACACTCTTGTGTATTCATTTAATGTGAACTTTCATTAAACAATACACTCTCCTTGGCCGAATCCTTCTTTTTCACACTACTAGCTGTTGTTTGGCTTCTTAGATAAGTGTTTGCATACTTGCATCTGATACTTGTAGAGACAGACCATAACACTTGCTAACTATTCATTTTTGCATTAAGTTCCCAATTTCATATCCATCAATGACAACGAAGAACAATTTTTATACATTTTTTTGATTTTTGAGTTGTCAAAGTTTGTTTACAGTCATGTTCAAACTGTTCAAAACGAGAACGATAAACGATTCGATTGAACGATGCGACGATGATGTTATATGAAGCAAACTGAAAACGATGTCGTTTAGTTCAATTGTTTCGACGACGTTTCATAAATTACGCGATTAGAGCCCTGTCTTACGATAGGTTAGGTACCTATAGATATTTATCTTATATAGAATAGACAATTTGTAAAGCTGCATTGCGCATTAAGCCGACGATATATTGATTTAACCCCAATAGCCTAGAAAACGTTTTGATTGGAAAACAGTTTCCACTATCCTACCCGTTTTCTGCATACTCAATAAGAATTTAACTAACAATATTATTTAGCACTGCTTAAAAATATATCATAATGTTAATGGTGCCTAGGATCAGAGATACTCTATACTGAAAGCTCAACTCGGAATTCTATTGCGTACAAACTCAGCCATTTATTATTTGAGGAGTGTGATTATGGAGAAATTTTCTTATGTTTCGTAACTATCACTACGAATTTCAAACAGAGTTATTTTTAGATTATAGTCTTCTGGCCAACGGCCATTCTTTCATTGTGGGTCGCAGTAGAGCTTGCCTCTGCTTTAGATCTATATATTTTGTTATATCTTATTTCAAAGATATCTTATTTCAAAGATATCTTATTTCTATATATAATCTCCATATCTTAAAACGATTAAAAGTGGAATACGTTACCTTTGGTTCTAATAGACAACTAAATGTTTTCATTTTTAATCTTTAACCCGGTATCCATACATCTCTTGCATAATTTAAGGCTGTGTTTTGACCCTCGTTTTATAATTGTTTGGTGTACGCATTAATAAAGCAAATAACCATGTAATGAACCCCAATTAGGACACTCAACGATCGCGCCGCGCTCTTAAATTTGTAAGCTATATTATAAAGGGTTAAACACCAATTTAGCTCCACGCAAAATTTTGTTTCAGTTATTACTAATCAATAATGCAAACCATTAAGCGTTTTTATTTTGTAATTAAAAAGATATATTTCTATTTGTATTAAATCACTTGTTTAGCAATTTTTGGTCAATGTAATTAAACTGGCTCGCGTCACGGGACATTCATGATTAACCCCTCATTGGTTGTTTAATCAGTAAGCTAATTACTGAAAATATTAGTCAGTTGAATTTGTCTAAATGTGTATGTACGTATATGTTAGTAACCAAACCACATTATGTGCATATATGGAGAGGAATATCAACTATGACGTCGAAGAAACAAAAATCCATCGCAGCACGCTCAAAATATTATCAGCGAATGTAATTAATTGCTGTTTCGACAACGATATTAGTTTGATTTCAAAATTAATGGGAAACCCTCAATGAGAACCCTATCCTTAAAAAAAAAAAAAGTAAAACATATCGAAAGTGTGTGTGCGTATTCCAGTGATGTAATTTATTTACAATACATCATCAATGAAGTAAATGAAGTTGTTATTTTCTAATATAATATAATGGTGCTTGATGTCTTAAATAAAAAAAAAAATATAATTATTAAGTACTTATAGTTACAAAAGATTAAAAGAAAACAAATTTAATACGAAAAAAAAAGAAAGAACGAAAAAAGAATTGCGTTGAAGCTTAGCATTTTACGTGTATTTTTTTGGTTTTGATAACTCGATAATCACCTCACTAATTAGCGGTTCCAGCAAATGATTATCAGTGACCCGGGTCATAACGGTCTCCGTGAATGTCGACTTTGTTATAGTTTCTGTAACAAGACCTAATTCGGTTGGTGCCGGAGGCAACATCGGTAGATCCGGTACGGCTTTATTAACGGTGACTGTTACTGAGGGTCCAACACCATCGTGCTTGGCCACATGGACTTGATGTTGGCTACCACCACTCAAAAAGTGCGCAGGAATCATTGCTTGGAAATCATCACTTGTCAGTGGCCTTGGTGGGGGTTGTGCCATCTTAAAATTGATTTATTTGGATTTGTATTGTTTTAATTTGTTTCAGTATTGTCATTTACATCAAAGGGAAGTGTATTTCAATGATTGTTTTAACAACGGACCAAAATTTGGTAGTAAAACAAAATGTGAATATATAAAAAAGAGAAAAGAAGAAAAAGGAAAAAGAGATGATAATAATGGATTCATTTTGAAGTTTTTTTTTTATTTTTGTACTCCTATCCATAGCATTTAAATTAATTTTAAGTAATAAGCGACAAGTATTTTAATGATGTTCTTAATTTTTTGGCTAAATAACCTACATTTGAAATAATTTACTAATCGAAAATATATCTTGTTATCTACATTTTAAGAATGATATAAAATTAAAGGAAAAAGAAAGAATGTATTTATGAGCAGCATAATTTAAAACATTCATTTTAGAACACACAATATTATATTTAAGTTACATAAGGGGGTAATAAGTAAGAAGATAAATTCGAATTACTATATTTGCCGTTTACAACCACAAATGCAATGATTAATAAGTATTACATACTATATAACGAAACATGCATAATATTAGGACGATTGAGTCTTGATTCAATATTTATGCCTTAAGAAACTAATAAGAAATCACAGCTTCAAAGTTGAAATCAGTTAATTCATTGTTACCAATTTCATAATTAATTTGTAACCATACAGTTCTAGTCAGTTTTAAATGAATCAACAAAAATGTCAGGCACGCATGAAACGAGGGGATGCTATTCGTTTGATAAACTAATTTCGACCAGCTAGAGAAACAACTTACTAGCCCTATTTTCACGTACAACCAAATCACTTAGAACCAACAGAAACACGACCCGTTTGTTGTCCTTTCACACTCAGATTTGTGTCCTAAATGGTGAATAGGATCAAACTGCTACATTTGAGTTACTTATCCGAACTGGAATTTAAGATCTGTTAACTAAGCTAAGCTAAGCTTGTTTTAAAATAACCGTGCACGCATAGCCACATTTCTTTACCGCGCATGGTTGTAATCACAAATCTTGTAGAATTTCATATACACTCTGTTTTCGAATGCATAATCACATAAATATTAGGTCGGAGGATGGTTTTGGTAGCTATATATCCTTTCCTAAAAGGACAGGTAATGTTTTCGTGAAAAATTTCGGTCCCGAGGATTTAAATCAAAAATGTCACTACGATGAAAGTATGAGTGGAAATTGTGTCCATCACAACCTTGAACTTAGAAACTTCGAATCCGAAATGAAATTTCGGTTTTTGTTCAAGGCGCTCGGATAAGAAGAATTTTTAACTTTCTTTAATTTATTTAAAAAAAAACGTAGGCTTATACAATAATTACAGGCAAAACTTTGACACAGTTTCATTGAATAGTCGAGACGATCGACATGAAGCGATCTTAAACAAAAATCGTTCTCTAAAGGCGAAAAAGTTATGGGATTATCCTTCCCCTGAGCTATACTGTGCTACCACAGTATATTGAATTTCGTACTTTTCGAACTACGTAGGTTTCCTTGTTTCATAGAAATTTTTGCTCAGACGTTCATTGTTTTGTTTCCAATTAAATAAAGTCTATTCAATCGTAGAGGCGCAGCTCCTTACCAGATATGTAACTAAAATATGGTAATTAATTGCATTGGTGTGAACGAGAAATATATGTGTCTACTTATTATTGAAGCGAAGCCAAACGAGTCTGTTGTAGAATAAAGGAATATGTTAATAATAGGTACCCAACAAGCAAATTTTCGTGTGTGAATCTACTGAAGGCATTGAATCGAAAAGCGTTTTGGAACTACTTCAAAATAGCACACTGAGTCAGTTCTCGAAGCTAAATAGATTGTTCCGTCCTGGGAGGTTTTTTTTTACAATGCAGCACATCGAAATCCTGAACTGTGAACTACTAAATGAAAGAACTTGTTCAAAGTTAAATTGCTTTGTATTTTTTTTATTATATAATTATTAATATTCTGGTATATCAATTTCGAGCCACGGGGATAGCTTTGCAGTAGGAAGGAAAACAGATATACTGTAAAATAAACGTTCGTGTTTAATTATTTAGTTGACGACCTACCATGCCATTATGTAACACAGCTCACTAGGAACTTGAAATTAATAAATTCGATATAAATTTAACTTAAATCCTCAATTCTTATTGGTTTTTGGAATTTAGTGTAAAAGGAACAATAATAAGGTCGTTTGCTACACCAATATTTTAGAGACAGACGATGTCTGTCTGATAACCAACGACCATGAAAAGAATTACAGCGAACCTCGTACCATCAGGAACGTTAACTACAAACAGAGGGACACTTAAAATAGTAACAAGCTAAAAGGGTAGGGAGAGGAACATCGCATTCACAAATGGGACATGTCAAAGTTGTAAAGACAATTTATGGGGGATGCATTCAGTACCCATTTAAAGACTCGTAAGTTTTGTTGAGAAGACTTTAAAGACTGCAATAATCATTCAATTCGAACTAAGATAGTTGAAATCCCTTTGCATTAATCAAAGGATTTAAACCAAAGATCCAATAAGCCATGTGCGAAAATAACCCCAGAGTTTAACTTAAAAATTCTCCATACAATGTCAATTCAAGCCAAGTCTGTAGGAGACCCGCGTTGAATAAAGTTATGCATTTTGCAAATTTAATATAGTTCCTAGACTCGCCAAAGGTCCGAGAACACAAGTATAAAAAAAACAGGTAGCCCCAAAAATCACAGTAACCATAAAAGGTATCCTCATTTCAATAACACTGCCTCAATTACTAAAATGTTGCTACCCCTTGAAGCTAATTTTAAGCTTTTATGCAATTAACTATAAAGATAGAGCATTACATAAACAGTCGGCACTAAAACTCATATTAAAATAAATACTTAATCCATTGTGGTATCCTGTTTATCAACCCTCAGTGGTACCCAAAAAAAAATACAAACGAAAACAAGTTTAGGAACGAAGGAGAAAAACAAACAGAACGTTGGTTATTTTAATTAAATCTTACATCTTACTGTCTATCGTGCACACAGAGGCTATGATTTCTTATTAGTTAATGAAATTTCGTAATGAAAATTGAGCAAAACGAAACAACAATATTATGAATATTTGATTTTTTTCATGTTGGATGGCAGGCACAAACGCTTACAAAAAATAAAAATAAAAAAACATAAACAACATGAATATCATAAAACATAAAACAAGAGTAAATAATAAACACAATCTCATTTCCTAACTAAAATATTGTTGTTGCAAAATGAAAAGAAATAAAAAGAAAAACAATATATAAATTCAACACTCCGCTGCGGAGCTATAGCTCACCTGAGTCTCTACATCGCTGGGGGTGGTGACACTTGGACCGTTCTGGGAAAGAGATGAGTGTGACTGTTGCTGCTGCTGCTGGTCCAGTGGAATGGAATTTGAATGCGCCACGCGAACTCTAGGCGCTGGAACTGGTTGACCCGTGGCCGTGTCAACAACTGTGTCCAGTGTTGGAATGCGATTTGAATTACCGGTCATCGTATCGAAACCATTTGTCTTCGTCGTCGGCATAGGGGTCGGTGATATATTTTTATTCGAATCGTAGACAAATGGCTGAGTCATGTATTTCTGTGATTGTGACGACTCCTCGGCGATGTCACCAATAGAACGGTTGAAACCGGCTGCTAAGTAGTGGGGTCAATTGAAATTGAGATTTCTGTTTTTTATCCAATTTCTGCATATCTAATGTACTCACCTGGACGATTGGCCAAATATCCCGACGGGCTCAACGAACTCAAGACCGACGGGCTACGTGGGCTTAGTGGTGGTTCTAGTGGTCCACTGATTTCTCGCTGTAGTACAAGTCGGACGAATCGCTGGTGATCGGTTAAAAGTTGCACTGCTGCATCGTGATAGGCATTTGTCATATTGTTGCCATTTATCTGGAGGTAGATGAGGGAGGAAAATGTATGCGGAAATAACAACCGTGTTACTAGCAATTATAACGCCACAACTCACCGCCAGCACCCTGTCGCCGACCATTATTTTGCCATCGCGATGCGCCAAACCACCATCGGTTATGCGGGATATGAATATGCCATCACAGTTGTCCTTAAACGGTGGAGAGCCTTTTCCTCCGGCAATACTAAATCCTAGGCCCTGGTTAATTTGATCCCTTATCAGTGTTGTGTGGAGGGTTACTTTATGAATAGGAGCTTCCTAAATAATAAATCAACGTTTTTTGTTGTTGTTTTGAGTTAGAGTTTTCTTTTCGCTGTGTGTAGGTGTGTGCAGGTGAATGGCATACACTCGCAACCTACCTTGCCATTTTCCAAAATGCCATTTGTGGTCGCAGGGACTATTGTTGCGGCAGGGATAACATGTACACTTTGCGGCTGTTGCTGTGATGCGGCGTTGCTGGTCATGATATTCTGTTGCTGATAATTGTATTCATTTGGGACAATTTCTAGGGGCGGTGGGATGGATCTCTCCTGACGTACTTTTTGTGGTCGACTTTCAACTGAAATCTGAATTATTTTTTTTTTTTTCAAGGATACGTGTATACATGTTGGTATGTGTTAATGAATTTAAAACCAATTTAGCTGGAGGTATACGGCTAAACTTAACGCGTTAGTAACCTAATCAGACACAGTTGTGTGCGGAACAATAAAATAATAAATCCTTTCGGTGGTCATCTCTGATTCGTGTTGGCGTGATGTTGGTTTAACCAAACTATTTTCATAATTAAAAGCGTTGTTGTGCATTTCCAAAATTGACTTTTACCCAATTGAAATCGGCGACACATACGCGTAGAGGTGGCTATTGTTGGGTATGATTGTTTTCTAAATATAAAGGGAATATGGAGACAGTTTTAAATGGGCGCGATTATTCGCATTATCAAAAAAACGAAAGCTCCGAGTAAAATTTCAAAGAAATGTTTGTCTCGTCGCAGAAGAATGTCGCAGATGTTATATTGATTGGAGACTCGTTATGGGACACTTGGTCATTCAATTACATGCTTTTGGAGTACAGTCACAGGCACTAATTGTGTTCTGAAGAAACCAAGAGAAAAAATACCGCATTGAAAATCAAAGGGGCTGCAGGACACCATTTTATCCAAGTCTTTCTTGAAAAAAACAAAACAATCGCGCAATCAACAACAATAACTATTCCCGACATGTGATTAACATTTTCATTTGCGGTATTGTGGAGCATCATAGTCAGAATCAGGGGAATCAAGTCATTACTTTGATGTAATTTTAACAAAGGACAAGCACAACGGAGCTTGAATGAGAAAGATAGAATGTCACTTCCAAAAGATCTCCACTGAGTGCGCTTGTGAGAAGATTTATTTTGAATCCCTGACTAGATCAGACCCACGCTGGACCAATCTTAATACTTGCAGGCACTCAAAAGAGTTATGGCCACAGGTAAACGAAAAGAGATCCAAATTCATGATCGGACTGAGCTGCATGGACTAAAGGAAGAACCTGCTCCTGAGATTGATACTCAAATCTGGGTAGTTCTAATGGATATACGTGCTTCATTTATTGTCTTTTAGTTGCTCCTATAGGACGGACTAGAGGTTCTGAATAGAACAGTCCTTTAAAAACTCCGTATTCATGTACAATCTATGTGGCTCAATTTGTTTTCTCAATAGGTCTTCCATGGATGCAGTCTGAACTAATGGCCTAAGTTCCAGTTGCCTAAACAGCTTTCATTTTTACTGCAGGTATCAGCGACAATTTAGAGACTTTTGCTAACTAAAAACGGCTGTTGGCGTTAGATATTACAATTTGGCGAGGGAGTGAAAATAGTTCACGCTGAGGAGATCAGAGGCGTGACACCTTCACGCCGTATTAGTCGATTGGATACTAATTATGGGAAATTGGCGATACCCATTACGATTTGGGAGCTAAATATGTAAATCATGCCCGGGATTCAAGAGAATATGACTGATTGACGCTCGCTACGTATAAAAAAAATATCCATAAAACAGACTGTAGATGGACATAGCGGAATTTTGTGTTGAGGATTGCGCCACTCGACGTTTCCAATATGCTGAATGCACATACGTAGCAGCAGAAAAACTTCGCCGGTAACGTCAAATACGAAGAATTTTGAATTAACTTTCGAAATAGTTTCGTTGTGTTAGTGGAGACTGAAGTTTGCAGGACTGCTTCCAATGATATTGTTTCCGACTTCTGAGCACGCTTTACTTTTTAGGCCGTCTTTCTATTGCACGCTTCGTAGGAATCCTTACAGGTTTAAGTACGCAATCCATGCAATCGTTCGTCATACCATCCATACGTTTTTTTTTTTTTAATCTTCATATTTGCCGGCAATCATAATAAACCATACATCTGCAATGCAATCCACTCGAAATGGATCGGATGACAATGTAGACTTCTCAATAGCACTTCGTCGAACAAAACTCAACTCCACAAGTAAACATTTAAATCGTTGAATATTCCTGAAAATGGTAACCATACCCTCGTGACCATTAGAGAATTCTTATTCGTTACTATAGAGTCACTCCAGTTGTTATCAAAACAAAATCATTCACAGCATTTGTAGGACATAGAGCATCGTCATCTTATGCATCGTCGTGCATTTGATAAGCAGTCCTCGGAGAGTTGACTGTCACTTTATCCATCCGTTTGTTATAACACACAATGTTGAAGCACCTACGTTATCTTCTGGATCAGGATGCCTTTTTTCACTTGCGAGGACAGCACTTGACTTCAAATAGTGTGAGGGGGAGAAAATGTCATCTATACAAAAATTTAAATTCGTTTCTTCGGACAACATGACACAAGAAAGCTATAAATATGTTACTACACGACATAAGATGTACAGAATAAGGATATTCTTGTTTACATTGTTGACAGACAAAAGCAAGTTTATGATGAATTCATGTCACAATTACTATAGTGCTACAGTATAAAGTAGGGTACCTCGTTTAAAAGCTTAAGCTATCTATGTACTGGCTTCGTTCTTTGGCCTCTAGCCCCACACTGGTTGACTTACAACAATTTGTGACACGCTTTTTGCCAATCGAAGCACCATATATCCACCCAAACTAACCTGTGATAGTGAGCCATCTTCGCTGAACACTGGATGACCGATCAAACGTGTCACCTCACGTTGCACAACTAATACCAGCACAAGTCCACACGCTTTTAGAACCTGAACCGCTTGATAATGATCCGCATACTCAACGGAATTTCCATTGACTTTGATAACTTTATCGCCGACTTTAAGGCCAGCCAAATCGGCTGGACCACCTTCGGTAACACGTGAAATGAATATACCCTCATCGTTGCCTTTGAACGGAGTTGATCCCTTGCCGCCGGCTATGCTCAAACCCAGTCCGGCTGATGTCCTTTCAATGTGAATTTCATATTGGTCCGTTTGGAGTTCCGTAACACCATCTAGGGCATCTGAAATTACACACACATACAAGCAAATTCGATTAATAGACGTAACTATATCTACAAAGGTTTGTGCAGGATATGCTGCACAATGCTGCAGTTGCACCGCACTGTGCATCTTGATTCAAGTCACGAAATGCAATTACAGGTATAAAAGGACTTATATTCAACCACTATCTCACCATGGCCCCACCGGCATCATGGAAGGAATCTACATCAAAAATTAATCAAAAAGAATACCCTCCCATTCCCTGTGGCGATGTCCTTTGCACATGATTCTCTCACCGTAATTTGTATCCCTGTCCGAGCCCGTGTACGTCGTGATTATTCGCACTTTTTTATTTTTTTTCAGCGAATTGTAAGGACTCCGACCGGTTGAGAGGGAACTGCGTAGACTTCCGGTTGCTAACGAGGGACTATTCCTACCATCGTAGTATGTCGGTCTCTGATTACTACGTGAAAGCGACGATTGGCCACTTGAACGCGGCAGGGAATTGGTGCCCTCTTTGACTTTTAGTTTTACACTAAACATCGTTTAGTTGTTATCCTTGTTCCTGTCCAGTTGGTTTTAATTTACGTTCTTTGATAGTAATATCCTTTGCTGTAAGCCACCGCTACACAGCATGTTCAACTTTAGAAATCTGAACGAAAGAAAGAAAATAATCAATTGTAGTCTCTTCTTCCGCTGTTGGAAAAAGAAAACCCCCAGTAGTGCAGGATCAAGGTAGAGTGCAACTGGCCGTCACATAGAAGGGTGCACACGAAATCGCAATAAAAGGATACGCGACGGCTCGTACATTCGAATCGACATTCAGCAAAATGGGAAAAATATTAACTGTATCATATAATGGCAGTCTGTTGTCGCTCATAAAATTGCAATTTGGCTGGTTTCTTGCACTGAATGTGCCTCTGAGAGATTTGTGGACACAATGAAATTAGCGTTAGGGCGGCCTGTGTGTATTTGATATTTTGAAGAAAGGATATGAATTTGATACAAAAATGAGATTTAACAAAATGCCAACAGTGGCTTGACAGAGGTATGAGATGGAGTTTTGTCTGTTGCCTGGAGTTGTGATCTTCAACACCTGTTACCAGATTTTGTAGAGGATTAACAACAATGTGAAATACTTCGATAGATCATTTGAGAAGCAAAATATTTGTTTTAAAAAAAGAAAACTTTCTTTTTACCTAGAAATTAGGAACTGAACACGCGAAGCTAGGCCTCTGTACCGTGTATGGGTTTTGGGTATATTTGTACGTAAGGCTGTGAAGTGACACGAGATATTTATGTAGATTATATAAAACTACTAAAATGAGTGAGGACGTTCAAGTATCTAGATTAGTAAGCCTGACAGCTGTCTGACTAGATGTATCTCGGTTTTGATTGGCTGAAATCATATGAGCAGCTGTTTCAGTTGACGTTTATGGACGAATCGAGTCAAGAAATTCGTGACTGAGTACTAAGTTGGCAGTTCTCATATGTAGCTGACGTAGAAAAAGTGACGTTCCCGACCAATCTAGATTTTGCGTTCAGGTTATATCGTATCCAGACCAATCTAGTCGACTTAAGATAGCTAGATTCTTGAATGTGCCCAGTGTTGCTACCAGAGATGAATGATAAAAAAAAAAAGTTATTTTAAAAAAACCAAAAAACCCGACTGACTGTTAAAAAAAAGAATTACAAATTTATGAACAAGACGCATTCAAGTACCTATACCTAACTAATTGACAATTGGAGACTATATACCTACACAGTCTAACAAATATTATGTATGAGTAGTGAGTACCCTCCGACTGCCAAACAGGTAGTTATAGGTACTTAAACGCGTCTTGTTCATAAATTTGTAATTCTTTTTTTTAACAGTCAGTCGGGTTTTTTGGTTTTTTAAAAATAACTTTTTTATTTATATCTTTTTAGCCTATGACACTCCGGGGAAGAATACGAATATTATGATACCTCACTCTTCAAAATCGGCCAAGCCGTTTAGGCTACAGGGCGTCCCGTAGGAACGTACATGGGATACGCGCGAAACACATAACCCACCCTGTGTCAAGTCGGGTAAAAAGATGAATATATTTCGTACGTCTATCCCCCCCAAACCCATATGTTTACATTGTTGTTTTTGTAATTTATAACATTATCTTTGGTTGCTACACTTTTAACTAATACAGACAGTGGTGTCTGATCGTGGTCAATTACCCATTTCGTGGGCATTTTGCCTTTCAAAATAAGCTAAAAGGACAATTTTTTTTCTCTCAGAACAAAAAAAAAATTCTGTATTTTATTGTTTTTTAACGTCGGCATGGGAAAAAAGGGCATTTTTGAGTGTTTTTGATAATCGTCGTGGGCAATTCAGTCCGAAAAGTCTGGCATCACTGCATACAGATGTCTACTTTCCTGTTAGTTACAGTTTCTGAATTTTCTTTTTTTTACACAACCGTATGTTGAAGACAAGACAAGCATGACTGGGACAGAATATATAGATAGATAGATACAACTACAGACGACCGTTTTGAATTACGGGGTCGTTTATACAAAAAGGATAAATGTGACGTGTCTAGTCAAAAACATCACCCGCTGATCTTGATCAAAGGAATTATAAGCGAACAGAGAACTACAGATAGCAGTGGTACAATTTCGTTTCTATACATTTCTGGATAAATGTTGGAAAACGTCGAACATAACGTAGCATCAGTAAACGAGACAATTAACTGTTAAGACAGCATGCATTACCTATCATTCAAATTCTGACCAAAAAAGTCTAACATTGACCCCAAATCGGAACGGGACCTGTAAAATTACGACATAAGTACTTATCTGAATGAATAATTATTTAAAATACTGCTCCGTAAAAATCGAAAAAAAAACTCTGTGGCATGAGATGTCAGATATATGAAAATACTCGACGGTAGATTTGTAAGAGCCATTAAAAAATACCAATTAAGAAAATATATATAAAACTTTACAATCAATTTGAAATATCTTCACACGCCATTAATCTATACTTGTAGAAATTTTAAAAATACATTTTAATGTTCTTGTGACCTGTAATTTTATTTTAACTTTAACGTATAATTTTGCCAAAACAAAAAAAAAAACTAAGTGAAAAACAGTTCCAAATGATATGAGTTTATAATTTGCTTAAAACCGTCAGAAAATTCAGATAATCATCAAATAAAAAAGAAATTGTTTCATGACTAGTCGCATACTTGTGGATTTAACAACAGCAAAATTTGCAGTTGTAATGTTTTTTTTAAGCATGTGTAAGTTCTTTAAGTCGGAGCAAACAGGCGATGGTACGTGTGGACAGTTTGTAACTTGCAATTTCGTGATAGCCTTGGATACAATTCATTTTAAATTTTATAATTTTTAAGCCCCTTCTTCTTTAAATACATATACAGTGGACGTCCATTATAACGAATATCCGATATAGCGAATTTTCGATATAACGAAAGCTTTTTAGATTTACATTAGTATATCTATATAACGAATGGTGCCCACGAACGTAGAAATAAAATGGATTAAGAACCATGGAAGTATTTAAATGGCAGGACCATCATCTATTCAATTTAACATTAAATAAAAGCGGTTAAATAACACATTTTTAATGACTTCTTTTTTTTTTTTAAAGTATAAAAAATACCATCGATATAACGAACGCGCTCGATATATGAATGACATCAAACATTATATCATTCGTTATACTGAACCTTAAACGCTACCTAATTCTTTTCATACACCATTGCGGGGGACGCAAAAATGAATCCAGAATAGAGTAGATAAGATTGCCATTATTGGTATTATGTGTTGTATTTATAAATTGAAACTCATATGTATGATGTGCTAGCTTTTTGACATGCCAAGGGCTATCTTACACACAAAAACAAATCGGTTACAACTTTTTATGTATGATATACTTATCAGCCTATAGGGTTTGTTGAATTATTGAACAACGGACAAAGAACATAATAACAAACTTGCGTATGGCATGTATATACAAAGTACATTTGCTGTTCAAATTCAGTTTAAATCCGGTCTTATGAAACACCGCTCTTAGTTCAACAGGGCAATTTTATAGATTTTAGATTGAAAGTAATGTAACGTAGACTCCTATTGAGTCACCAAAGACTCCAACAGTCAATTTTTTTTTTTTGATTTAACTATTTATTTTGATACGAATACCTCGTTTTTAAGATATCAAGAATCAAGTCATTCAGCGTAAGCAAAATGCACTCTATATATAAATATTTTCTCAGTTAATGCCAATGCCAACACTTGAATTCTTAAATAGAAAATGCAGATATTTCAGTTTATTTTAACCAACGAAAATTGTTGACATTAGCATATAAGATTCTTGGCACTACAATATTTTCTTCGAATTGAACCACTACTATCTCCGCAATAAAACATTGGACGAGTGTACTTTCACAGCTATACCCAATCCATTTGCAGGGAGCTCAAGAATGAATAATGTATAATTCGCTATTCGTATCAGCATTATTATAGATGAAATCACTAATGAAAAGCAAATGTAAACTTCGATGACACTCGTGTGGTTCGAAAAAAAAAATAATATAAAAAAAACTGCAGACCCTAAACAAAAACTGAGGTATGGCGGCAAAAAGATTTCAAAACCCAGGGTTCCCAGGATGCCAGACAACACAACACAATTTGGAAGAAAATATATAGGAGTATTTTGTAGGGATCGCAGCGGATCTCTTACTTTGGAGAGGCACTTGTGAAAGTACAAAATTACCAGAAGTACAGCAAGATAGTGGAAAGGTAGTAAGAGTTGGTTTGGAAAAGTTACGATATATTTATATATTTTGACCGACCTTCCCCTAAAGGGTAGAAATCTTTCAACATCTCCAGGTGTCAATTTTTTTTGGCAGTATTGCGTAATTTTATCATCTTTGTAACTTAATTTGTTTTTTAATTCAAGCCTGAAACAAGAGTTTATAAAGCAAGTACTGTAAGTCCAGAGGGAGCAGAAAGATCCTTATCCGACGAGCTTAAGCTCCACTAACATGCTATGCCAAAGTTGCGCATATAACTCGATCCCGGCTTACAACTGATGCGAAAACATGTAAGGAAATGAAAGAGGAGTTGCACACAGCTTAGATGTAAAATACACCATCCTAAATTGGGTAAATAGGTTCAAGTGTAGCCGAATATTAATCTCTGAACAACCAGGACTACCGAAATACAATTAGAGCCTAGACTGGGTTCATCTGGAACCCAACACGCACCACTATAGTCCCTCAACAAAGGTTTTTATGCGCTTCAAGCATGTTTTCCTCGGTTCATCGCAATTGCGGGGCAACAAAATCTGTGAGGAAAAATGCACGTACGTAGGTACCAATTATTGAGAAAAACAGTTTCCAAGTAATTTTCTGTCGTCTTTATGTTGCCAAAAATAAGCGCAGTGGACACTCACGAAAAATGTAAATAATCTTCTTACTTTTTTTTTCCACAAACAAGCACACCTTATTGAGAAAGCCTCGCTATTTAGCAGCTCGGAACCGGCAGCCAAAATTATAAGTACCTTCCATTTGCCAAAAAAAAAAAAAAAAACAACAATGCTTGTGCCAACTCACACAAACAAAATGTTGTTCTTGATTTACGGCACCTTCTCCTACTGCTATTGTTGGTGTAGGTACTCTGAGTTTTCACGCAAATACCCAACAAATCTCATCACCATACTAAACGATTCCACGAGCCGCTGCCTAATAAATTATGGATTCCGCTCTAAGGACGTTGGCATTTCTCATAATTTATTTCTGATTATGCGTATGCAAATCGAGAAATATCATTATCTCATATACACACAAATATGAAAATTGAAAATCTACCCCGCCGTCGAATTGTCGAGTGCCATAAAGTTGCCATTAACGACCCAGTGCCATACAACGAAGATATTAAGTACAAAATTGATATATGATGTGCTCCTAGGATTGTACCATTTTATTGCTCCCCAAAGGATTCAAACGAATTTATTCAAACGAAATAAATAATACACAAATTATTCGACAAAATGTTAAATAAGTACCTATGTATGTTGTTTCACATGGAAATGGAATGACACTCTCCCACGATTCCCAGATGAAAACCTACAAATAAAATTGCGTTTTATGCAGCACTGGATTTTGTTTTTAAATGTTCTGCTTGACAAGTTTAAAAGTGCTGGGTTCCAAAAAATGCGCATTCGGTTTGAGTACATTAAAGTGTCGTAAAGTATAATCGGATTAAGCGTTTATCGATTTCGTGCATTAAAAGTTCATACACCGACACGACGCGACGACACAAAAAACGAATCTATCTACGAAATAATCAGTCAAAGTATCATTGATTCCACACCACTTAAGTGCGAAGGAATTACACCGGCAACAGTATTTCTCTCAGGATGCTGAAGCGCGACGGGCGCGTAAAAGCTGTATAATTTACAAAATCCATAGCAAAAGGGAGGAATTTTATTCCCAACAAAAAAAAAATGCTTTTCGAAAATAAATACCAGAAAATGTGAAGCAACAGCGGAAAAGATACCCTCTCGCACTCAAGAGGTGAATAGAAGCTGCCATTACTGGAAATGTCTCGTCCTATGATCAGATTCGAAGCAAGATAGAAAAACAAGATATAAATCGGAAATGGAAAAACATAAAATATATTGGAACAAATTTTATGACTGGATATAAAAAATAAAAATGAAAGACGTTAACACTAGACGAAGGTACCTACGTCGTCGTGCACAGCCTCTGCACTTAGTGATGGTGGGTGATAATATGAATGGTGGGGTTGCAAACATAAATATGGGAAGAACGTACATTTCAGTTGGCAGGGTGATAAACGAAAAGTACCAACACCATTGATGAATGAGACGTTAAAAGGTGTTGTTTTACACATTGCAAATGGATACAAGAGGATGAAAGCCAAAAGACAGGCATACATCCAAACGAGACAAATAAAAGATTCAGCCGTTTTCATTATTTATAAACGTTTAAGGATGTAATCACATGCCTGAGTGGGCGAAATAGCTAAAGGATCTTGAGTTCAATAGATAATACAATTTTTACAGCTCAAAGACACCCCTTGTGGTGAAATGTACCGCGGTGTGCAATATTTGCGCGAAACAGACGTTTGAATTTATTGGAATTGGGAATTGTTCTATCGTTAGGGGTTGTAATGCGATTTCAATTGAATTGGGATGATGGATTGAAAGATTGATATATGAAGCCAGCATTGGCAGCAACAGTGTATGTCGATTGTTTTTGGATTGGCAGTTCATAGGAAAAAGTAAACATAACTGCTTTCATTCATAGATATTCCACTTATCTATGAGAATGTGAATATTAAATATTTTGATTGACATCCTGAGAGGCGGAAATAAATGGCGATGGGTTCAGAAAAGTGGTGGCCACAAAGGTGGAAATATAAAGTGATGACAACAGTCAAAGCATTACCGCCAACGGTTTTCGAATATCCGTGTAAAACAAACCACCTAACCTTGGTAAAGATTTCCAACCACCCGACCAAAACAAAGTCAGGATAGCAATATCTAAGTTCCAGACCAACTTTCTAAGGCAGCGGGGAGTGTTTTTGGTTGAGAGCATACATCAACTCATTTGTTGAAAGAAAGTACGCCAACTATAGAGGTATCAGTCTCCTAAATATAGCAAACAAGATCCTGCTTGCCACACTGTGTAATCGTCTGAAACCATTCGTCAACGAACTGATTGACTCATACTAGTGCCGACCAATTATGAAAACTATGACATATCGTGTCAAATACTCAAGAAGTCCAGCTCGATACTCACAATCTTTTTATCGATCTTAAGGCTGCATATGACAGCATCTATAGAAGGCGTTTTTCTTTTTTAGTTCAGAGCTGAGCTCTGAACTGAGCTCGAGCATTATGAGCGCGCTCTGAAGCGAGCGTGCTCAGATTGTTCTGAGGTATTTATGAAACACACTTGAGCACATAGCTGTCATTTGTTGTAAATATATGTATAAATTGAATATTTATCTATATTGTTATTTATTATATTAGGTGTTTTTTATTATGCTCAAATGATCTATTTAGATCATTGATTTCCACGGTTTACAACAACAGAACGTGATCCAACTGTTGTTGTAAACCATGGAAATCCATGATCTATATAGATCATTTGAGCATAATAAAAAAGGCCTATTGGTTAATTTTCAGTTTCAGAGCAACAAGGTTCATCCGCCATTTCAACTATTTTGCTTATCCTGTTTTTTTTTCTGTCAAATGTGACTGGAAGTGTGTGCTTCTCACTCAGGATGCTCAGTCAATTTATTCTGAGCTCATAGAGCGCGCTCTGATGGTGCTCTGAAGGAAAAAAGAAACACGAATTCTGAACTCTGATGTATCTGAGCTAAAAAAGAAATAACAGTTCAGATTGCGCTCTGAACTAAAAAAGAAAATCGCCTAGAGACGACCTATATAGAGCTAGGTATATATAGTTTTGGAATCGCTGCTAAGCTCGTCAGGTTGTGCAAAATGACGACGGAGAACACTCGCAAGCAATCAGAACACAGAGCTTTGATGTCAGAAAATGATTAAGACTGTCCTGATGTAACTTTTTCAATGTCATGCTCAAGAATTGATCGACACTCACAGGTCTGCACACGAGGCACGATGTTTCAAAAGTCTGTTCAATTACTTGCATACGTGCTGATGATACTGACAAAATTGGTAGAACATTGCGAGCTTTCGCTGGCGCGGTATCTAGTTTACAGGAACGGAAGAGGCTTAAAGGGGAACAACATCTCAGCAAAAATGAAATGAAAAAATGACTCATGCCAGCCGCTCTTCTTTCGGCGACTGAGAGTAGAGTCATAGCCCGAACAACTATGGAGAATATTTATGCTTTATATATCTATAAGAACCAGTCCTGCTTAATTGCGCCGACGTTCCTATCTAAAGTGAATGAATTTATTCTTCGCTTCGAGAGAAAAATTCTTCATAGCATTTTTGATCCCGTTTGCATTTAGGGACTTCGAAAAAGGAGATTCATCGGCGAACTAGTTATTTTTTATCCAAGAAAATTCGCATCGGCTCATGTTAAGAGGCTGAACACAAATGCTCCCCCCCTAGGATTTTTAAACTTCAAAATATAAGGGGACAACGCAGCAGAGGAAGAACCCGCCTCGGGTGCCACGCACAAATGGGACCCCAACCAACTTAAAGTGCGCAAGGCAGTTAGCCAAATACTGATTGAGGTCTCGGTCAACCACAGATTGTAACGCCACATAAATTACTAAGTAAGTGTAAAACGATCACACACAAGCGGAGACCCTTTTTTCAGTACCCTAAATGTGATTTTCAGCCAGCTGAATAAATAACAAAAGCCCATATAGAGCCAAATATCATTGCCTGCCCAGAATTCTATAACAACCCAACACGACAAACGTCGCTCATAGTATGCCAACCCAAATTATCTGATTTCATCTACTCTACATAAAGGTGTGCATACATCTCAACTTGAAATTAGCTCTGCAAAAAGTTCAAAATGAGACCCCTATTAGATTGAGTGTGTAATCAAGCATCAACCTATACCGAGTGAACCGTCAGCTGTCAGTCCATGCTTTTGGACGCATTTTACAAATTTACACCATGCAAATGCTGCCCATAGTCTACTCGCGAAACGGATGCCATCGGCAGAGTTCGTGTGTAATCAAGGCTATTCCAGGTGTATGGTAAAGACCTCTGTCTGGCTGTGTAGGACTCAAATATTTTTAATCCTCACGTGAGCTCAACTGATTTTGTCGCCGAGAGAGGTCGTCATGGAAGAGTTGACTTATAGTTTGGTATTGCTTACTGACGGGCTTATAGAATGGAAGTATTGCCAAATATATACAAATCGGTGGATATTGAAAAACTTTCCTTGCTTAGAAAATGTGCAACCATTTCAGCGCTAGTTTTTTGTTCTAGACAAACTTGTACATTTGTGTCGTCTTAAAACAAGTACAGTCGATTAGGAGGAGTGGCGTAATTGGGCCAAATTTTAGTGCAGTTTTCAAAGTTTTTTTTTCACTTTAGCTTATTTGGGAAAGTGGCGGAGTACAAGTGAAAAATCTGGCATGGAACCACTTCTTGTTTATTTATTTGTCATGGCTGTCTCCATCAAGTTATTTTAAATCAGAACCCAAAGAACCCATTGAAGACCCATAACATATTTGTACCTGAGGAATTTATTAAATTTGTTGGTGGTCAAGAAGTTAGCAGCAGGCTTTAGTTTAATATAACTTCTTGATTGATGATTGGCTTAATAAAAAAATGTTTATGTTGTTACCAGAGTTTGCTGTTATGGAAGTACCTAATAGCATCCTTCGCATGCGTTTACAATTACTAGCAACGAGTGTGGAAGACAGATGGTATGGCTCCTAAAACAGCCAAAAAGACAACCAATACGATCCAGAACTTCATTTTGGAACCCTAAGTGTAGATGGATACTTTGGTCATAGCGAATTTTTGTATTCATTCGCCTCTAATCGGAAAATCGGCTTAAAAGGATTTCTCAAAGTTAAGTTTCATGATTTCGTTTATACTTTTCCGCAGGCTCCGCAGGATTATATATTGGCCTGTAATGAAGTGCAAGCAGTATTTGTGTAGTTTGGGCCTTAACGTTGGTTTAGACTAAGGTCTGGGTATAGTAAGCTATTTTGGTCCATATCACCATGCCCAAAGAGTTTAAATTAAAATTAGATTATCTATGTAATGAATTGCACGAATTGCAAATAAAATCATCAGGCATAACTCTTCCAACCACCTACTTCATTGACCATGAGGACAGTGGACGGTTTTCACTACGAACTTCTTGGGTTACCTTCTCTATGACTGAGCCATGGTGTTGAAACAGCATGCCGCAAGAATTCGTCACTCTTTACTATTTACCTTGACATCCATTACATAATTTCTCAATTCCCTTGCATTTGTTTAAAACAAACAAAATGAATAAAAAAAAAAAATAGTTACATTTTCAATCCATCGAAAGCAAGTCAACAAGTAAAAAGCAGATCAACTGATGTATTGAGCGGCCCAGCAATCATTTAATTATAATTGACTTCGGATAGGTTATTTGATCAAGTACCGCAAATTTAAGAGATATTTTCCCAATGCGGAGTCACATCAGTGTCAAGTGCAACGTCTTAAAAATGGCATGACAGTCCTCGCCCAACAAATGGACGCGCACACGTCATCATTCAATGCACTTAATTAAAAGGTACAAATTGACTATCATCAATTCAAACTCGTGGTTTCACTTTTCTTAAGAAACTTTGACTACTGCTACGAGCGGGGGTGGGACAGATCAAACTTTTCCCCCTCAAAAGGTCAACATGGTATCGCTTTAAATGAAATTTAACTTTTATCTCTGTCTTTTTGTGGCGACAACGACGACGACGACGACAACGACTGCGACAACGGATATTCAAAGTTCCGTTGCCACAGACATTAAGAGTAGATGTGTTTGCGGTTTCACTTCCTTTTTCGAGTGCGATTTCATGATCTCCAATCTCGATTGCATGCCAAAATGTTCGCCATTTGTCTTTGTGGTGATGAAAGCTGCTGATTGCTCTCGTTTATTCAGGGCAAGATCTTTGCATAACTGGGAATAGATTCGGGGTGACAAATAGACCACAATGCCATCTGCGGTTAAATTTGAATCTTCTGTGGCTCTTGCTATAAGAGGAAGGAAAATAAATCTGAAATCATCAGCGAAAATAAATTTTTTATAATCATCTGGAACTTTGGGTTCTCTGAAAAGTGTTCTTTGCTTGTGTTGGCAAATCTATTGAAACTTTGTAAATATATATGCAGACGCCATTGTCTATTCAAAAGGAAGACCCTTCAAATTGGCTTCTATTGATCAGAATCGTCCAGCACCTGGGGAAAAGAGAAAATAAGAAACGAAAATTTCTTTGACAATAAGCTGAAACACTGGGGCGGGTGGCATCACATTTGATTCATCTGTACATCCGTATCAATCAAGAGATTGGCTTTTTCGTTACGGCCACGATTGTTATTGCTTTGGAGTTCAAGTGTATTGAAGTGAGATTCACTGAAGCCTCATGATGATTAATTGAGTTGACAATATTATTTTATACTTTTTGTGCGGGGTGAGTCGAGATTGATAAATTGTTGGAAATCGCCTACAGCTAAGTTCCATCAGAGAAGTTTTATTTAAAGTTTGTGGAAAGTATTTGGATCTTCGATTTGCTTGAATGGAATTCGACCCCAAATTTGGGGAAATATACTATAATTGCAATGTCGATGTTAGTTTGAATGGAAGGCTATTTTGCTCTACACAATTGTGGGTGATAATTCAAATGGATTGGTATAGCATGTTTAATGGAATCGAAAGCTATTCGATTGAGTTAAAAGTAAATTGATTCTGACTGCTCGATCTTGATGAAGACAAAAGGACAATGAATCGTAGGAGTTCATCTGGATGAAATATAATTTAACAACTTCCGTACAAATTGTAGAAGTTTGACAAAAGTCCAATACGTATTTCAAACGAGAGACAAAGTTGGAAAGCCAACGGATCGTAATAGCTCGAGCACTTATTTATTTATATTTACTTATTAATTAACACTGCTGCTGATGAAAATATGATGGAGCGAAACATTTGTTTGTTTGCATAATATGACACGTCAATTCTACTTTGACATTTTTGAAGTAAGCAGATACAATATATATAAATATTTAGTACCTAGGAACGCAGAATATTTGTTTCGATGTTTTTGCGAAATAATTCGTCGGTGGTGTTGTCGTTGCGTGAATTGTGGCGCAGATTTCATAACCGTCCGACACAAAATTGGCAAGCCCTTCGACGTTCAGCCGGTCGCCTAGAGAAGAATGGGACAACAAGAGAGGCTGCTAGGTCTGGCTGGCCCACAAATTCACTGTTAAGAATATCGCAGATGTGGCTGAAGATGTCGCAGAGAATCCCGGAGTATCGACCAGCCGATCGACGTGCCATACGGCAGTCTTTGTAGAGAAGTTTCGCGAAAGAATTGAAGATGTTCTCTTACAAATTGCAGATAGCGCATCAGCTGTTAGCTGTTGACCGCCAAGAGCGTCTAACCTACGCTCAAGCCTCGTTTTAGCGATTTACACTGAGCGGCAAAATCACCTGATACGGTTAAAAGAGTTTTTACTGTATAACCATTCCAGACATCTTTTTGTGGGGTTGTTTGAAGTCACGGTCAATAAGCCTCAGAAACCTTGAAGCTCTCAAAAAAAGAGTATCCATCAAGAATGCGAGGACCCATCGCCGGAAGTTCTCACAAGAGCGATGGAAAATGCAATGCATCAATTCTGCCGGCGGCCGTGTAGCCGATATCTTTTCATCAACGCAATGGAAAAATGAGGACATATAATAAACATTATCCAAAAGCAGAACCAAAGTTTGCCATTCATCGAAAAATTACAGCCAATGAACTTCAGCTGACAACTTTTCGCCATCTTGGAAATACCTTCGATAGAATTAAAAAGAGACTGAAGAAGAAATAGTACATCAAGCTCAAAAATTCAACTACCAGTTAAACAATTAATGATATCAGCCCCATAAGCATACGCATACAGCATACGCATACAGCATACAATAATTAATGTATAGTCATTTCCCAATAAACCGATGACGAGTGTTGACAAAAACTATTTTTAAAAGTATATACCAACTTACAGAACACATGCGGCGTGTACCTATAGTTAGACAATACTTTGAATTTTTTTCCCATTCCCAATTCGCATTACAACATTAACTTTTGTTTAAGATAAGAAACATAGCAAACATTCACATCTATAACTGAAATCATCAACCAAAATAAAAACAAAGTATGACGATGACTATTAAAAGAGGAGAGAGCTCTGAAATAACAAAAATGCAGGTTTATCGCGTCCACTGCGATAAGACATAGCAGCTCTCTGTGCCCACTCAATTAATTGGAAAAGTTTCAATAGCTCCATAGGTGGTGGAGTACATTTCAATATCTAATGCTAAGGAGAAGGAGGTGACTGCCTAAGCTAACCTTGGCCGTTCGATATATGAAGAAAAAAGAGATAACGAAGCTGACCTTAAGATAATTTAATTTCTAAATCAATTGTGGAATGTGGAAGTGGATATACTTTGATACAATTTTAACACAATTCTGAGAGCTGTCATTTTACAGAGCAAATAATGAAATATTTCCGTGAAAAACGATAAGAAATTCTAGCTTATCGAATACCGTTCAGAATTATTCAGATTTATGACCCAATATCCAACCGGCTGAAAGGTAAAGCGAAATCAACTGAAGACAACTGAGGCATGGGTCATGAAATGAAATCAAGCTGAAAACAAATTGTCCCAAGTTAGGAGAATATCTCTACATTACAGAATGCACGACAAGGTGTAGTTCAACAATTAATAGATAAAATTTGTATTTCAAGTTGTTTCCTTCTTGTATGCACACTTTGGGTCAGGGCCATGTGGAGCAATGTACTGTCATGTTGGTAGCTGATTGGCATTTCGAAGAGGTGATGCAAAAGTTTGAATTGTTTTTAACTATTTTTTTTCCAACGACTTTGATATTGAAATGTGGCCTGATTGTGCCTGAAAATTTTGAAGAAAAAGTGTCAAATCAATTAAGTATAATACGGGTGTTTGCACTCAGTTTCACACAACGCATAAGGTAACCATTAAGCACGTGATATCATATAGATGGTAGGTGTTATAAAGATTCATGCAGAAATTTTAAATTACTGCCCGCCAAACGATTTTTTTTATAATATTCTGTCCTATATATCAACATACTACAAAGTCCTCTCCTAAGCCAAAATAAGACGAGCTTAAAATACTTTGGTATCCTCTGCGAAACGGTTAAAATCTATATGGTACTAACATGTTGGTTACACTAAAGACAAACTGGAGAGCGAGTGCAAATCTTCGATGTAACTGCATTATGCAAAACAGGTGCGAGCCTCTCCTGCCATAAATACATACGAAGAAATACTTCTGAAGGACGATTGTAAGGCCTTTTTTCTGGATACCTAGAGAGCCCCGATAAGCGATATAGGTGCTTCCACTGAGTTTTTTGTTCAGAATCACCCAAGTCTACATAAATAATATTATGAATCCTAAAAGGCGTTCAATCACTCCTTTGTCTATGCTCGCCATTCGCTAAATTCATCAAAAAAGTGGAAGTAACAAGGGTTTTAAATCTACTTTGTTTGAGGGGTCAGCAATTGCACAATACTAGTCCGATGGAAACTGTCTTTTCAACCTCCCTGTACAGCCTCTATACAGTAGTCGTTCTGCATAATACAATCTTTAATTTTGACCTTTCTCATTCATCATTGGTCAGAGTTCTCTCCAGATTGGTCAAACGTTCATTTAATTCTCATAGGCTAGGAAAGGTTAGATGCAGGGTTGTGAGGAGAACCGTCAGAATACACTAGGCACCTAATTGGCCCATTGCGATCCCTGTAAGAACCCTCATTCAATAGATGGAAAACTACTCATATTCATACTACTCATAAACTCAACTCAATTCTCGTGTGCAAGTGTACACAGGGGAAATTTTCCAGATTTATGAGCAAAATTTACATGCGTCTTTCATATTTTGTACGTCAGTTATAATCTTGGATGTTTTACCGACCTTCGCGAGAGGTGGGGCAGTAGAAAAATCACCTTAAGTTTTTGACGACACCACCTAGTGGCATTATACAAAAGAAGAAACATATTCATAGCTCTAGGGAATGACGCAAATCGACGTTAATGTCACAAGGGTAAGGTATAATCACCGAATGTTCTAAAACGGAAACCAATAAAATGGGAGGTATCGCTGATTACAGTTGGTGCATCACAGAAGTCCTTGAGGAATGTTAAGGGGCATCCCTACCCACACATGTCGTTTATTCATTTCATAGGTAATTGATATCGAAAGTATAAAGCCCTGAGACACGTCTGCTTCAATCGTTTGCATCGGGGGACGATGCATTTTGAAATGTGTTAACCGGAGAATGTTTATTGTATCAGTTGCAAACATTTGCATTCTGTTGCAGTTATTAAAATGGGAAAGTGTGCGATAACTTAGTAAACACTGGACGGGCTATATTCTTACTGACATGATTCAATCAAATGTGAAAATAATGCAAGAGAGGATGACTCTTGAACTTCAAAAGATTTGTGTATTTCATGTACCGGCCGATGATTAAATGGAATAAGCCACAATTCTTGTGCATTAAATATGTCATGCAAATGCGTTTCCTTATAAGCCTGAATGAGACCTATGGACTGTTTATATTCGCCCTAGCGCGAGTTAAGTATCCATAGCAAAACATATTGAGAAAAAAGATAACATTATTTGTATTCAATGATATCTTTAGTCTCTAGTACAGTCTTGCACACAACGCTACAATGATAACATATGTAAAAGAGATAATATCGTTTGTATACAATGTTGGAATATTATCTCTTCTTCATTATCAAGCAAGACGATTGTACGCTTGGGTCTCCTTGTAGATAGATAAGAAAAGTATATAAATACGACTGTATGATGAATTTATCGATAGTCTTATTGTAACTACATAGTAGCCTTAAGCTCCTTTTAGAATTAGTAAAAAGTATTTCAATAATAAAGGACATAGTTCCAAATAAATATTGTTTAATTTTAAAAGTAAGAACCAAGTGTTTTAATTGGCGATCCTGCCAGGAGGTTAAATATACTTTTTAACTTCAATCGAGCGGACCTCGGGAACAAGTAGTGAAATCTAGTATAAACAGAACACTCGCGTTACCGGTTACAAGAATTACCTAGCATAGCAGGTACAAATATAGCTCCTTCGTACGAAGCAGCAAAGCAATTCAGTGAAAGTGTATATGTGGAAAAAAAAAAAAAAAAACACACAAATTCGACGACAACAGACACGAGTTCAAAATGGAACAACTCGCAGTATTAATGGCAAGATTAGAAGCTTTAGAAACCAGGTGCAACACAGTAACACAAACCCTAGAGCACACACGCACAGAGAATGCAAGGTTAGCAGCAATAATAACTAACCAAAATCAAATAAACACTAATTTAGAAACAAAACTAAATGAAGTAAAATCTGGATTAGGCATAGTACCAAACATACCTGTGCTAGAGGAAATAAGAACCACATATACAGATGGTAGTGAAATACAGTTAGACGCATTTAAAAGCCTACCTATTTTCAACGGCGATCAATCAAATTATCGGTCGTGGCGCGAAGAAGCATCCAGATTAATGGACAGCATTAAAAACCTCAAAACACACAGTAAGTACGCAGCAGCATTGGCTATAGTGAAAAGTAAAATACAGGGAGCAGCCGCGAATGTGTTAACTAATTATAACACAATTTTTAATTTTGAGGCGATACGTAACAGATTAGATTATACGTACTCTAATCAAGAACCTCTATACGTGCTACAAGACATGATGAAAGCCATCACGCAAAAAAGAAGCACACTGTCTGAATACCACGACGAGATAAATAAAAATCTCAATTTAATAATATCAAAAATCACTATGTCAGGTGATCCGCCGAATATAATCGACAGACTAATTAAAAATGCTAACGACGACGCAGTTCGTATATTCATTGATGGTATGAGTGACAACTTTACAAGAGGATCATTATATTCAGCTACAATAAATGATCTAGAACACGCATTCGCAATTGCTCGCAGAATAGAACATGATAATGTGCACAGGCATTTACATCTCACTCAAGATAAGCACCACAAAAATATGCCACATGAACACAGAAACGAAAGAAGACCAAACTATTCGAGCCAAACAACGAATTATCAACCCCAGAAGCAATACGATAATATGCAGCAACACAATCAAGGACCACGCCTAAACCCTTCCAAGAGAAATGACGGACCACAGCCGATGGAGATAAACTCGAGACAAATTGTACATGCACAGCGACAAAATTGGAATCAATACAAACCCGATGTATATAATCCACCAGCGAAACGTGAACACAGCGGGAGTTTCAACACACACAACAGACCGCAACGATCTTATCAGCAGAACTTCAAGCAGCAGAGAGTAAATAACTCCCGACAACAACGCAGAGACGATGTCAGCAGTACATATGCAGAAGCAGATGAAACGGAATGTATGGTAAATAATAACATAAGAATAGATCATTTAAACTAGTAGACGGGTTGCCCTGCTTAAATTTAACTAGTACTATTTCTAAGAAAATTTATAAAATTCTTATTGATACTGGTGCAACCCATAATTACATTAATAGAAAATGCGATTCTAGCGAAAAAATTAAAATTAAACCTATAAAAATAAAAACAATGCATGGTTATTCTATGGTAGATACAAAGAAAGTAGTTAGGATATTAAAGAAAAATATAACATTTTTTGAATTAGAGGATATTCAGTCTTTTGATATGATATTAGGATATGAAGGACTTAAAGTTCTAAACGCGGAAATAAATTTCAGTAATATGACTCTAACTACCATAAGCAGTGTCGAATCTATTCAGAAAATTAATTACATAATTGGGGAAAATAATATTTATAAAGCAGACATAGATAGACTGATGAAGATTAATAACAGCATAGGACCGTTACCCTTTACAGATACTATAGAAGCAAGCATTAGGACGACCAATGATAATCCGGTTTATGTTAAACAATATCCATATCCCATAGCAGATAACGAATTCGTAAACAAAGAAATACAGAAACTCTTACATGACAATATAATAGAAAAAAGCCATAGTCCTTATAACAGTCCCATATGGACAGTACCTAAAAAAGGTTTGGACGAAAAAGGAAAACCAAAACGGCGCATGGTTGTTGATTTCCAAAAACTTAACGCTCACACTGTAACAGACAGATACCCCATTCCGGATGTCAACATGACAATTCAAAATTTAGGTAAAGCCAAGTACTTTACAACGTTAGATTTGGAGTCAGGTTTCCACCAAATTAAAATCAAAACAGATGATAAAGAAAAAACAGCTTTTGCTATAAATGGCGCAAAATATCATTTTAAACGAATGCCTTTCGGGCTCAAAAATGCACCAAGCATATTTCAGAGATGCGTGGACGACATTTTGAGAGACTTTGTAGGTAAATTCGTACACGTTTACATTGATGACGTATTGATATATTCTTCATCTGAGGAAGAACATATACAGCACATAAGTCAAGTATTCGACGTACTCAATAAAGCCACATTAAAAATATCTGATGAGAAAAGTAAGTTTTTTCAAGAAGAAGTAGAATACTTAGGTCACATAATCAGACATGGTAGAATCACTACGAACCCTGAGAAAATAGCAGCTATAGAAAATTTTCCAGTCCCACAAACGGTAAAGGATTTGAGAGGATTTTTAGGTCTTACAGGTTACTATCGTAAGTTTATAAAAGGATACGCAAGCATAGCCAAGCCCCTGACATTATATTTACGAGGAGATAACGGTAAAGTAAACAAAAAACAAAGTAAAAATATTAAGTTAAATCTGAATGATTCAGCATTAGAAGCGATTAGAATTTTAAAAAATTATTTGAAAGAACAAGTCGAACTTTTTCAACCGGATTATAGTAAACCATTCGAGCTTACTACAGATGCATCCAACATAGCTATTGGAGCCGTACTAAGTCAGAATAAGCAACCTATACACTTCTTGTCAAGAACACTGAGTAAGACAGAAGAGAACTATAGCACAAACGAGAAAGAGCTATTAGCGATCATATGGTCCTTACAAAAACTCAGAAACTACATATATGGTATAGCAGACTTAACCATATATACCGATCACCAGAGCCTTATATATTCGGTATCAGAAAAAAATCCCAACACAAAGCTGAAACGTTGGAAGGGAATCATTGAAGACTTTGGAGCAAAATTAGTTTATAAACCAGGAAACCTAAATCTTGTAGCTGACGCATTATCACGTCAACGCATAAATACTTCTACCATAGAAACAGCACATTCAGCTGAAAGTTCTTCTAATGATATAATAAAAACTGTGAATCAGCCTTTTAATGCATACACTGCACAGTTCGAACTTATTGAAGATATAACAAATAATATCGAAACACAAATCTATTTTGGTAACAAAATAAGACTCATAATAAAGTTTAAGGACAAAGACTCTTTACTAAGGCAGATGAAAGAAGTTATACAACCCCAAAAGATTGTAGCTTTGCATACGAAATTTGAAAACATATACAAATATGGTGAAAACATAAAAAAAGAATTCCCACTAGTAAGATTTATATTCACACCAAGAAAACTTCAAGACGTGACAAATTTGGAGGAACAACTAAAACTTGTAAGGGTAACTCACGAAAGAGCACACCGAGGGTTACGTAACAATATACAAATAATCTCATAGAAAACAATAATAAACAAAAAACTATAAATTCTAGATTCGAACAAATTTTGCAACAATTCGAAGGTCAGAGCCTTAAAGAACATTTAGTAATAGAACAAGTGTACGAACAATTATTATTATTGACCAGAACAATTAATGCAGCAAAAAATAATGAATATTTATCAGAAAGCCTAGACTTAGATGACATTAAAAATATTATTCAACATGAAATAATTCAAGTACCCATAATAAATATACTTGAGTACTCTAAAATATTATTAGCTAGAACTGATGAATTCTTCATCACAATATATAAATATCCAGTTCTAATTAAATCATGTAAATTGTATAAAGTAACACCCTTAAATTCAAAACATGGAAAAATCATTACAGATAAAACAATTGCCTTATGTAACCAAACTTATTTAAGAACAAGAAATTGTCAAAATCATCTAAGTAAAAACATTTGTGAAATTAACTTTGAAGAAGAAAATTGTCTTATTCCACTTTTAAAGAATATAACTTCAAAATGCAACATTAAACAAGAATACGATTACGACTTAGAAATTGAATCCGGTGTTATGTTATTAAGCGGTAAGCATAAGCTAAATAATCAAACAATTAATGGTATAAACTTAGTTACTTATGAAAATACTATAAATCTAGATGATAAAATATACAAAAACATGCATAAGCAAATTAAAGAAGTTATATTAAGAAATCATAATTCAGAGTCTTACATCGACCAAATAATTAAAGAAGATACAATATACAAATTCGATAACATAGATACTTTAAAAAAACTAATTATTCCTTTTGAAGAAAAACCGATATTATCAACTATATACACAATTGTAACACTGATTGTTATTTTAGCATTTACGTACGTAATGATAAAAACTATACAATGTATAACAGATCGTCAAAAACAAAAAAAGATTGACGCATATAACAAAACTTATGAAAGAGAGATGTTAAAAATAGCGTCGAAAAATCGGGACGATTTCGTTTAACAAGGGGGGGAGTTAAGTATCCATAGCAAAACATATTGAGAAAAAAGATAACATTATTTGTATTCAATGATATCTTTAGTCTCTAGTACAGTCTTGCACACAACGCTACAATGATAACATATGTAAAAGAGATAATATCGTTTGTATACAATGTTGGAATATTATCTCTTCTTCATTATCAAGCAAGACGATTGTACGCTTGGGTCTCCTTGTAGATAGATAAGAAAAGTATATAAATACGACTGTATGATGAATTTATCGATAGTCTTATTGTAACTACATAGTAGCCTTAAGCTCCTTTTAGAATTAGTAAAAAGTATTTCAATAATAAAGGACATAGTTCCAAATAAATATTGTTTAATTTTAAAAGTAAGAACCAAGTGTTTTAATTCGCGCTACTTCATTTAGACAAGCATATCCTTCATATTTTATGCCTCAAAACTAATGTGGATAAATGCATTTTCCCTCTTTTCATTTTTTCGTAATTTTCTACTCGCCAAATTTCGACTTACTGAAAAATTAAAAATTAAAACTGACAACTAAGTGACAGTTCAAAAGTTTGACCAGTAAAACTCTATTTAGTTTCGTCTTCAAAGATGTCGGAGGAAGAAGTTATAATCGAATATTCCCCTACAACATATCAGCGCATTCAAAATGGTAAGTTTAATAGGTATTTAGCTTATAAAAAATGCAATTCCAACTTATTTTGTAGATGCTGCATTTTACAATAATGTCAAAATGAAATTTTTTTAACTTTTTGTGAGAAAACCGATCAGGTACTTCTCATGAAATTGAGAGATTTCTCTCTCGATTTTTGATATTTGACGTTTTTAATTTTTCTATGAAAGTACACGAACGAACCTAATAACTCTTCGCAAGGAAAAAAGAAATAAACAGGTGTACCAAAGTATATCAATATGTAGCGCTGGTTTCAAATCACAAAAAAAAGAAACCTATGAATTTACGAGTTCGAAGACCAAATTGATACAAAGTGCTAACGAAAAATTAAAAAATGCAGCTGAATATCAAATTAAAGCACAGTCAAAAACTTAGACAACATCGTATTTTATATGTGAAGACCTTGAGTCTCATTAGCTCATTATTACTCTGCAATTCGCGACCCGTGCTTAATTGCAACACAATATTTCCAAGTGCTGCAGTCGGCTCTACGGTTCTCTTCTATACCACATTCAGTCGTTATACAAAAATTATACATGAATTCGATTGAAATTTCACACTTCTTTTGTCAACACCCAATTAAGCTATTAAACAAAATTAATGACACATATCCAGTTACTGCTCTTGTCGTTGTCTGTCATTTAGTAGCTTATTTGCTTGGTAGGCAACAACAGTAAGCACTTTTATATAAACCTATCAGCACGCATAATGTACGTATACCCAGACCCTACCCACACGTAACTCATTCTCGTTGTGTCATTAATCCTATAAAATGAAACCAAAACAAGACCGATAACAACAAAGTGCAATAAATGGACTCAAAATGGAAGCACATTACAGTCTATAGACAGCGAAATGAGCGACTTTGTTCGTCAAAAAGAAAATCAATATCTTAAAAGGAAACGACAAAATAAGACGCAATTGGGTTGGTTATCATAAAATAAAATCGATTTTCCACACAAGAGGTGCTTCAGTATCGGCGAACCTAATAACTCGACTCCAGTTGAGACATTCCCAAATGTACGAGTATCTAAATTGAATCTGACAATCACCCACACTGCATATCTTAGTTTTGACGATCCAAACAAAATATGCACACCAAGATAACAGAATCACAGCACAGAGGGGATAAATAAAATCACTCACGTCCTACAAACAATCAGTCAGTGAGTCAGAAATCAATTACGTTTCCTGTGCTCTCCGGCATCGCATGCAGATGACCAAAATCACTCATGCGATCGCATCAAAACGAAATCTCTTCTCTGCACACACGAGAGCTATGGAATTGTTTTGTATCTCATTTGTCAACATAATACAAATGTAAACAGGACCGAAAAATCACCGAAGGTCAAAAGCATGAAAAACATCCAAATACTGATGCGAGAGAGAGAGAAGCGTGGGTGTGGGTGGTCCGGACCCCCCACCCACTGTATAGACGTTGTATCTATTCATGTCATACCGGACTACAACAAATTCCAAACGGATACAGTTTGTGTTTTTTCTTTACATTTCCGAGTGTGGGTGAAACAGATACAGTGTGTGTATTTCCAGTATGTTTCTTCCATTTTATGCAAATATAATGCAACTGGCCAATTTCTATACAGGGTTCCACACAAGGGTGTCCTTTCTGTCAATTGGGAAATTTGTTTTCGTTTGGGGAACAAAAAATCTACCAGTATTGTACAATATTTCGATTTTCTCTTTTTCGCTTTTTTGTGAAAAAAAAACTTTGTCAATTTGTTGAAGGACTTCAATGCAACGTTTTGCACTACAGGAACCATCATCAGGACCGCGTTGTAGTACATGTATTTGAATTTAAAGTTGCAGGAAGTGCAACGTCTGCGTAGCTAACCAACCAAATTGAAATTTAAAATGCACCAACTAATGATCGGGTAGAGGTACTTTAGGAAAAGTTTGCATTTTCCGTAAGAAGCGAACTTATTTTTTGGCAGCCTTCTTTTCTACGTTAAACTTCCAGTTGCACTTATAGGGGGATATATTGATAAGAAAACAAATATTTAACTACACCAAGTTGTCGAGCAACCGTCGCTTAGTCGAAAACCGAACTTCCGCGGTACAATTTAATTCTTTAAGTTATATTCCAAAAGCAAAAAAACGTCAAAACAGATATGAGAATATTTTTTTTTTTTTTTAGAAAAAAGCAAACAAACACAAAATTAATAAGTAAGCGAAAACGTTTCTATCTAACAAAGGGTAAGTTATGACTAACTGGCGCAGCCAGTGATAAGTACGGTGAAACACCTTCGATATTCAAGATAATACAGTTTGAGAATGTGTGCATTTTGGAATCTTGTGTGTGTTTGAATGGCGAAATGATATAATTATAGTACATGTCAAGTGTTTGTGGTCGCTTCTCATTTTCTACATGTTGTCGCAGTCGTATGCGTTCTCTGTAGAAACTCTCGACTCTCGAATGGAATTTGCGTCCATGTGCGAGCCATCACTCAATTCGTTGTGGGGGCACTTACATTTTTGCGAAGTTTTAATTACGTCTGACGTACACTTGTGGGTGAGAGTTTTCGGTCGTTCTTCTTTTTTTATATTTAAGCAGTATTATGGCGCATTTATGCTGATTTGAATCAAAGCAATTCCAGTTCCATTTAACGTTTGAGTGCTTTGGGTTTTATAGAAAATCCTACGTGTTTTAAATCAACTTAGGCTCGACCACCAAGTTTTGTAATGAATTTAAAAAATTTTGTAAACCAATTTTTACTAGGTGCATTCTTATTAATGCAAACGATCATCATAGCAATTAAGCAACCACTTTGTTAAAATTTTAAATCGGACTTAAAGTTCTTAGAAATAACCCTCAAATTTGACTTTAAATCAAAAAAAGTTGTGTAAAAACCAAAATTTGAGAGAAAAAAAAAAAGTACCTATCGCACGATTCAATTGATGATTTGATGAACTAAATTAAATTTGATTATGCTGGTCGGAAGCTAAGCTCCTGGATAAAAAAGAAAAGCTGATTGATAGAATGTTTACTAAAGTGTTGGAAGTATTGTTTTTCTCTTGTATTGATTAAGAATTATGTGAGTAATAGCAAGGGGAATTAAAAAAAAATTCATTTTGGTCAACAACAGTAGTTTTCACTTCAGCCGGAAGCAAACATTAAACCCCATACAGTTTTATTGTATGCATTATACAGTTATATAATATAAACAAATTTCGTATTATCCTGTACCTATTCCTATAGTATCTATATAATAATGTATAGGCAAATACCAAACACATACATTTTCACTCATAACTGTGTTTGTGTTCAATCTTAATGCTTAAACCCAGGGATCTGCTAAGCTAACTTGCTGAACTGAAAATTGCAATTAAACTAGAGCCTTTTCACCGCGGTGCCGGCAGCTTGTCAATTGGTACGTTGTATTATTATTTTGGGAAAATATTTCTGAAGGAAGCGTGTCCGAGACCTTTCGTGTTCCTATAAAAGAAACATTTACTTGTTTGAGTCAAGTTCCTCACTGCCTTCCAAAATTTTATTGAATATTTTAATATTTGTTCTACACTTTACCTAAAATATGTAGTTCACTCTTTTCTGTCAACGGATTCGACAAAAATGTGATCCCGTGTTTAGCTTTAAAACACCATGACGATTTTAAGACTTTTCCTAGACTGAAATTATTGATGCTATTGTAGATGATGGAGAGTTATTTTGAATTGTTAACAATTAACATTTGGTCCACCTCATAAAATTATATTATAATAACATCAACATTTACAATCTTATCCTGACAACTTATAAAATTGAATTGGTATCACTAATATAACTGAAAAGGTGAAGAAACCTCAGGCAATGATCGTCGACTGATCACCATTCTGTTTAAGGTCTTTCAACAAAGTTTTGGCGACGCAAATATGGAGCAACTTATCCGTGAAAATCTAATTTCGCTTCAATGGGTGTTAAGAGAAGTTCATATATATTTGTCCGCAATGGATAACATATAGGACAAAAATATAATTTCGACTCTGTCGTTAAGACTTAAACTAGAGTTCGCCCAGTGGTCGAAGTTCTACCATTATGCTAACCTGGCTTTTATTTGAAAACAACACACAGCACTGCATCTCTGCACAATCTTCCCAACAAAAAAAAAAAGACAGGAAAATAAGTTGTGTTTATTTTCTTTCGTCTATATATAAGATAAGTTTGTTTGATTCCCTGACATTTTTTTAGTGGAACTTATTGGTTGTTTTCTAACTGACATGTTGAAGAGAGTGGCGCGCTTGGAAGTAAATTGTTTAAAATTATGTGAATTATACGAGGTGTTCCACGGAGCTTCATCATACTCTTATTCTGCAGGGCTCTTGAACTTTTTACTGTGCCTATACAAGTTTTGTCTTTATTATTAATCGTAATCTATTCGGCAAACCTATATCAAAATACCTTTTTGAAATAATGAATGGTGCTTTTTTAATGAAAAGGCGAAAACTATTGACAAGCTTAAAAAAGGGGGAAAACAATCGAAAATCTCTGTGAAACCTAAATTGCTTAAAAGTATAATTAAAACTCATTTTCAATACAAACAAATTTCAAAGTTTACAAAAAACGAAATTTTCATACTAAATATGACAGAAAACAGCCCACCGAACGCCTACATTAAAATTGTTGTGTATAAGAATGCATTCACTCTTTTTAATATTATGTCCAATAGAAAAGGAAACCATTGCACAACTTGTATATTTTAATTAACAAACAGCTTACATTTTTTTAATTTTTTTCATATGAAAATAAATTTTACTTAGGCGGAAAAACGGGAAACTTTTTTTCGAATTAAGGTGAAAACAATCTATGATATGCTCATAATAAACAACATAAATGTACTCTAAACTTTGAAGTGGTTTATAGTACCGTCGACTCACTCTCAGTCTCTTATTTCAAGGTATAGTATTGTTCTACTCTTATTTAAGAATAGGCAACATTTTTTATCTATAAAAACATTGAGCCTTACTAATAATCATTTTAAGACTCCGCCTATATACAGCTTTGTATGGAAAATTTCGCTATTGTGAGTTCGAAAAATTTAGCCTAAGCACTAAAAATGATTATTTGTATTGTTAATTATTTTGCGTAACGCAAAATAGCAAAAATAAACAAAAATTATTTTTCTGGAATAAAAAAGTGGTTCAACAACTTTCACAACATTAAAAGACCCAAAAAATTATTATTATCACCAAAAATTAAGTCAAATTCTACATTTCGTCTAAGGTAAAGGTCAAACTGCGGTCCCAAGTTGTAAAGTGTGCGAAAGTCAAATTTGAGATCACCCAATGAAGACGATAATCATGCTTATTTTGAGATTCGCTTTCTTTCGAAAGTGTGTCGAATTTGAAGAATCTGTATTTTGACATTCGAGCAGATAGAAAGTTCATTCTATCAATCGAAAGTTAATTTTTCATTCGAATGTTGAGTGTATTTTGACTTTCTAATCGTTTGCAACAAATGTATTTTTTTATTCGTCTGTATATAATTGTTGTTTTTCCACATTTTCCTAAGGGTTTTTTTCGGAAATGGATTTGAGGCTTCCATTATTATCCTCCTGTATGGAATTTTCTCTTTTTTCATTCATAAACAAAACAATCACCATATCTGTTGTTATTTGTCGCCGATTGTATACAGAAAAACAACTGTATCAAGAAAAATTTTGTTTTCATTTGAACAGTAACCATATTTGAAAGGTAGTGTGAACAGAATTGAGTTAAATAAATAACAGCAAAAACTTGAGGTTTAATATAACATATACCTACCTTCTTTTTGCATTCTTTACAATATGGGTTCGCAATTTATTAACGAAATGTTAAAACCTACTTTAGATAAGCTCATGTTTAAGACTGCTATACTTAACATTTTTTTTTTTTCATCTTAGCATATATTTCTAAATAAGTAGTTAATATTTTAAATATATATATAGTTTTAATGAAACAATGAAAAAAGAGCCTCCATAAAAAAAAAGTATATTCACTCTATATAAAATAAAAATGTGAAACATCTGATTTCGAAAGCTAAATTCATTTGAATCCATTTTATGACATTCCCGATAGGTAGTGAATATTATTCGTTCGAATCTCAAAATACACAAAGTTTATTCGAACGAATAGACATTCGTTAGAATTGACTATTCGTTCGAATCTCAAAATAAGCATGAATGTCGATAAACGGATTTGCCCATTTGACAAATCGATCATGACTAAAGAGAGTAAACTAAGTACAGTGGACGTCCATTATAACGAACATCCGATATAGCGAGTTTGCGATATAAGGAACGCATTTCCAATGTACATTTGTATAGAATATCTATATAGCGAATGGTGAAATTTACATTCGATTAAAAACCCTGGAAATATTAAAATGACAGGATTATCCTCTATTCAACTTAACATTAAATAATCACATTTGTTAATGACTTATTTTTAAAAAACTAAGAATAAATAATAAGAATAAAATGTATAAACGTTGAAGGTCAATCGAGCTCTCGCATTCAATACTGACGTTCGAACTCACAATGGAAAACAAGAAACTCGCACAAACGAATGTTTGAGAATCTTCTTCTTGGTCTAGTGCAGTAAACACAGCAATTAAAATGTCATTCGCCTGTTAAACTCAAATGTATTTGGGCACCATATTTCTATTACTTCCATTATCGCTAATTAATAGCATTTTAAACAAAAATCTTTATCAATGTATTTCTGATGCACCCACTCTGAAAGGCTCATTAAAAATCAGTTAAAAATTTCAAAGTGTTAGGCTGTAAAACTCATCACCGCCAGTGTTAAAAATATACAACGATCCACATTATATCGATAATTACCGCCCTAAGTCGACAAGTGGGGCTGTTTTTCCTACTTTGCTTATCACCTCAAGTTAATGCTATTAATGTGCACAAAGATAGCCTGAGAGCGTATAGCATTTTATCAAAAGTTTAATAACAGGTGGTTAGCAGGTGTATGTGAGACAGTTCACCTGCGAGTATGTGACGGCATACCCCATAGTCACACTGCTGCGCCATGAACATCGTGTGTGTGCGTGTATTCAGCGCGAACGAAATATTGTGAAATGTTATGTTATGTAGGCAAATATTGATTTAAATTGATTATTTATTCGCTCTTTCTCTCGGCACTCAGTGTGGCTGTGGTTCGTTTGGTTTTGTCGCTGGCTACGTGAGGTGAATCTGTTTTACTCCCTCCAGATTATTTGCCTTTTTCATTTCGATGAATCAGGGGAAAAGGGTTGATGATTTCCCAAGAGTAATTATGTGTGCACAACAGGTATAAAGAGGCACAGGTAGGTATGTGACCCATATTTATACCATCTGTTGGGAGGCTTTAGTATCTGATTGCCACGCAAAAATTTGTTGAAGCACAAATCTCATCTTCAGTTTCGAAGCGCCTTTTTTAATTTTCCGTGTCAATCATAGTTATCGAATGAAGACATGCGAAGCATAGACAGTGGTAGAGTGACAAAGCGAACGTAGATCCGAATTTGATATCGAGAAAGTGGGTTCGCTTGAATGGCAATGAAAGGATGCCGCTCTTTGGCATGGTTACGGGAAATGAACATACTCGCAGTGAAACTGTAACTACAGTGACATTCGATAGAGAGATAGGCATTGAAAATTATTGTTAGTATGCAGATTGGGATTATTTTTCATTATTTTTTTATTTTTTTTTTCCCTGTTTGCTATCTCGTTAAGCGAGCATCATCATCCTTTGATGTGGCTGTTTCTTTTTTTTAAGAGAGAACACAGAGAATGTTGATAGTTTATTGACCTTACGCACACCCGGGAGTATAAATATTTCTGACACAGCAAAATTCTTTGAATAGCATAACAAGATTTTCTTTATTGGACACGTTCAAGCGGATTATAACGACATTGACATGGTTTCTATATTTTATGTGCTGTTGCTATTGCTAAAAATTACGCTAAACCGACGTTTGTGGTGTTTTTATAACACCCAAATATTTTTAAATAAAATTTGTTTTATTCAAATAAAGAATACGTTTTAGAAATTGAACCAAAAAAGAGTATGACGTCAAAATCGAGAACGTGCTGCGATTGACATCACGAGATGGTATAGGTGATGAAATTGTGTTTCACGTAGGTATATACATATTCAGAAATTGAATACATATTCAGAAATTGAAATACTTATTAATGACACATTCGCAATAGTTGAGATTGTCAAGAAATTGCATGTTGTGTCACAAACAGTGTTTTTTGCAGCGTTTGCGTTGCACTGTCTGCTCCTGAAATCATTTACTTTTATAATGAAGATGTAAATGGGTGTATTGGGCTTAATGGTTAGTGTGCTGGACTACTGAGCCAAGGGTCTCAGGTTGCAAAACTGCGAACAAACATCCAAAATTAAAATGACCTGAAAATGCTTCTCGATTCAGCAGTTTGGACTCGGCATAATATTGTAGGTCCCTTCCGTACGTCACACAAACGAAGCTAGGCATAGAGCATTACATGACGTGCAGGTCGCGCCAAATATTTATTTATTATTAACTTATTACATATTGGTAAAGGTAATGACCTACTGTGCCCTTCCGAATAACGGCGAGTGCAGGACAATAACATGAGAAATGCACTTCTGCAAACCCTGTCGTTGTGGGCGATATTCAATGCCTTTCGATTGCACAGTGTTCAGTTATGACGTTTGTTGGCACCTTGGTGGACCTTTACGTTTTTACATTTTACCTCTAGTGTTGGTTTAGATTAGATTTAGTCGATTTCAGTCGAATTCAGTTAAGGTTTGCCTTTTTAGTGGTGTCGGAGTAGGTAAGCAAACGAAACTGGCGTTGCAATGTTGGGTAAGTTTAGGCTCGGCCACATCGGGCGAATGGACAATAATGCTCCAGCTAAGAGGATCTTCGAATCCTAGCCGGCAGATTCGAGACGACAAGGAAGACCGAACCTCCGTTTCAAAGACCAAGCCATCGCGGATGCCAGAGCGCTTGGTCTGGATAGCTGGAAGCAGCATGCCCGGGATCGCAGAGGATGGAAGGCTACAGTGTCTCAGGCAGACTTTTCACGGGTCGGGAGCCCGTTAAGTAAGTAAGTACTTAATCCTGTCATCTTTTTTTAACCGAAAAAGGGGACAATTCGCTTAATTCGGCAATTCCGAGTGATATCGAAATAGAATAAAAAGGATAACACACTTTTTAGCGCAAGTTCTTATTTTATTCATCAAAAATACATAACTACGTTTACACCAATCAATCAACCAACATCGTTACAACTTCGTCGGAATTGTCTTCAACGTCAATCGCGCTCGCATTAGCATAACTTCTCATTTTTGCATTTTGGGGGAGTAAATCTGGTTTCGTTTCCAAAAAGCGACAGAAATCTCTGAATGAATATGTCAAATCGCATTTCATCGCCATAATCGCTTTCAATGTGTCAATGTTATTTTCTTCCCTCTAAGATTTATTAACACCAAATAACAGCATTTAAAGCGAAACGAACAAAAGTTTTGCGCTAAAGATACATCTTCAGAATGTGGGAGAGAAAAGCAAGAATAGAGAAAAAAGTCTGACTTCGAAAGTTTGCGATCGATCTCAATCCAGAAGGCCAATGGTATTGCCCTGTCTGACCACCGAGACAAGTCTAACAAGCTGATGTAGCTAAGATGGTTATTAGACACCCTCGAGCACAGGAGAATGAAGAACACAAACTTCTCCACCGAAAAATATGGGAACACGAGAATCCCGGTGTTAAAGAGAGGTCACATGAATTTCAAAAATATAATTTAAAAGGTTGGAAGTAAAGGGTGATTTTTTAGCTGGTTTGGTTTTGGCAACACTGGTTTTGACAGCTGACGTGTGTTTAGTACCTTGTGTCACTGTCAAACAGCTTCAGTTTGGTTTGCAATTTAACCATGGATCGTCTTACAAATGAACAACGCTTGCAAATTATTGAATTTTACTATCAAAATTCGTGCTCGGTTCGAAATGTTCATCGCGCGCTGCTTCCATTTTATGATCGGCATTCTCGACCTTCTGAGCAGTCTATTCGGAAGATTGTGACCAAATTTCGCACCAAATTTACTTTGTTGGACATTAAACCACCAACACGTTTACGTACTGTGCGTAGTGAAGAAAATATTGCGGCCGTATCAGCTAGTGTGACAGAAGACCGCGAAATGTCGATTCGGCGCCGTTCCCAGCAGTTAGGCCTTTGTTACAGCACTACGTGGAAAATTTTGCGGAAGGATTTGGGCGTAAAGCCTTTTAAGATACAGCTGGTGCAAGAACTAAAGCTAGCCGACCTACCACAACGCCGAATTTTTGGTGAATGGGCTCTTGGAAAGCTGGCCGAGGATCCGCTTTTTTATCGAAAAATTGTGTTCAGCGATGAGGCTTATTTTTGGTTGAATGGGTACGTAAATAAGCAAAATTGCCGCATTTGGAGTGAAGATGCATCCCGAAAAAGCCACTGTTTGGTGCGGTTTATGGGCCGGCGGCATTATTGGGCCATATTTCTTCAAAGATGATGCGAATCGCAGCGTTACTGTCAATGGTGAACGCTACCGAGCGATGATAACAAACTTTTTTTTGCCCGAAATGGAAGTTCTTGACTTGCATGATATCTGGTTTCAACAAGACGGTGCCACATGCCACACAGCACGCGAAACAATGGCGCAATTGCGAGGCGAGTTTGGTGAACAGTTAATTTCACGTTTCGGGCCGGTCAATTGGCCGCCTAGATCGTGCGATTTGACACCATTAGATTATTTTTTGTGGGGGTATGCCAAGGCTAATGTGTATAGGGACAAGCCCGCTTCGATTGACGCACTGGAAGCCAACATCCATGCATTCATTCGTGAGATACCGGCCGATATGTGTGAAAGAGTATGCCAAAATTGGACTCAGCGGATGGGCTACCTGAGACGCAGCCGCGGTCAACATTTGCATGAAATTATCTTTAAACATTAAATTGCAAGGTTCAAACTATCGATTCAAATAAATATTTCATTCATTTTTTCGAATTTTTTGTGTTTTTTTTTTTAAAAAAGTTCTAAGCCTCTTAAAAATCACCCTTTACATATAATGTCAAGGCTATAAAACCAAAACCAAAACCAAAATCACCAAAGACAAACAAGGGAACATTGTAGTAGTCAAGTCGGTGCTGTGGATTTGAAATGGGGGTTTTGGCTAGACGAAAATCCCGTCAACCTGACAAAAACGAAGTGAGAACAGACGTTTCTAATCCGATTCCAACAAAGCTGTGGGAGCAGACGGCTCAACGGCAAAGCTTTTGAAATTTGGAGATATATTTCGATGGGTAATATTCACCACTATTCTGGGAGACTTGGTCGAACAAAAGTGTACCCGATGTCCGTTGAATGCAATCACAATGTAAACGTACCTTGTCAGTTCCTGAAGAAGTATACAACAGATTCAGTCAACAATAGTTTCTGATCGCATTAAGCCGATAAAAAGCCAGATCTTGAAATGACCAAGGAATTCCAAGTAGACACCCATTACATACTCATCGGTTTTAAGATTGCCTTGAAGTGTATATATAGACATGCCCTGTGGTGGAGGTCCATTGCTCAGTAGTCCAATACACTAACCACTGACTTTATTGACTATATGAAGCTGTCTAGGATGAATTTCTACCTACATAAATATGTCTACTTTTGGCATCCCCATCAAACCCTGTTGATGCAGAAGGCTTTGGAGAACTCTTGCTGTTTTATTAAGATCGATATGAACACAATGTTGATGTCAGAAAAGGCTTTAGATGGAGTAAAGAAATATCACGTCTTGGACAGAACATCCGAATTTCCGAATATAAGTTTAAGTTAGTGAAAGACGGCGAAATAAAACAGTGAGATCAGCATTAAGATCGAGCGAAGAATTATTATTTCCATTCGCTTTTTTACAAGCTGAGAAGTCAATGGGGTGGCAAAGCCCTTTTACAAGCCACTAAGCGGGCGTTGTATAACACACTTATTATCCCTGCTATATGGTGCAGAGGCATGGACCCAGCCAAAGGGGGATGAAAACACACTTAATAACTATACGCGAAAAGTTCTCCGTGTAATTTATAGTTCAGTTTGTATCGATGGAGTTTAGATTTAAAGGTAAAGTGCGTTGGAAGTGCGGAAGTGCGTTTGCAACTATCCATGGATGGCAAGGTAGGCATGATGGTTGAGGACCAAGTCCGACCGGATTGCACTACCCTCAAAAATATAACAAGGACATGAAAGTTAGCTACTCCATACTACCATTTGTTTGGTAGTACAGCATATATGGAAAGTTTAATTCGCCAGCGGTATTTAATCCCCTACATTTGAAGGAAATTTCATTAAGATACGTTCTACAACAATTCACATTTGAAATTTGAATGCTGTTCACATTTTAAATTTGAATGCAGTTCACATTTGAAACTTGAATGCGTTTTAACTTTCGACTCAAATAAATGAAAAGTTATTCCTCACAATAAAGTTCTGTATGCAAACAATTAAAATACCGCCACGGGCTCAATTTCATTATTTTAATCAGCATGCGTATCGAAATTCAAACTACGCACTTGTGACGAAAATCAAATCGACGAAATAATTCATATAATTAATTTGAAGAATTCCACCACCAAAAAACGAAAAAAAAAATCTCAGCAAAAGAAAAAAACATAAAGAAATGAAATAAAAATAAACAAAATAAAAGCAATTTTATTTAACGAAATAATAAATAAAAAATTAAAAACTGAGAAAATCTAAATATTTGTATTTAATACAGCATCTTCGTGACTTGATTGTGTAGAAATAATGTTCAAACAAATATGTGTGCGTAAGTAATTGAAATCACTCACCCTCATGCAACTGCACGGGTATCGGGGTAGAGGCTTGTGATGACAGCGGTATCGGTGAAATTGACGCTTCAAAAGGTGCCCCTAAAGAACTGTCGGAGACCTGCTCTGGAAGCTCCTCTATTGGCGACTTAACTGCTGTTGATAATATTGTATGTTGTTGTTGCGCCTGCTGTTTGGTCTCTAGTTCTTTGTTTTTCATAGCATTGGCAAGTATTTCAGTAGCTTGCTTGTCGAGAACACCGTGTTGAACACGTTTGTTCTTCAGATGATGTGGTGTATCCCTGTGAAAGGAAGCAATTTATTATCACACATTGCAACTTTGATGGGAAATAAGATACCTTCTGTGTAGTTTCATTGGTCGCTTGTAAAAATCATCATCCTTATCATCAACATTGAAACCGACCTTTCGCTCTGCATATTCCTGTAATATTTGAAACGGTTCATAATGTTTTGCCCGGTTCGGTTCGCATCTATACTTACATATTCGTCATCGTCAGCAGTGTCATCGTTTGAGGATTGTGTACCAGGTTCGCGTTGTTGACCTGTTGGTGAAAGCAATGGTTCCTGTTCGTGGTTGCGTTGAGTTTGAATCTGAGGTGCCACCACTGGGGGTGGCGCTGTTACTGTTGGTGATGTTGGAAGTAGTGGTTCGGTTTGTGTTTCGGCTAAGTTCTCCATTGTTGTTGAATTCATTTCGGTTTTCGCTGAAGATGATGGTTTCGATGAACTCTGGAAATAAATATAGAGAAAGTGAATTGAATGGTGTTGCCAGAGGAGAAATGGAGATTAGGTTTCGTTTCCCCAAATAATCGCCTTTTCTCAACATAAATTGGCAAATTTATGTTGGTTTAATGCAGTTAAACAATAGGAAGCAAAATATCTAATTGACAGCTCAAACAAGAAGTAGTACCTCAAATTAAGCAAACAAAATTCGATATCAATTAAATAACGTCCTGATGAATATGCAATTCTTCACAGCGTTTTAATTATTTTTTTTTTTGCTGGAAAGCTAAGAAAATATTAAATAACTTTACACAGATGACGTATATTAGCCCGATTTAGTTGAGAAATCTGCACCTAAAAGGCAAAACATCTTATGTCAATTTTGTACACTTTTCAGGAGAGCAATTTTAAACCTATGCAAGGCACTACAGTTGATGACTTAATCGATTTTAAAACAGTTATAACTTGCTCATTGTTTGACATTTTTTCAACTGCTTTGGCTTAAGAAATAGAGTAAGGAGAACACAATTCAAATAATGCTAAACAGCTAAAACAACTTAAGTCTACTTAAGATGTTTTACCTTTTAGGCACAGAAATATACCAACTGGCATAAACAGAAGTACCTGTAAACACTAGCTTCCAACGACTGATTCGGGCTATTTAGTTTTGAACATAATAATTATTGCAAAGGGGAGTTCATAGATAGCTGCTCTTTGGCATATTATTATCATTTAAGATTGTCAATTGAAAAAGCCTTTTAATAAAAGAAACAACTGTCGATATGAGGCTTTACAACTTTCTCTTAGAACCTTTCATATTCACGAAATATATTTTTAAAAATTATACGGGACCAATCGTTTTCGAAAGACTGAAATCGGTTAGACGATGACTTTGAGGCAACTGCAGTTTGAACTGGCAAAAATAGATACCTGAAATCAAGCTGTGCATTTCATACAGCCTCAAGTGACGTAATATTTATTTCGAATACCTATTAGATATTTTCTAAAGAAAAGTCTGCGATCAAGGAATCTCGAAACAGTGACAGCAAAGAGCTCGTAGTGGATGTTGATGTCGACTCCAAACTTACAGATTAGAGTAGGAATTCCGTCTAAGCAGGAAAAAGGAATATTTTGTGACCATTTGGGTGCCACTTTCAGTTAAATGTTTAGGCTGGAAGCAGAATCTGAGAAACAAAACCAGACCACCAGTGAAATATAAGGAGACAAGTAGTAGAAAACTGGATCCGTACAGCATAAAGGCTGGAAACAACTAATAACAAATTTTAGTATCGACTTTAAAATTACGGAAGCTCACAATTGCGAAATTTGTATGGAAAATATAGCCACTGTGAACAACTACAATTTAGAGTCGAAACTAAAAATGGTTATTGGTAAGGCCCAATGAAAGAACTTGGAAGGGACCTATGTCTGACTTTAGACAAAACAACCTATAAGGTGATAGGCTTATTCTCTCAAGATTATACAACTCCATATAATAAAAGAAACGTTCGGTTATTAGACTATCACGTCCAATTGCTGAAAATTTTCGATGGATTTGCTGGTGCTCGTTTATGAGAAACTTTGTTCTAGAAATGAGCAAGAAAAAATTTTGGAATCCATTTACAAGATCTCATTTGCCCGCAAGTAGTTTCCATTGTACATGTACCTGAAAGGTTTTCTTAAAACGAAAGATGTGCTTATTACGCGAGGAAAGTCCTTTTGTTATGAAGAAATAAAGTTTAGAATTAGAAGGAATGGTGTGATTTCTCATCCGTTTATTAAGTACCTTAAAGTGATTATAGCCACTCTTCTAAGTTACAACTCGGTCTATAACATAAATGCATAAATTATCAAAAGCTCTGAGTACGAAAGTAATAGCGGACCGGTTGTAACTTGCTTACTTTTGGTGCCGCTTAATAAATAGTTGGCGCAGCAGGTCCTAAGTTTCAGCTTGCAAATTATGGCCCCTACACAGAAGACTAATGATCAAATGCCGCGATATATTCCAGCGGAAAATTAAATACATCCACCGGCTTATAGCAACACGGGTCGGCCTGTTCTTTTCCAACTTTTCCGGGTAGACGATGAGAAAAAATACGAAATAAATTACAGTATCGCAACTTGGCAACAACTATATAGGTAGGTACGGAGCGAATCAATATAGATGATCGATGGTACGGATTATTAAGTCATGACAATACGAACTCCTACATAGAGGCAAAACAATCAGCCTAAATGGAAGTGGTTTGAGCTAAAAAGTAGAAACCTTCTGTTAAGTCCGGAATGGTCACGGTCAGGCTGTGTTGGTATCGCAAACGGTTATTGAATCAAGACAGGACAGGAGTACATTATACAGCAAATAACTTAAGGAATGAGACAGACACATTATTTTATATTTAATAAGTGTCGACAATATTAATCGAATGTGGATGGCAAATTATACGAAACACGCACCTTTAACACGATAGCTTAATATAAAAGTAGATCTTTTTTCAAATGAAATTGTTTTATTTTAACCACACTCTCGATAGTTGATTGAAAAAATAACGAACAATTCGACGCGTGAAGGTAGAGTGTACTTCGTTGCGTATACTAAGAACTACTTGTTAGTTTCTACCGTAATTAATAAAAACAACTTACCTCCTCTGACAGTGTATCTAAGTTGATTCCTTCTTCCGCTTTACTTCGTTCCTTAGCGAATAATTTGTGCGCTTTCGCTTTAAGCTCCTTTGGATGTGGTGTATTCTGTCGTACAAATGGAGTATCCTTTTCGGCACCTGAATCTTCGGAAAATTTAACGGAATGTGTTCTGGATGCCTCGCGTTCTTCCCAGCCTTCGGAATCCGACTCTTGTTCTTTGCCAGTACCTTAAAGATTTAAAGAAAAATGTTTTAATTAGTACACCACTTTTTCTCATGGTTTAGGGATATTGTCGGATGAATTCTATAACTAGGCAGCTTACAAAAATTCTTGTTCTGTACTTTCTGGACACAGCAAGCACGCTATAGGTAGGTTTTGGAGGAGATCGGTCGATCTGCATGGCCGACTATTAATGAGTACCTACAGTTGTGCCGCAATACCCAAAAAAAGCTAAAGAACAGCAAATCGTTTAAGCTACTTAATTATTGTATGGACCCGATGCTATCATGCTTTAAATGCAAAATGTTTATCGATTAGTCAGACGCAAACATACAAGCAATATTGTTAGGGAATGATACGTTTATTACAAAGTTCTCTTATAAACAACTTATGCTTAGAATTTGCTTCATGCATGCTGATAAATATTTATTTTTATACGAACATATGAATAATTGATTTTCTTTAAAAATACTGGATTCTAAACAACAATTAAAATCATTTGGATCGATACACAAAGGGAATAGAGAGAGCTACGACAGCCTCATACTTATTGAAACTTCCGAAAACCAAAGGATGTTGTAGACTAAGCGACAATTGTTTGCGAAAAACCAACCTGCCTGATAGAATTGTGTCAACACGTGAATTCTTATCAGCTTTGCCTCACATAACTTTCTTCTCTATGAGAAAAAAAGAGTCGGGTAGTTGTACAAGAATAATATCTACTACAAATCTAAGAAGGCGTAAGCATAGCGCTTATCAGACACGAGCATAGATACCATTTGATATCTTATCTGGGACCATATTTTTGTGGGTACTCATTGCATAAGTCATACCGCTAAACCTTGGCGATAGCGACCAAATCCAGCTTGCAAAAGACATTTCAATAAAAAAAAATAATTTTAGCACAGTATCTAGATTTTCGAAAAATGATTTAAACGGCCCACTGAAACTGGAAATAAATATGTTATGGGGATTGTTTGATTTTATTGCATGAAATGTTTATTTGTTCAACATCCGAGGCAGGGGATGAAGAGTTCATTTATGTTAACTGTGCTACTGGTGTTTACATTAAAGATAAACGTGCGCGTAGTTTATGCCATTGAGAGTAGTCAGACGTGTGAAAATCAGAAAATCAGCTAATCCAAAAGTATCTACCGAAAATATCGAGCATTTCCTCCGACTCAAAAGTGGGTAATTAATTTTATTTTATCTCGAGAGAACATTTTGAATGTTTAACAATTTCAGTGTTCTATTAAGATGCAAATGCGCGTACAAGCTAAAGATACAGAATAAGTGTAATTATAGATAATTTTTTTTCACAACTGGGTCAAGTTTGCAATGCAATTAACGGACGTTTAAGAGGTGGCTTTCGTATTTTAGTATGTAGACGCGAATGCGAGGGAGAACATAAAAATGTGTCGAAGAGCTGCAAGCTGAAATCGAAGATAGGAGTTGAGTTGAGTTTCTGTTTGAGTTGATGTTAAGAAATCAGAGTTACAATATCAGTTCGCCAGATATGGATGTAATTTTAAAGTACCAAAGGAGCTGTCGTTACGGGACCCTGATGGGTCAGACTGGGTCTCTTCGCAAAGTGTTTTATGCAGAAGCTGCAAGTTCGTAGAGGTGAAGGAAAACAGAAAAAAGGGGGCCAATGCTACATCACATTTGGAAGATCACTTCAGAGCGCTTTGTATGAACATCAACTGTATTAATCCTATATTGACTCGAGTGGTACGAACCGGAAGGCACTGCAATAATCATTATGTCCCTCCTCGCGACCCTAGCTTCTGTCCACAACGGTTTTTTAAACAAGGAAGCCTTTCTTTTCTGTTCTGAGCCGAACTGGATAGCCACTGTGAAGAAAGATTTGATTGAAACTCCTTTTCTATAAAGCACTGAGTAAACTAGGGCTGAAATATTGCTCCTGTTACAACTTCATTAATTTGAAAGCATACAGGCAGAGCAGTTCAACGCTAACATCGAATCTATGCCTGACGATTCGAGTAACTGAACGAGATTATTACTTAAAATGTCAAATATGAACGCTCTGGGGTTAAAAACTACCAAAGTAGAGTTAGTGGATTAAAAACATCCGATTCAACTTTTTTAAGGAAACTCGGCTAAAAATAAGCAATTTATCAATTTCCTCCAAATTCTCTCGGTCGTAAATAACAAACTAATATGCAGAATTCAACCAACTGGTTGATATTAAGCTAGAAACTTGGTGACAGGAGACATTTGACCTTTTTATTTCGGTAGTTTATAAAAACGATTGCTTGTTTTTCTTCCAGAGAGACTTATTTAATTTCAAGCCATTTTTTTAACCGACACAAAAATCGCAGTCGGTTAGAGCCAATTTTTGAGTGTGACATGACATGATTTTGACGAAATTACTTCTGCGCGGGAGACGGGCAAGCAATAGAGTCAGTAAAGTTTGCTAACAATGTTGACATAATTGGTTACAGTCACCGGAGCATTTTAAAGTACGCAAACTGAAGCGGGATAATAGGGAGAGAGGCAAAAACAACAAAAATCTAACATAATGAACTCGAAGACACAACACTTAAGCAATAAAGTTTGCAAACTATGATTAAGGGTTTCCTTGACCAAAGAAAGGAACTAAAGGACGACTCCACTGTTGACAAATTTTAACGCTAAAGACTATATCAATTTTGGGGTGTTAACAGATGGTTTTAAGTTTGTAGAGACTATTCCACGTATTCAAAAATGATGAGCCCATTAAAAACCGTAAAATAAATAAACTAACAATTTAATTATGTAATAAATCCGATAATTTGTTTAAAATGAATCATTGGTTAGATATTATTTGACAGTAAATCAGAAGAATGCTCGCCTGCGTCACGCCTTAGTTCTTGTTCTCGTAATATAGATTGTTGATTCATTAATAAGTTGTAGTCTTTTATCAAAGGAAATTTCATATTTAGTTTATTAGATTTGTTAAATATACTATGAAAAATTATCCATTAATGCGTTGTTTGATGTTTAATAACTCAACACGTATTAAAAACAATAAAAGTGTTGGTTTTATAATCGTCATGAGATTCTATGATCATCAATTAGTAACTGTTAAAATATGACAAATCAAAGGAAAATTTTCAAATTATGCTCAAGATGAAAGATCAAGAGATCAAGTGCACAGCTTTAGCTTTTATGATAATTATGATTTAAATATAATTTTTTTTTTATTGAGCATAGCACTTTTTTAAAGTGCGGAATAACGTTTTCAATACAAAAATGTATGCAAGTTTAAAGATCCAAACGGTTCAATATAGCAGTCAATAAATATCGACTCCTACAAGAGCTATCGATAACCGTTCTACTCAAATAATCCAATATTAATATGCTTTCCTGTACATTTTCCCTGAGTAAACTATTGCGAATTGTCATATAATACCCAGTAGGGTATGGCAAAACTGCTTTAGCCAACAGCAAACAATGGATCCCAAGGGGAATATTTGGCCATTATTGACGGATTAATGGCTCGGATTCATTAAAATGTGATTGAAGCGATTGGTTAAATATTAGTATCCATGGGTATGGGGATAAATCTAAGATATAAACATCTTGAGGCACGCTTTCCTGTAATGTTATATGAATATGATTATTGAAAATTTGGCAGTCTAATGACAATTTAACACACTGTTGATACGGGCTGACTATACATTGATAATAAGTAGTTGGTATTTGGAAATTGCGCAAAGATTAGAGCATGTAAACACGGAACCCTATGTAGATATTTTTGCTTATTATACAGAATGTATGTATGGGTGAACCTTCTTTAAATATCGATGATTAATTGTGATATTCAAAAGTCGCTTGGATTTTGTTCACATTCGCAAGTTTTGAACGGAAGTAAATAAGGTAAAGAGGGACATGTTAGCCCCAAAAATCTTAAACTCATAAGTTTTTCATTACGTCTCCTGAGAAACCGTGCAGAAATTAATAGACACCCAGATACTCTGAACGTTGATCCAAATCTTCTTCAAAACACAACTATATCGCAGAAAGGATTGCCATTCGCTACCTACAAACTCTTAATCAAACAAAATGTCGAACTACATCTACATCACGTGCTCCATCATGTATTTGACCCGGATAAAAATCCTTTTTAAATGTTATTTTAGGACATTGAAGATGAGCAAGGCACCTGTTGCAGAGGTTTTCAGTGCAACTCTATTGCACAAGCAAGCGTTTTCAGCTTAGGTCTTCTGCAAGGGCCGGCCACAAGTAGAGAGGCCTCTTTATAAGAACTTACAGTCCCATTACGGGATAAAAATCCTTTTTAAATGTTATTTTAGGACATTGAAGATGAGCAAGGCACCTGTTGCAGAGGTTTTCAGTGCAACTCTATTGCACAAGCAAGCGTTTTCAGCTTAGGTCTTCTGCAAGGGCCGGCCACAAGTAGAGAGGCCTCTTTATAAGAACTTACAGTCCCATTACGGGAATATACCGGCTTATCTTAGCCCCAGTCCTAGATATTAAGCATAGGACTGTTTCCGTTCAGGGAGGATAAACGCAATGCAACTTTATCCTTGTAGTGACCAAATAATTGTTATTGGCGCAGTGACTAAGTGTGCTGTACTACTTAAGGAGGGTTTCCGGAAAATACAAACTACATTTCCAGGTCTCACAATCTATCTATCCTGGAAAACCTTCTAAATGTAAACGTTCCAAATCGTCATAAAATTGTTGGTCCATTTCATTTGTCCCATGAACTCATACAAAAGAATGGTTGGGACAAGCTAGGCCAAGGTGCCGGACCCGTTGCGTCAACTACATATTTTTGTATGTCACTTTACACAACCGCAGCGTTGTTGTAAGGTAATTGGCTGTCCTTAAAGGTTATAAATACCCCTATAAAGTGAGGAGTAATAGTAAGACTTATTTGTCGCTTTTTTTATGCAAATAATTCAGTTAGCAATGGTTTTGTTAAGGCGCAAGGTAATGCAATAGAAAACGAAAAAGATAGCATAGAAGTCAGTGGAAGGGGTTACTTTTGTCCCTATGAATGGGGTACTAATACCTTAATAGGGAATCATTGTTAATTAGGTTTAGCGATTGCTAACAGTTCCCGGAATTTCGTTTACAAAGCCTTTCGTCCTTACCTTTAATCAACTTTAGTCTGGCAGCTTACGCAAAGATTCTACACCAAAATCCCTTTACCAATAGCAAATATAGTTGCCAGAATGTTAATGTTGAGAAAGCCATGTTTATCTCGGGCATTAGCTAGATAAGTCCTCCCTTAATGTCATTTCGAAGAGGAGTGTTGCCAAACCAATTTCGTAATAGGAGCGTATTTAAATACCCTGTTGTTAATGATTAAAAATGAATGTTAGCAAATTGTAAATGTTTTCTGATTTTATTCGTTGGAATGAAATGCAAATGGTTTCTAAGTCTGGCAAACACAAATTTGTACAAATGTATGCACGAAATTGGAAAATATTGCATTTTTTGTTTATTTCTAAACATATAAAGATGTACATGTTGCTGTGAAATAAATATTTCCTTCAATGCACTTTTGATTAAATGAAATGGTTAATGCTTTTCTCTGATTGATCTTGTTTAACCGCCAGCGCTTGCTTTTTTATTGGTTCTCCTTTTCTAATAGTTTGCCAGCAACGTATGGATGATTACTAAAAAATTCATTTTATATAAGCTTGGGAGCATGCCAAGACCTTCTTGGCAGTCGTAACAAACAGAACAAAATATCTGTTCACTTAAGTTTGGACGGCTCATATCTGAATACCTACTTTTTCAAACAATTCCCAGTGCTAGCTTAGGCGAAAATTTGAGGGGAAGGACAACTAAAACACAAATGGTCAGGGTCAAGAACTTGAAAAAGTAGTTTGTTCGCCGAAAATGAGAATCCCTTATAAATATAATAACGGTTGGTGTCAAAAAGTTTGAACTTCTGGAGGAATAACACGGTACATGCGATTTTATGGAGGAGACAACATGCCAGCGTTCGTGTAGAAAAAAGTGCACAACGGCTTTATATTTTTCAGTGCCAATTTTAAATTTTGTCAGTCGGTTGTCGGTTCCCGAATTTATTTATTAAGCTTTTTTATAATTTTAATATAATTTCAATATAATTTTTTTTAATTGCTTGGCAAATTGAAATTTAAAGGCGGAAGCGACAGGTGCTTTAAACGTTTACCCTACGTCCTAATTGGCAGCCCTCGCGCGACCGAGAAGCAAGCAGTGGTTGCTGCATCGGACGATCATAATGTCAAACTGCAATAATCCTATTGCGTCTGCGTATGTCCTTATGAAAACACAAACGCGATTGCGAAATGAGGAGATCACACAAGTTTTCAAAATCAAACTTAAGGGGAGTGTCCTAAACAACTTTCTGCGACCGACGCTATGAAAAACAGCTTGGTCGCTTCAAATCAAACCGGATGGTTTTTGTCGCGCCGAATGAACTGGGGTTTAGTTAGTTGCACAATGATATTTAGGGAGCCTGTTTGTGCTTATGAGCGACAGGTGTGAGGACACGCATTTTGGCAGCCCTACCAATAACCGATACGAACGACCAAAGTTCATCGTTCGGTCGTGCTATGCCAGTCCATTTAGGACGTAGCCTTATGGATTCCTAAGTAAGATTTTAATGAAATGAATTGGCAGGCTATTACTTCTATTTTCAAAAATATTCACTTCCTATCGATTCGATTGTGAACTTTGGACCATCAATAAGTTTTGATTTCATCATCAGCCTACGAATAAATCAAGACATTCTAATAAACTCTGTTATTGAATAATTTATAGGGGATCATATTACGAATGCGTGAAGTATTAGAAAATAAAGGAAAAAGTACAGAAAATTCTGTTCCATTGAACGAAAGGGCACTACCGATTCGCGTATGATGTTTGATAGGTCAGCGGATATATTGTACATTTCCTAATTTGTGTTTTGTTTTTTTCTTATAGTAAGCTTCAAAAAGTCTTTGAAATATAATATCAATTGTAGTTTATGTTTTCGTTTTTTTTATAATAAAATCCTCGTTGTAAATGGCCTATTGATTTAGTTTTCCCCAAAAGCAAATTATGAAATTTGAACTCTGCGATGAAAACAAATGTAACAGATTCTAAAAAAAAGTTGTCGGACTAGGAAATGTGAAGGTCTAATTGTTTATTGGTACCATTTCACTAATGCTGTACATTGTTAAAGCTGCCAACCAAATAATCGTCGACATTTGTGTTTGATTATTTATAAGGACGTTTATAGTTATACCAAAGCTTCCGTTCGAATTATGTGAAAATTGTTACATTTAGGACATTTAGTCAACTATATTGAGGTTAACAAAAAGAAATATTTACAGTTGTAAAAAGCCGGGATAAATAAATTTTAATTTATTTTTTACTGTGCCTATTGTAACCGTTTTTTAATGAAATTATTATCAGGCAACCACACAATTTCAAATTAAGAAGTCTTTCCGCGAAAAGCTTTATCCCTATATCTAACGGATGTGCCTGCTTACACTTTAACTAAGACGTTTGAACCGCATCAAAAGACCCACTAATAAGGTCTAGCTATGGTACAATGCACTTCTAAAAGCCACTCAACACTCAGTTAATTAACAATCATTCAACAACAGCACAGCAGAAGCAACACGAAAGTTTTCACTTAAAACTATTCCCTTGCAATGAACCATAAACTTTATACCAGTAGTTAATTAAACAAAAAGTTTTCCAGAGTTTTGCTGAAAAGCTTCAAAGTGTTGTTTGTGGTGAAGAACTTGTATAATTGTTTATTCTCGTAATAATTTGCACACTGTTAGCCCTAATTAGCTCTTACATTTTCCAAGCAGCAATTCCTAATGTCAACAGTCGGTCGGCAGATAGTTTAAAAATAAATAAATATAAAAACCAGCAATTATGAAATGAACAGCAATAGAACTTGGTTCTTTTAAACAATTTGTATACAGCGATCAACTTAAAATGCAACAAGTGTTCTCCTACAATGGGTTCAGATATTATTTATACACATGTACGATATATTTACGCAAAAGGCGTATATAGTAGATAAACTGCAAACGATGATAGTAATAATTAGTAGTTGACACACAAAATGTATGGTCAAGTATAATGCATGGATACGGGCAACAAACTTATCGTAATTTTACTGTTTGGCGTGCATATCGATTAAGGATACTTAATGAGAGATAGCAGCAAACCTTGGTGATACTCGAAGAGGAGTTCGCTTGAGTTGAATTTTTCGCTAGATCTGTATAGTTGGCCGGGTGGATAATCTTATTTTGGAAAATTTAAATTTATTTTCATTTTTTGATTTCAATCTAGTCACTGAAACATTTTGATTAACATAAAAGAGTTATAGAGAACTATGAGTATGCATATTTTGTTAGCGTTTGTGGCTATGATATAATGTGTAGCCTACCATTGAAAGTCTATTCTCTATACCGAGCAATTTATTTGGATATTAGTATTCTACCTTTTACACTGTGACCGTACAGCATTAGTACGACACAGTTGCAGATCAGTATCTACATATTTTTTTTATTTTACAGTATCTGTCATTCGCATTCCAATTGAAGCATCTCTCTATTACGATTTGAAGAAAAAAATCAGCCCATTTCTTAAATCTCCTTACTACGTCTTGCGCAACAGAAGTTACTCATTTTGTCTGCGCAAGTTGTCTTTTAAACGCAGTGTAACGGACTTTTATTGGAATTTAAGTAATGGCACTGTCGTCTTTTATACGTTGAATATTAAGTCCTTGGCAAGTTCACTGCCGAAAAGAATTCTTAGAAATTTGTTTTAACATTATGAACGTTCTTTATAACATAACCAAGTTTGGGATTGCAACCACACGTGTTCAGAGGTTGCACCTACACACTAAACTAAGAGCGCAGGCTCTTAATCTGGGATATGTCCATCGTAACCAGGTAGTTTCCCTGGATAACTATTTTTAAAGAGCGCTAACGAAGAAGATGTACTGATTCTGTCACTGTCTTAACATATCGATCTAAACACCCAAATCAGATGGGCGAAGTTTGAAACCCGTTTAACAAGTCGGACAAAGTAATTGTCTTCATTGGCCCAAAGTTCATATGTCCGGACATGCAGTTGAGGGACCACGGTAGACCTGTAGGCATAACTGGATAATAGAAGTAAGCTAAACTGTGATATCTACTACGGTGATGTTACCGGGAGCAAAGTCTAATTGGATGCGGATTCTTTTCGTGTACTTAGTGTACTTAGGCAAAAAGTCTTGAATTTAAAACACACACAAGAACGGAATCGACATCAAAGTTAAATTTATTATCATAAGCCCATGTGCGCTCACACGCTGAAAGAGGATAACGACGACAATGCCAAAGAATGCATTTATGCATAGGGAAATAGAGAAAGAAAACATCTTTTACAACACTGCTATAGTACGCATAACATAATATATCTGAAAACAGAAAAAGACTTACTGACGTCGTGGCGCATATGCGCTTCCCACATCTCGATATAAAAGGTAACGTGGGTGTCCCTTATCGAAACACGAACAAAACACTGGTTCCGTCATTCGTAAACAAGCAATACGTGACGAAATTAATTTTTACCGGCGATTTGATGCGTCGATTCGACCCCAAATTGATCGCATTGATCTGCCCCCAGGTGTGTTCACTAAACGTTTCATTACTCATGAACCAATACACATACAATTGCATTGGTATTGGCGTCACCTTTCATCTGAAATTTCCAGAAACAAAATCGGTTCACGCATTACAGAGAACATCAATTTCAAGCACAATGCGACTTATTTTTATATGTATATATAATATATATATATAATATATATAATGTTTAATGTATATATAAGATAGATAGGATAGATGAAAAACGAAATATGCCTACAGCGCCACCTGCTAGAATTTTCCCAAATTATCAATGATTCGAGACAAACAAAACAAAAAAGTATCATTCAAAACGGAGAGCCGTTCTCGATTTTTTACCAGGCTAAAACGCAGCAATTGAGATTTTTATATATCTATGTATACCTAGAAGATAATAGAAGATATGCGAAGGCAAATAGTTAAGAACCACTTTCACTTCCTTAAACACAACATATTCGCTTGTAGGTATTTGTTTTCCAATATGTTGTGTAAGCCACGTTACTATAATGGCAGCATTTCTACCACGGGATGAACTCAATACTCATGAAAAGCTCAAAAGTTTGATGAAAAGATCGTGCCAAAGGTGAAAACTGATACTATTCTATCTAACCGGCGGAATTTAATCTGACTATGAAAATGCAAGCACTAACAATCAGCTTCGTTTGCAACCTGAACCAGCAAATACATCAGGAGGTGCAGCAAGCTTATATACCCTGTTACTTTTGCTTTTGCGCCAAATACAATCGGCCTTTATGTACATCATCACAATTAACTATATCTGTGATAATCGTGGTAACTTCGTGGAACGAAAACATTTTACCCAAACTGCACAAGCTAACAACGAGTTCATACGGTCTCAAAACATCTTAAAGATTGGTAATTAAATTATATTCCCCTGTGTAAGCGCCCAGGAATAGCCGACAGGCTCACGTGGTATAAATGTTGTAACTTTGACTCACGGACCGTGAAATAAGGGCAAGTATATGAATAATAATAGATATCCAAGCTCTGCCTGCATTACTCAATAATAGTGACCACAACAATGGCAATGATTTACGACATTGTAAGTAGAAAATTCGTGCCCTTATCTAAGGCGGAGATGCAACTTACATAAAACAGATATAGCCTCTGGTTGAAGACGATTTAATGGGGTGCAGACTGTGGCTACGGTCGTACAACAATGATTTATAAAGCCGCAAGTATACTGTAAAAGGAAAACTTAAACGTTCATTTGAGGCACGTTAAGTCATATAGCCGCAAACTATTTGTACTCAGTTCCTATAACATTTGTTCTGTCAAAAGTTCATTGGGATTCTCAAACACATAATCAGGGTTTTTATTTTAGCTAATTTAATAATTAATTTTGAAAATTTCAGTCTTCAAAGTCAAATAATTCCTGTACCTTCAGTTGATGTCACAGTGCCTACTTAATTTGATAAGCAAAAATAAAGTGCTAACCAAATTTTACTTGACCTTTTAAATGCATACTCATGTTCTCTACAGCTCTGTTAATGTTAGCAATTAATCAAACTCACCGGGCGCAGCAGGTTGGTACTCCATTTGTGGCAAGAGGAAGCATGTCAGCACCTAAAAACGAAAAATAAAACAAATAAGAATTATTAGCATTTTAGATACATAGGTAAATGAATAGTAGGCGAATGAGGTCGGAGGGCTGTTTGGTCACTGGCCTGTTCGCCTGTTACATCTGCATCGAGAGTAAAATATGGCTTAATTCAAACAATAAAGATTGAATTGCTAATATTTGGATAATGTTATCAATAGTAGTCACACGATTTTTATTTAAATCGAGTTGTATTCCAATAGTGGGAACCTAATCAGAGATAAATAAAGATAAAAATAAAACATAATGCGACTGTCTTAGTCTCGTTCTGGAGCAAATAGCGCGCAGGGTAGGGGTCAACATGGAAAGCAGCACTATCTTCAAAAGGTCCTTTCAGCTACTGGGGTGTGCGGACGACATTGATTTCATCGTTTAATAGTTTCAAAATGTTCATAATAGAGGCTTCCATAGCAATTAAAAAACCGACAAAATCTGTTGGCCCTGAACTAACCGAGGAAAATAGTAACTACATAGTATCGACAAACAAATAAGCATCTGGCCATCGCCTTGGACAAAATGTCACAACAACAACAGCAACAATTTCGAGTTATGGAATTATCTACCTCGGCTCGGAGCAAACGTGAACTTCACCGGAAACCGTTGCTACTTCGGTTTGGCAAAATAATTGGGGTTAAAAATCCTAGCACGAAAGATGAAATGTATGCTATACAAAGCCCTAATTTGCCAGTTATTGCCAATTGCTACTTCGAAAAAAAAAATTGTTCAACAGGTTTTAGGTTCTGAGTGCGAAGAGGCGAGTGGAGGAGCAGAAATACAACCGCGAACTTTATACGATGTACCAAGATGTGGATGTAGTCCAAGCAGCCATTGGCTCTGGTCAATAAAGCAGCAGCTAAGAAGATCCTCGAACTCCAGCCCCCAGGTTCGAAAAGAAAAGGAAGAACGAACCGAAAATCAACGCGGATTTATGTAGATAACTGGGAGCAGCGTGTCAGGGATCGTAGAGGTTGGAAGGCTGCAGTGTCTCAGGCAGAGACTATTTACAGGTCGGGAGCATGTTGTGTAAGTAAAAAGGTCTAATTAGAGATACATGTTGGTCTTTGTGCTTACGACGTTAATTTTTTGAAATCGAATTGTATAGTAATAGTGCAGCCTTGGCCATTGAGAGGAAGTTTTGTGACATAAGCAAGGAAACGTATAGCAGAGCTTCACAATCGCAGTTTCAACATGTCTACTTCAAAAGCTGAATCTACGGAAGCAGGACTGAACAAAGAATTAAGATTGTTGAAAAATCGATTAACAAACAACACACATTGGCTTTCTTCTTGGAAGTAGCTTTCAAAAGCTTTCTTACTGAAAATATTCAGGAATCTCACAGCCAGGTGGACCATAGGCTGAAAGAAAATACCTTTCAGTCACAACTGGGAAATAATCTAAGCCCCAAAACTGCATAGGCAGAGGCACGCCGTCCCTTCCCTGGCTCATGGTCATTCTATCCGAGTTCGCACAAAATTGGAATCCATGTATACTCAGACTCACGTATGCTGAATACTTGGTTGCCCTAGTATATCAAATATAAGTAGAATCACAGAAAGGGTTCCAATTCAGTCAAGTGCGTCGACCACAAGCTGTCGTCTTGGCCTTAATACGAATAAAACTGAACTAATTTTGTACACACAAGTAGCAGTGGGTCAGTGGTTAGTGGACCTACTGAACGAGAAGTCACAGGTTTGATCCCCGGAAAAATACGGTTTACTTATTAGGGTGTTTTCCACCGCCCAACCTTTCGCGAATGTCTGTCAAACATCTGAGTCTATTTGTAATGAAAGAGCTTCTCAAATCAGCCATTCGGACTCGGCATACAGATTTATGTAGCCTTTAAGCATTGTAACATATCTCCACTTACCTGTTCGCCTGTCGTTTCATCAATGTCAGGTTGAAACGTCAGCAACGGTTGAGCTTGATTCTCCGACAGCCATACTGCCTTCAATTGCAAATTAACAAGCGAGTACGGTAAATACTGCAGTTGATTGCCTGACACATCTAAAACATGCAACAGCGTACAATTGCCCAACTCCGGTGGTAGCTTCTTTAGTTTGTTATCCCTTAAACTAAGAACACCCAATTTTGTGCACATCCCAATCTCTAGTGGTATGTAGTCGAGGGCATTTCGATCGACATTTAAATTGTTTAATTTATTCATTCGACCAATGGATGTGGGCAGCTCCGTGAGGAAGTTCTCTGTTAATATTAATTCTTGCATACTTTCACATCTGAAAATAAATAAATACAAAATAAATATGTAAATAAGTAAATAAACAAAGAGGCAAACAAATTATTGCACCGCTCAAGTGCCTGTCTGATATGTTAGCTCACTAACAGTCTGAGAGATCAATGCTGCGAGATTGCTTGAAGTGCTTCCCTATTGTAACGCTATCGATTACTTAATATTTTATTTTCCTATTGATGATATCATTCGCGGCGGACAGTGTTTATTTTCTTCTGACTTTTTGACGATAAACTATTAGTACCAGGAGCGCGTATATACTGTCGGTTAAGTAGAGTTAGTGTTTCCACTTTGACTGTATGTGTAATCTATCAAAATTGATTGATGGTGCGACTAAAAAAAACCCTTTTTGGGTATGTCAAGGTCGGTAGCTATTTCCAAATTGAAAATAATAATCGAAATATAAACATCGACTAGGGGAACCTGTTAGTTTACTATAAAATAGTTCTGTGAATTTAATCTGAAAATATGTCATTGAGAAACTATGCGAAGAGCATTAGGAAAACAAATTCAAGTGTAAACCTGCTTATTATGAATGAATATGTGATATTAAAAGCTGATATAAACTTGACAAAAAATATCTATGTTGAGCATGACGCAGAGAAGTTCAAACAAAGGTCTTTCATTTTTTTGTATTTTTTATTATTATATGGACAATCAGCTTGTCAGGTTTCTTATTAAATAGTGGGTAATCTATAATCTTTTCAACAAATTGCGAGTACATCAAGGAATTAATTGGATAAACATTATACACTGCAATTACGTGCACAAACAGTAATTTTTTTTTTTCTTTTTTTGTTTTAATGTTGTTGCTCCCAATCCCAACAAAGATAAAAGTAACAATACGCTTTTTCATAGCCGTATTTTGGGTGCCCTGGAGAGCAGTAACACAAATATGACTGTCATCAGAGAGTACAATGGGTTTTAGGTTAAGCCTGGTACGCAGCTGTTCCGGAACGAAATTTTCCGGTGGTTTCCAAATGGACAGCGAAACGTCTGCGAAAAGGCAGCGGAAAATAATTTGTGGAGAGGTCCATCAGCTGATACCCAAGTAGCAGTGTTACCAGCACTGGCTATTTATATCTGATTTGGCTACTCGAACTTTATACTGGCTCCTTAAAATCTTAAAATTGTCATTTGGGATTTATCCTAATTTACGCTATTCACTTTAAAGTTTGTCGATTTTAAGGCTCCTTAGGAATTTATTAAATACATATTTTCTATTACGAACGTGCTCATTTCTTATACTAATGTCGTTTTCGATTTGGCTTTTCAGATTTTGATCTGAGATTTCTGCTGCCAAATTAATTAATTATATTAAGTTCGACGCAAAAAGAATTTTTTTTCACTTGACCTGGAAGTGTATTTTAATTGATTTTCACACATTTATAAAAACCCATTTCAAAATAATTTAATATAAAAACTTGTTTCCATAGGCGTTCCTTTTTTCAACATTTTTAACATTGAACTAAAAAAGTCTCTCAACACATGTGTTGCTTTTATTTTTAATTTAATATTTTCGTCTTTAAAAACAATGTAAACAGAATAGGTAGCCCCAAAGAATTGCAAAAAAAATGCGCACTTTTGATCAGAGACAATATTAAGACCACCAACTCCGGCCGATTTCCCGTTACTTAGCCTACAAGCTATATTTTTACGGTCGTCCCGATTGGTGCGCTAGTATTGCTATATAGAAATTCGTATTGACAATTGTCACGAAACTTCAAAAATTTCGGCTCACCAACACACTCCCAAAAAATATGAGCCACTTCCGCTGTGGGTAAAGTTGTTGGCAGCGTTCATAGGATCTTATCCGTTAAATTTGAAATTGTTCGTTACTTAGGGATAATTTGCTTAAAATATTTATGAAAAATTGGCATTGCAGAATGGTTGCATGAAAATAAAACCTTTTGACCAAACCTTTATGGTTATTTAAGAAAAATGTTCATTTTTATTTATTCATTTATTTTTTTATTTTTTGTACGTTTTTGCATGTACCACGGATTCTTAATTGACATAACACCGATAGAAAAACAAAATGGCGAGTTTGAAAAAAAAAAACTGAGAGGGCCAGCGGCAAGAGGATTGTGAGTTGGGGGTCTCAGTATGATTTGTTTATGCTTTTGATCTTTACATTTTAGTTTGACTTTTTTTGGCTCCAAGATTTTTAAAATGTGGCTTTGGCGTACGCAAAATGAAAAAAAGGAGAGCGAAATTTTTCGTTCCTGATTTCGTTGTGTCATTTTTGTATGCCATTCTCCGTTCCGGAACAGCTGCGTACCAGCCTTAAGTCGGAATAAAAATAGACGAATAACTGTGATAGGTTTCATCCCTGACACTGACAACTGGAATGTACTTATTTGGATGGCGACTTGTAATAAGAAATTGTGCAACATTCTGTAGAGCAAATTCGTCCAACTCTGAGAGGGTTCTAAGCTGTTGTCTTATGTAAAAATAGACACTGTTCGCAAAAGGTTTTTTCTCATGAGCCCCCTCTCAATGTCATCCACCAAATCTTGCTATAGGGTCCGTGAGATACCATTGACGTTTCGAATTTCGGCGGATAGGAAGAAGGAAGCAACGAGGATGGGACAGAAAAGTCATGGTACGACTTTCTGATATAAAATATTCAGGATTTTAACTTGTCGGATTTGGATTTTGGGGGAATTGATTTGAAAATGCAAATAATCGCTAACAAAAGACAAACAACCAGAAGCACAAAGACATCTGCAACATTCATGGAAAATGTCCACCACGTCAACAGCGTTCACCAAAAGCTACAGGAAAATAAGCCTCACATCCTAGCCTTTACCCGGACACAAAAGATAGGTATCAGTAACTGACTTCACGCATCTCCCCTGTCCTGATGCGGTCGTATCACCGTTTTGCGATTAAAGGGTAACCTTTGGCTATTTCCTTAAACAGATCTAGCGTGTGAAAAAATAGATGAAATCGAATGATTTCGACATAATTTGCGTAAAGATTCAAGGTTATATTAAGTTTTTGTGTCTATATCGCTGCAGATTATTTCATAATTTTTCAGATGGGGTCTATTAAACACAGTTTTCCCCTACGACCACCGAAGTTACTATTCTGGGCGACGGTATTAAAATATAACAGGCGAGGCAGAAAAACACTCTGAGGACTTTGTCAATTGTTGCAATCTTACACAGTCAACTTGTATAAATGAGATAAAGGTGACAGACAACCCAAAACTTTAGAGATAACTACGCAATAAAAGTCTTCGTTCACTTGGAGTTCACTTGACTGAGATCGACATAGTAGAACTTGAAATTGAAGTCGCTCTAATTGGGATGAGCTGCGAACTTAAAACAATTTAAGGGAGTTTCATTTTAGGGACGAATTCAGTATCCAATGCCTGCGAATTGAGGAGCTTTCTCTAGATGTTTGTTCTTCAGGAAGTTGAACTCTTTCTCTGTACGAACGAGCTTACGTATCAGCCAATGGCGATTGGTTAGAGTGATGTCCTCATCAATGATTTTTAAGATGACTAATTCATCACCAAGAATTTTCGGGCGATCAATCTAACTTCCTTTCTACTAAAAACCGTAGGCTAGTAGAACTGACACCGAAAACATTATTGCGAAGAAACTAAACAGCCGATTTTCCCTGCGCTTAGGACTGACCATGAACGGGGAGAAATTTCGATCAAATTTCCACGGACGCTAACTTGGGTTTGTGGCTAAGGCAGTCTTCCTGAAAAATGAAAACCCTATACGCCAATACTTCGTTTTATATTGAGAAATGCTGTCTTTTTTTTGCAGAGATATACAAAATCCGTATGGTCATGTGATATGTTGTGAAGAAAAGGTGAAGTCTAATCTAATTCTATTGACAAGATTTAAAGACAGCCTTGTTTCCTAATGGTCCACTTCACTTTCGCTAAATACTAACACGTGCTGGGCTATTAAGTCAATCTCGAATCTGCGAAGAAAGCGACAAGTGTTAGTATTATATACTGACCAGTATAGTCACAAATTCACAATAGAAATCTTTATCTTTGCTGTTATAAGAGACTTTGTCTTCGGGTAACAGCAGCGGCTCTAAAAAGTGAACACGAAACCGACTTCCGAAAGAGTGTATATCAACCTGCCTATGCTATAGATAAATATACTGCTCCTAGTTCACTCTGCATCAAAGATTGCTTTTATATTAAATTAATAAGAGCCATTGCGCGGCTCAAACCTACTTTCTTTTGGCTATTTACAATCGCCTTCAAGAAACAGAAATGATGATCTAACAAACACCGTCCACCGCATCTGATGCAAATACATATTTCTTGATGGCTCTTTTATTGCTTAGAAAACTAAAAAAATATTGATATTAATAATAAATAAATAAAAAAGTTTATACGCACGCTCCAATAGTTGTGTTAACGCTGTGTAAACGATTTTGGTCCAATTTTAAAATAGTTAAACGACTTAGTTTAGCAATTCCATCTGGCAATGATTCTAGTAAATTTTGTGATAAATGTAAATCAGTTAAATTCTCCAGGCCACCAATTTCTTCGGGCAGTTCTTCCAGTCTATAAAGAAGAAGAAACAGAAAATTATTACCAAGAAGACTAATTGTATAATGCATTTGTTTCAATTAACTCCACATAAACACTGGAGCGCTAAACAGCAATTAATATCAGTGGCACAAACTTACCTATTTTCAGATACATCAAGGCAAATCAAGTTTCTTAACAATCCAATTTCAGGCGGAAGCTTCTGCAATTGATTATGATCTAACCAAAGTTCCTGTAGCGCAGGCAAATACCCCAGATGCGGGGGTAAATCTTCGATTTCATTATCACCCAAATCGAGTCGTTCCAATTTCGTCAACTGGCTAATTGATTCGGGGAGGAGTTTTATAAGGTTTTCTCTTAGCTCCAGCGATTCTAGCTGTGTCAAACTGAAAGAGAACAAAAATGTGTGCATGTGTAAATTTAAGGCTTAAATAGAATAACAATTAAGGGCTATTGTTGATTGATGGATATTTTACTATTGCTGCAGCTAAGTTGTAGTTTTAAACCGAATAGGACTTTTAATAATAAAATAATGTTGTACTCGAAAAAGTTTGAAATATGTGAAAACTAGGTCAATACATACTATATGTTTAATTGTGTCTCAGTAGTTTCAGTAATTTTGTGTTCTTTTGTTGTGTGAAGTAATTTTGTTCTTTCGAAGCCTAGCTTTTATGCACATTGGTAGGTCTGTGTTGCCGGTGGCCGAACTGTGGCCACAGCTGAAACTTGTTCTTTTCTAGTTGAATATACCTATTTATTTTGTTTGCCCGTATGGCATAGTACAAGCAAATGAGTGGTTTGCTACGAGTAAAATGTAAAAGGTGAAAAGAGATGTGAACACAATATAGTTTGATCTTAAAGCAATTGTGTACAGCGGTAATAGCCTTACGAGGTTGTGGAAATAGTTCTGCTATATACTGTATCAATATACCATAAACAAATATAACATGAGCTCATGTCGATAAAGTCGTCAAGAGAAGAAGGTTTTCAAGATATATATTGAGATTATCCTTAGGACAATTTTTTAAGCATTTAGTAAAATTACTAAGAATTTAAATAAAGAGAAGTCATGTGTCAAATAAACTATTACGAGGATGTGGCCTTTGAAATTTTATTTTTAGATCTTAGAAGATTTTAATTATTTTGAAGAGCTTTGAAACTCTTAACTTTAGAACAGAGTTGCTAGTTCCGGAGGTCCAAACGTCCGAAAATTTACGGGTTTGGGGACCTGATTTCCGTTCAGCACCAGGTAGGAACGTATAAGTAAAATGAAGCGTTTCCTAAGTCACTATATGATTTAATATTCCATTAAAGAAATTACAATCGTTGATCTGTCCAATAGAAAATTCATCTCGTAAGAGTCAAATCAAATGTTCGAAACACGAAATTGGGATATTTTTTTTAAGTTATACAACTCCAACCTTAATTACTGGACTTAGAAGCAGAGACAGTACTGAGACCACCAACTTCAGCCGATTTCTCGTTACTTGCATACAAGCTAAATTTTCATGGAGTGTTCACGTTTGGTGCGCTAGTATTCTTACATAGAAATTCAAATAGACAAATGTCACGTAACTTCAAAAATTACGGCTCACCAACTCACTCCCAGAAAATATGAGCCACTTGCGCTTTGGGCAAAGTTGCTGCCAGCGTTCATAGAATTTTATCCGTTTAATTTGAAATTATTCGTTACGTGTGAATAAATTTTTTTTAGGAATAAGTGTACATTTGATTAAAATATTCAACAAAAATGAGCAATTTAGATTGTTTGAGGGAAAATAAAAACATTTTGAACAAATTTTCTTAATTATTTAAGAAAAATTTACACACGAAATTGAAGTCCAAAAGCTGAAAATACACAACCATGTTTGTCCTAATATGTTTCTAGTATATAGAACATCTCCTTTAGGTAGTTTTATTAACCAAACAAATCAAATTATTCGCCTTTTAACAATTTATAATAACTAACCAGTAATGTAAAAATGTGGTATTCCTGAACTCTTTCACATTTTCCCACGGTTGCCGCGGTTGGCAGCATTTATTTTTGCATTTTTTGTATGTTTTTGCATGTCACATGGATTCTTAATTGACATTATACCGATAGTAATACAAAATGGCGAATTTGAAAAAAAAAATTGAGGGGGCCAGCGGCAAGGGGATTGTGAGTTGAGGGTCTCAGTATGGTTTGTCTACGCTTAGAAGCTCAGTCTACCTTAATTTATATTTACAACGCCTGTGGCAATTCCAAGAAATCGAAATTAATTCTTAGAGCTCTTCGGATCAATCTTTGTTAATTTTTTTTTTGTCTGGATTTCTTTATCTAGCAATCTATAAATTTAGACGCGACCAAAAACGTAACCACAGAAAGAAAATATAAGGGCGTCAAATCGCACGATCTCAGTAATTTATTCCCATCATCATAATCCCCACCCAACATTTAGTTTTTTTTTCTCCAAGAGAGTTTCTAGGTTTGATTGCTGGAAAATCGACAAATTTGTTTCTTCCCAAGCTTTTTACCCGCAAATGCTAAACATGATTTTCTGGTCAAAATTAGGTTCGGTTTCCAAATGTCCTAAAGTCCAATCAGCCAGATCGACTTCTTGAACAATTTAAATTACTTACAGACACAGGCCCCAATCACTTTGAGAAATTCGCCAAGTAGAAACTTAAAAAGTCAAGTACTGGAAAACTACGGAAAATTTAGACGTTTTGGTTCTCTTATGTATAAGAGACATTCGCGAGTTTCGTTGCAGTACTGGGGCTTCAATAGTCACTGTAGAGCTTGCCTAGAAATTCTTTACAATTCGTTGAATAGTGAGCTCGGAGCCACGGCACAAGCCGTATTTTGATTTTTACAGTAGCCAATATTTGAATTTAGTACTGGGATGGAGTTATTTTGATTTTAACAAGGAAGCGAAATAAAGAATACGTATATATTTTGATTCTTACCCAAGTATTCAACTTAAAATGTCTCTGGAATTAGTTGGCTTTTGAAACTAACGAAAACAGTAATAGAAAGAGCTCAAGAAAGATAATAAAAATGCATCGTCAACTCGACTTTTTTGAAAAAGTGGAATATATCGCTTTTGATTCTCGTAAACACATATAGTGTCTTCAAATAATGCAGTCGGCTATCAAAGTCTTAGCAAAATTGCATAGTTTCTCCAAATAGGTTGCTTCTCCACATTTATTACATGCGGAACTACAGCCAATAAGAAATTGAAGACAGGAGTTTCCCGGTTTGTCTACTTGATACCTGTTCAAATACAGTGATTGATTGTAGGGCACTTCAAACGTGGATCGAGTTGGTGAATCAAATCGAGCGCTCACCGAAATAGTGCAATAGGCCCGATGTATTGCAATCTTTTTGTCAAGCAGCACTGAAAGCAGACCACCAAGATCTACGTTTGTGCGTTTTCCTAAGTCGGTCTTACGAGAATTGATTACGATCTCACATTTTAAATGTTCACTGAAAATCGTATATATTAAAAAAAAAAAATAATTAAAAAACTAAGCCTGGATACTGGCAAGATCCAAAACTCATATCTACAAGTCAACATTAAGAACAAGACTCAACCGCCTTTTTGAATTCTCACGCAACAACAAAAATAAAAACCTTTTGTCAGAATAAAGTAAAGAACTCACCATCCAAAATCCGCTGGCAACGATGTCAATGACATATCGTTTAGGCCTAACACTGTAAGATTTTTCAACTGCGAGAATCCAGCTGGCAATCTTGGAATAGGATTTGAACTAAAATCAGCCACTTGAAGGCTCTGTAGATGCTTAATGTCATCGGGAATGTCTGGAATATCTGAAATTAAAAAGAGCGCATACAATAAATTTTATTTCCATTTCCATTCCCATTATGCATAAGTTTAATTTATTTTGGTATTTCGACTATAAATGTCAAAGCCGCCTGAGACGTATTAAATTTTTCAAGAAAAAAATGCAAAGAAAAATCCCTCTATCCCATAAAATCATTAACCGTAACCCCATGACAAACACTTTGCTCAATTTGTATTGGCATCACCGCCAGACACTTGGCCCGGACATGTGTGGATAAATCCACACCCAAAAGCCAAAAGTCAACACATTCCTAGCGAAATATGTGCCCAAGGAAATGCGACAAAATTGGTATTTTCTTTTTTCATTCGGTTGATAGTGTTTGCGAGCACAAACACTGCAACATATTTCCCCATAGAGAAGTGTGGGAAGGTCTATCTAAACTCACTCATCACAGTTTGGCATTTTTATAATATGAAAGCCTAACGAAAAGGGTCATTTGCAGCGGTAATTTGTTTTCTTTCTCTCTGTATGGTTTGTATGCGGATTTCGAGCCAGAGTTAGCCAATTAATTAGGTAACATGTAAGCTTGTTTTGCCATTCTAATGCGGTCAGACATTAATCATTCACAATTGACAAAAAGACTGTGGAAAGCCGGTTTTTTTTTTCTTCGCCTGTCTATTGCCGCGTTCCAAATGGCAAATGTATTGTTTTAACCCGGCTGTTGACGTTGCTTTTGAAAGACTTTAGGGTTGTTGACCAAGTACATGTATACTCTATTGTGTCTGGACTGAACATGAAGAAACGAAATGGGGGCGAAAAAAATCCTCAACTAGAACGAAAGTAGGTATAGCAGTACAGTGAAGCAAGGAAAATGTCACTAATGCTTTATATTTCTCATAGTCACTTGTGTAATGTTTACAGCTCAACAGATAATATGTACCTATACCAGAGAAGCATATAAAGTTGGTGTTTTTTTTTTTTTTTTTGTGGCACACCTTTGCGTACTGCTGGCCTTATGGTATGATACATTTGAGTCGGGTGATTATTACTTCGATTGAGATCACATTTTTGACAGTTACTTCGATTTTTATACAGTCGTGTGCTACACAAACCAAAAGGAATTCATAGAACAAAAATAAGCACTAAGTTGGAATTGTCTCATACACATCAATAGTGCTTAGAAGGAGGACGTGCGCGTATGATGGATGCGCGTTAAGAGGGCTATTTTGACGCATTTTGAGCTGAGGTCAGTGAGGATATTTCAAAGCTGGTCAGGGTACTGGGAAGGAGATGTTGGCAGAGGTGCCGTGAAATAACACCGAGAGAAATAACGCCGAATTCCAAACTTTGCGTTATTTCACTTTGTGAAAGCGAAATAAAGCCGAATTTCACATTGACAAAGCGAAATAATGCCGAACATTGCTTTGAAATAAAGCGAAATAAGGCAAAGTGAAATAATACCGAACAAGGAAATTCGGTGTTATTTCTCTTTGACAAAGTGAAATAACGCCGAATTCCGAGCTCTCATTTCTCCGAAGTGGTTTATTACTGACATAGGAATATTGGGCGTATAGCAAGGTTCTGGCCCTCCTGGTTGAGAGTTGTGCATGGTTATGGAGTTTTGGAAAAGGACCCTTTAAAGCGTAGAGGGCACCGAACTGCGAGTCTACAGAGTGGTACGTTAGGACCCTGAACAGAAAAATAGTTGCTTGAAATTATACCCATCATTGGCTTTAGCATCAGTATACCCGCTTTACAAGCATTGCATATGTTCTTGTTCACTTGTTTGCCCGACAGTAGCATGTTGTCTATGTTTTACAGTGCTAAAATTAGGGATTTTAGCACATTCAAGGTCCAAGAAAATGTTTTCCAAATTTTTCGAACAAGCTTACAAGGAGACAATTCGAAGCGAATTAACTCTTCTGACGGAATTCAACGAGTTCTAAAGGTGTCTTTAAGTATTTCGACAGGTATTTACGTCATCAGCGCATTACAAAAACACGTACTTCTCCACCTCCGCCTGTACTTCACAACATAGTCATTGGGATAGAAGAGATATTTGCTAAAAATACCTCCGTTTATTTATTTAACGAAGAATGAAATCTGGTGTTGCCTTGATTTTACGAAGTCACCAGAATGTTTTACTGCACCCATAGAAATACGATAGAATACATCCCATGACGAAACCATTCATTTTATTCATTTTATATTTAGTGAGACCTCTCCACAAATGGCATGTTACTTCTTGGATTGACATTTTCTTATGGAATTCGATAACTATTGTCGAAAACTCGTTCATGGTACCTATGAACTAGACAAATTTGGGTTCAAGGTGATTTGGTCTCTTTCCTTTTGTGACAGCTCCAGATTTGAACCCCCAAAGCCTTTATCATGTTATACTTCAGAAAATTAGCACATAGCACATCCGATCTTAGGTTTAGAGTTTGAATTTGATATTCAGCTTAAAATTCCGAAAACGTTATCGACTAGACGGTTATGGTGATACGTTATTAGCCACTGAGTTATATCAAGTCCTAACGATATAAGGGGCTTAGGATCAGCTTCGTTATATTCGCATAGTCGTTATAACCGACGTCGTTATAGGCGAATAAACCTTGCTTCTCATAACCGTTCGTTTTAGTCAGTTTTTAATTTTGGGACGCATGGAAGGGGTCTATAGTTAATGTCGTCACGACAGTTATACTCTTGGATATTTGTCAGACGTTCACGAGAGATGGCGGAGTGGGAAAAACTTTGAGAACTTCAGCCACCCGCTAAGTAGTCTACCAAGCCGGTAAGCCCCAGCGACATAGTTTAGCTCTGTCTTTCTTTTACTTTGTATCGCGTAGAGTCAACCGATTTCAATGAAATTTCGTGGGTGTCTATGGTTGGTTACAGTTTGAAATATAATTTTAGACCACGGCACCGTTCTCGACTCCTTACAGCGGAACCTAGCGCAATTTTAACAGTGTTTATCGCTTTTTAAATTAAAAGAACGGCAATACTGCTATACACTTTGTTACTTGGTCAGTGCGAGCTGCGTTTCTATGTTTCTATTCGACTATAGTATACTTGACAGGTGTTAACGTTTGTATACACGCGTTGCATTTTTCTTTACAAAATTATTGTCTTTAAAGCGTTTAAAGCTTTCGAATCAGTTATAGTGTTCTCAAATCGAAATATGAGAGACAGTGACGATCAAGTGCCCAAAAAGAAACAAAAAGTCAATGCTGATCAAAGTGCAGGCGGCAGTGAAATGTTTAATACGTGTCCATAACGTTTGCTTCACGGAAGACAATGTGTGTGGCTTTCTATTTTTATAAAAATTAAATTAATAATTCATTATAATTGAAACCAATAATGATCAAGAAACATCTGATTCGAGGCAAATTCGAGGTTTCACATCTGCAGGGCGTCCCCTGACGGTAAATTTTTTTTTAGATTTTGTTTGACCGAAGAAACAGTCATTGACTAAAGACATTCTTCTCTTGATCATTTTGTGAAATAATTTTAGAGGTGAGCCAGGCAAAGTCATTTACTACTTCGAAGTAAAATCAGTCTCTACTGTGACATTTTGCCGAGGTATCGGCATTGAGAGTCCTTTCAGCATACGATTTGTTTTGTCCTCGTTAGCAGACAGATTCATCTTCGCCTCTTCCGTTTTAATACTCGCAAACGCGCCACTGACAATACTTACAGCTCGCTACGTTATATACAGGCAGTTGAAAGGACTTTTGAAGAATGTTGCTATCGATATTACCTTGTGAGCAGTGTTGTTATATCGTGGGATTTATCCCTTTTTGTGGGTATTTCGATGTCCGAAAAGCATTCCGTGCGATAAAGGGGAAAAAGCACCAAATCGTGGGAATTTCAGAAATCTAAAAAAAAACATTTAAACTTAAAATTTTTGGTGAAATTCTGTCAAAACACCATGATTATCAACACACTGAATTTCCATAAAAAACAGCTCATGGTAAATCGTCTTCTATCAAAATTTTGTAGCACCAAAAAATATTCATAGCAGTATTACAAACTGCGGTTTTTATACTGAAGTTAATTTAACGTGATTTTCTTTCCGTGTAATACAAATTTAACTATTAAAAACCTAATTTTGACGCAAAAAAGTATCGTTGGATTTTAACAGGAAATTTGAGTATAGTGAAAAGGGCAAAAAGGGAAAATTAGACACACTTCGTGGGATAAATGAAGAGAGAATGCTAACAACACTGCTTGTAAGTTTCATTTAATTGCTTAAAGAATGATGTTAAAGAAAAAAATGATCGCGCGACGTATAAACTTTTTATGACATGAAAGTGTCCGACGGTGTTTTTCCAACGTTGACGGAGTACCGAGATTTGCAGAACGAAATATGCTATCGCGACTTTGAGGTGGTGTGCATCGATATGGAAAGACCCCCGTTTTCATTTCCTGGATTTGTCATTTGTCGATGGCTGACTTTTCTGACTTAAAACCCCATAAAAGAAAGAAGAATATATAAGGAACTTCTACGACTTAAAAGACCCAAAAACTCGAAGGTCGAGCACAATGCCACTTGGGCTGAACTGCGCAGGAACTGGCGCCCAATAACTACTTCTGAAGAGACGAGGAGAAGGAATAGTCAATCACGTCGATTCTTTGCAACTACCCTGGTCTTGCTTATATCAGGAAGTCTCATCTGGGAACATTTCTTTCCAACGATCTTGGTAATGTCAAAACCGCTTACAATCGTAGCTTATGTAGATAGGGACAACTGGTTTGTGTAAGTAGTCAGTAGTCCAGTAAGATATCCATTTTCCTTTAACACAGAGTTACACAATGAGCCGATCTAGGAGCCCTAGTATCATTGCCATAGGAGAATGATGTGGCCCTCAACTATTTAAAATTGCAGTATAATTCAACTAACAGTACACCATCTGAACCGCTTTCGTGCAACAACATTTGAAAATATGTTTGTAAATAGAAATCAAAATCACTTACATTATCTCCCAATGCACGCTACGAGCATATGAACAAGAACAAGGCGAAAAAGAAATTCCAATAGCAACTCATTTCAGGTTTCTTTCGAGATTCCATCAAGTGGGTACTTTGAATCAACTCAATTATTCGAGGGTATAAGGTTGCAGCCTTTCTTTCTATAAATACTTAAACCAATGTATGAAGGGACACAATGAATACATAAAACACCCAACAGAATATAGAAATCATTTTATAAAATCGTGCATGCTATATTCAGGTATATTCATATGAAGTGTACTCCAAACGGTAAATATCTTTTGGTAAGCCCTGGTAAGTAAAATCAATAATTGTCTAGAATTGGAACGTCCATGAATCAAAAGAATGAAGGAGAACGCTCTTTGTTCCTTTGCTTTGATACTTTTTTTTCTTTGTTGATTCTTCTTGAGTTTTCGGTAACCAAAGTCATCCTAGATTTTGCAAAAGCAGACTCAGCTTTTCAACCCAATCTATGTACGTATCTATACCTACTTGCCGTATCTGTAAGATTTTGCGGGGGCTTTAGCACAGCCAATGTCACGGATTTGCATCGTTACAATGTTCGCTCATCCCACAGCCCACATGGCCGCATAGTTCAATAGATCTAGTTTCATTGGATAGAGCAGAGCCACTTATTTGTTGTCCCTCTCCGACGCAGGTGGCAATTAAAGTATCTGCAACATCGGCAAAGTGATAGTATATGCCTTCTCTGAGCGTGTCGGTGTAATTGTTAGGGAGAAGGCATAAAACGAGGTTAATACTTCTTAACTTGATTTGATATTAGAATGAAATGCAGTTAGAAGGTATGACACACATTTCGAAGTAGTAACACAGGTGAACGCAAACAGCGTTCACTCACCACCGCCTTCTCTCCCGCCACAGGCCAACAACTTATAGCTTGGTTAGGTTACAGGCAGTAGACTCTAAAATAAAAGCGCAACCGCTCCACTACGACATGTGAATTCAAAGATTAGTCAAGGCGCTACGTTTGCTGGTCAACATATCATTCAACGTCAATGCGCGAACATTAAACAGCCGAGTACCATATGTTCGTATACACATATTCTGAGTGTGGAAAGTGAACCATTTCCTCATTGCTTACATTTAATGGAAGAAATTTCTTTTGGAAAGGTACCTACGTTTCAAGCACCGTGTAGCAGCATTTTAATACAACCCTTAAAAAGAGCTAGCGAACACCGCAATCGTAATGCGAACGCATAAATAAAATTAACGGTCATTTCAAAGGGTTGCGCACTTGATTGCACTTTTTTTTATACAAATCGAGCTCGATTGCGATGTATTACTTTGTAAAAATAGGGCACTCAATGATTTAAAGATTGCACTTCAACATTTCTGATATGTGGGATGGGTTTCAATAATATAGGCCAACAACGGGTGGATAAGGCTGGATAGGTATCAGGCGTCGCAAAAGCCTTTCCGGTTATTTAGACTGCGAACAATTTATGGATCACCGTGGAATTTATTAAAAAATATTTGACATTCGCCTACACAAAACGTTAACATTACAGATATCAGTTTATAGTTTCCTTAAATTTAGTGTATGTTACAATAGGGTACTTATTATTTGTATTTGTAAGCCAGACCAGTGTCTCCAGATTGGGCTCTTTTTCGTATTTTTGGCGGTCTTGTTACTTAATAAACGATAGAAATTTCTTCCATTAGCACCCAACACAATTTTGGTCTAAATATCGTTTTAGAAATTTTGTGTAAATTTGGTTTGTTTTATTTATTCACAAAACTACAAAAAGAAATATTTTCGAACAAACCCGCAATTTTAAAACTTGGCAGCACACTTGCAGTCAAGCGACTGCATTATTATGCAGGTTTTCATTTGAATCAAGCCACAAAAACCAATTGCAGAAGATAGAAGTCAAACTAAATTCGCGGAGCGCATAAGAGAGATGGGAATGCGGGAACAATACCAAAAAAAGGTTGGGGAATTGGGCAACGATTTTGGGCTAAATTTTGTAAGGTTTGTGCGCTTTAAGCAAACTAGATTATGGCAACCCTGAGCTAGACCCTTTAGAAGCTCCGAACTCTATATCGCAACCAATGCGAACAGAAGTGTTGTTACATTTTTGAAAATTTCTAAATAAGTGCGAATAATGCTACTCAGAAAAAAAAAAAAATCAATCAGGACTAGTTTCGCTTGTGGTCGAAAATTGACCCTACCTTTTCTAAGTATGTATGTACCTAATACTACGAACCACAATTTTCGATATTTATATTTTTTTTTGTTTTTATAAACGAAAATGCGACATCTAAATATCGAAAAAATGCATCTCTTTAAAAATAATTTTTCCCCATGATTTTCATTTTAATACATCACTATTTAAAAACTTAGAGCATAACATTTGTCCAAAAATATTTTCCATAGTAACATCAAAAGTGGTTGTCAAGACCTCGCATATATTTATTCATAGTGCCCCTGAATTAAAATTGTACGTACTGTTGCTTACTTTTGGGGGAAGGCAAGTTGGCGGCGACAAATTGAAAGCATTTTGGTGACATTCTGATGACTGATACGTATTTTGTATCGGAAATTGTTAACTTAATTTTACCGGCCTTACCCTTTTACGCACAGTTTTTTTGTTTGTGCACATCTACAGTACATTTGGAATGAGAGATATAGGTTTCTCTTTATTTCATACAAAATACTAAAGAAGTGTCTGGAAACTTTGGATGTTCAAGTATTAATATAATCATCTTTTTTAAAGTTTAACGGGGAAGGCACGGACGGAGTATATTCAAAAAAAAAAACAGTCTATATGCATCAGAGGCAACACGCTAACCTTTTTTTTCGAGTACGGATAGCTTATGGATAGAAGGATATACATACATATATTATAAATATGACAACATTATCCTGAAAGTCGGGAGTATGCAAGCGGAAATCCTCTAATTGAAATGACTTTATGATAATGACTGTTCAGGAATCTCAAAAGGATTGACTAGTCAAAGTTTAAATGAATTATTAAAACGAAAGTCAAAAAATTTCCAATCTAAAGATTGCCTCGACTACAGAACTCGACCCAAATGTAAAGACTTTCGAAAAAGCACTTTGGACAGCGTATAAAGTCTCGTGTAAGGTTTAAATATATAAAAAAGTCCTTCGATCCATGGTGGAACAAGAAAATCTATTATTTTAAAAAATTTACTAAAGAGACCTTCAGCACAGGTTCAAAATTGGCAGCCATACTAAGACGGCCTTGAGTTGCACAAGCAATCTATCAGAGTGGCTAAGAATTCAATTCATCAATTTCATCGAAACTCTGCCAACTTATAGTAAAGCACTATCAAAGGAACACTCAAACCTATCTCTTCTCAGAATGTATGGACTAAGTCAGCAGCGGAGCTTTTACTGAATAACCATTTTCAAAGGACCAATTGTAACAGAAGAAAGTGTACTTTAACTTTCGACGCTCGCAGTTTGCAACGTCTGATCCACTTTAGTAGGCCATAAATAGATTCACTCTACAAAAATAAAAATTGTTGTGCCTGACCCTCATTCTGCTCATTAATGACGAAGCAAAAAAATTTAAGAAAATTGTTATAGAGCGTATATTATTGTTAAGGTCAATACTTGATTCTTGGAAACTTAAAAACGATTTCTTGTTATCAAAAATAATAGTTAAAGCAAGAACATTTAGCTTCCAATCTTTTTAAAAATTTCAAAATTCTTTAACAATCTTATTTTCTGAGTGTTCGATCTGAGAGAATGAGTCAAAGCTACTTTGAAAGGGTTTCAAAGCCCAGAACACCCATAAGAAAAACCAGTAACGTTATTGGCATACATATTATAAATATCGGGGGCTACTCCAACCAACGAGAATCGTTCTTCAAACAAAAAATAAACATTTAGCGCAACAGGTTCGTAAGGACAATAGGACTAGCCTCATAACTATTCCTTTTGTGTGAGTTTTACATATTTGGGACTAACATAAGGGATCGATAATTTTATGCCGAGTCCAAACGGCAGTCATACTCCCAGATTTTTGTCAGACGTTTGCCATCGCGGAAAAAAAAACTAAGTATGAAATTTGTGTTTTTCCGGGGATTGAACCTGGGACCCTCGCTTAGTATATTCCAAGACACTAACCAATAAGCCACTTCCTTATAATATAGATTATTTAATTTAAAAGTGAGTGGAAAATATTTGCCATACACACGAATAAGCTGAGACTCAATGAAAACCCTGCCGTGAATATAAGACACGCAGATAAAAGCTGGTTTCTGTCTGAATAATTGAATCATAGCGGTATGGCATACGAAGCGCCATCTTGTTAAAATCACATCTTATCGGAATTTTCGTTATCAGTATTTTCAAAAGCATTGGCCGTAAGAGTCCTCAGGCCTCATTTTGGAAGAAGTACGGTCATATAATTAATTTTTCTGGACGTGATGAAGTCTGCGTGTAACCTCCCGTATGTTGGTTAAACGACACATTCGCAAAAGCTGTTTATTATTAAGCCCCTCAACCTATACGTAAGCCCTTACAATTTTCGTCAACCGACCAAATAGCAAATTTCTATTCCTCAATCTTGCTCCTCAGAAAGTTTATTTTATTTGCTTTTCCGGTGACGTTTTATTAAAGTAAATTAATACCAGAACCAAGGTTAGACCTTAATTTTGTTTTGTGACGTTACTTTTGTGTTTGCAAAATAATTATTCTGGAAAAATAAATCCGACTGCGCTCTTTGTTTTTAATATGAAACAAAATAATAAATATAAACATAGTAATAAAAATCGAATTTCTTGTAATAAAAGGTATCAAAATTGACCCCGTCCCTTTCGGCTTATTTCGAGGGGTGATATACCCCCAGAATGTAAAATTGCCCACGATCTAATATCACTGACGTCGGGCATCGTACAGGAACATTAGTCTAATTTAATATGTCTCTTAAGGGTTTGAAAACCCGAAAGCCGTAAGTTATTGACAATAGCAGATAAATGTCGAAGCAATCCGCTCGAATTAATTAAAAAAAGATTCAGGCCCCTAAATTCTATGCTGCGACATATTTATCTGCGATTAATGTTAAGTTCGAAAATATATTTTCATTCCGTCTCCCGATGAAGGAACACAATTTTAGAATAAAACAAATGAAGCGGAACAATTAATAAAGCACACACAAAGCAACTAAGAAAAGACAATAAATTAATTTGAAATTTCGAAAATTAAAACATCTGCATACGATCACTCAACACACGATATGCGCTGTATTCCTTGGCAAAACTAATTTAAAAAAAAAATGTTTCCATACCATCCTGAATGCGCGGCCGAGATGTGTAAGCAGTACCTTGAGACTCTTTATTTATTTTTCATAGATCATCATGTTTGATTAAAAGAAATTCACACAAAGTGAAAGGAAAATTCAGTTTTTATATTTATTTTTATTCAAAATTCATTGAATGTCGCGCTGATGCCACATGCTTTAGTGTGATAAAGTCGGTAACCCCAAATAAAATGTAAAACACCCCACTTGAAAATGTATTCTATTTATAACGTCAGGTAAAAAAGGGGGAAATAGATTGCTTTTATTGCGAATCATTGCGGTTTGGTTTGTTGGTAATACAAAAATAGGCTTTAAGAATTTCGATAAGAAGTTTATTTTCTCTAGAGCTGAACTTTGTACGCACAGTCTTCTGACCACAAAGAGAATATGCCGCCAAGCTTATAGAAGGTAATTAATTTAAAGTGACCAAACGGAATTAATTTCCGGAAATTCTGTATTTCCATCAGCAAATTAGTTTAATGCCGGTAGCATTGTTGCATACCCTTCTGAAAAGGGTTACAGCAGCATTAGCCGTCACGGTGTGTGGGGTATTCATTGAAAGGTAAAAAGGGAGATTAGACAAAGACAGAAATATGTGAATGTCAGTGCAGTGTACGGAGTACGGTGAACGGAGATACGCTTAATGAAGTTGAATAATTAATTTTCCAGAGGAACGTCTTCATTTCGGATTATTACGATCGCATGGTTTGGCTATTCGACTTTATGATCATTCAAGTTTTTTTTTTAGATAGACAACTTGAAAAAGATAAATTGATTCATACTTCTTAAGTCACAAGCGATCAAATTAATTGACCCGATGTCCGAAAAGAATTAGGTTAGTCGAGTTATAGTTAGTTATTGATTCTGAACTCTGGCTTTATCGTTTGACTTCCAGCTGTAGTTTTCTTAATATTTGGGGAAGTAATTTTTTATGGTGGCGCTGTAATCATCGAAGTTATCTTCAGTAGTAAAGTGTCATATGTATGCTAGCGATCCGTACCATTAGGCTTTTGAGTCAAATCGGTAAAAGCGGCACAGCAATAAGAACACCTCGGGTTATGTGTGCGCAACTTGAAAGGGTATACAACTTGTTATAAGTTCATTGAAGTCGTCGTCGACCTCTGGCGGGAGACGTCATCTATTGTAAATATAAAAATCTTACATTCTCCAAATCTGTGTAGGTACATTCAAAACATCAAATAAAATAGTGCAACGAAGTGTGGCAGCTGAAGATTTCAAGACATTTTTCTAAGCCAGCACACCCCTATTGGGTCAAAATAGCAACAGGTGTTTTTGATCTTCATATAGGGTCGTTGTCATTTTGAGGTTTGGTGGTGTCATTGTTTGGTTATTAAGTGATGAATGTAGTCAAGCCTCGAAGCACGTTTAAGAAAGAACCAATGAGCAGTATTTGTGAATAATTTGTTGATTGAATTCGGTTATATATACCTACGTTATACTCACACATTCTCAATCCATTGCCTTTTTTGAATAAACAGATAACAGTACTGACTACATATCAAACAACAATGTGAGCTCAAAGAAAAAGCATTTTTCACAAGTTCTGGTTAATATGTTTTAAATGTCAAATGTACTGTTTCTAGGATTACCTTACAAGATTTTTGAGAACAAGAACTAGTTCTTGTTTTTGGCTGAAATAGATTGATGATGCTGGTATTCATGCCTATGGTTGGAAGAAGGATATACTGAAATCTTTGAACCGATGTAGTACCACGTAGAAATGTTGAGTTCTTTTTTTTTTCTCGGCTAAAAAATTAAAGAAGAAGACCCTAGCTTTGCACTTCATGTCAATAACGGAAAGAAACTAGAGTTTCAGTTCGTATCGGAAACACTATGAATGGGAAAAAGTTCGTCATGTTCATGATGGAAATTCAGTGAGAAAAAAACCCACTTGACTGAGCAAGCTGCGAATTGCACAGTGGGCACTAAGTGTAATCAATATAAGCAGTCTGGAATCTAAAAAAGTCTTGCTATGCTAGGCTAAGTTGTTCACCGAAATTTGCAGTATTTTATTGATAGCATTTATTTTTCTTCAAATAAGTAGGCTCAACTATTTCAAAAGTCAAAAGTATTTTTTTAGAATCTTTCTATATTGAAAAGAATTGAGTTTGATTCAAATTTTGTTCTTTTTTGTAAGGACTGCTGATGATGATACAGGGTCATTCATTTCGTGGTTTCAAGTTGGTAGCGCATTAAAAACCAACATTACTCAAGTTATGGCCGAGATACCGCCCAAAATGTGCGAAAAAATAGTTAAAAATTACCTCAAAAGAATCGTATGCTGCGAATCTTTCCGAGGCGGCCATCTGAATGATATTGTATTTCACACTTAATGACACAGTCCAAACTTTATAATGAAATAAAATGTTCATCAAAAATGTCTCTCTGTATGTATTCTATTTAGCTTTACTTTCGAAACTGAAAAATGAATGACATTTGCGAAGAGCAGCTGTTTCCGACGAATCAAATCATTTCAGATTTATCAGTGTGCTCTTAAGATTTAAATCGACCTACAAGAAATAAGCCACTGATCAACATGATCAGCACGATCTCGGTGGCCAAGTCACTGGAAATCAAATCGAGGACTCATTAAGTCCAAAGTTTCATAGAAACAACATATCGTCCGGATGAATATCGTTTATATACTTTCAAAGTAAGAGCCAACTGTCCAACAGTGCGAATACCATATCAATCAGTGCAGTTTTATATGGGTAATTTTGTCTCGTAACACTCTCGTGGACTAACAATCACAAGACTTTTCAAGAAATTGGTGAAGCGATCCTTGAAAACGTTGTAAACAATTTTCTACCATATAAGGTTTGATTGAACTAGTCATCGAAATGTTTCATTTCAGTGAGACAAAAATCACTACTAACTAAATGTTTATTACTATGGCTCCCTGCCGACGCGACACCCTGGAATATAGTAAGCTATTTATGCCAGAATAAACATTTCTTTTTCGTAGCTCCTTTTTGGTAAAATCCGGGTAGCTTCAATTGGAGATGATAGTTCTGAGCAAGTGCTGTGTAATATGTCTTGCGGGGAAACGCATAGTTTATTGTTGCGAAGAGCTCTTCAATTCCAGTAATCCATAATGGAATTCGAGCAGCTTTATAGTACATAACCCTATTGCTAAATTTCAAACATTGATTTTAATTTAAAAACATATGGGCTTCACCCTGTTTCAAAACGATTGTCAATGTTGCACGGTCCTAGTATCAAACGAAATTGGTAGGCTTCTATTATTTCCATATCGAAAACAGACACCAATTTTTTTGAGAAAGTTCATTTTAGTTTGTTTGAACATAGGTTTGTCGAAAAGACTGTTTTACAACTACAAGGTGGCGCAAAAGTAATCCTCCTATCAGAAAATGCTATAAATTTTGCGATTGGTCCCTAATGTCAGTTCTGTTTCGACATTTGTGTAGTAAACACATGCGAAATACACGTTAATAAACAATGTTACGCTACACTGCTCCAGAACGCGGAATATTGGTGACTATTTATTTGGCACAACGTGAATTTCGTCGCAGATTTCCTAGCCGTCCAACGCCTACTGGTGAAACACTGCGACGTTTAGCCGCTCGCCTCGAAGAGACTGGCACAACACGAGATGCTGCCAGGCGTGGCAGACCCCGGAGTATGTATGGTGTGCTGTTTTCGCTGGAGGAGTCATCGGACCTTTTTTCTTCGAAGACGTCGCGGGCCAAACGGTTACTGTGAATGGTGAGCGCTACAGAGCAATGATCAACGAGTTCTTTTTGCCGCAACTTGATGAATTGGGATTGGAAAACATGTGGTTCCAACAGGACGGTGCAACGGCACACACTGCACGTGCCACAACCGATATGCTGAAGGATGCATTTCCCGGGCGCCTAATCTCCCGTTTTGGCGATTTGCACTGGCCAGCAAGATCGCCTGATTTGACCGCTCCAGACTTCTTTTTGTGGGGCTTTTTAAAGTCGCGGGTTTATGTCAACAAGCCTCAGACTCTTGCAGCTCTTAAAGACAATATCCATTAAGAATGTGAGGACCTATCGCGGAAGTTTTGGCCAAAGTGATGGAGAATGCCATAAAAAGGGCTCAAATGACAATCAACTGTGGCGGCGGCCATTTACATGACATCATATTCTCGACTTGATGTAAAAAAAATAAAAGACCAAATAAAAATAATCCACAAGAAGAATCAAAGTTTTTCATTTTTTTTTTTAAATTACAGCCAAAAAACATCGGAAGGTTATTTTTGCGCCACCTTGTACAAAAAATAAATAAATGCTAAGAAATGAGAAAATAAATGGAAATATGTATACCAACTATTTATATGAAAATGTGATTAGTAGACTTCGAGACCATTTGACCGAGCAGCCTTAAGGTTGGAATATGTATCGGACTTAAGCACGTCAAAATATCTCTTTGATACAACAACTCTTATCTCAACAAAAAGTACAAATTAGTTAGAACATTTTTTTCAGGAAGCTATAATAATCTATACGTACCTAATGTTAATTTGTGTGCCATCTAAGGGTGCACAGTTTTTAATTTATTCTTAAACTTCTAGTAAAAAATTGTATTTTTTTAGTAATTATTGTTCTTACGTGCGATATGTATTTTTTATGGAGACAATTTTTGTCCTATCATTTGTCTTAACTCGGAACTAGATGGCGCTGCAATTTAATAACTTATATACCATTTAATCTGTTGGAATGAATAATACACGGACTGGCTGTTAAATCTCATTTCCAATACAGACGTTGCGTATAAATCGTGGTAAGGGAATCAAGCGCCATTTATTTATGTGGCACCATTCACAGAGTAAAGACATCGTGTTAATTTGATATTTGACGAAATTGTAAAACAACGTAAGATTACTCTGGCCTATAATCTGGGATAGCTCCCAGGATCTTAGAAGGAAAAAGAGCAGTGTACCAACGTTGCCATTTTGCTGCAGTTGCAGTAGATCTGCATATTCGAAATTTAAATCTACTGCCAAAAAACTAAATCTACTGCATTTTGTAGTACGCTTGTATGCACATACAACGGGAAAATGTATCCTTTTTAGCATAAAACAGCAACAATATTAATGAATTGATGATTTTTTGTTTTGTTTAAATACTCGTTTTTCTAAGTTCTTTTTTTTTGTTAACCTTGGTTTTGTGTGAAAAAAAAAAGTCTACTGCAAACAAAATTTAATCTATACTGTACTTTTTAGAAGATTATCTACTGCGAAGAAACAGTCCTAAAGTAAGGCAACGCTGCATGCACAGTTTCCGATGCTTCCTACTTTTGAATTTAAGCTCTACTCATCTGGCAGTAGGCAAGTAAATATTCGTAAACAAAGCCTTGCACCGCTGCTAGTACCATATACAGAAATAACGTGGCCCTTCTGTTCAAACGTTTGTGTTTTATTCAACAAAGAGCAATCACGCTCCAATAAACTCTTTGGCCGCTGGGATAGAGTTGCTCCTTCGCTTTGCTTTGCGTCCGTTTAATGTAAATAAAGGGTGTTTTTTTTTATTTCTATCAAGCGGATTTTAAAAAGCAAAGCTTTGAAAAAAAAATAAAGAAAAGAAACCTTTCTTTTAAAAAAAAAAAATATAGTGAAAAATCTGATCAAAAGTTGAGAAAATCAAATTAGTTGTCACCTCGAGCAGCGTTTCCCAAATGGTGGAACCCTGGAGTTCCGTGGAAGGGTCAAAGGGGTTCCGTAGAAAAAACATAATAATGCCGTCGTGTCGCACTAAAATTCATCATCAATTGTTCTCCTTCCATTTGTAACAACTTACCGATACCAGGCTGGGTTTTGGCTTACACTTACACAAAAAAGAACAAATACAAAAACAGACTGGACGCAGTTGTCGGGCATTAAGCCTAATTTAAATTTTTTTTTAAGTAAAAATGTTAAAAAAATTTCATTCTTCACATAAAAAAGTTACAACTTATTTTTTGTTGTACAATAAATGTTTTATAAAACTTAAAATAACTATTTGTATATCATTTATTCTTTCTTTTCTTGTCAAACATAAAAATATCCAAGCCGGACTTCAAGGAACAATGTTTTCTGTTGATATCAATATCCGCCAGGTCCGCCAAAAAAACTTTAATCACTTAGGGTTCCGTGGCCGAAAAAATTGTGAACCTTTGACCTAGAGGATACTATTTTATATTTTATATATATAAGGGGTATTCACGATCCGATACAACTGGTCTTGTATAATTGCGAAAGTGCGAAAGTGCACCTTTTTTCGCACTACAATAACAAAATATAGTGAATATATATTTTTACCCTAACCCTGTTGTAACCGAAAAATACAACAGAGTAAAGTGTAGCCTTGTCAAGTTGATAGTTCGCTAGATTGTTAATTCCTGTGTGCAGCTATCGGAATAATATGAAGAGAATGTAAAACAAAAATAAGCGCCGCCGAAGGGAAAATCCATTAAAAAAATGGACAGGAAAAGAGATTTCCATGATATTAGACTACATTCTAGAAGCAGGACAATTCGAGGTTAATATAACACAGATTCAGAGAAGTTTAAACGTTTTTTTTTTCGAACATAATGTCAATTGTCAAACCGGATCCTTCATTTGTTTCAGTTTTGCAAGAGATGAGAAAATGTGTGTTCACGATCTGATAAATAAAAATTAAATTTCGCAATTTTAATAGGTCTGTTACACCGAATCGTGAATACTCCTATAGATAATTATTATCATAGCAAAGCAAATCTTCAAGTCTTCTAACTTTGTTAAAAATCATGACTCAAAAAAATATTCAAGTTAAAAGTAAAATTATTACTTTTCGCCCACCCTACATTTTTTAGTCATCTGTGTCGCTTTTAATTGCTTCAGCAAATGGATCATAGGTTACTACTTTTCGAATTTATGTACCTCTATAAAGGGTTTTTCAATAAGAGCGCTACAAAAGTTTATTATTTATATCTTTATTTCTGTGAAAGTACGTTCGATGACATTATGTATGGAACTCGATTTCTTCTGCATGGCCACCACGGGCACGCTTGCAGAAGTCCAGACGCTGAACCCAATTTTCGACGGTTTTCAAGCATAAATCGGCCGATACTGCTGCAATTTCACGTTCGATATTCGTACGAAGCTCATCAATCGTCGCTGGCTTGTTGGCATAGACCATAGACTTGACGTAGCCCCACAGGAAATAGTCTAACGGCGTCAAATCGCACGACCGAGGCGGCCAAGCGACTGCACCATTTCGTGAGATAACACGTTCTCCAAACCGGGTTTCCAATAAATTGATTGTGACATTCGCTGTGTGGCTTGTGGCGCCGTCCTGTTGGAACCACATGTCCTCCAAGTCCATATCATCCAATTGGGGGCAAAAGTATTCGGTTATCATTGAACGGTAGCGATTCCCATTCACAGTAACGTGCCGGTTTTGATCATCACGGAAGAAGTACGGCCCAATGACGCCGCCGGCCCATAAACCACACCAAACCGTAATTTTTTCGGGATGCAATGACGACTCATGGAGTACGTGTGGATTGCTGCCTGACCAATACCGCATATTTTGTTTATTGACGAAGCCATTCAGCCAGAAATGAGCCTCATCGCTGAAGATGATTTTTCGATGAAAATCTGAATCATTTTCAAGTTGTTGCTCAGCCCAATTCACGAACATACGACGCTTCTGGTGGTCAAGCGGCTTCAGTTCTTGCGTCAATTTAATCTTGTAAGGATGTAGGCCAAGATCTTTTCGCAAAATTCGCCACAACGACGTCACAGAGATGCCCAACGCTTGAGAACGACGTGTGAGAGACACATTTGGGCTTTCTTCAACTGAAGCCTCAGCGGCAGCCATATTCTCGACACTACGGGCACTTCTTTGTCTCACTGGCACGGGAACATTTTGTACTGCGCCTGTGGATTCAAATTTTTCCACTAGACGCTCAATTGTTGATCTGCTAGGACGATTATGACGACCATAAATTGGACGTAGCGCTCTTAACGTTGAGGCCACTGACTCCGAATTTCAGTAGTAAATTTTAATAATTTCGACTCGTTGTTGGCTCCTATATCTTTCCACCATGAAATGGCAAACCTTACTGAAGAGAAATGTCAAAAGAGCGGCAAGAAATTTTGTAGCGTCCCTGTTGAAAAGCCCTTTATTTACATACTGGTCCCTAAGGCTTGCGCGAATTTGACTAAGAAAGTGCATAGCATAATTTTCGCGGGATTAAGGTCAAATTATTAACTATGAAAGTACTAACAGTTTTTGAAAGTGTTTATTCCCTAGTCAGAAGCGTTGAGGAGGACTCTGCAAAGAAAATACTCGTAGCCCGTTATTATTTTACGTAACTATCGGTATTCCAATCACAAATGCAGGACAGGATACCAGAAGTGCTTGAACTAGACTAGCTTTTTACCAACTCACTTTTGCTGATTTCCCAGATACCAAAAAAAGATATCGATCATGGTTTGTTTATCTCGATTAATAAAATCATGTTATTTAAAGAAAAACAGATATATATCAGCCGTGGTCTCAGTGTTAACCCACATTGGTATTTGAGACAAAACTTCAAAACTGCATGCTTGTCATCATAAGCGGATCGAAAGTTACTCTGGAAATTAAACGCTAAATAATATACCCCAGTACAAAAGGCCCTCATGGGGACTGCAACCCAATAATTTGAATTTTCTACACAGGTAAGACCAATCCCCTTATATTGGATAATGTAAGACGTCCTATACATTGGAAAACTGACATTCACAAATCAAAGCATTAAAGGACTGCCATATCTGCTTACAAAACAACTTTAGCAAAACAGTCTAACATCACACGATGTCTTGGAGAATTGTAAAGCTGACGAACTTGACTGTAGACGGAGTTAGTCATTACAAATGCAAGGAACATACCCAATACTGCATCGCCGATATCCTTAGCTAAGTACCTCTTCTACGCCGATAAGGTAAGGCTAAAGCAGACCTTGGATGGTGTTGAATTGATCAATGGAACTCTTCTAGACTAATATGCCCAAAGCTAGACTCGAAAAGGTCCGAAGGTCTTTTAAGAAATAAAAAACTACCCTTGCCACGCTCAGCCGCCAACATTATAATCGGGCACTCTGCGATAGGTAGGCATGTCCAGAAGCTGAGAATTTCAAGCTGCAGGGATGACGGCAAACAAATGTGCACTTCTTGTGAACTTATCCAGCCTGAATGCTGTGACCTAGGTCAATACTACATCGATGACCATTTTTAACAAACAAACAAACCAACAGTCGCTGTATAAGAGCCCTCTGTTTTTTCCTTTTAAATATTTATCTGAAACAAAGAAACCGTAATATGCGGTCGAATTGTTACAGCTGTTACAGCTGCGCTATAAGCTGCAAATTCATCCCATCCTGTACGATTAATCGTGTTTGTATTTATATGAAAGTGCTCTATTGTACTCGTACTCTACATCCCCTTTCGGTTGTATAGCATACATTTATTGGGGTATTTTGAAATATGTATTTTTAATACGCCTCTAGCATAGAAAATACAAGATGACTACGAAAAGTTTCCAGGACCCGCTACATTGTCATTGCTCCCTGTCATTCCGTCTGTCGGGTTTTGGCTTTTCACTAATCGGTGTATGTATATAAATTTTGCACAAACGGTATAAGCCTCACTGCATACTAGTCATTTGGTGTGTGTTTCTTTATTCTTTAAGTTGCCGCCAATTAGCAATACAAGAAACGCTTACGTGTTAACGATTTGTGTTCCTCTTGCCCACTAGGTCACGCATCAAATCTGTAAGCACACTATAATTACCCGCATTCCGATTGACAAGCACAGATAATTTCACCAAATGAATATAATGCTACCCGGTTTATGACCAGCTTAAGCACTTAATTCTCAGCAAAAGCACATGTTTTGTTTAAAATGATTAAAATGAAACACTCCCTTATTTCCCAGAATCACCCATCCGCATGTTTAATAAGGTTCTGTGCACATTGTCCGCTTTAATCTTCAGTTGAAGTGGTCCTTCGACGCTCATTATTTTGAAAAAATAAAAATCTAGTTCTACACCTTTTTAATGGAAGTGGGATTCGTGTATTCTTTTGTACTCGAATAAAAGCCTTTTATTTATTTTTTGTGCAAAAAGCAAACAACATACTCGCCACAGACCAGAGAGGAATGTATACAATACAAAACAAAAAAAAATATGAAAACTCATCTTCAGCATTCCATTGCCAAGAAATAGTTGATGCTTACTCGAAAAAAAAGTAATGTAGCAAACTCAAAAATGCACACTGAACGTTTGCCAAGCAAATTTCAATGAAATGTGTATGAACGAGGATTGTGCTCATCATTCCCCTCTGCTCTACACCACGCTGCTGCTGGCTACACCAGACGAATAATTACAAAATAATGACTTTGGGTGGCGGTCTTGTGTGCCTTTTATGTAACAAGAACCGCTGTAAGTCAGTGACCCTGGGCATGGGCATATCTTCTTTGATACAGCATGACAATGGGAGGACCACATAGGATATGGCAATAAGTTCATCCGTGGTATACGTCATCGTGTCGTATCTTTTGCGGGCTATTCTTGCAAATTTTTTCATTTGCTTTATAGCCTGCTAAAGTGCTCAAATTGATGCGGGGATTAATGCTGGTGATGGTATATGGCGAGTAATGGCAACCCTTAGAGGGAATAGCTGATTTAAGTCGAATGGGTTTCTATATTCTCTATTTGAATCGAGTCATCAAGGTCTGTTTAGGTTTGCAATAATGTAATCTTAGGCTAGGGTCGTTGTGCAACATATTTGCAAAATTTAACTGACTTTACGTGGAATAGGTTTAGGTTGAAAAATATGCCCATTGTTTGTTTTTCCGAGAGTACACATTTAGGGTAAAAAAAAAAAATAGTTGGCGCAAAAGGTCCGTAGGGACCCTGGCCTAGCTTATGACAACCATTCTTTTTGTGTGAGTTTTTCATTTTCGGGACGAACGGAAGGGATCTAAAATTTTTTGCCGAGTCCAAACGGCCGATTGAGAAGATTTTTCATGACAGTTATGCTCTCGGCTGTATGTCAGACCTTAAGTTGGAATGTGGGTTTTTTCGGGATTCGAATCTGAGACTCGGAAACTCGGAATTTTGGCACTTAGTTGCTACTTTTGGAGGTCTATCGACGATAATCGTCTGAAAAATTACGGAATGAGTGCCCTGATTTTTTTTGTCTAAGATTATTCGACTATGTATGACTAGCAGTGCTCGCAACATGATGTCAGTAGTGAGTTAGTGATTATAAGAGGCTGTTTTCGTTAAACTTAAAGAAAGCAATTTACCCATACGTTTTGCACACCGCATTCTTCTCTTTCCTTGCGGTCTAATAAAGAAAACAACAAGCAGTGATTTTGAGCTAGAGTTGCTAATTGCATAAAATAAATTTGGCCATGCTAGATTGTGTTCTTTACCCGAGCTTCTAGATGAAATAGAAAGCTTAAAATATTTAAGGAAGTGTTGGCTCCCTTAATGAATTTGCTCTTTTGGACTAATAGATGTAATCTTTGGTCCAGTGTTGGAATTATCATGGCATGGCGCGTTAAAAGGACATTAAAGTCAGATAAAAATGCAGTTTTATCAAAAATGCTTCGAAAAGAGTAGGCGTGCCAATGCACGACATAGCCTTAAGCCTTCTCGGAGTCTTAAGAAACATTTCAAAATATATCAAGTACTTACGTCAACCGGCAACAGACATAAAATCTTGAAAAGATATGGGTTCGCTTTGCAAAAAAAAAAAAACAGAAACAGAACAGAAAACGATTAGGACGATTTTGACTGATAATTTTATGTCGAATCCAAAACACTGAGCCCAACTTATTTGAGAAGCTTTATTACGAAAGTTGGCCATTATCATTTAATAGATCTGGTTCATAGACGCCTATATAACTGTTCATAATTGGTAAGCAGTAATCTTGTAAGAAGTTTCACTATAGTATAGATAACTTAGAAACCTCCAATTTAGGCATTTAAGTACCTTTTGGTTAGCGCTGTCATCACGACGGACATGTACTGCTCCTTTAATATTTATGTGGGGGAACGTCCCAAATATTATTTTTTTATATTCAACTGGTTTGTTGGGAACTTAGCATAACTATTGATTGTCGCAGTACTTGAAAATGTTCCTATATACTGTATTTCTGGTCGAATACTTTTGTACAAACAAGTAAAAATTAAGTTTTTTTTTTAGGAAAACCGTCTTTATAACTCAAACATTGAAAACATTCTCCTGCCTTGTTCATTTCGAAACAACAATAAAGGTACACAATACGACCAATATAAAGCAAGCGTTTTAAAAAAAGTGTAAACGAAAATCGTTAAAAAAGAAATTATATCTTTTTTGATTGATTTACTAAGCAAATTTTCCTAAAAACAACGATTTGTGTAGATACTCCGCTTTAGTGGAAATGTCAAAGGCGCGTTGCAGGCGGCAGTTGTCAACAAGATAAACATTACGTATTTTGTAATGAGCACAACCCTTATTTCTACCGATAAAACAATTATTTAAAACGATATCCGTCAGTGTTTGGAAAAAATGTAGGATGCTCATTTATTTTTTTCCTGTTGATTATAAAAATAAAGAATAATAGCGAAAGCAACAACTCCTTCTACACACCTACCATGAACAAAAAAGATATATTTACAGCGATAAGAAAGTCCACCTAGCTGATAAAAATACTACTCCCAGAACTCGCATCGTTTACTGGTGTCCCATTGAAGGTAAGTGGTTAATTCGGACGCCTTAGCTCCAGCACAAATCTTTACAGAAATAAGAAGAGACAACAAATCACTGGAGTCTACTCTTCGAACAGAATATGTTCATAAACAGCATCTTAACTGCGTGTTTATTATAAAATAAACCAGTCCGAATTTTTAGAAACAAAAAAGTCATATTAATCACAATTTTATCGGTCTCGGAAGAAACACATCAAGAAATTCAATTATATACTTCATGCGGTGATAATTTATTTTCATTTAAACGACATCTGCACCTTTGACCTACATACAAATGTTCACACCATTTAAAGCACGAAAACAATGTGTTGTAATAAGTTAGCTGCAGACACAATCCACACACTTGCATCCAAGGACAAACCGATCCGGGGGCAACGCCGGCCGAGCAACATACACACACCGCAGACAAACACAGAGTAGTATAGTAAAATCTCAATGAATGCGGTACAAAACAGACACAGAGCGGCAAAATAAAATTAGAATTCTCTCGTTCTCTACTCAATCTAGTCGCACGTCCGCTCCACACAGTATGCACCCTAGTTCTTCATTAAGAAGATAAATTCCTTCGAATACACGTACAAGTGGTCGCTGCTCAATAAAACTACAACCGATCCCATTGTCAGTCAGATATAAATTTTAATTAAATTTTGTCGTTTATATTTTTTACCCTGTTTCTCTGTCCGTTGAGTTATCTGGTAGATAATAATCTAATGAAATCTACAAAATGCGTTTTATCCCAGCTATTGTGAGATGTAGTTTGTGGAATTGTTAGCCCCTCACCCACCGAGTAAATTGTACAAATCATATTTTCCGCCCTTTTTCATTGCTCATTTGAATTTGAATTCAAGTCTCAAGTGTGTAATTCTCCTCATGAAAACAACGCAGAGATGCAATCTAACTGAAATAATGTATGCAGTTTGAATAAAGAAAATAATTGTTTTGTTGGATTGTTCTCCATTTCGGCGATGGTGATGTTGATTGTGCATTGCAGTTCGTCGAAAGGAGAACAGATTGAATGACTTCGTCAACAAGCTCGGGTCCAGGAAATAATTAGCCTTGAATTGAAAATGCAGTTTTCAAACGCAATTTAAGCATATTAGCCCGTGGAATTGAATGACTAATGAATGCAGTTTCTTTGGCAATGGCAAGTCAGTTGTAGACCTAAGCACGAAATTTTTTGTAAGGTTTTTTGGTTCAAATTTTGTCCGTAACAGGCATGTACAGGATTTTTTTTTTATTTACATTCAGGCGTGGAAAAAATTCTAGTAACGCCATCTATGTACTTTTTGAATGACGTTATAACTCCGAGTATAATGTTGGGCCTGCGGGGATACCTATCCCACAAGACTATAGAAGACAACATCCGCCTTCTCTGAAATCAGGTGACGACTCTAATTAGTTTTAGTGGAGTTCAGTGCGGATATCACTGCAACAATACAATCAACACAAACGGCACAGAACGTGCCCTCAGTAAACACCGTGCGTAAAATACGTCCGATAAATCTGGTGTCACTTTTAAATCTTTAGTTGCTTCTCATATGATTTATGTTCTGCTTAATTTGTTTCTGCGTCAGTTATCTGCCTCTGATCGTCGCTTACCATTAGCAAAAGTGCTGTGGTACACCCTATGTGTGCTTTCTAAGCTAGGGAGTCACAATTTCTATCTAAATTAAAAGCACTCTGTTCCAATAGGGTTGTCAATATGTAAAATGTTGTTGGTGCCTTCTGAGTCCATGCAGCTATTTTGGACGTAAGCAGCATTTTATATTCAGCGTGGTTCGACCTATCATTCCCATCGTATTCCTTAAGGTGTGTAATTGCTTTTCAATTACATATTTTTGTAAACTGTAATGCGGAAAAAAAAAACTGAAATAGATAAACACACTAAATGTTTATCGTATATGTTTTATTTTCGTCCTTTCATGTATGAAAACTGAGCAATAAACACACCTAAGTCAAGGAATTCTGTTAAAAATAGTATCTCAAACAAGCAACTCTAGACTATTGCTGTGGAATCTCATGCAGAATATTATTATCATTGCACTGATTGTTGCAGATTTGCAGTTTACACAACGCCAACCCTCTTTCTCCATGCCAAATATCACCCGCTCACGGTGTTGCTACATCAGGTTTATTAAGTGTGGACTGTATTTCTCTGGTTGTCACAATTAACTTCAACCGAATACTTATTCGACCTAAATTCTGATCGACCCACACAAACGACACTACGGACGAAGGCTCATTCCTAGATGTATAGTCAAATAAGAAAATTCAACTGGCTTGACGACTAACACTGGCAAATTCAACATGGCGTCAGCATATTCAGGATATACTCTTACATACATATATATGTATTTGAATACTTCTTTCAGTTATATTGGGTCAGTGCACTTACGTCACAAAGTCATCATTCTTTTTGAATTCACGTCACTTGGCTATCGTATAAGCAGCAAGCAAAAAAAAAACCATTTCCATGACTATTAATAAAAACAAAACTAATTTTCCATAACTGTTGCTCGCACGCAAAAAAAAAGAAGAAAAATCTATCGACAACCCCTATGAGCAGAAAGTAACACTCGTGTCTTAAAATTTCCTGTATCTACTCAAGGCTTTCGCCCACTTAAAGTTCACTCATCTAATTATGAAAACACATTATCCTTCCTAATGAATGTCCTTGTACACATTAAAAAAAACACACACACCGAGCGGCATAAAATCGTTACACATGGCATTGATACCTATAGAGATGTTAAACACGATAGTACATAAACGAAATTAGGGCAACGTGTGACCACTACCACACAAGGGATTTATTCTTTATCCAACAGCACATAGGAGGCGGTTTCGGTTTTACTACATTACTATATATGGAATCCACGTTCCCTGTGATCAACAAGTTGAAAGGTTGACTCCCGGAACTCGTGTTTGTGTACACATGCTTGTCAGTACCTTCTACACTACAGCGACATGTTTTCTGTATACCGAGACATCGCCATCGTCAAATGAAAAGTTCTGTCATCCTGTCACAAAAAATAAAAATCGATAAAATTGCCATAAAACCATTGGAATAGCTGGAAGGAGAATTTATGTTACGACAGCAAACAAATCAGTCCATGAATGAGCTTTAAAACCGTAAACCGATATAAATATGGGTATACGAATTCTAATTAAAATTGGCAATTTTTTACGATTGACTTCTACTTGATTTTTGTAAATATCGGTCGGGTAGGCTATTGCTTATAATATACGACAAACAATTGACTGACGAGAATGAGAAACTGGAACAGAATAAACCGTCAAAATAAAAACAACGCACAGATGACAGTCGCAAGTCGAAACCTTTTCAGCTGTCAACATTGATAATTGTTGTGTTGACATTTTCATTCTTATGCTGACAGGAAATATTGCGCATGTGTCAGTGCCCTTTATTGTAACGGCACGTTTGTAGTGTGTTTAAAAACAGACCAAAAGCGAAATTGAGTTAAGATGCAGGTGCACACCATCAGTACCTAGACGCATATGTCGGATCTTGAACAAATGTTGACGCTTCACCTAAAAGCATCAATGCCACTAATTACCGGAATACGGTGAAGCTATTGTTTCGGTGGATTGCAAGCCATCGTATATTATATCGTGAACATTGGCGAGACCTTTTGAAAACATTTTCAGACAAATTATATGAAGTTTTTAAGCGATAACTCCGCAAAAGGCTGCATTTACAGACGTGAAGTGAGGTAAACTAAAATCTCGACATGGAACCCTTTCAGTTAGGGCCATGATCACCACAACATGAATTGGAAGAAGGATTTTATTTTAGACTAAAATAAATAAATAAATAATTGGCGCAACAGGTCCGTTAGGACCCTAGGCCTAGCTTCTCACAACCATTAATTTTGTGTTAATTTTACATTTTTCGGAACGAATGGTAGGGATCTTCAATTTTATGCCGAGTCAAAGCGGCTAATTGAGAATGTTTGTCTTGGATGTTTGTCAGACGTTCGCTATAGGTGACACAGGTAAAAAACACCTTAACATGTAAATGGTTTTTTTATTTCGGGAATGGAGCCTGGGACCCCTCGCTTAGTAGTCCAACACACTAACCAATATTCCACTGTGCCTATTTTAAACGAGTTTAAGTATTAAAGATGACAGACATTTATTGGTTGCAACTGAAAATTAGTGATCGTTCTAAAGGAAGGGTTACAACGACGAGTTTCGCTTTGACATGTGTTCACTTGTGGTATTTTCGCCCCAAAATTAAGAATCATATCTATTTTAAACTTTTGTTCAATCTATATAATAGTATGCGCCACATCTTACCAAATTAAAAAAGGTTTTAAATGTTAAAATGGATAATTATTTTAGAATATTTCCCTTAAATACATTTTTAAATTCATTAATTATCATTATATTAATACGTAAACATCCAAAGTTTACGTAATTTTTTTTAATATTTACATAATGAAATGAGGAGAAAGAAACTTAGGTTATTCGAAAAGTAGTGTGAAATTGATCTTAAAAAATCGTGGGTATATGTCGCCATTAAGGCCGGTAACATTAAGTAAAGAATTCCCCATACAACAACATCAGTTAATTGAAAGCATTTTTGTTACATTCAATTTTTCGCCGCCATGTTACCATTGTAGCTTATTGAAATATAGGTGACCTTAGATTAGAACCTGTTTTCGTGAACGCCTCATTTACCCATAATAATTGCAATCTAATAAGCAATTAAATAATTTTAATTCAGGGACAGTATCTGCGAGGTGTTTATTTTAATGATATGAATATGAAAACGAAAAATTTTCGACACAAATTGTTTGTTCTAAATTTGCATAGCTAGCGACTTAAAAAATGAGTAAGACTTATTTTCAAAGAGGTGCATTTTTTCGATAGCTACATGGAGCTTTTTGTTAAAAAAAAAAAACATAAATGGAACGATTGTGGGACGTTTCTTAGTATTACATATTTATATGTAACGTTCATAGTTTTTATTAGGTATTCTGCTTAAGAGTTAAGGCCGACTGTAGCACAGTGCTAGAAATAAAATAACTAAAGTGCTAGATCGAATAAAAAGTGTGAGAATTTATTTCACAATTGGCATATGTTTGACATCGCTGCTAGTACGCACCAGAGACAATACTGAGACCACCAACTCCGACCGATTTCCCGTTACTTAGCCTACAAGCTATATTTTTACGGAGTGGTGCGCTAGTATTGCTACATAGAAAATCGTATTGACAAATGTCACGAAACTTCAAAAATTCCGGCTCACCAACACACTCCCAGGATATATGAGACACTTCCGCTGTGAGCAAAGTTGCTGGCAGAGTTCATAGAATTGTATCCGTTTAATTTGAAATTGTTCGTTACGTGTGAATAATATTTTTTTTTAGGAATAAGGGTACATTCGCTCAAGATATTCATTAAAAATTAACAATGTAGATTGGTTGAGGGAAAATAAAAAAATTTTGAGCAAATTTTCTTCATTATTTAAGAAAAATTTACACACTAAATCGAAGTTAATGATTTCCAAAAGCGGAAAATACACAACTATGTTTGTTCTAATATGTTTCTAGTATATAGAACATCTCCTTTAGGTAGTTTTATTAACCAACAAAATCAAATTATTCGCCTATTTAACAATTTATAATAACTAACCAATGTCATTCAGTAATAAAAAATGTGGTATTCCTGAACTCTTTCACATTTCAACACGGTTGCCGCGGTTGGCAGCATTTATTTTTGTATTTTTTGTATGTTTTTGCATGTCACACGGATTCTTTTTTGACATAACTCCGATAGGAAAACAAAATGGCGAATTTGAAAAACAATTGAGGGGGCCAGCGGCAAGAGGATTGTGAGTTGGGGGTCTCAGTATGGTTTGTCTATGGTACGCACTACGTACCCAACCAAAACCCACTCTTTAACCCACAACAAGCATGTTCTCGTACTCTATTATGTTTAGGAAATTTTACTAAGTTTCAGTACGGACAACATCGTTTACCAACTAGTAATTTTGGTTTCAAATAGGTGCTATACCAAGTATAAAAGTGGTGTTTTATTGGCTTTTTTATTTTGCTAATACCTACGGAATGGAAATAAGAGATTTGTGGTGCAATTTTTTTATCGATAAGCACCGCGCTTAATACAGTGATCGTTTTTAATGAAAAAAATATATAATAATTAACCCAACAGGACAAATAGGACCAGTCGCTTGAGTGAGTTTCCGAAGGCTGAATCAAGAAATTTTCTCTTAATGGTGTTCTGTGAACTAAAATTAAGTACCCGGATAATCGAAAATGATATTGTCAAAGAAGAAACCCACTTTAGGCGTTTTTCTTTTTTAGTTCAGAGCTGAGCTCTGCCTGCTCAGTCAATTTATTCTGAGGTCGTAGAGCGTGCTCTGATCATGCTCTGAAATAAAAAAAGAAACACAAATTCTGAGCTCTGGTGTGTCTGAGCTAAAAAAGAAACGCGAACTTTATGTATACTAAAAGTTCAGATTCTGCTCTTAACTAAAAAAGAAAACGCCTTTCATGTAAAATCTTTTTCCATTTATTTGAAGAAAAATAAATAAACTAAAAAGAATGCAAACAAAAACAAACAAAAGCTTGCATGTTTGGTTTTGTTTGGAAGAATTAAAGAAAGGTATTGAAAATTATCACGGATAATACATAATCGATTTCTAAATGAATACTTGTTTGAAAATAAATTTCCCGCTTAATATATAGCTGCCGGTTAATAGAATGCTGTATAATCGAGAGCTGACTGTACACATATTATCCGAATTGCACTTGGAAATCTCTTGTTCTGATGATAATTTCTTAACTTAGCTGAAAGTTTATTATGCGAAGCGGAGTGTCGTGCAATCACCAAATAGTACGATTTCTAATGTGTGGCTTGGTGTTCGAAAGGCCTAAGAGTTTGTTTATTCTCTTAACAATATTTTACAATTTCAGCACATTCCTCTTATCTCTAAATCATGCTTAAAATCCATCCAGTTATAACAGCTCCGCTAGGAAGATATAACCAAAAAGTTGATTGATATAATAAAACAAACAAAACCGAACCGTTGAATAATTACTAGTTGGATCGTTCCATCTATTCCAATCCGCATTCCATTTGGTCTACGGAACTTGATTGCCATCATTAGTAAATGGGACTCACCAATATAAATAAATAAATACATACAGTAATTTGCGCCGTTTAATAGCGCGGCGAAGAGTATACAATATACATATATTCCGTGTGCCGGGTGGGAGTGATGTTTATTTTTTTGCGGTAAATCGTAATCAGTAATCACTTCACATCATCACGGTAAATTAAGGCCAAAGAGCCATAAATGTTACAGCGAATTATATTCACATGCTTTCAATTATACATCACCATTTGAAGTGAATAAACATATCGCCCTGAGGAAAAAATAACAATAAAAAAAAGAACTTAAATACGATTAAACATTCAAAAGGTTAAATTTTGCGTACGTTCTCATGGCGAGGACTAGAATTTTGTTCGCCATAGGTTTATGTCACGTTGAATTTTCCAAAATTGACAGCTTTCAATTCGCAATTAAAATATCACTCAGACTTGCAGTCAATGACACATTAACAGATATCATTTCTATTTCATTAATTTCATGTCAGTGGCAGATATACATAATTATGCCGATAGTAGTTTCAGCAGCAGATGTGTTGAACATTATTTTCGGCTTTTTTTTTCTCTTTTTTCCTTGTGCCTGGCTGTTGAAGAGATTGATGTCAAAAAGGCCAGCCATAGCCGCATGAGGCATGTCTTGCCCTTATAGCAAACGAGATTTGCGTATACAATAATTTTTATGAAAAGAAATCGATTCCTAAATATCTCATCACATTGGATAAAAATAAGAGTTCCATGTACACAAAAATGAGATAATGTTTGGAAATGTTTCATCTCGGGGGGTAATTGTTTTTTTTTTTTTTTTCTGTGCGCTATTTTTAGTGCATTTTTTCGATTCGATTAAGTAAAACAAGAACAATATTTCGTTTTTTGTGAAGATATTTCCGAAATTTAAATCAGAGATAATACAAATATTTGTTTCGAAATTTATATTTGGCTATAAGTCTGTCAATTTGAGATTTTTTTAAAGGACTTGAATTATTATTAGATATTTCTGATTCAAGTGAGATTAGACTTGCGGAAATTTTTTAAAAAGCTACATTTTGCAGGTGCTTGGAAACGGCCAGATCTATTTCCAATTCATATCTGTAAAAGTCTTTGCTTAAGATACATCTGAAATATAGTACATCCTCGATTTCCAGTTGCTTGAAGATCTGATGTAAATGGGTTTGTGGTAGTTCAATTAACGCGAATACTACTGCCATAAAGAACAACCGTGAGGTTACTGAAATCCTCACAACCAGCTCTCTAGAATGGTCCATAAAAAAGAGGAAGCATCGTTTAGCGAAAATGCAACAAACTGGTAAATTGACATAAAGTGATACAATGTAATATGTATTAAATACTTTTTCAAAGTAGGAGAATATTTATTTTCGTTTATGTAATTGTAATAAATGTTGCAATTATAGTTTTAGTATGGAATATGTCGTTTTATAAAGAACCATTATATACGTTGTCCTGTGACAGACATATGGTTTCGATACCATGGTATCGATGTGAACCACATGTCTGTCAGGGTATACCACGGTAATGCCCAATTCACAATGTCGCGTTGACGCGCGCGTGCGTTGACAGATTATGTAGAAACAAAGCGTTCATATGCTGCCACACAAAATACAACTTTAGGCGTTGGAACGACTTTAGATCGTAAATATCGTAAAGTTCAACGCGACGCCTGAGTAGACACTCTCTACTCTCACGCGCGTTTGACAACTTTAGAGTTTTGAATTTTTTGATTTGATGTCATGGGGTGTGCCATTCTTAGTTTGAGTGGCACAGAATCACTAATGTTTATCATACACAAATTTAAAAGCAATATGATGTTTTTTTAATGCAAATTAATTAATTTAGTTAGTGAAAATGACGAATACCTTTTTTTTGTGGGGCTAATATTTATTTCTTCAGATTTTCTTGCATAAAAAAAATATTAATCATTGGTTTTGTATCTTTGTTAAGGTTGTTCTTTACATTATTCTTATGAATGATCTTTTTTATCGATTTTGGAGAAATTTTTTTTAATTCTTGGACAAAAATTACAGCTACAGACAAAAAGAGAGTAGACTTGAAATATAAATTCTGCTCTCTATTTGTGTACATTAGTTAAAACCAAACCGAACTTTTAATCTGTCATGCTCTACTCTCTCAACGCATTCGCATTCGCTTCAAAGCAGCATTTCGTTTTACAAAATGTTTGCTCGCGCGCTTTGGCATTTAAAATCGTAAAGATTCGATAAAGCGTGTCAAAGCGCGCCGACGCACGCACGCGTTCAAAGCGACTTTGTGAATTCGGCATAATACCAGGTGAGCAATGTGACCATGGAATCGATATTAGGGTTTTTTGCGTGGTATATAACCATTTCTCTAGCGAAATCAGCACCACTCTCATGAAGTGGAGAATAATTTTACTTAAGCTACCTGCCATTTTCATAGAAAATGCAAAAGATTTCATACCATGGTGTCTATACTAGGTGTGTGTCACGGTTTTTTTTGTCTGCCGAAGCATGGCAACTGTCAAACTATACTACGTTGCACAGTGTTTCACCTTGCATGGTATTGGCGAGGCCATAGTATTGATACCATGGTATCGAAACCATATAAGTGTCACAGGCATTACCAAGAATCTGAGGAAGTAATCGAAACAGCCCTGCCGTAGTAGCCAAACTTTATTGCAATATCAGACTTGGAAATAGATATTTTCAATATTGAAAACCGAATAGGAATTGTTAAAAGCATGATATTGATGAGATATGATCGTCACTCGTGGCTCCGAAAAATAAGACCCCAGAAACTAAGGCCATAAAAGTTAAATTAAAATAAAGGCCCAAAATTGGGATTTTTAAAATGGAAATTGGGCCTCAATGAAATGAGACTAACATTTTTATTTAATGGTTTTCAACGCATGATTTTTTTTAGAGCAGGCTTACATTTTAAGTTCTTGTAAGAGAACATCTAGACAATTTTTATAGTTGTTGTTTTGTATGCACATTTTTGAGGCCTTTTTCAATTTTTACTTTGGGGTCTTATTTCCCGGGTCCTTATTTCGCGGAGCCGTTACTCCTAAAAAAAAAAAACTTTTGCCAAAAGACACGGAGAAGTACACGTTTGCTTTTTTTCTAAAAGCTTTTTAATTCAGCCGTTCGGTTACGGCTTAAACTAGATGGTCTCTTTCATTTTCACCAACTATTAAACAAACAAATGAATACTTACGAGACAGAGAAGAGGCGAATGTCTTGCAGTTAGTAAGTCTCTGCGTGAGATACCTTTTGGTCGACTTACTTAAAATGGAATTGAATTAATATTGTACTAGACTTAGCTAGACGAAACACATAAAGGTATACCAATCGCTGCATGTAAACTTAAATTAAAACAAGATGCCTTCGAGTGGTATATAAAGTGCCTAGCGACAAAACGGATTTGTCCAATTGTGAATCTGAAACGCTCTAAAAGTTTGATCTGTCTAAACAGAGTGCACATTAGTGCTATAATAGGTGTCATCACTCATCACTGGCCGTTGGCTGATAGGTAAACACACAACCAGGCTGGGTGTACTTTCGAACTTTTGTAGAAAAGCTGTAGAGACGATTCTCGGTACCTGTCCCGCCTTCTTCTTCTCAAACGATACTAGCGATATTATTAACAGCGACGTTACAAAGTTACTCCGCTTCATTAGAAACTCCAACTGTTTTTTCGAATGAGGATTTAGGATTCTTGATCCAATGGTATCAAAATGGACCTTCTAGTGGTCTAAGTGTGCTCACTCTCGTAGCTGGCAGCCGATCTACCCTAACCTTACCTATACATAGCTTAATGTGCGGCAAATGTTTTGTTATATCACACAACAAATAGTATTTAATGGGCAGTTCAATTGATTCAACATTTATACGTATGAGAGAAATGCACAATGTATTTATACTTCAGCAACTACTAATTAAATCAACACATCAACTGTTTGTTTGGCAACTTTTTTTTTCTAGGCATAGTGTTAAATGACATTGTTAAAAGTCATTGTTTACACAAATGCGTTTCATATTTGAATAAGAATACCGTAAACATAAACAACAAGTATCGATAAAATTTGTCAGTCGTTGTTTTTTGTTTCTCTCTTTTTTATTGCACAATTTAATTTTTTTTTTGTAAAACAAAAATAGCCCCGTAAAATAAAACAGGTGTGGCCTGCCACTGGAAATATTGTTCAATTCCAATTCACTCACCCGATTCACCAGCAATTATTATTCACTCCGCGCAAACCGCTCAACCTGTCCCGTCTCCATACACACATCCAATGACTGCATCCATGATGTCGATATGGACATGTTTAGTTGAGCCAGTATGCTAATTACTTACGGACGTGAATATTTTATTAATATTTGATAGCCTCCACTTCGTTTGGTTGATGCGGCGGACACTCTTCGAATCGAATAAATCGTGAGAAAAAAAACACAATTTTCTCCACAAACGAATACCCATACCTAATCAGAATATTTGGCAGAGATGCTAAGGAATCAACGCAATCGTATTTCATAACTGATTTAAGACTTTAGCTTGAGCCAGCAGATAGTGCTGGAATGCAAACTGTTTGGCATCGTAAATATTTATGGAATCTTTTCTCTGCGCTATTGCAATTGGAATTTTATTGTTTAAACAAGAATGCCAGAAATACATTCAGGAACTGCGGCTATACACGAACAATAAATCAATCAAAATGCCCATGATGCAGCGACCGCCGCGCGGTGCATCTGTGGTGTTTTGGTTGGCCTTTCTCCGGCCAGCTCCGGCAGATGTAAAATAACCAATGTTTCCGAAGTGTACCGATCACGAATAATAGAGTGCAGAGAAATTCAATTCGAGTCAATTTCCAGTAATTTGCAATGCGCTATGCCATTCCCACCCGAAATCAATTAAAGTGCCCGCATGTTCGGACGATGGGGGAAGAAACGGTTTTCAGTTAGTTCGCGGGTACAAAGGAAATGTTTATATGGAAACAGATTGTGGCTATCAAAATGTGATTGAGGGGTGAAATCCAAAGAGGGAAATATTAATTTTGCATTGTAGGGTAGATGGAAATGAGACGTTTGTTTATGTGCAGAAATTGCAGTATGTATCTACTTTAAAAACATAATGAACGACATGTATGAACCAGATGGCTGCACACAGACAGAGCTATTATTTTGTTGAAAATTCGGTACATGTGCTGCACTATACTGATCTTCCTAAGCGAGCAACGAAATAGTAAAATTAAATTGCGTTGCATCATCTTCACTATCACTGCACCTACATATAGTATGGGAAGTCTATAAATTTTCTATGATAGTATCCAACACAAATACCTCAAATTATAAGGTGAAGTTGAGAGTCGTTTCTTGCGAAAAGTTAAGGGATCTCTACGCCAACTGAACTTGATGTTTTTAGTCAAAATTTCATAAAAAAAAAACTTTCGTTTTCGAGTTTAATTCGTGTGTAAAAGTCTATAAATTTTCTATGATAGTATCCAACACAAATACCTCAAATTATAAGGTGAAGTTGAGAGTCGTTTCTTGCGAAAAGTTAAGGGATCTCTACGCCAACTGAACTTGATGTTTTTAGTCAACATTTCATAAAAAAAAACTTTCGTTTTCGAGTTTAATTCGTGTGTAAAAGTCTATAAATTTTCTATGATAGTATCCAACACAATTACCTCAAATTATAAGGTGAAGTTGAGAGTCGTTTCTTGCGAAAAGTTAAGGGATCTCTACGCCAACTGAACTTGATGTTTTAGTCAAAATTTCATAAAAAAAAACTTTCGTTTTCGAGTCGTGTGTAATTCGTGTGCAAAAGTATTTTCTTTAAAAAATTGCCAAGCATCATCCAAAAAGAAGTACCAAAATAAAAATTACCTATTTTAATTGTGAACAATTAGATTTAAGTACAATAAAAATAATCTAACAGCCTTATTTATTAGAATTTGCTAAGCGCGCCTAAACACCTGTATAGTTATGCGGTGTATAAGTAATTATACAACCTTTATACACCCTTCCAAAAATTCTTATTTATAAAACATTTCTCCGTGCATACTAGTTATAAAGGGCTTGTGTCAAAAAAGGTACTGAAAAGGAGAAATCTATTACATTTATCTGTCCGAAAAGATAAAAAAAAAAACTAAGCGGCTTGTGAGAAATGCAAAATTCAAATACAAATAGGAAAAGGAATTAAAAATTGAAATATAAAAAAATAAAAGGATGATTTGGGACGGCAGTCTTATGCAAAATCGTTTTTTTTTCAAACAATTTGAAATATCTCATTTCTGCACATATTTCTTATCGAGGACACCTGTAGAATCTTGAAAATTGAAAATAAAAATGTCGATACAATCTATCCAATTTATTTTTGATTTCATTTAAAATAAAATGTGACAATTTAAATAAGGTTTTTGCCTTTAGAGGCTTTAGGCTTTTCATATTTTTTAATTGAATCGAACGACATGATAAATATGATAAACTCATTTAATTTCAACCTTGACAGCTAAATTGATTCAGTGGCTCTGTGTGCTCGACTACTGATCGAGGGGTCTCAGGATTGATCTCCGGAAAAAAAATGACATCTCAAGTTTCTTCCACTACACCACCTCTCACGAACGTCTGACAAACATTCGAGAGTATAACTGTAATGAAAAACTATTTCAGTTATAGCATCAGCTTCTCACATAGGCGTCCCTATACGGAACTGTTGCACCAAATCCTTTTTAAAAAAATCGAATTGAGACAAATACAGCCGAATGTAATGCTTACAAAACACATTGCTATCGGCGGACTCTAGAGACACGAAGCTTTAAATATTATCCATGAATGGTCCTAAATCATCAAAAACGAAAGTCTTTCCATTCTCGGTATGTGTGATGATGACATCATATCTGGGTTTGGGTGTGCCGAAAACCGTATTGAACATACGAGATGACATTCAAAATCCTGCATTAAAACTCATCGGAGATACAACATTTTGGGTATACTATAAATTCGGGTGAACATTGCAGAACGTGTTTCCCACAGTTCAAATGAAATTTCCGGCGGAATTTTGAATAATTCTACTGCAGTCAGTCTAGGAATGCCTTTCAGTTTACTATCGCGGAACGTCTCTTTTCGTTTTAAACCTTAATCAATTTCAAACGCGAGCTAAAAGGGAGGTGACCAGGAACGTCAAGGACTGCCTCAGGTGGATTTTCCAGCCTTCGAGTCTCTACATAGTGAGGGCTTAGGCGCGAAACGTTTGTGGTATATGGTTAATGGTATGGCGACAGAATCAGAGCCAAAGCAGATGCGTTGTCATAAATGTGACTTCTTTTAGGATTTCTCGTTCTTAATCGATTTTGTCGAAATTTTACTACATAATCTCGATTGTCAACAAAGGCAATATGAGCGTTTAGTCCGCAGTTGTGAGGTTTCCATCAAAAATTAACTAACGTCTTCCGATCTCCGTTCAAACTTATTTCATTCCATGTCATTCAAACATATAAGGCTTGCGGCTCTCAGATTCGATCGAACCTAGTTCCACGAGTTCCTAAAGAACTCAATACACTGCCGCCGGTATGCATATAATAAATAGATATATGAATGCCGATACCGGAAATTAAACACTATACATACTATGTAAAAAAAAAAAAACAATATACATTTCAAATAATAATGGAGCCAGTATTCCAAGTCCAACCAACAATGCCGGCAAAAAAAAAAAAGAACAGAAACAACACTCCACTTTGAGAAATAAGTAAATAATTGATATGCGAACAACCGGCCGAGTGGTGGGTGTAACGTACTCAACAAGTGAGTCATTCATTTCGAAAAGTTAGTGGCAAAAGCCGGCAGAGCGAAAAGAAGAATAACAAGACCAAAATACACACACAAAAAAACAACATTCCGTCATTGCTCCCCTCTAAAAAAATGATTACGCATAGATACGTATCTGGAGCATATTTAAAATACAATCTCCTCTTCCCATAGAGCTTTGAATGACGTTATATATGGAGGGAAGAATGAGGCCTGAGTCGGGACGGGACAGCTCATATTTTCGCAAAATACACGCTCATTCACAAGGCAAAGTTTCTTTTTCAATTGTGAATAGTGAATAAATGTCAACCGTTGTTTTCATGTTTCTGATTCTGTGAGCTCGGTTATAATCAGATACGTACACTCGCCATAGGAGGGGCTGCACAAGAGCTCTTACTTGTTTAGCTTAGTGCAGTGCATAGAGCAGAGGATGCTTCATTTATAGTTTTATTTTCTCTTATACATTTTTGTGTTGTTGCCTATTTTTACAATTTCATTAAAATGGAGTGCTTGTGGCATTCGATTCTTGCAGACAAGACTACCACACTACCATACGTAGATATAGTGTGCAGGATGTGAGAGGAAGGGCCGCATAATACATTTGCCATCATAGTGAAACAATTCATATGGTTGTCGTTTTAAGTGGCAAGTATATGGTTGGTGTTTGTGTCACAGTCTTATGTTGCATTTGTGTTGGACAAGATTGTCATGATTGTGGCAGCCTATTTAAATGACAATAAATTGTCATTTGAAATGAGGTTGGCGGGCGCCTGGCTGAATGATGATAAAGAGAAGAAAGGAACCCGGCAGCAGTTGCAAATGCAAAATGTTTTTTTCCGCAAAAAAGCTGTTAGCCATACAGTTAGCAATGGACTTTCCAAAGCAAAGGCAAAGGTGACAAAAGATATTGTTTGTAAATTGTTTAAAATGGAGCACACTTTGTAGTGGGTTATAGGAAATATTTGCACTTACCGTTACGGGATACATCTAATTCAACTAAATTTTCAAAATTTTGAATATCTGGTGGCAGTCTGTTGATTTCATTGTCGCTTAAGCCCAATTTTCTCAACCGATGTAGCCTGAAGAAGTTCTGAAAGAAAAGAACAAAAGGAATTATTATACGAGAATTTGTAGAACATATTTAAATATAAAGAACTAAATAAAATAAATATACGAGTATTCAGAATGTTTATAAGAACCTGTGATTTTACACACTTTTGTAAGCTGAATGCCTTGCCCAGGGCGGCGAAATAAGAACTTTTCAAATGACAATTGCAATCTCAAATGATTGACATAAGTTGACATAAGATAATTGAGATTGTCTGCGTGCTATAGATGCACTTAATAAAATGAAAATCTGATTTGTTAAATATTGTGAGCATCCTTATCTGAAGTACCCTTCTATCAAGGCTGACAATATTTTTTTATTAAATGAAACCTACAACTTTGAAAACTATCGAAAATGGAACTCTGACTAAAAAGTCCTTCAGAACGTGGCACTGCGTCCGCTTGTGCAAAATTTAGGTTTTTTTTCGCGTTTTTCTACATTTTTTCTCGCTTTTCGCAGTCGTTTTTCCAGGAATTTTTACTCGCATTTTTTCGTGCGTTTTTTCTCAGGTCTTAGACGATTTTTTACCTCGTAATTTTGGACATGTTTTTCATGCCTCTTTTGTCGCGTTTTCTCACGCATTTTGTGCCATTTTTTTCTCGCGAAAAATGCATTGGTTCCTTCTGTATTTGAAAGCTACCAAGATAACGGATTGTGTGTTTCCGACATTTTGATTGATCAACGGAGACAATGCAGTCCTTCATCCTATGCGACAGCGGAGACGATGCTTCCAGTTATCCAGACCAAGAGCTCTGGTATCCAGAGGTTCGGTCTTCCTAGTCGTCTCGAACCTTAGTGCCGGGATTCAAAGATCCCCTTAGCTGAACAGCTAAACAGACCAGAGGTTTACACATCAAATTTGACGATAACGTGGTACTACCGCCTTTTCGTTTTAGTAAACGTTTTTTAATCAATTATCATCATAATTAATTGAGCCTTTAATTTGGATAAAAAAAAAACTTTTTCTTACTACCTATAAATCTGAAAATATGATTGATTTTATTTTTCAACCATCACCTACCTCACTCTTCATTAAATAACCATAAGACCCACCCAAAACCATTTCCTTAAAAATATTACTACAATGACAAAATTCATTGTAAAGTATCCGAAGCCAATCTGTATTTCATATTCCTTTTTAAAAAAAAATGTCACGTCTACGGTGGTGCACGCGCCCTTTTTTTATTAAATCATCTGTATTTGTTCAGCATACCGAATAGGAAATCAATTGAGCTGACGGTGCCTATCTACATTCTTAAGAACAATAGCAAATTCCCAACCCCTTCTATGATCTAACAATGGTTTCTCAGAAAGGCTCTGCAATTTGCTTGCCTCACCAAATCAGGGCTTCTGGCTATTTGTCAATTTCACCCAACAAAAAAAATTCTCGAAAAGTCAGCGCACAGGTAGATTTTATACTCGACCCGAAACACACTTTCCCGAGAGAGATCACATCATTTTGAACTGAACCAAAAAATGTACATCGTGGTGCAAGCCGAATTGTTTAAGACAAACCAATTTATTATGAATATCACGATTCCATTTCTACCCATAAATCCATTTTTGGTCTCAAATGAATTGGTTAGGAAACACAAATCCTAAGCAAGATATTTCCCTTGGCCGTTTATTCGAGTGACCCCACGGATGGCAAGAGCGGAAACCCCGAACAACGGCATGACGATGGCGGATTCACTATACCACCACTATATACATAGTGACACCCGGTGCGAAAAATAGAAAAAGAGCCGAACGTTACTTATACCAGCTACTTACACCTTTATACAGTCGTGCTGTAACTGGAACATGGAAGCAGGCAACGGAAAGCTGAACAACGAACATTAATAACATCAGAATGGCATCCACTGAGGATCATTTGATCAGAGAACAAAAGACAAAATGAAATATCAATTGAGTGCAGACAAAAGAAGACAACCACACGACGCGATGGCAAAAAGGTCAGATTTGAAGTTCAACTCATTATATTATGGCAATGCTGATACTGTCAGATGAATGTTAAATTGTTAACCCAGAATTAAAGAATGAAGCGCTCTAACGGTTTTCATCATGATGGTGAAGAGGAGCGAAAAGAAATGCCTTGTTAGTAGTTGTTTTCTCCAAAAGTTATTAAAACCTTCAAATCGTGATGAAAATTTGTTCGTGGAGTGATGGAAAAGAACGTCAAATGGATTTCTTTCTTTCTGTGAGAAGAAAAAAATCTGGCGTTTACCTAATTAGTGCGGCAGGGGATCTTATGTAGTTACAGTAAGTGAATTGAGGCGAGAAAATGTGGCAAGCAGTGCGGAGTGGGATTGTTGTGTGTTCGTAAAAATTGGTTGTGCTTTCAAATCAATAATGCTTACAAACTTAATGAGATGATTCAGGAAGCTATGGTATTTCTTTATAACCTTTAACTACAAAGGAATCGCTTTATGGTTAAAGACTTGATATACTTATTTCCCATGCCTTGGGCTTCGTGTAACTTCAATACATTTATGCTTTTGACTAGAGAGCGATTTTTGTATCTGCAGTGATCTCGAACTGCTGTGACTCGTGTTTGGAAAATTTCTTCTAATGCGTTGATCGGGTTAATCGCTTTTGCGTCTCTACAAAAGAGATATACCATAAAACAAAGCAAAGTACAGAAACATATACGTACGTCTACATCTCATAAAATCGATTGACCTATCCAAGGCTAACATGCCTATGCTTGGGATTTCTTACATTCCCGGCGTATTTTTTCGATATCTAGATGTCGCTTTTTCGCTTATAAGAAAAAAAAAAAACATAAATATCGAAAATTGTTGAACGTATCTTAGTATTCCATACTTATAAAAGGTAGGGTCGACTTTCAACCACAAGCAAAAATAGTGTTTAATTACCTAATCTAACATCTAACCTAAAAAAAACCCGGGTCTTAATTAATTTAATCAGCGAAATTAACAATTAAAGCAATTTTCTTGCGAATTCAAATTTCTTGCCGCGAACTGTCCCACTTGCGATCCACAAACCCACGAATGAAAAATTCGTTCAAACTTTAAAATTTAAACTGAATCGCGGGTACCTGTGACTTCAAATAAAGTTCTACTGGGTCGAACGAAACTTCCTCGTTCATCAAAGGTTTGGTTGGTTGTTTTCTTATTTTATTAAGTAGGTAGGTCAAAATCTGAGAACCGATGCTAGATAAAAGAAACGGTGTATAGAATATAGGAAAAGGAATATGTAGTGTGAAATAAAATGCTTATGCTTAAAGAGTTAAAAGCGGCTACAGTACTATTTTATAAGCTCTTACACTTTGCAAGATTTTTGAGTACAAGGCAAAGTGTAGCAGTGGTTTCTGATTTCTGATCTGCTAATGCATATTTGTATTCTTGACTGGAATATACTAGTAGCATTGGTTTAAGATGTCTATGATTGGAAGTTGGGTTCGTGTTAGACCGATATCTTTACATATATATATGTAAGTTTTCAGAGATTTGTTTTAGCAGTTATAAACCGAATATTCCGATAACGTGTGTGGGGTTGTAAATTAAGCGGGAGTTTCTGATTGTGTAAGGAAGTGGTTGCAATTATTTTAAGGTGCATATTCAACAAGGTTTAAAAAAGGGTAAGATTTGCTAAAATCAAGTTTTGCGTAGCTGTTATTGCACTTTTATCGGAAGTGGGGAGATTATAACAAAAATATAGCATAGATATGTGAAAATAGATCGGGAAATTTAAATAATTAAAAAAACTGATTTTTTCGAATTTTTGGAGAAAAACTAAGTACGGAATCTTATTTCGAATACTGATTTTATCTTTAATATGCATTTTGATCCAAATCGTTAGAGCAATTTTTGTAAAATTTGTCAGACAAATTGTTCGGGATGTAAGCATTACTTGGTTTTTGAAGTTGTATCGAAATCGAAAATGGGGTTTTTGAGATATGAGCACTTTTTTTTAAATTAGCGTTTTCGGTGATTCGAATTAAAAATTAAGGACGCAATAATTTTGAAAACATCAATTTTACTCGAAGTTTGTATTTTGGTCAAAATCGTTATTGGCGTTTTCAGTTTGCCATTAAGTTATAAATGACCATATTACTTTGGAAATGAATTTTTGTTACAATCGTATGGACCGTTTGCGAGCCATGTCCAAATTTCAAAAGTACCGTTATTCGATATTTTAGCGGAAAACTGAGTACGCAGCTATTTTAACCTCACCTACTTAAGCTTAAATATCAATTTTGGTTGAAATCGTTATAGCCGTTTTCGAACAAATCAAACTGGTATGCAAATTTTATATAGAAAGTTCCATTAATATAGGGGTTACCGCCCGAACTGTAAACCCCTAAACTCCAAGTCCGAAGTTTGAACGAAGTCCGGGCAGCTGTTTAGGCTGTAGGCCTCGGGACATACGGAAAGACAGACAGATGAACAGAATAGTGCGACCCACTTTTGCTAGCCTCTCTATCATCGTAATGTCAGAATTGATTAACATCTCGTGTTCCAAATTTTGTACGAGTACAATATCTTTCACGTACGAATACAAGTTAAAAATGTTCATGTGAATGAAGTGTCAGAAACTGTCAATATTCGCTTGTTCTCCATTCGCTCTCATATGAATAGTCCTTTATAGTCCAATAATATGGTCGCCCCCCTTGAAAGGTAAAAGGTACATATTGGCAAAAATCAAAATCTCCTAAAACAAGTGCTCAATAATTCTAGTCTATTCTCCTTTTTCCATCACCGTTTAAAATTATACATCGCAATGATAAGCGGTTTGAAAGTTATAATCCTTAGGGACAGTAAATACTTTTAACAGTTAACCCTTCAAAAGTGGTCATTTTGAAAAACAGCAAAACATGAACTTTAAAATGTTTACAAAGTTTGAAGTTGAGACGACATAGGGTGACTAGCAGCGTATATCTAAAGCAAATTTATCAAATTTTGTTTTAAAAGTCCAAACACCCTAACCATCAGCCTACGTCGCTGTTTGTTTGCCTTTCAATAACAATTCTCACAGAGCACATCAATTATCACTTTTCTATTAAATACACGCTCATACCAATGTAATGGCGTACATAAATGTTGTACGTCCTTCCTCCCCAACCATACTTCTTCGTCAAGATCCGGCCACAAAAGCCTTGCTTTCCCAGTTTTAATTTTCAAAATATTTCACTCAAATAAAACGTGTGAATCAGTTTGCTTCAAATTAATATCATAGTGTGAAAACGAAAAACAATATATTACAAAAAAAAAAAAAAAACAATCGACAGTTTTATAACAGCCGCAACCGTAAAATAGAGCTCCCTGGATTGTTAGCTATGACGTTGGTTTGTTTGAACGCGCACATTTGTAGTAGCCTCTGCACTGCATTTCTATTACGTATATATGGAACGAAAGTATGTGAATACTATTGCCGAACACACCTCATATGGTGGTGAAAATAGTGCGGTACTACCAGTTCAATTACGAATATAATCTGGCGTCACTGCATGCCAATGCTGTGGGATAAATACGCATTTTGCCGGCAGTTGGAGTGTCTGAAATCGGCAGGTTGACCTATTACTATTTAATTGCAGTGCAGCTGTTATAATGTGGGTCTTTAGTTATCCAAGATTCCCAGGGGAAAAGTTTGCTTGTCTATAGGAATTATTATTTTATTTATTTTATTATTGTATTGCACGGCAGTAACTCCTAAGGCGCTCAGTCAGAATTGATCGCATAATTTGTAGCGAATAACTCACTTAATTTAGAAATAGGGCTGACCTATCAACGCAAGAGGGTATCAGTGTGGCGCCATTTCTACCTCGCGACTGGATTTATTATAAATATTGTTTTCCAGCTTGTAAGGTGATTAATTGCGCGTTTTGATTGGTATTGCAGATTTCTTCGATATGTTTTACCAAACTAGAAAAAAACTTGTATTACAAATTAAGTAGGGTTTCGGCGCGGCGGCGCCACAAAATCGCATAACCGCTCGTTACTTTATAGGGCTGCTACTGCACCTCTATAATCGCTCTCTCTCTCTCTCTGTCTCTCTCCGTACACTGTGAGAAAGAATTTTTTGCGATTACATTTATACGACAAGCTAATCTCTCATGTGTGGAGACGATAATTGCAAAACAAAAAACAAGTACCAACAATAATTGCATAATGATTTTGAAAATGCACTCGTTGTGACGCGCTAAGTAAGTCATGTAAAGTCAATGACTACTGGCCTTGTTATTGTGCTAAAATCGTCCTATTGAAAGTTTCATTGTCAATGCAGTCATTTCAAGGTCATAGATAATGATGAATTTCATAACTAAATATAATTGATTTGAGAGTTGAGACCAGTAGATGAGTGCAACGGAGGTATTTTTTGGAAAACGATTTGTTGTTCACTTAAAATGGAAATCAGTAAATTCGAATCAGCGCGCTTCATAAATACTATATGTAGGAAAGGTATAAGTACTTTGCTTACAAACTAACTGTCTTTAATTTGTAAAGCAGATGCAGAAGGGTCGATTGTGCAGCCTTTTTCGGGATCCCTCTGAGTCATATCCTCTCGGAAAGGTGGTTACCTTGTTTAATACTGGAGTAGATCCAATAGCTAGCGACAGGCTAAATGTTTTGTAAACTCAGCTACCAAATAGAAAAGGTAAATTAAACTGAACAAAAAATGATTCACTTTAAGGTTTTTTTTACATATTAAACAAGACACATTTTAGTACTATATGACTATTGACTATCCTATCCGACAATAACTCCTGCAGAATATACAAAAAGGGGCAGACGATAAAACACATACTCTGTGAATGGGCCGGTGTGGCAGCACAATAGATCACTCCTCGCTGTAGTGTTCAATATGAATGCATATCCTTTTTTCTGTACACCTTGAAAGATTATTTTCTCCCAACGCAGAGATCAAACAAAGAATCGCACTTGCCACTCGCTGTTTCTTCGGGCTAAGGAGGTATCGACGAATTAAAGGCCTCTCAGACCTAAAGAGATATTATTTTTAAGACTATAATCATCCTGGTCCTGGGGTATAGGGTGAAAAGCATGGATTCAAAATCGGATGAAACCCTCCTGGGATGTGTTGAGAGAAGGATTCTTCGGGCAATATTTGGTCCAGTTTGTATTGATGGAGTGTGCGGAGAAGAAGCTATAAAGCGACGCCGACCTGGTCAAAGAGCTGATGATATAACTTCTGAGATGGCTGGGGAACGTGAAACATATGGACAGCCACGCACTAGCCCGGCGAGTCTTTGAGTCCGTCCCTGAGAGACCACTTAGCAGAGCCTGTTACAGAACCTACTGTTCATTGTGTAAGCGCACAAGTCGAGGTCAACCAAATTGGTAGGTATAATTAGAGGCAGCTAGCTAGGGACCGGGCTGCCTGGAGAACTTTCAACCGTGCTGAGTTCGGGAAAGAAGCTATGAAGCCAATATCGTTGTTCTGTATCCAAAAATGTAAGCCTCCTGTTCATGGTGTAAGCCATCTTAAATCGTTTCTTAGAGACGATTTTTATAGATATAAGAATTCAGTGCACCCATTTCAATAGCTCGTGTTCCAAAGGAAGGTTGTGGCGTGAGCCACCAGCCAATTGAAAACCTTCTAAGAACAATGAACAGTTTGTAGTGGTGTTTATTTGGTGTATAGTTCCAAACGTTGAACAGTCAGATGACCACAGTGCTTCTTAGAATTCATCTGCAAAAAAAAAATGGGAAGACTTGATGCAACTTGTGGGCTCAGCGGTCAGTGTGAACTAAGCAAACGGTCTAACGAAATTACGTATCTTAAGGTTTTGCACACTGGGCCGCTTCTAGCAAATATCTGCCAAATATCCAAGAGTAGAACTGTCCTGAAGAACCTTCCTAATTTAGCCAGACGCGCCATTAATTTGTAGGTCTCTTGCATTTACTTTGAAATAAAAAAACTCACACAAACGATGGAACCTATTTATTTCGCAAACTATTTTTTTATTTGATGCAATTTCTTTGGCATTTGTTTGAACCTCAACTATAGTCCGACCTATGTGAGCTTATATCTACACTCATTTTTATTTATTCAAATTACGAAAGTAAATAAAGGTAAGTTTAATTGTGTGCAAGTCCCATTTGCAATTCCATTCTCTGACAGATAGTAGTAATTGCAAGTAAAAAAAAAAACAGTGTCATTGTTTAATCGCCAGACCGTGTCCACAAAATTGAAATACATCTACCCAGTACAATTATAGAACATCCATTCCACTGCCACTACTCTTCCTTAACTGACAACTCTACACTCCCATAAATCGTTCCTCCTATTACCATGCACTGCCGAGAAGATCCACCAACCACCACCATAACCAATCCGGCGGAGGTACAAAAAACCGGATAACGAATTAATTGCATGTGATTCCTCAATTAATTGACGTGAACGGAGCAGTGAAAAACGAAACAGCAGCAGCAACAAGCTAGCACAAAATAAAATACAACAAAAGCTACAATGAAACGAACTCAGCACAGAACTAGATAAAAGCCCTAATCAAATCGTTTTCAATTGCTACTTTATTTTACCTTCTTCGGTTCGATTGTAGTCCGTAATTTATAGGTGCAAGCTGGCACAGTTCTCGCTCTCATGCCGGCAATACTCTCTAGGCACTTCGCATACAGCATTCGGCATACGGCATACCCCTCTCTATACGATCACATTCCCGGTGCGCGACATGCAGCAGCCAGGAAGAACAAAGGACCACAAAGGCGAGATGCATATCTGATAGATAATTTTTCCCACTCTCAACAGCCCATCAGATATCAGGTAAAGCGAGACCAACAACCCAATTTCCTCTGTCTAAACTTGAGACCCCCACTCGACTGATCCTAGTTTCTGCGTCTAATGCCTTTGCATGCAAAAGAGGCACTTTGCTTAGGAGACGAAATTAATTTCCGATATCAATTGCTTTGGATACACAGGGCCAAGGAAGACTGTTGCCACTACCACAGCGTGGATTAGAAGTTACCAGGCGCACATCCAACAGAGAGGCATATACGAACGAAGAAATATCCGAAAGTAGAGGGTAAAATCGTATTCGTTATGCTGCTGCTCTGTCAATATGTAGATATACCTAGCTATATGTACTTGGTAAACAATTCTTGTGCACTTACTCCATCTATTCTTGCGAGAATAGTTTCAGGAAGCCTTTCAAGTATTTCTGCGTCCGTTCCCTCGTCTTCCACATACTCGACTAGAAGAAACTATTCACCGGGGATAAATGGATATCCGTCGGTGATGATGATGACGACGACGACGACGACGACACCGACTCATGTGCTCATATCACGTTTGCATGTATTTCACTCCTGCCGAGAAGAATCTCACAGAAAACGGAAAACAAAACGACGATGGTGTTGTTGTTGTTGTTGTTGGTGGTGGTGGTGTAGCTTTAGCTTACCCATCATAGCAAGGTTTGCTGGGTGCCAGCCAACTGCTGAACCAGGCAAGAGGAAACTCTTGCCAACAATTCGAATCGGCCACATGCATATGCATGTGCCTATACAGATGTCACAATCCCCATGCACTTATTGTAAGATCTGGAGTTGTGCATTCGAATTCGAACTACAACGTGCTGACTAGGAGTAAAGAAGGTTCCTCGCCGAGCTGGTCGATTCTGAGCGCCGGTTGCAAATAGTTGCAATAGAAAAATTGCTCTTCGGCACCACCAGCTAGCTAGTTGCAGCACTTAACTAGCAGCACTGCGCACTACGGTGGTAGTGGGGTTTCTCTCTTTTATTTCCTTTGCCTTGTGTTCGTTTACGTTGTTCTTATAGCAAGGTGTCCGGGTAAGGTAATGGGGTGTATTTTTGCTATTTTATGCCGGTTCGGCCGGTTTCTTTGTTTTTTTTTTTGGTTCGGTAAATATTTATCTCATGGATGCTTGGATCTTGATCATGTTGTGCATAATCACAGGCATTCGGATTTGACTAGTATTACTTAGTCAGTGATGCGATTGGCATAGCGTAGGCAAATGAGATGTGTTATGGATATTTTCAATGTGGATGGTGGGAGGTGAGCTTGGTATGCCTAATATCAGCGCTATTTTTAGCCTCACATGTCTCGAATTTCTCTACGGTTTTTCAATGAGTTTGTTCTCGTTTGCGAACCTGTCTTGCATGAAGTTGGTAATCATTCAGCTATATATAAACTGGAATGAGGACTCATTCGAATATATACTTTGGATTGAATGACAATTCGATAAGGAATATATTTGCATATATTTACCTTTTGCTATTAGTATTTAAGCTTGCCAGTGGTGAATGTCACTAAATAAAAAATGTAGTCATGATATGGTCGGCTCAATTTATGATTTTCCTAAACTAATTTTAGAGCTGCATTTTAGTTCCCGTTGGAAATACCGAATCACACAATTATTCTGTAGGCATCTAAGTTTAAAAAAAGTATCTTGAATGAAGCAGTAATGAGTGATTTTCTTCCGATGAGCAGTGCTTCACAATTTTTGGTGTACAATAAAAAATAAAGTGCACGACTGGGTCGAACGTAACTTTCTCGTTCATCAAATGTTCGGTTGGTTGTTTTCTTATTTTATTAAGTAGGTAGGTTAAGATCTGAGAACCGATAGATAAAAGAAATGGGTGAAAATGAAGTGGGAGTTTCTAATTGTGAAAGGAAGTGGCTGCAATTATTTTAAGGTGCATATTCAACAAGGTTGAAAACAAGGTAATATTTGCTAAAATGAAGTTTTGCGTAGCTGTTATTGCATTTTTATCGGAAGTGGGGGAGATTATAACAAAAATTTAGCATAGATATGTAAAAATAGATTGGGAAGTAAAAGTAATTAAAAAAAATTCTTTTTTTTCGAATTTTTTGAGAAAAACTAAGTACGTATCTTATTTCGAATACTGATTTTATCTTTAATATGTATTTGGATCAAAATCGTTAGAGCGGTTTTTGTAAAATTACGCAGACAAAATAGTACCAAATATTGCAATGTTTAGTTTGAAAAATACTATACTATTTAGCTGAAAACCGAGTACAAGTTATTGTTCGGGATGTAAGCATTACTTGGTTTTTAGGGTTTTATCAAAATCGAAAATGGGGTTCTCGAGATATGAGCAGTTTTTAAAGTGAGCGTTTCCTGTGATTCGAATTGAAAATTAAGGACTCATTTTGGTCAAAATCATGCCGTTTTGAGGTAAACTGGAGAGAACTATATTTTTCAAAAATCCATTTTACGATAATACAGAGAAAAACTGAGTTTTCCATTAAGTTAGAAATGAATTTTTGTTACAATTGTATGGACCGTTTTCGAGATATGTCCAAATTTCAAAAGTACCGTTACTCGATTTTTTAGCGGAAAACTGAGTATGCAGTTATGTTTACCTTACCTACTTAAGCTGGCGGTTGGGTGTGGTTGGGATGGAGAAGGCACAAGAAGGATGAAAAACTGTGACATCTACTACGGCGAGTGCCACAGAGAGCGGAGTCAGCGGATATTTGGATGTGGATTTGTGATTAGAGGAAGACTTAGGCAAGAAGTCTTGGGATTTCGCAATGTTAGCGATCGCCTACTTACTATTCGTATCAGGGCCAAATTTAAAAATATCACGCTGATCTGTGCTCATGTCCCGACAGAGGAGAAAGACGACACAGCCAAAGAAGCATTCTATGATCTTTTTGAGAAGAAAAATCGGGCTAATAGAAAATGGCGTTGTAGTCTGGCTGAAGAGGACTACTTTGTATTTAGGAGGCTTAAGTCGGAGTTGAAAACGTCTCTCTACCATGCGTACCTTATTTATGTAAATGAAATACAGAATAGTATTAGTTCTAGGCCCGATAAATTTTGGAAATTTATTAATTCCAAAAACAAAAGTGATGGTTTTCCAGCCTCACTCTCTTTTGAAGGACAACTTACTGATTCTTCCCATACTATTTGTAATAACTTTGCATGTTTTTTCCAATCAGTTTATTCTAACCATGATTCCTTGATAGATGAACAATTTTTTGATTATCTTGATGGTTCCTATACTACTCTTTTTAATAAAATGGAATTTTCTGAAGACATTGTTTTTAAAACTTTAGCGTCTTTGGATTCTAGCCTTAACCCTGGTCCAGATGGGGTTCCTTCTATGTTTCTTAACATAAAATTTAGCATAAAATTTTATGCCATATCTTTAATTTATCTTTCCGTACTAGCACATTCCCATCTGTTTGGAAAACTTCTTTAATAGTTCCCATTTTTAAATCTGGTAGGAGAAATAAAGTTGAAAACTATAGAGGTATATGAAAGCAATCTTCTATTCCAAAATTGTTTGACTCACTAGTTACCGAAAGATTAAATTTTTACTGTAATTCCCTTGTTTGTAGTAATCAGCATGGCTTTGTGAAAAAGAGGTCAACTGTAACCAATCTTTTGGTATTCACGAATTTCGTTATTTCTGAAATTAGTAAAGGTAACCAGGTTGATGTCATCTATACGGATTTTAGCAAAGCGTTTGATAGAGTTAACCATAAACTTTTGTTATATAAACTTACAAGACTCGGTTTTCCAGTCTTCTTTTTAAATTGGCTTTCCTCCTTCCTCTCGGATAGACTCCAAAATGTTAAGTTTCGTGGTCATATTTCGAAAAATATATCGGTAACCTCTGGCGTCCCCCAAGGAAGTCATATTGGACCACTACTCTTTATATTATTTGTGAATGATATCGTTAAATTTATACCTGAATGCTTTTTGTTTATGTTTGCGGATGACTTTAAGATTTATACGCCGGGAAATGATAATCGCCTTTTCCACCTGTTAAATTCACACCTTCAGAAATTTCATCTGTGGTGCTCTAAAAGCAGTCTCTCTTTAAACATTTCTAAGTGTTCTGTCATAACTTTTTCTCGTTGTAAATCCCCAGTCATGTATACGTATTCCTTTGATGGTATAGTTATTCCCCGTGTTTATGTAGTCAAAGATTTGGGCGTTTTCTTAGATACCAAACTATCATTCACTTTTCATGTTGAGTCCATCACAAACAAGGCAAACAAAAGATGGGGAATCTTAAGGCGATATGCTTGTGAGTTTTCGGCTGTTTATGTTCTCAAGACCCTGTATAGCGCTTTTGTGCGGTCTATATTAGAATATGCCTCTATTGTGTGGTGTCCGTATTATAGAGTTCATAAAAATAGAATTGAATCTATACAAAAAAGATTTTTAAGATTCGCTCTTAGAGGACTTCCTTGGCTCGATCTTAGCAACTTACCCCCTTATTTATCTAGACTAAAATTAATTAAATTAGAATCATTGGAGGTACGGAGAACGGTGGCCAGAGTGATATTTATTCATAGGGTTCTAATAGGAGAAATTGATTCAACGGACATCCTAAGTCTTCTCAATATTAATGTTCCTTCATTCGACCTACGTAACTCGCGATTTTTTAGTGTAGGCCGTTCTCGTACAAAATACGGTCTTTCTTCCTCAATTAATGGTTTAATGTCAGTATATAATGCAAATGTCGTTTTAATCGATTTTAATTTACCAGTTTCCTCAATAAAAAGAAAATTACTTGAGAATGTACAGTCATAGTTGTTTGCTTTACGTTTACTTTGTATCATATTTTTGTAACATTAAGTACTAATATTGTGGCCTTATGTCTATGAAAGATTCTTGTTCTTTGGTGACAAATAAATAAATAAATAAATAAATAAATAAGACATATGATAAGTGCCCGAAGTACGACGTCAAGATAGCTCTTGGCGACTTTAACGCCAAAATTGGAAAGGAGGGCATCTTTGGCTCTACAGTCGGAAAGCACAGCCTGCACGACAACACCTCCGGAAACGGACTCAGGCTAATCGACTTTGCGGCGCGGCAAAATGTCATCATTGCCAGCACACGATTCCCATACACCTCAACATTCAAAAGGGGACTTGGCTGGGTCTCCAGATCAACAAACCGTCAACCAAATTGATCATGTTGCGATCGACGCCAGACATGCCTCCAGTATCCTGAATGTCCGAACGTTCCGAGCGGCCAACATAGACTCGGATCATTACCTGGTAGTAGCCAAAGTACGGATGCGGATATCCAAAACCCCACAACACCGAGAGGATACTGTAAGAAGATTTGACGTTGCAAGGCTACTATCGCAAGAGACCGCCAAAACCTTTGCCGACCGCGTCTCCCTGAACCTCTCAGCAAGCCCATCCTCAGCTTCACCAGCATCAAGTAGAGAGGACCAGTGGCAACACTGCCAGCGTGCCATCAGGAGAGCCGCTACCGAAGTGCTGGGTTTCACTAGGCGACCACAACGAAACCCTTGGTTCGATGAGGAATGCCGCCAGGCACATGCAGCCAAGAACGATGCCTATCAATTATTGCTGCAAACAAGAACCAGAGCGGCTGAGAGAGCTGCCCGCGAGCTCTACGGGCAAAAAAGAAGGGAGGAACACCGATTTCTCAGAAGGAAAAAGAAAGAGCACGAGAAGCGAGCGGTCGAATCAATTGAGGGACGCTACTGCAGAGGCAATGTTCGAAAGTTCTACCAAAGGGTAAAACGATCTACCCAAGGATACAAGCCCCGAACAGAAGCCTGCAGGGATGAGCATGGGAATACAGTAGTAGATTCACAGTGGGTACTGAGGATTTGGAAACAACACTTCTTCAGACTGTTAAACGGCAGAAACAGCCAACAACCCGCTGTCAGGCATAATGATCTGTTCAACTTGGACGATGATAGCCAAAACTTCCGTCCACCCGACCTACACGAAGTGAGGATAGCGATAAACTTAAATCCAACAAAGCTGCTAGAGCGGATGGCCTTTCCGCCGAGCTTTTCAAAGCAGCGGGAGATGGCTTGGAAAGGAGCATGCACAAACTCATCTGTAAAATTTGGTCGGATGAAAGCATTCCCGACGAATGGAACCTCAGCATCGTGTGCCCCATCCACAAGATAGGAGATACTCTGAACTGCGCCAACTACAGAGGAATAAGTCTCCTGAATTTCGCGTATAAGATCTTGTCAGCTGTATTGAATGCCTTAAAACTTTCGCCAACAACCTGATCGGCCCAACCCAGGAATTTCAGATCGATACACACCATCTATTTATCGACTTTAAAGTCGCCTATGATAGCGTATAATAGGGACACATTACATAAAGCAATGTCAAGCTTTGGCATCCCCGCCAAACTCGTCCGTTTGTGCAGGACGACGATGGAGAAATCTCGCTGCTCCGTCAAAGTCGGCAAGAACACCACCGAGCCATTTGATGTCGAATAAGGTTTGAGACAAGGCGACGCGCTATCATGCACGTTCTTTAACATCGTGCTTGAAGCAATTGTACGAAACTCACAAGCCAACACAAGAGGTACAATTTTTCAAAAGTCCGTTCAATATGCAAGTAAATGCCGATGATATTGACATTATTGGCAGAACGCGGCGAGCTGTCAGTGGCGCATTTGCAAGCATCGAATCGGAGGCGGCGAAGATGGGTCTGGCTGTTAATGAGGACAAAACGAGGTACATGCTGTCAACGAGAAAGGACTCTCAACATCGGCGACTCGGACAAAATGTCACGATGGACAGATAGAACTTCGAAGTAGTTAAAGACTTTGTCTACCTGGGCTCCACTATCACTTCGCAAAATGACATCAGCGCAGAGATCAAGCGAAGAATCACTCTTGCCAATCGCGGTTTCTTCGGGCTAGGAAGGCATCTAAGAAGTAAACCCCTCTCTCATAGAACCAAGGAGATATTATATAAGACCTTAATCATCCCGGTCCTGCTGTATGGTGCTGAAGCATGGACCCTGTCAAAAGCGGATGAAAACCTTCTTGGATGCTTTGAGAGAAAGATTCTTCGAGTGATCGAGTGGTCCAGTTTGTGCCGATGGAGTGTGGAGAAGAAGATTGAAAGACGAACTATACGGGCTATACAGCGACGCTGACCTGGTCAAAAAGCAAAAAATACAACGGCTGAGATGGCTGGGACACGTGGAGCGTATGGACAACAACGCACCACCCCGACGAGTCTTCGAATCCACCCCTGAGGGACAACGCAGCAGAGGTAGACCCCACCTTAGGTGGCGCGCACAATTGGAGAACGACCTCAACCAACTTCGTGTGCGTAACTGGAAGCAGCTAGCGAGGGACCGAGCTGGCTGGAGGGGCTTGTTGGTTGAGGCCGTGGACCACCCCGGGCTGTAAGCCGGTATGGGAAGTACCATTAATTTTGAGGTTACCATGCAAAAAAAGACAGACAGACAGACAGACAGACGGACAAAATTTTGCGACCCACTTTTTTGAGTTCGCCTATCATAGTAATGTCAGAATTGATTAACATCTCGAGATCGAAATTTTGTACGAATACAATATCTTTCTCTTACTACGTAATTGAGAAACTTAAAAAAGCGAATACCATTTGTACTCCTATATGTTAGCATAAAAATCAAATCGAAGTATGTGTAAATTTGTAAAACATACAAATCGGTATGTTAGATTCCTTTACATTTATATTTAAGAAAAATTTCCTATTCGTTAGGGAGTAATTTCAAACTTCAATGAAATGAAAAAAACAATCTGATGAAACGAAAACTCAACAGTTCACTGGGCAGTAATTTCGTACTCCGATGAAACGGGAAATATACTGCATACATATACGCGTTGTCATGCACTAAGCAAAATGAGAAATGGGAGAGGAACGAAAAGGGCAGACTCAAAGTAGCAAACAAAAAGGGAGGGGACAACAACAGTAACAGAGGCGTCCTGACTCCTGAGTGAGTGCGCAATAAACACCGGGGATATGGTGAATTCTAATTAGAATTGATATGGGAAATAACTTGGGCATAAAGTATCATCAGTCGTACAACAGTTATTCTTGTACTTATCGTGTTTTAATAGTATGTCGATTATAAAGAAAATGTTAGAAATATTGTTCAATAGTGTAAAGACTACCTAAAAGTGGACAGCACACCCAAATGATCGGTCACGTCGTAAACCTACTTTACCTATTATCTCTTAATCAAGCTCAATATAAAGCTTCACTTCCATCGCCTGGCTTTCAAGGCTGACAATTTTTGTTAATTAGATGAATTGGAAAGATGCTTAAATTTGGCAGCAGCTCCTGACAAATCAAGTCTACATGTAATTTGGTTCTTGGTGACGATCCCATTGCTAGTTGTTCTGCTTTATATCTGACAGTCAATTTATAAACACCGCACCAATAACTAGGTACGCATTTTGTTGTATCTTATTCCGTATGTGAGGATGGATAATAATCGAGCTCCGTCGAAATTTACCCCATCTGAGTGTGCAAATAAAGACGATGTTAGGCTGCACTTAGCGAAACCCATTAGCAAATTCAATGAACAATTATTGTTCAGTAGCTAATGGGGTAACTGAATCCATCAAAATCACATTTCAAAACATTATTTTAATTTATGCCTCTTACTTCCTAGATATGGGTGAGTCCCAATATTGGAGCAAATCTATTATTTTACATAGGTTAGGTTACGTTAGGCGCAGTCTTGTAAGGAAAGGGAGAACCATCTTTTAACAGATGGGAAAAACCTAAAGCATTCTATTTTCCTACAGAATTCTAAAAAACTAATACCTTCGCTTGGTCGGTATACCATATATCAGAGGTTCCCAATTTGTTTCGGCCACGGAACCCTAAATGATCAAACTTTTTGGGCGGACCCCCATATTGATATCAAAAGAAAACATCGTTCCTTGAAGTGCGGTTTAGATATTTTAATGTTTGACAAGAAAAGAAAGAATATATGATATAAAAATAATTATTTTAAGTTTTAAAAACATTTATTGTACAACAAAAAATACGTTGTAACTTTTTAATGTGAATAATGAAAATCGGCGACACGATTATGTTTTTTTTACGGAACCCCTTTGACCCTTCGAACTTAATTTATCTCGGTCCTCAAGAACCATCCGACTTATTCCCTCTCATTGTAATTACCTTAAGTCTTTGTTTGTTTTCTTCCATGGTGTTGCCATACTGTTGAACTTTGGAACTTTGCCCTCTCAAATAAAAAATATTTCAAATCCTTTCAGTTTTAAAATCCTTTAATATTTTTAAACTCCCTTTAAGCATTTCCTAAGCTCTGCAGCTGACCGGATTTAACGCGAAACATCAGGTACGAACTTCTCATAAATGGAACTCAGAATGCGTTAAGCACGATAGGGGAACAAGTGGACCCAGCGATCACATTAAATTATTAAATATAACCCCATGGTGTTGTACATCTAACATCTAACCGATTAATTGTCTTTTCTGCCAAAGCTTAACCCAAGGATAGTTGAATACCCGATTACCGTGAGAGAAGTTGTAGAATAATGAAATATGAAAGGAATTTTAATTTTTTGAATCACTTCTTTTACATTCAATATAGGAATTGCCGTTTACGATTAAATCACTACAAATTAGCAAATCTGCAAGAGCAGATGGACAGTCAGAAATACTCAAAGCCATAGGTGGCAACTAAATACCTTTATTGTGTCCTGAGAGTGCGATACAAAACTAGACTTGTTGCGCCCCTTTTTCAAGGAAGGAATCCAGGAATCGCTCAAATATTCTTCTTCCCGCGAAAGCATATGCTAAGGTGTTGGAAACGCGTGTGGTGTGTTAAGTTCAATATCTATCTCAGCCAAGCAAAGTAAAGAAGGATCTTCTTCACACAATTGCAACAATCTTGTGAATTTAGAGTAGACAAACGATCGAAGCCAACGGCATTAGTTGACAATTCTTCTACCTGGCCAGTCGCCTGCTTGGGTTGTTCATTTAGCCGGCTATCCGACAACCACCTACCGAGAAGAGCTTTCTCAGAACTGAACAGAGCTGATAATCGACTAAATTGGCCCCAACACTATTAAAAGTAACCTTAAGAACAAAGTTGACTTCCATTTGCTTGTACTTTTTTAAGTGGCTTGGCCTACATTTTCAGCAGTAATTTTAATAAAACACATTGTAGCTAAGGTGCAGCGCGTACACAGATAACAATGCACAAGAGCAGCTATGATAAAATAAATCCACGCTGACGAATACTTTATACATGAAAAATTTCAGTACTGAAATATATAGTGAGTCGTTGTAAAATCGGATTGATAAATCGAATCATATTACCAACAGATTCAATACTCATTTCGCCTTTACGTGGAATGCCTAAATAATTAAAATCAACATCTCTTGTTCGCTATTTGACCGCGCCGTTATTAAAACCATCAAAAAGATATTCCACCTTTATTGGGTTATGCACACAATCGGGGGAAAAAACTCTCAAGTTGTTTATTCTCAATTAATCTCCCCGAGTATCATCTTCGTCTCCGGTTGCGCGTAACTCAATTTGTAATGATATGAAAAAAACACTTCGAATCCTCAGCGATAATTCAAAGTCAATTTTATATGAATTATTAAAACTGCATCCAACAAGTGTTTGCTTTTTCTATTTAATGCGATGAAGAGATGTGCTTTTTATAATATCATCCTCATCCTCATCTGCGTTCTCTGTGTTTGCACTACACCAAACGGGATATGTACACCATTATCCGGTCATAATCTCTAGTTGACCCCATTTTTTAGTGGAAAATTTTCTCTCCTAAATCGTCTCCTATTAAGGTAAGCTAACAGCGACAATGATGTTGACGACAACGACAACGACGACGACGAAACTGTGATGCGATACGAAGACGAAAGTATTTTCCTTCGAATCCGACAGCGTTTGAGCACCTTCAGCTTCGCATTGTAGGTATGTTGACAATACAAAAACACAAAACAAAAAAAATAAGAAAGCAACATATCCATTCGCTTCTTAGCTGCCAGTGTTCGCCGGTATGCACGACACGACGACAACGATGCAAATCTATGAACCCGGCTCTCATTAGATCAGGGTGCACCTCGTGTAGTTGTTAGCCAAAGTGGAAGTGCTTGCTTTCTCCCTTTGACAATGTATATGGATGGCTGTGTGGAAATGTGGCTTAAGTCCTACGACTGTTCCAAATGAAGAAGACACGTATAATGAACCATAAGGATCTGTTGTAGTTATACATTATTCATAACAAAAGTGTCTGTATTGTTTTCTCTCTTTTTAACAGCTCGTACAACGTTCTTAGGGTTGTAGAGTTTTGAGTTGAGATTGAGACTGAAAGTGCATTTAAAGTGTTCACACAAATACATGTGTGCATGCAATGAACTTGTTTCCATCTGTGCGATAAATACGACTGTGGGATATTAAATCAATTTTTTTAATCGTATTGTTCTCCTCTCTGGGTGTGTGAAACTTTCACACAATTGTATTGTGTTTGAAACGCGTTCAAGTCTATGGATTAAAAGTCGTCAGCATGTGAAAAATGTGTGAGCAAGCCACATATGATAAAAAAAAGCAAGTGAGTCAACTTAATAACATGATATAAGCACAAAAATAAATTAACTATAGTTATTGTCACAAAAAGAACCTTGAGTACATTTTTTAAAAGCTTCAAATAGGTGCATATAATTAATACTCTTTATAAGCCTAGAGTTAAACACTTATCGGTCACTGAAAATGTATAATTTGATAAACTATAAATCAGAGGGTTTCAGGATCAGCTACTGAAAAATGATTTTCACCATTTCGATAAAGTGTGATAAACAACCCAGAGTTGAATGGGGAATAGCAATAGGTAATAACGTTTCTGACTTTAATTGGGAAGCGGCCCCTGACCAAATTCTGTTGCGAAACAAACAAACAATATATCATGAATACGGAGTAAAAGGCTAAATGAACCGCCATGAATTGAATAAAAACCAAACTGCTTGGTTGGTTTAGCGAAACTCAGGCAACTAAATGTGTAAGTACATCCATTTTTTCGTAACTACACTGCAGGACATTGAAATAGTTACCTACATTATTATATATGTATACATGACATATTTTGTACGGAGGAGATCAAAATTCAATTAAAAACCATTTCAATACGTGTCATTCTGTGAGAAATTGTTAAATAAAAACGTAATCACCGTGCGTAAATTACATCCTGTCACTTCGTGTGTCGTACTAAATAAGTTTCCCAAAGAAAAGCCCTTCAGCAGCACCTACAATAGAAAGCTACATCCTTTGCTCTCAACTCACTACCAGTCACCGTGTAAATACAACAATTGACATTCGATTATAGTGTCAAGGGTGACTTCCATATTGTTTAATTCACCATCATCGTGTCTATACACGAATTCCAAGCACTTACTGGTAAGAATCATTAAGAGGAGATTCGTGATTAGAGACAGTGCTCGCTTTAAGCCAAAGTTAAGTAGGTATATGTTTGTTGCGTGGCTCTGGGAGCAAACTTTATGACATCATTGTGATACATGAATACTCAGTACAGGTTTCCTAAAGATGTGTCATTTTTAAAATAGATAACACTCATTAAGTAGTACGCCATAATGTAAGCTGTCATTTAACAATGAAATATATTTTATGTTGTTATTGCTGCTTGGTTGCTTCTTAAAGAAAATGTTTGAAACCGGTTTTTGTTTATTTTGTTGTAGGTAGGTATAGGTACCTATCAACGTTCGTGAGCCGAGTTGAGCTGTGAAGAAATGTCGAAGGTAGAAATGGTTAATTAGCATGAAGATGAACAGTGTGCGGTACGCGATTAACTTAAAAATATATCAAGTATAAAAGGTGAGAGAAGGAAAATATTTATCAGCTTTCTCTTGTAGACAATTCGTTACCAAGGTTTAACACCAAACCTTGGTTAAGAATGCAAAAGCGAAGAAATACATTGCTTTTAACGCTTCAGGCTGGACATATTGGTTGATGACACTTTAACATAAAATAATATTAGAAAATGCGGTGCGTAACATTGTGTTATAGGGTACCACCACTGTGAAATTTCCAGTGTCACAGATTAACGAAGAATAACTATAAATGCTGCCACACTTAAGCATCAACAAATTTCAGTTGGCAGACACCTGATCAAATATTTAAAAACTAAAATGGTTTCTTACATGGAATGAAACTTAAGAAATTGTTTTGTAGGTATGAATTTGAATTTTACATATCCGAAAGCGTTCTTTGAAAAAAAAAATGTAAGCGACTAGGAAGTTGGTGTTTTGTCTGAGCAATTAATGTTGGGAACTACACCAGTAGTGCGGTGTACTAGTTTTCCTAAGACTGGGATCTCTTTACATTGGTTGTGGGAAACTTAGAAAGAAGTCAGTAATGCACTTATAAGGAAGCCTAATTTTGACACTTTATAGGTAGCTGTTAGTAGGTAGGTACATATATGAAAATAGAAGAAAACATGATTGGTACATATACTACGTACCTACTAATTGTAATGCAAACAGTGTTTCACCAGTTCAACCACTGCAAAACTCTATACCTAGTCCTGTTTACGCAGAACCTGCTTAGACACTGAATAGAAATTAAAAGGTCATATCGACATTGAAACAATTTACATTCTTATTTCCGGGTGCGTAAAAATTAAAACATCATTCTAATGCCAAACCATCAATATGTACGGGGTCGTTACGGTATCTAGTTAAAACCATTTCACCATAATATTGACTTACCTTTGGCAAATCCCGGATATGATTCGCGTCCAACAGTAACTCTTCGAGGCTTCGTGAGTAGCGAAGAATTTCTTCGGGCACAGTTGGCAACGAACAGTGCCGTTTGTCGACAAACTCCACCTGGCGATTACAGCCCTTGAATATTGGAATGCACTTAAACATGATCCTGCTACCCTGCTATCCTGTTTATTATTCCAAATTTATTTTTGAGGCGAACAAAATTGGATAACGCGCACGAAAACAATATTTTTTTGTTTGTCGATTTCGGGAAACATGAAGGTATGCAGACAAAAATATGAAAAACAAAACTCCACACGCGGATTTCATACGTTCACTGGCTGAAATCTCGTTTCAAATTTATGGAGTTATTCAATATAAAACACTTTTCAAATTAAATTAAAGAAATACAAAATTATTTCTCTTCTCAGAAGTCTAGGGTAGGTATTTTATTTTATTTTGACAGCAGCCAAATAACACTGCATGTACACATATCTCGCTCTAGGATCCTAATCCGATTAGAACATCGCACGCGTTGGAATGGAACAGATGGATATATATAAAACACAAACGTATATCGTTCGCTGGAGAAGAAGTGTTAAACAAAAATGACAGCAAGCAAGCAGCGACGAGCGAAATACGAAACTAGTTTTTGTTATTTCTTGTTTTTGTAATTATTATTCCTGCACTTTATTTTGGAATTAGTTTTCTAGCGGAGCGCTATCTTCCTCTAGCACTTATTAGTTTTTAGTAGTAGAACAAGAATGACAAAGAAAACATATTTCGCATAGAAAGCATTTTATAAGGTGAGTTAACAGGTGCAAAAAAGAAAAACCAAAATGGATTCTTATCCGCGGAATTGATTTTTCTTGTATGGCCTTCTACGTGTTGGGTTTTTCTTGAGTGCAGAGCTGGCGCACAAGATTTGGGTACATTTTTCAATAGCAAGCGACTGAAAAACAATTTCCCAACTGATGGGTCATTGAATATACGGTATTCGTATTAACACGACGACGGACAATAACCGACCGCGAAAGCGACACACCGACGAATACGATGACACGCCCAAATTAGATGGAATTTTTTTTACAGTTTTTTCTGTTTGTTTTTTTGTTCTTTTTTTGTGGTGGTAAGCAGCAGCAGTTGTGGCTAGTAAGATTATTTTTTTTGTTTTAGGATAACTTTTTGTTTTTCATTCTTTGCTTTTTTGTTGGACGCAGCAAACTAGGGACGAAACGCGCTAAAATTTAAGGAATGAACCGAAACGCGGCAACAATTTTCTAAATGTATGCATACGTTTATATACTCTGGTATATTATAACTACATTAAAAAAGAAAACATAAAAAAACGACGACGGAATTTCAACTATACTACGTGCAACTACACGGAACAACACGGTCAACTCAACTGAATTGAATATCGAATGAACGAAACAACGAGTAAATGCAAAGCGATGAAAAATTAAGGAAGAAGGTGGAAAATGGAATGGAAATATTTGACATTAGCAGCTTTTTGTGGATGCGTTCATGCGCGTTGATAGTGTTTTGTCGACTCGACTGTCGAATATCGAGAAGTCTCAAGTTTTCAAGTTTCCGTTAGTTCATTGAAGTCAGTATCAAATACGAAAAATAAAAACATATGAAAATTGCAGAAAACCAAAACGCCACAGATTAGTTTTTTGTTTATAATAAAGGGTAAAATACAGAAGAAAAAAAACGATGCCGATAAGGTATTGGGATATTTTAAATTAGTTCCAGTCAACGTCAGTGGATGCGTTTCAAGAAACGTAAAAAGGACGATTGGGCAATAATATAAAACTGTCCCAGTCAGATTCGTGTTTTGTCGTTTCCATTGGGACAGAAAAAAAACTTTTTTCAGATTCAAAGCAGTTTTTTCTCCTCTCGAAATCAGCTGCCTGTCAGATATCATGCTCCATCGGCCGCAAAAACAGCCAGAGTGGAAAATGAGGATTAATTTAATAAATAAATTAATTTTGGTTGATTTTTGTGACTTTTATATTTGTAAATAAGATGAGCGTATATTTTCATACATGGCAATTTTGATCGAAACTCAAAATATCAACATGACACCTCGACGATCGATATGGTCCTCGCTGTTTTTTTGTAAAGGCTTACAGAGAGTTGATGTTAAATGGGCATTAAGCATTTTTAATCGAAATGCATGTTTTAATAAACATCAAAATCAGTTTGCAATTTGCAAAGTTGTATAAATTGAGATATTTTGTTTGAATGTCTCAATTTTTTGTTCGACTCAACTTTATGCTAAAAGAAATTAAATAGCAGAGTCGTGAACACGTCCTAGAAATAAGTGTGAATTCTACAAGAAGTGTGTTTTGAGATATTATGCGCAATGAAACACACTTCGAAGCAACCAAATAAAACAATTCAGCGATTTTCTTCGATTCAGCCTACAGGTATGCAAGTATTTATGAAAAGTACTGACAATAATTTTGTAATCGATTGGGTTTCTTCAGATTTCAGATTTCGTGTATGTAGTTGGTAGTTCTAGACGCACTTAAAAACGTCACTTAAATTTTGATTGTTGCAATTTGTGCGATTGGAGAATGTGTAGTATTTGACACATTCTAAGCGTTTTCCATTCACTGGTTGAATTTTATATGAAAACATTCAGATTGCTAGCCCAGATTGATTTCTAAGCATTTGTACATAAATACAATAAATAAAAATATATCCAATCCACCTGATGCAATCCTTTCTCTGCAGTTGAAAAATTTCACGAAAATGTAAAAAAAAACTCCACTAGGTAGTTGTCAAACTCAAACGGACTTGAATTTGTAAATCTGAAGCTATTCTGAGACAAAATCCAGATTGATTCGCAATGCTCTGAAATCTGAAAAAGATTGTTTTTTTTTGTACCAAAGGAAAATAAAAAGAGCTCTGAGATCAAAAAAAGTGCTCTGAGAGCGCCCAATCGAATACCACATGAGTTTTGATTTGTTTCGAGATTTTCTGGGTGCGGAAAGTTGACGGAATTTTTTTTCACGGTTCGCACGACTGTTACTGCTATTCGCCATACGGGCCAAATTCATTTAATTGTCTCTAGCTCTGAAAACTGAATTGTTTCCACATAGAATCTACCATATTTGCCACCTTACCTTACCTTTACCACCTTTGCCATTTTCATAAATGTAGATACAGAGAAGACAAATATTCTGACATTGGTTTGACAAATACATCCTACTTAAGTATTGGATGTTGGCCGGAAGTTTTATTGAGATTTTGTCAACTGCCTATTCGGTTATCTCAATATAAAATCGTATAATTCATTTACACAAATGTCTTAATTACCAAACACCATTCAACTCAAGTTGAGTTCCGGTATTAAATCACATTTGGATACAATATCAGTAATTTTAGCCCGTAATGAATGAACCAGATTTAAAAGTAGTTAATCCTGAAATGATTTCAGCCTGTAGTTGTATAATTTTTTGATCCATCTTTCTGTTTTGCGCTTATCGTCTCCAAGACACTGTAATGAAATGAAGTCAACCTCTGATTTTGTTTTCCTTTCCCAAATCCCAACTCACATTTGGATGAAATATCAACGATTGCTCCGGCTGAACATCATCCACATTTCTCTCAACTGATATCGTCTCGTTTTTTAAATCAATGATGACCTTTTCAGGAATCTTTTTATCCGCAGTCCTGTAAAACGTTTCGGCTGTAAATGAATCCATTTCAATTAGTTCAATAGCTGTTTTTCTAGAAGCATTTGCTTGTATATTCTCTTCAATTGACGGTGGATGGGTCGGCCAACAAACATTGGTGCTACTTGATTTGATAGAACCACGACTTCTGGAACTGTTTTTGCTATTTGAACTGCTGCTGCTGCTACTCCGGCGAAACCTCTTCTTTTTGGATTTCTTCTTCTTTGACTTTGATACTTTAGAATGGGATTTTGATTGCCGACTTTGATAGCAGTCTCTACCGCCATCGCTATCTCTTGATTTCGAACGAGAATTATGATGTGAGCGTTTTGAATATGAACGCTGCTCAGTTTCGCTCATGATTTAAGTAAAATATGTGACGAAAATCAGAAATAATTGCAATCAGTTATTGTAGTAGCAAATATATGGACTCTATTTTTTTTCTGCCAAAAAGTTTGACAACTGGACTGGACTGGACTGGAACTTATGTTACCTTCCAATAGAATCCACTTTGGTCCCAAGGGTTGCGTTCAGAGTGTAGGTTGTGCATTTTTATAGATATAACTATACACATGACAATGAATCGCCAACTGCGAACAAGCTAGTATTCGTAATTTCTGACACTTCATTCACATGAAAACTTTTTTTTAGTCACTGGTACCCGCGATTCAGTGTCATTTTCAAATTAATTTGTAATAATTATGTAGGCTTTTCAGATTTTGGATTTCTGCTGCCAAATCGAACATAAAATCGGAATTTTATTGATCGCAAAAAATTATTTTTGTTGTACTTCACACTGGAATTATATTTTAATTGATTTTCACAAATTTATATATACTTGACACTTCGAGACTCAGTTGTAGTTGTTGTGCTGAAAATCCTACTTTACTTTGCTTTGCTGAGATCGAAGCTAAAAAAAACACGCCTATTATTGTTAACTTTTCAAAATTGCAGTTTAAATTGATGTCGTTTTCCATTGGTTCCACTCGGGGATCCACTCATTCTGAAATCCAATGGAACAACAGAACTGCTTCTGAAAGAATCCACAAAAGTATTGGTGAAATGCCAAAAAATAGTCTACGGCTGCCGTCATATGGCTTGTATAAAATACATAAAATACACTTGTGTGAGTGATTCTTGAGTGGATTCTGACTTCAAATCGAGAAGCCAAATTCTCTCCTCAGAATCACCAGAAGAGTATTTTTTGTGCCAATGGAACGGTTTCAGAAGTGATTTTTTCGATTCTGGACTCTCCCGGACGCTTCTTTTTGCCCAATGGAAAACGACATCAATGAATCTCTGGTTCAGGGTACATCTAGTCCAGACAAATGTTGAGACGTAAGATTACTAAATTTTTTATTGTAGCCATTAGAAATTAAGAGAACGTTAAATCAAAACGAAAGTTGGTTGGTTGGTTTGGTTACTTTGAAATAGGATTTCAGTGAAAAACACATCATGTTGTTTATTTAAACATCGCTTAAGAATTTACACAGCCAAAGTAGCTTTTCAGAACGTCTTGTTTATAAACATTTACTAAACGAGATTCGTGTATAAGTAGGTAAGAATATCTGCTAGTGTATAACAAAAAAATGTTTTGTAAAAGTTTTTTCACGTTTTCCTTTGAAATTACATTTTCAATACATTAGACCTGACCTACCAATACGCCTCCGCAGTTAGCGCGGTTTCCGGCATCCAGTTACGCATTCCGAGTTAGATGAGATTTCCTTCTGCTTCTCTACTGCGTCGAAGGTTATTTGTCATGTCTTAGCCATCTGAACTGACTGATTCGCACTTTTGGCGCTGTACAGCTTGTAGCAAGACCGGTGAGTGTCTCATGACGAGGCTCCTTAGCGTTGCTTTACAAAGCAGTGCTACCTAGGTAGATAAAGTTCCCTTACTATACCTATATATGTATATATATATAGTATATGGAATCATTTTTCTTCCGATAGCCCCAAAAATAAAAAAATCTAATGGTTTTTGTAACCCGACTTTGAACTCAAACAGATTAGTTCTGCTAAGTAGTTCTCATTTAAGAAATATATTAAACTGCTTTCTATACAAGTCAAAAGGATTTCATCCTACATTTTGTCGTCCAAATGTTATTTTCAAATACATAGAAAAGTCATATGAACTCTCTAAAAACTGTTGTACTTTGCTAGGTACCCAACAAAAATCGTTTCGCTCTTTTCCTCCACAAACGAAATATTCTCGCCCACATTGCCTGGAATAAAAACAATAGATCCCCGCTTAACCAGTAAGCTTTCTCCATTGGCAAAACTAAGTTGTCGCTCTCCACTCAAAACCAATAGGATAGCACCAAACTTCTCCATTTTCAGTTGGTACTGCTTCATTGCCTTCGGAATAGATAGCTTTTCGACCGCGAAGTCCTTTACCGGAGGAGTGAATCGTTCAAGACAACTGTCCACGCGTTGTGGTTTGAATAACTTTTTTTCCGACGGTTGTCCTTCATAGTTCAGCATCTTGATCAGACAGGAGACGTCTTTGTACTTTGGAGTGAGTCCCGCCCGAATCACATTATCCGAACACGCCATGCATTCGATGCAATCCCCGTCAAGATAGGCATGGATTTCATTAGCTGCAAGAAATATTGCCTCTCCCGGCTGCAATCGAATCAAATTTAAAAAGAACAGTGAAAGCACACCAACGTCACCGGGGAAATCGCTATTGATTTTTGCGAATGTGTCCAGGAGCCCATTGTCCTGAAGAACTGAAGAGGAATTTGTTTTAAAAAAAACTTACATAATAAATTCAACTACTTACCAGAGGAATAGTTCTTGGAAATGCTATCAATACAGGCAGTAGTAAGTTCTTCAGGTGATGTCATAAGCAGCTCATAGCAGGTACGCAATGCAGCAGCGCCAGCAGGTAGTTTTGCTATGTTTTCAGGACCAAGGAGTTCGATTAGAGGCGGTAGCTTGTTACAAAGTTTATGAATTTCGGAGTATGGGCGAAACCCACAAAGCGCCAAGAATGGAGTGAGTGCTATAGCCAGTTCGGGTTTGTGATTGGGATCCTTGTATATCTCTGGCCGTTCCGCATGGAGTCGTTCAGCTTCTGCCTAAAAAAAACACAAATGATGAAGCCCCCGTTTAATTTAAGTCAATTTACCCACCTTGTTAGGATGCACTTGTATGCTTAACGCTTTGCGAATGCTGAGAACTTTTAATAGAAATGGGAGCTGTTCGTGACCACCTGTTAATTCAGTTCCATTGGCAGTGAGAAATTTTCCCAGATCGTCTTGGGTGGACTTAATTTTTGAGGGCCCACTAGTGTGGTCGCCCATCCATAGCTCTGAATATGCTGTATTTTCATCAACACTAAATAATCCTGAATTCAAAGCTGCCAATTTGGCTACTTCAGAGTTGATTCCTAGTTTACCCCAATCGTAGGTCTTAACATTCCCAACCAACTCCATTCCAATCGATTTGGTGAACAACAGTACTCTGTGAATCTGGAATCGTCGAATACCCGCCAGGTCATCTGCTGAAGGTTAATTTGTCTGTTTTTATGTTAAAGTTTCCCCTCATTTTAATTTTTATCTATCCTTTTTGCGATTTTCACAAGTTGTGGAAAGAAAACTGATAAGAAGAGGAAAAACCAAAACAAGCAAATGTCACATCCCCGCAACCAATTTTGACACCTTAAGGCTGATACGCAAAGCGATGGGTGTGTTCAAGAAGCTTGTTTATTAATTTTACTTGTGTTTCTCCCAAGTGGCAGCCCTTAAGACTGAAAGTTGTATATAATTGGTGCCCTATTTAGAAACTAGGTAGGTATATATTATGTTATACATTAGGTTATTATATAATATTAATAATGTATAATCAGTCAGCGGATATGGAAAATAAAAATTGCCATAAATTAAGATAAGTTCGGGGAAAATTGGAAAAAAAAGAATGCTTATATTAGCTTTGCTGGTCATTGAAGGTGTCTATTACATGTGAAAAAAATAGTGATTAGTATGAAACTTTGGTGTCTAATTGTTAAAATGCAATATACTCGTAGTAGTAATAATGTGATAGATGTTTGTGTGCTATACAGATCCCACTCCCTCTCAAAAAGAGAATTCTGTATAGAACTTGAAGAAATAATTGAAGTGATGCAGAACCGTAATAGTAGTTTTGTTTTACTCGGTGACTTTAATAGTAGCCGTGTTTTTTTGATCTTCGATCTCAGCAAAGCAAAGTAAAGTAGGATTTTCATCATGCAATTACAACAACTACGCTCTACTTGACACTTCGAGACTTAGTTGTAGTTGTTGTAATCGCGTGCTGAAAATCCTACTTTGCTTTGCTTTGCTGAGATCGAAGCTCAAAAAAACACGCCTATTGATTGGTTGGAATACACTGATACGTATCGACGTCGGCTTGCATCGATTTTAAATGATACAAATATTTCAATTGTTATATCTGAACCTACAAGAATAACACTGAACTCTAAAACCCAAATTGACTATAATATACTGACAAACAGTATTTAAATGTGAGTCACCATGAGACAATCGTTTTAGTAAAAAGTGAAAATGAACTAAAAAAAAGTAAAAAATATGTTGAATTCCTTTTTCTCTCGAAACTGAGGTTGACACCAATGTTTACAAACTTGAGAAATAATAAAATATATAATATTAATGCCCTAAGTAGAGTAGAACTTAAAAGTGTAGTAGCCTCAATGATAAAAACTAAGTCGACACCATTCCAAAACGCAGAATGGTTTAATTTTGACCTTCAACAGGCAAAATCAATAAAAATACAATTATATAAAAAGGCTGTGATAACCAATAGTATGTCTGATTGGATTACATACCGTAATTGTGGAAATTAAATTTAAATTAAAATCAGTGAAGTCTTCCTACATCACTCGTATGATTAGTGATGCCATTGATGTTATTGGTCCTATCCTTGTCTATATTATCAATTCGTCGTTTAGTGTTGGTGTCTTTCCAGATCCGTGGAATGAATCAGAGACAATACTGAGACCACCAACTCCGACCGATTTCCCGTTACTTAGCCTACAAGCTATATTTTTATGGAGTGTACACATTTGGTGCGCTAGTATTCTTACATAGAAAATCGTATTGACAAATGTCACGAAACTTCAAAAATTCTGCTCACCAACACACTCCCAGGAGATATGAGACACTTCCGCTGTGGGCAAAGTTGCTGGCAGAGTTCATAGAGTTTTATCCGTTAGATTTGAAATTGTTCGTTACGTGTGGATAATATTTTTTTTGAGGAATAAGTGTACATTTGCTTAAAATATTTATGAAAAATTGTCAATGCAGAATGGTTGCATGAAAATAAAAACATTTTGAGCAAGTTTTCTTCAGTTATTAAAGAAAAATTCACACAATAAATCGATCTTAATGATATCGAAAAGAGGTAAATACACAACCATGTTTGTCCTAATATGTTCTAGTATATAAAACCTATATTTTAGATAATTTTACTAATCAACCAAATCAAATTATTCGCCTTTTACCAATTAATAATAACTAACCAATGGCATTCAGTTATGTAAAAATGTGGAATTCCCGAACTCTTTCACATTTCCCCACGGTTGCCGAGGTTGGCAGCATTTATTTTTGTATTTTTTGTATGTTTTTGCATGTCACACGGATTCTTTTTTGACATAACACCGATAGGAAAACAAAATGGCGAATTTGAAAAAAAACTGAGGGGAGCAGCGGCAAGAGGATTGTGAGTTGGGGGTCTCAGTATGGTTTGTCTATGGAATGAATCATTAATAGTACCAATTCAGAAAATTATTATTTTCTAAATTATTTTAAATTATTAATTAAACGTGCCACGAATACCGCCCAATGAACATGATGCCAACCTACGAAAAGATTATTGAAAAAATAGTTCAAATGCAATTAAATGAACATCTTTTAAACCAAAATATACTGACAGTGTAGCAATCAGGTTTTAGAGAAAAACATTCTTGTGAAACGTGTGTTAATTATGTGTTTAGTGACTGGAAAGAAAATGTAGATAAAAAAATGTCGTTGTAGCTGTATTCCACGGAACAAAACTGGTTCAGATCGTTTATCACTGGGCGAACACAAAGAATGATAACGTGTCGTCACCGTTAGCATTTAACATAGGTCAGCCGCAAGGAACAATTCTTGGTGTTATTCTTTTCCTGTTATAAACGGTGCATTCAAAGTTAGTGCTTTTTGCGGACGACGGTCTTTTGTATATCTGTGGAAGTGACTTAGTTACATGTATAGAACATTATTAATAATATCTTGTCTCAAGTGCCCCGCGTTTTTGTCGATAATGTGCAAATTGAAATTGTGCAAAAAGTCAAAACATCTCGGCATCATCCTTGACAATAAGCTTACGCTAAGTGACCATATTGATTATATATGTAAGAAAATAAGTAAAAAATTGTTGTACTAAGGAGAATAAGACAATGTGTAACACTAAACTGTGCCGTCAAAGTGTATAATGTGATTATAAAACCTCATTTTGAATATTGTGGTAGTGTTTTGTTTGTATGTCCACAATATCAAAAGAATAGACTACAAGTCTTACAAAATAAAGCAATGCGAATAGTACTAAAAAGAACTCGATATACCCCAATAACATCTATGATAAACACCCTAAATTGGTTAACTGTCAATCAATAACTTTTCGTGAACGCTATGATTTTTATTTATAAAATAAAGAACGGTACGTGTCCAATTTATCTCCGTGAAAATGTCACAATAAGGGAAAATACAACATACAATCTAAGGAGTGTCGGAGGTCTCAGAATCCAAAGAACAAGAACCATAAGAGGACAGCGAACAATTAACTACACTGGATTTCAGAGATTCAACAGTCTGCCAACAGAAATTAAGAACGAACCAAACTTTTTATTATTTAAAAGAAAAATTTGTGATTTCACAAGATCGGGTGTAGTTCAATAAATATATCTACTCTTCAAGAAATACCAATTAATTATAACAAACTGTAATCTAAATTGTAAATGTAACCATTTAAACAGTGTAAAATGAAAATGGCTTATCTTAAGCTAAATAAATATATATCTATCTATCTACCTATACCTTGTAATAAGGCGTGTTTTTTGAGCTTCAATTTCACAAAGCAAAGTAAAGTAGGATTTCCACCTCCCAATTACAACAACTATAGTTGTTTTTCTTTTTTAGTTCAGAGCACAACCTGAACTGTTATACATAAAGTTTGTGTTTCTTTTTTAGCTCAGATACATCAGATCTTAGAATTTGAGTTTCTTTTTTTGTTCAGAGTACGATCAGAGCGCGCTCTATAAGCTCAGAATAAATTGACTGAGCAGGCTGAGTGAAAAGCTGATTACACACTTCCAGTCACATTTGGCACAAAAAAAAAAACAAATAAACAAAATAGTTGAAATGGCGGACGAAACTTGTTGTTCTGAAACTGAATGTTAACCAATTTAATAAATAACAATTAATACATATTCAATTTATACATATATTTACAACAAATGACAGCTTTGTGCTCAAGTGTGTTTCATAAATGCCTCAGAACAATCTCAGGAAGCTCGCTCAGCCCTGAACTAAAAAAGTAAAACGCCTATAGGGTAGTTCGCGACAACGTCAGTGTCAAATATAAAGAAGAAAAAAACATTTTAGAATTGAGAACTGATGTTCATCACATGTGTTAGGTAAAAGAATAGAGGTTAAAGTAATGGGAATTGTACGCTTTTTGACAATATTAGAACAAAACACTACTCTGAGCGTTACAAAACGGCTTTGTTATCCTACAAGTTTTTTTAACGTTTGGACTAAAAAGATAGCCCATCTGTGAAAGGATGGGCTTCGCGAAACACTCTATTGTGAGTCCTCGAAGTAGCGCGTAGTTGTTGTAATTGCGTTTTAAAAATCCTACTTTACTTTGCTTTGGTGTGATCGAAGCTAAAAAAAAAACAGGCCTATAGTGACTTTCGTAGTCGCTTGAATTTTCTTACAATAACGCCCAACCGAATAGCACGCACTTGGTGAAATTGTGTATCAATATGATGAAAGACAGTTTCAAGAAAACATTTGACTGACACGGCAGGCTTTTGAAAACTTACTTTATCTAGTTTAGCTTTACTTTTGCAAAAAAAAAATTTGGTCCTGAGAAGTTAGACATTAGCTGTTTTTGAAGTAAAACTTCTTTAGGCGCGCTTGACTTGGGGGGTAAGCTGGTGAATGCGTCACGAAAGCGTTACGAAAATTGCGAACGGGAGTTGAGAGGGAGATATAAGTTTGTGAAGATGAAAAGAGATAGAGTTACGTTCCGTTTCGTATATTACTGCCCTACAGTAGAGGGAGAGGTGTGAGCACAGTACGTTTGGTATATCTAAGTCACAGCACACAGTGCTATGATACCAGATCCCTTTATCACTGCTTTATCCCTTTTTGCGGGATTTTTCAGACCTCGTAGTAAAAAAAGAAAGGTATTTTACTTTTTGGTCAAATTTTGTTCCTAATTGCTCATTTCATTAAGAATAAACAAATTAGTCAACCTACGATCAAATTAAATATTTTCATGTTCAGAAAAAAGTCATTCAAAATATCTGAATGCTTTCATTTTCTTTTATTTATTTTTGTATGAAAAATCAAGAATAATGAAACAGGTATTTTCAAATAATTCATAAAATATTTATTTTATGTTGAATATTATTTTCATTTTAATGCCGAATGCAATTTTATGTTTCTTTTTGTAACGTCTTAAAAATGTATAAGATGTACCTACATTTCTATTTTTGTATTATATACAAACGTATCTTAATATGTATTTATTTTTGTTAGCTTGCATAGTTAATGTATAATGTAACTTGTATTTGTTACCAATAAAAAAGACAGAATTTGATAAAATACATGTTTTTTTTCATTTAATATTTCGTGGGATAAATGTAGGATTTTTTATATTTTGGCGTGGGATAAAAGGGATATTTTGGGTATAACCGTGGGATAACCTGCCTCTAAGGTCCGGTACAGAGATGAATGAATAAAAGAGATGGATATTTTTCGTACGTTTATCCCCCCAAAACCCATTTGTTTACATTGTTGTTTTTGTAATTTCAACCCCCGTCTGTGAATACGTGTGAGCTACAAAAAACGTTGCTAATGACAGACCACCAATCAAAATTCATAACGGCCGGCCGAATGTCATAAAACAGCATAATTTTGTATTCACCATATGGTGACACTCTCTTTTAGATAGGTCTGTTCGTTAGATATACGATTTTTCGGTTACCTCCAGAATTACCCCATTGTATTATTCCGACTGGAAGGAACAACTTATTTTATACGTAAAATTATTAATTGACTATTTAATTTTATACGCGGATGAATTTATATATTTAAAAGAGTGGTTGGTGTACTAGGGTTCAAATTATAAGAACTTTGAAAAGAAACATTTCGAAAGCATTATGTGCTATCTATCGGAAAAATTGCGATATTTACTTGTATGGCAATTATCTATTCTTGTTTTTTAAATAAAAAAAAAAGTTATAACTTAATTCCACATGCAGTAGGCTAAAATGAAGAAAAAAAAGAATTAAGGTTTTCAAATAATATATAATAAACAATAAAAACATTTCATGCCGATTTATAGTAGAAAGCCTTGACTAAAATGTTGGATTTTATTATTTATTTGCAAATTGATTGGTAAATTGTAAATAATTTTAATTTTTTTCATTACTGTGTTACCTAAAAAAAATTTGAATTGTTATTCGTAACTATATCACCCATTTTTGATAAAAGGCAGTGTCAAAGTGGTAGAAACATATTAATTTATATTCACTGCATGCAAATTAACGGTCAACCGTCAAAATTCAAATTTTCTAGTGAACATACCCAAACCAGTTTTCCAGGATATTTGAAAATTTTATGAATTTCGGTGGTGAATTCACCAATTTTCCGCCATCTTCCGGGTGAATTCACGAACTCACTTATACTAGTATAGAAATGAGAATGGATGAGTGACTTCATGAATTTTTCGGGAAAACAGCTTGTAGGCAGCCGCCTTTCCACTGGAAAGATATATATCTCTGTATTCCATTATCTTTGGTCCGGTATCACTGCAGTGCAGGCCTATTGTCTGTATCACACTGTAGGAGCAAGAGAGTCGCACTTCACCTCGCACCGCACACATTTTCTTTCTCTCTTTCTTTCATAGCCAGTTATTTTTCGTATATTTAAGACACAGTACACGCCTATTGCACGGTTGCCATTTTGGTATTTTTTTTTACCAAATTTGGTAATTTTTTTTTGCTTTTTGAGTTTTGGTAATTTGGTAATTTTTATCTGGTTTGGTAACTTTTTTACCAGATGTACCAAGACTGCGAAACGATATCACCTCATTTAAATGCTGCCTTACTGTTTCTGAGTGAACGCATTGCATGATTTGCATATGCGTCATCACCAACCATATAAGCCTGTTTTAGTCATTATTCAAAAAATTACCGAATGCACTCATTTTCTTTTTTGACAGATGGTAAACTTCGAAATATTTTCTGTTTCTGTTTATAACTACATTGAAATATGGATAGGTTAATTAATCATATTATTTATATACAGACATAAAACAGACATAAGGGTTTGTTATAAGAAAAAAGGATCGAAAATGGTAGATGATAATTTTGGTAATTTTTTGCTGAACGTTGCATTTATATGTCGTTTAATTGTTTAAGGACTGACAAAGTTCCTACTACGTTCCTTATTGAATTGAAAAGTCTTATGTTTTATAGAAGTTTTTTTTTTAAACAAGCAATTATTTTAAAAAATAAAAAAATAATTTGAGTTTTTTTTTTTGCAAGTGGCAACTGTGGCCCATTGTCTGTATCACACTGTAGGAGCAAGAGAGAGCAGTGCGCGCACACATTTTCTTTCTCTCTTCCTCTCATAGCCAGTGCGTGAAATATATATATATCTCAGTCAGTAGTTCGTTCGTATATAGATGGAGCTAAAGAAGTTTTACTTCAGTCGTGTGGTCTAAAGCACACTCGATTTTTTATTATCAGCTATGATCCATATAGATCATCGATTTACATGCACTTACAACAAGAGCACATGATCCTGCTTCTCATCGAGATCACGAATCATGATCTGATTGCTTTATTTTTAAATGTTGGTGTGCCTGTGAACGATAGCCACACAATCACGTTTAGGGATGCCATACGTCCCCCTTTAGGGGGGACAGTCCTCCTTTTTCATACAAAAATGCTGTTTGTCCCCCTAATGCAAACCACTGTCCCCCTTATTAAGTCAAAATTCAATAAAAGAAATCAATCAATTGAAAATTTTGAAAATACTTTATTTTTATTTTATTTACTTTTTTATACTTAATTTTTTTTAGTTGAATACTTATTTATTTACTTTTTATTTTTTTTTGGTTCTTTTAAATAAAGTTTGTAGATAAATAATTTTGATGCTTTTTCCTAATATGTAGAAATGAAATAAAATGTGTACCTAAATATGTGTATCTAATGAAACTTATTTTTATTTCACATTTTTTTGACTCTGGTGTTAAAAAAAAATAATATGTTGTCCGCCCTAGAAAACTCACGATGTCCCCCTTTTCGTATTTTTTAATCTGCCAACCCTAATCACGTTGCCAGACTAAAAAATGGAACACACAAAATCAATTGTTTTTTTTCGTATTCTAATACACTCCCTGTCCGTATTCCGAAATATTTCGTTCCATAAAGGTGACCAGCCAATCATTTGATAAACAATTAAATACCTACATGTTCCATATTTATTTCTAAAACACTTATTAATTAATTAAACAAAACAAATTTATATGAAATGTTTAGAAATGTTTTGCTGGATTGGATCTGGACACCAAACAAAAATTTGTGTTTCACAGTTACTCAATAAATAAAAAAAAAAATATCCAGAATAGCTTGGATACTTAATGAGAAAGTGATTCATTTAATACGATTATTTGAATTAAATCGAGTGTCGCGTGATTCCCGAGACCAAAATAACAAAAATAAAAACTTTAGTCACACGGATTCTTAATTGACATAACACCGATAGGAAAACAAAGTGGCGAATTTGAATAAAAATTGAGAGGGCCAGCGGCAAGAGGATTGCGAGTTGGGGGTCTCAGTATGATTTGTCTATGATGGATATCAGAGGATTGCTTATGGCTAGAGTATTTGTGCATCTCGCGAATGGCCTCGAGCAGAAATATTACCAGTACTCCCAGGATAAGGAAGAAATACGTTTGCGCCTGCCTTCCCAGCATAGCTAGGAAACGTGACTTGAAGAATGCGGGGGTTCAGAGGGAACAGCTTGACCAAGACAAAACAATTTTGGGGAAGATGAGGAAGGAACGGCTGAAGTTGGACAAATTGAGTTTTTGCTGCAGATAGGTAAATAAAATTGATTTTGTTTTGTATGGCAGTATATTTTCCCAGTGGGGAAATGTGATAGAGTTCGGGAATACCACATTTTAGCATTAGTGAATGCCATTGGTTAGTTATTATATATTGTTAAAAGGCAAATAATTTTATTTGTTTGGTTAATAAAACTATCTACAGGAGATATTTACATTAAAGAAATATATGAGGACAAACATGGTTACTTCATTTCAATATCAATAAGATCGTTTTCATGTGTACATTTTTCTTAAATAACTGATAAAGGTTTGGTCAAAAGGTTTAAAAAATCTTGTAGGTATGTTTTCAATGCACGTACATAATAATAGCAAACTCGACCTCCGATATTTTGAACAAAGTCCTCATGGTACCAACTATGAATGTACGATTCAGAATTGTAACAACAGTATTATCCCATTCGATGACATAGTTTCTTGCCTAATAAAGCGATCTGTTCGGAAGCTGGATCGGATCAATTCGGCGGAGTAATACGAAGAGATAATTCGAACTACAAAGAAGTGTACTCCTACATATGAAGGGAAATCGTTTCAACATTACGCAGGTCGGAAAGACTGGTAGCCCAATTTAAAAAAAAAAACGCGAAGGATGCGGTAAAAAAAGATCAGAGCTTTACCATAAGAAAGTATAGGAATTTAGTTTACATCTCTAAACTTAAAGGTGTAGTAGAAACATCAAAATATATAAAGATGGTTTTATCCAGGAAGCTATAATAGACTAAAAAAAAATTAATACATGCTGCTTTTCGTATAAAAGTATACCAAGGAAAAGTTCCAATCAAGTCAAAAAAAAAAGAATTGACAATTTTACAATGATGAATAAAGTGTCAAAAGGAAAACATTACAGCCTCTTTAAATAAGAATGATAGGCTTACAAGTTACAACTTTGGATACATTTTTACAAAATCTGCATTTTGTACAGATTCGATTATCGCAACTAATAGAAATCGGAGGAAGTTTGTTACATCGGAGGTGGAACGTCTTAATTCACAAAATTCACTGGCATCATCTTTTGCATTCGGAGATCTTATAGTAGAATTATCTTTAACATCTATATACATCATTATCATTTGGCTTATTTCCTAAATATTCCTCCCTAGGAATTCTAATTTTAGATGGCGCGAATGTAACTCTCTTGACATGATGCGCCCTTTTCATATCACCTATATGTGCAATTCTTCTTACTCCATTTAAACTTATTTCATATAAGCTTTTGCTTATCTTTTTAATTATCTGAGCTAAAACATAGTTACAATAGCCCTTATGTACATTTCTATATCTAACTATTTCATTTGACTTAAATCGATTTTCTTCTTTAATTATTTTGCTTGCACAATCTTCTTTTCTTTTCCTATTATTTATTCCGTTTTGCCCTTCGTTCTTTTTAGTGTTTCTAATATTATTTATTTTATTATCCACAATTGGTTCCGTTTTTAGTCTAAGCTTAGATAAAATTGTACCAGGTTTATAGCTAAACATACGTTCTGACGGAGATTTGTGTGTCGTTGTGGTCGGGGTATTCCTGTATTGGAAGAGAAAGTTATCAATTTTCCATTGCATAGGAAGGCTTCTGTTTTTATGATCTTAACATAGTTTTTTTAATGCATTTTTAAAAGTTTGTACTGCCTGTTCGGCTAATCCGTTTGATTGCGGGTGATATGGTGGTGACTTCATAGATTTAATCATATTCTTTTCACAGAAATCCAAAAATTCCCAACTTGCAAAAGGTTGCCCGTTATCAGTAACGATCTCTTTTGGCAGACCAAAATATGCAAATATATTACGCAATGCTAATGTAAGTGATTGTGCTGTAGTTCTATTCATCAAAAGTAAAATATTGTATCCCTCAAAATAACAAAAATCTAAATGAATCCTCTCAAATGGAACGTGTGCAATAGACCAGGAGTTAATATCGGACGATTTATTTTTTCTTTCAGTCATAGCACAAATCTCGCATTCCCTAACATATCCCTCAATATCAGAATCCATCCCAATCCACCAAACATAACTTCTACCCAATTCATTCATTCTTGCCATCCCTATATGTCCCTCATGCAGATGCCGCAATATGTCTGCCATTCTGGGCCGTTAATGACTCCTTTTTTAAATAATAAGTTTTAGTCTCATTAGACTCCAACAGGTCTGGCCACCCTTTCATAATCCGATCATACACTTTCCTCAAGATACGATCTGCACTGGTTGCTTTGGCTATGTCTTCCACTTTGGCCGGTAACTCGCATGATATATTGAACCAATTTATCATAAAATGTTCATTTTCCGCCATTTCACTTAAAGGGAGCCTGGATAATGCGTCTGCGTGTTGCATTTTGCATCCTGGGCGATATTGAACTTCGTAATCGTAGATAGAAAGTTCGATTGCCCATCTTTGCAAACGGCTAACCGCTACCGCAGAGTTACCTTTTTTCCCATTAAAGATTTCTTGAAGTGCTTTATGGTCAGTGCATATAGTAAAATGTTTACCATAAATGTACTTATGAAATTTTCGTACCGAAAACATTATGCCTAAGGCTTCCCTAGTTTGGGAATATCCTTGCTGAGCTTTGTTGAGTGTGCTGGACACAAAGAAAACTGGACGTTCTTGACCATCGATCATGTGAGACAAAACTCCAACTACGCCATAAGGACTAGCGTCAAAGCTAATAATTATGGGTTTGTTCGGATCGTAATGAGCGAGCAACTTATTCTCGAGAAGCAACTTTTTACTTCTACGAAATGCTATTTCGCAGGTCTCACTCCACCTAAAAGGCATATTTTCTTTTTTAACGCTGAATAGAGTTCATGCAACTTGCCAGATAAATGCGGTACGAAACGTGAGTAGTACTGTAATAACCCTAAGTAAGATCTTAATTTACTTAAAGTATCTGGTGAGGGGCGTTCCATATCGCTTCAAGTTTCTTTAAATTAGGACGTATTCCATCGGCACTTAGACGGTGTCCTAAATACTCGACTTCGTCTTCAAAAAATCTGCACTTTTTCTCATTCACTTTAACATTAAAACCCTTTAATCTCGCCAAAACCTTTACTAAATTATCATAGCACTCTTTAAATGTCGAACCCGCAACTAACACATCATCTAAGTAAACTTGAACTTTATCCAACCCACTCAAAATTTGATCTAAGACTTTTTGAAAAATTGCTGGTGCTGTACTAACTCCAAACGGAAGTCTATTGTAACGATAAAGTCCCTAATGTGTGTTTATTGTCAAATATTCTTTCGACTTCGTGGTTACCGCTAATTGCTGATATGCGCCCGCCAAATCTAGCACACAAAAGAACTTACATCCCCCTAATGCAGCTAATAGACCTCTATCACCGGTAAAGGGTAGTGAACTACCTCAACAAATCGATTTACTGTCACTTTACAATTCATGCATATTCTTAAACTTCCATCAGATTTCGTTACTGAAACTATAGGCGTATCCCATTGACTATGTGCTACAGACTCGAGTATACCGGAATTACATAACCGCTCAATTTCCTCTTCCACCCGTTTCCTCATTCCATAAGGAACAACATAAGGCTTGGTGAAAATTGGTGTGGCTTCTGGCCTTAATCGTATATCGATTTCAAATTCCTTAACTGGGTGATTGAAATTCTGTGAAAATACTTTCACAAATCTAACTTTAAGCTTTTCTACTAAAAACTTCTTACTTCTTCTTCGTTTACGTTATTGTAACCACCATTGCTTTCTCCGCACAATCTTCGCCAATTTGGGTATATTGCATTTAACCAGTTTCGACCCATTAATGGACGAAAATATTTTCTAGTTCTTAAAATCACTAACTTAAGAGCATGCACACGCACAGTATTTACCTTATTAACATTTTTAACCTCAACCAGACAAACTCCGACCACATCGACTTTCTCACCGGTAACTACCTGCAACATTTTAGAATATGGTTTAATAAAAACCTCTTATTATATTTTTCATAATCATTTACATGGACTACGGAGGCACAAGCCCCGGAATCAATTTCAAAATTCATATATACATTATTTATGCATAACTTAGTAACCAAAGGATCTTCACTCGATAAATTGTTTATATATCTGATGTCTAAAGTTTCCTCATCTCCAGTTTCATTTCCACTTGTCTAAATTTTAATCTGCTTCTTTTGTCTGCTTTGATGATGTCCGTTACCCGAGATTATGTTGGATTTGCAATCGCGAGCAAAATGTCCCCATCGTTGACAACGAAACCATTGATATCGCTTCTGTCCTCTCGATAAACTTCTAGTCGTCTGTCTAGTACCGCAACTCTCACCGAAATTCTTTTTTCTGTCTATATACTTGCGATTATCATCTCGCTCTCCGTCATCTCCATAGTCTCTGCCAGCTCTTGGGCTTTGTCACAAGTTAACTTCCCTTCATTCAGCAACCGTTCCTGGATTTTTTCATTTCTCAGCCCGCACACAAATTTATCTCTTAAAGCGTCATCAAGGAACTTATCAAATTCGCAGCTTTTTGCCAAAAACTTGAGTTCTACTACGTAATCAGCTACAGATTCATGACATTTTTGCTCACGCTTGTAAAATTTAAAACGCTGTGCTTTCACGTTGGTTTTTGGTGCGAAGTAGGATGACAGCTTTGAAATGATATCGTCATACTTAAGTGTAGCGGGATCGGTCGGCGCTACTAGGGAATTTAGAACTTTATACAGCTCACCACCTTATGAAAAATGCCACTTTGTCCTCATAAGCTCCAATCCGGTTTAATTTTAAAAGCTGTGTCATCCGCTGTTGGTACAGTTTAAAATCGTCTCCAATGTTAAAAAACTCGATATTTCCAATTAACCCCGATGTTGATAAAGTACTGCCGCTTAACTTTATGTCTTTTGAATCACCAGCACTCGTTGCCATTTTAAAATGTATATTATATATGTATCTACTTTAATTTTTTTTTTTTTTCATAATTAACCTTTTCACGAAAATACTCTTATACTAAACTCTTAATACTAAATACTCATTTACAGCTAAGCGCTCTTACTATTGACTTATATAATTATGTCAAAGTTGCAATGAGTCTAAAACTTTTTAAGGTTAATTGTGATGTTACTAAAGAATTACAAAAAAAAAAAGACTTAAATGTTTAAATAATACAAAGGAACACATACCTAAAATGATTGCAGAAGAGGGTTTCCAATAACAGAAATGATTACACTAAATAACTACAAATTCATTGCACATATTTTTGTTATTAGTACCTATATTAGAATTAAACTTCTTAAAAAGTTGTGTGGTTATGATATTGGCATTTGTGAAATTTTAAGTAGACTTTGGAAAACAGTATCCCTTTCAGTGTTCTGAATGATAGGGGAAACCTAGAACCTCAAAAATAAATTTGATTCAAAGAGGAAAAGCTTGTGACCAATTGCCACACTTGATATAACGAATTTCTTTAAATATGCAACAAATCAAATGATTCGCTCTCATCTACAAAGCTTGGAAATTGTGTAATGCTTAACTTTAAGTATTTTCTTTTACTTATTCTATAGGATTTTCTAATAAATTTGTTTTTAAGAAAATTTCATTAAAATTTGAACGTTTGAAAATTTGGGCGGTAAACATATTGATTAGATGGAGTTGGGATAGAACTTTAACCCTACATATATGTGGTTCCTAGTTACCACAACGTAAGGAGGTGTTCCTGTCATGGGATTTAATATCATTTGATTGGAGCGGTTATGTGGAAAATTGTGAGTGTAACTTGAAAAATTGGCAAAGCTATCCAAAACGGGCAGATCGGCATGGAGGCTGAAAATCGGTAAAACGACGATAAATCCGAAAATTTGCTGTTGTGCTTCTTAATATTTACAAGGTAGTGCAAAATTAATCACCATATCGGAAGATTTTATAATTTTTGCAAATGGTGCCGTACGTCAATCATATTTGACATTTGTGAACTCGAGAGCTGCAGAATAAAACAGACTAGCAATGGAGTGCTATACTCCGCAAGAGCATGGAATAATTAATGGATATTGTAAAGGAATCGTAATCCCCCGTTTTGGCGATTTGGCATGGCCAGCAAGATCGCCCGATTTAACCATCCCAGACTTCTTTCTTTGGGGCTTTTTTTTTAAGGTCGCGGGCTTGTGCCAACCAGCGTCAGACAATAGCACCCCTTAAGGAGAATATTCGACATGAATGCGAACAGTTATCACCGAAAATCTTGAGGAGACGTCTTTAAATTAACCAGGTACTGTAAAATAGACCTTCAATATAGAATGAGAATTTTAAGTGAAAGTTTCTACAATAAAAAATAAATTACTGTGCTAGTGGTGTTTTCTGAGAACCTACTGAAATAATTACTTACAAGTTTGTTTTTTGTTTTGCCAATCAGACTGACGGCAATGCCATGCTGATCGATTTTTTTTTTGTTAACACATTTACTAAATTGTAAATATTTTACTTTATTTCCTGCTTAAAAATAAAAATCTATTTAATCTAAAAACAAAATCTTGCGGAAACTCGTGGAAAATGCGAAAACGGGCACAAATGTGTGCCCTCAGCCAATTTACGGATATCATCTTTTCCACTTAACAGAACAAATTGTAAATAAAGATTTCCAACACTCAAAATCATTTTTTTTATTTAGTAAAAAGTAATTCAAAAACAAAATTGGATGATTTATTTTGCGCCGCCCTGTATGAGCACTTAATTTATTTGGAATATAACTCGTAGTTCCTACAATAACCATTTTTTTTCCAGAAAATTAGATTTGTCTCCACTCAGTGAATTGTCCTCCCTTTTATCTGCCAAAACCTAAAAGTTTTTGTTCATTTAGCTAACAGCGGGTGCAACTAGGCATTATTGCTTATTATCCGATTACTTTACTTTATATTTAGTCATTTTTATCTCCCAAACTTATCATATGGTCATATATTATGCCAAATTGGTCATTATATCTTTGGAGGTTTGCCCATAACACTGCATGACCATATTTTGAGAGCTGAATTTGAAAAGTTCGATCGAATAGCTACACATAAGAAACAAAACTTCATGAGCATGGTTCTGGTTGTTTTAAATTTCGAATTGTACTACATTGTCTTAAATTATAACGTTGTAAATAGAAATTAAATCGGATTAAGGCAGAGCTCTTTCCTTTCGTAATTCATTTGTTAAAGTTGATTGAGTGTCAGAACGCCAAAAGGAACCTATTAGATATATAAAAAAGTAATAGAAGGGATATTCGCTAACCCCCATACCTGCTATAATAATTATGGTTTAAATGAAAAATAAAAGAAACATTTATTTTAACCATGCTATGGGTTATTATATGTTGCTATTTTATTAATTACAAAAGACCTACAACTATCTTTGCTAGTACATTTAGACGAAATTGAATATTTAAAAGCTTGCTAATATTACACATGGGTAGCATTTATCTATTTGGTGTTCTTAAAATTAAAATGTATGTAAATAGGAACTATACTTAACAGTCTCTTATAGCGTGCAGAACCATTTCTTGTTACAGTTGAACAAAAATTCAACAAAAATCAGTTGATATAAGAGGCCTAAGTTGGATAATACGTGAAGCATGTATGGAGTCATTGCTATTGAGCTAATATTTGAAACAGATCCGCAGAGTCATCCAGAGTATATCCAAAAAAGCATATGTAACATGTCTATTCGAAGGTGTTGAGGAATGGCGCAATCGATCCAATATCTTCACAATCTGGAATGGCTTTGCCTTTAAATTTCAGGCATGACTCAGCACATGTCTGCCCTTGGAAGTAGTCGCCGAACATCTTCTTGCACTGGGCGCAGTTATTTAAACAGACTTGAATGTAGTCCAGTCCACCCATGGTATCTTTGCAGTTTGAAGATGAAAGGTTTTTAGTTAATAAATATAAAAAATGTGTATTTCATTTAATGGTTAAATACCAAATCGTTTCCCATAGCCAATAGCTGGAATCCCATTCGTAGAAGTGGTGAAGCACGCGGCAATGACAACAGCAACAGCAGCAATAAAAACGGTCTTTGAGGAAAACATGTCTGATCTAAAATTGCAGAAAATGGTTAACGAAATGCAAAATGATATATTGGTGTATGGTATGAATCAGGCGCTTGACGATGCTAAAAAAATCTTTTTTTTAGATACAATCTGAACATTTATTAAATAAATAGTTATATCATAGCTTGGAATGTATAAGGAAAATAACACCGCAAGACTAGAGATTAATTTCAAAAACGGCATTAGTACTAATTTTATTTAGTGATGTAAATCAAATAAATAGTTGTATAATGGCCTGGAATGTATAAGGAAAATAACACCGCAAGACTAGAGATTAATTTCAAAAACGGCATTAGTAGGTTGTAACGAAAAACGTATGACTTTATGTATATATGTATATGGAAAAGACATTTATGAATTTGTTGAAAATATAGGTAGATCATGGAATAATTAATATTTATGAATGAAATTCTTAGCAGTCGAGAAAGCCATTGCGCAGTAATGAAATAATGAAGGTCCTACGTCATTAAGAAACATGCATGGTACATCAAGAAAATGGCAATAGAAATGTTTCGAATTTTTTCCTTAAACACCTACTGCGTCTTGCTGTCTGAATATATTCGAATACTCCAAGGGCTAGGCTACTGTTTGCCATATTATAGTACCTACATCTTAGTCACTTCATTTGTTTAAAGAGTAAACAAGGTCATAAGCATGCCTAGGGTCCTATATATCGAGACAAATTGTGCATTTTAAGTGGTTTGCATTTGCACTTCTTTTATGTTTCTACATAAAGGCCTTGTATAGAGCAAGGGTTATTTTATAAATTAAATTGAAATGCACAACTGTGTTTAAGCTTTGCAGGAGTCCATCATCTGGACACAGTGTTTAAATTGAAAAAGGTCCTTAAACCTCACAGAGCTCTACACCTATAAAAGCAAGTACACAACCACACTGCTGCAGATGTTAATGCTCGCCGATTCTGCGTATCCACCAATTTCGAAGAGTAGATATTGGTATGTTTGGTGTACCTTTCGCGCAGTACCTTAACGTTCACTCTATAAATTTATGCCGTTTTAGTCTGATATCCTGCTTATGCAAAAGATGCATCCTCTTAAGCTACAGCATGATGCTGCACCCTCTCATTAAGATCTCATTAAAAGAAAATGCCAAAAAAATGCTCAGAATACCAAATGTTTTTAAGTAAAATATATTAAATACATTCGCATTCAGAGAATGTCTCTAGCGGTTGTTTATTTATTTCTTTAATTGCAAAGTAAACAACACCCAGTAGTCGAAATTTAATTATTTTATAAAATATTGAATAAGCAAATCAAAAATGTGACTCACACAATAAAAGAAATTCACTTTCAACTACTACCAAATCACTAAAAAGAACAAACAGTTAACTAACTAAATAAATTTAAGATTTTTCCCAAACTAATCGGCAATAAGTTTTCAGGAGCACTTTTTGAACCGACAACCGTCTTATATCAATAATTGTTAAACAATAAATTGCTTAATCTCGGTAGTGTGAAATTTTATACTAAAATATTTGCCGGTAGTTCGACGAGTGTGGATGAATGGAGATGGACACGCGTGTGCGTCGCTTCATGCAGAGGGTTACAGCATTGCTTCAGCAATCCACAGTCATGCCTTAAAACCAACCGTAAACAAATAGCCATAAACTTGTTTCGCACACTGATAATACAAGCATAACCAAAGAGATCAATAATAATATCAACAAAACCGCCGATTTTGAACAGGTATTTAATACCTTAATATAAATAAATACAAGAAAAAAGTAAATATAAAAATTACCATTCTGTTTAGCGGCTTGTCACACGACAAATTGTTGCCAACAAAGAATCCAGTTTGGAGGTGGTCAATTCTTTTGTGCCATGCAAAATCGGACAACAAAAAAAACGCAGACCGAATGACGGCAACATCGGAGGCTGCGGCAGAAGATTGGCAGAACATTATTTGGTCTCAGCGCTAAACTTTTACGGCTCACAAGAATATTAAGAACGTGTTGACTAGTGATTTAATAATTAAAAAAATTACTACATTGCCGCTGAAGTGTTTTTGTCGCCAAGCCAGACAATAAGTGGATAAGTGGATATAGGGGTGTGTTCATTTGCTATTTCTATAGACAATAAACTTGTATTGGGCGAGCATTTCGGATAAGAATGGTCTTCTGGTATTCTTAAGGATTTTGCGTGTTTTATTGCGGAAGTTTTTTGTGAGCTAAACGGAACTTTCCATACGGGTAAGATTAAATAAAAGGTAAATAATGGCGACAATAAATCTCTTACTTCATTTCTACGATGTAGATCCCCTGGTGGTAGGTGAACTCTGCGGCTATGGGATTTTTTCCGGTCTAATTGGTGGTTTTCTTAGCAGTTCGTTTATGTAAGTCTATATTTGTAAATTATTCTTTTGAGTCACAAGGTCATATGTGTAAAAGGATCACTTCCTACTTGAGACTTTCAACTGCATCCGATCGCAAAATGAACCTTAAGCATTTTTCCGAAGCAGTGACCTTACAGTGAGAGTTGCAAGGTTGCCACTGATGCTGTTTTAACTACGGCTGGCTAGTGGTTGCAAAGTGTGTGCCTAGCAATATTTATTTTCTTAGTTTAAATTTTTGAGAGCCAGAGATTTAAAATAATCGGTTATCCGTAACCTTCACGACATTCGGGGACAGAAAAATGAAAGACTTAGCAAAAAGGGAGATACATGGTTTTAGCAAGCACCCATTTCCCAGATCTTGACATTTGACACGTACAAGGCAATGTGCCTGGCCTGTCCCAAGATTTAAACGCTGAATGCCAGATTGATCACATTGCGTGCGACAGAAGGTACCTACGGCTCCAGGATTTTAGACTTCCGTACATTCAGATGTGGCAATATCAGCCCTGACTGACTATTAGCTGGTAAAGTCGGTTCTAAAAAAACTATATCAAAGCTGCTCGGAGTAAGTGATTTCACGCCCAATATCTCTTAATCCCATTAAGATCAATTAAGAACACAAAGAGAAAGTATTCTCAAAAAATTCCGCGGTAATTTTGATTTAGATAGCCGCCAAGTTATGCATGCAGATTTCACACATGAAGTGAAGCAAAATTTTACCAACATTTATAAATATTTTTAGAAAATGAGCTTTCAGCTAGTGATGCATTTTTCTGAGATTTGAGGCCGGCCCGGCGCTAGTGTTGAATGAAAACAAAGTTCAATGTATTATTTCTAAAAAAAAAAACAGATCGTCAAAATACACAGATGGAAATTTGTGATAGCGAAACATTCAGTCTACCTATGCTCTGGAGATGTACTTAAGAAATGTCATTAGCGCTTAGATCAAGCGAAGAATAATTATAACTGTTAGTCTCAGTTTCTACTAGATAAGAGGCAATTTGTATCATTGCGTATCAAATCCCAATATCGCTAGATTAACAGCCTCAAGGATAAGTTCTTTTGACCAACGGCATAGGTATTTCAAACGTGAGGGCTTTAATATTGAAACAATTTTAAAAATTTAAAAATTAATAATTATTGGGCATCAGTTCAATTTCTAATTCTTAAAACTTTAATCGTTATAATAACAATAAGTGCTAACAAAGGGAAAATAATTCCGAAATAAAGCTCGAAAATTCCGTTTTCTTGACTACAGTTTGAGACGACCAAGTTGCAGAATATCAAACATTGTTTGAGAACACTTGGCGAATAAGGCCTACTACTACTCACCAAAAACTTTAATTTTGAACAGACGGATAAAACAAATCAGTTCGCAAGATTGATAAAAGCTACAACAATTATTCAACACATGTACCGGTGTACGTACTTCGCGTTCGCTTTTAGAAATACGTAGTTTATGTTTAAAAAACTGCAAAGCACTTTTAAATAGTTGAATATAAAACAGCTAAGATAAATACACAAATATAATTAATGCTAATTGGCCACACTTATTCAAAAAATTCAAGTATGCCATAATTATAAATGCATAATCATTATGCTATGGCGTAATTTATTAGAAACCTACGTTAGAGATCAATCATTCCACATATAGGTTTAGAGTTAGTTTGTTTAATACGGAAATTCATTTATTTCTCCGAACAGACGCAAAAGATACCTCGGATGCTATATCAATAAATTCGAACCCAAATAGATACGTTAATAAGATTACTCATTCACATTAAGTAGGTGATTAGTCCAAGGTATAAGGTCTCTGGCAAGCATACCATATCAAATCCGGTATTCAACAACCATGTAGCACATTACATTTTGTTTTGATCTCGGCGGTAGTTCACTATTATGTATTAGTTTAATATTCTCAGACAAATATGACGACTGAAGAAACACCGATGAGCCTTGGATAAAGGGGTGATTTAATTATTCAATGATAAATCAATGGATCTGTCTATTTACACTGGGAGTATGGAGTGACAACAGGGAATACGACTTCTATGATGGCAATGAGTAGGATTGTGTATCACAAAACATGAACCTGGGACATGAAGTAAGCCAGTACAGAGTTCTTGATACTTCCAGAGTCTATAGACTAAATTACCGAACTTTACGTGGTGCAAGTAGGTCGTTTGTAGCAAAGCTGCGACTATGGATGCAGGCCTTTCGAGTTGTCTTACTATATGGCTTCTCGCAAGCTATTAGAGTTGCGCAGCCCCTCAGTTAAAAAGTCTCAAGTCTTATGATTATTATGATAAAAAGACGCTAAACTTACGAAATATTAAATTAGCACTATTTTATAGATATAAGAACACTTTTCCAACACACAAACGAAACCACTTAAAAACAAATATTTAGTTGGCGCAGCAGGTCCGTAGGGACCCTAGGTCTAGCTTCTCGCAATCATTCGTTTTGTGTTAGTTTTTATTTTTGGGACAAATGGAATGTATCTACAATTTCGTGCCAAGTATAAGCGGCCAATTGAGAAGCTCTTTCATGACAGATATACTCTCCGATGTTTGTTAGACGCTCGCCAGAGGTGGTGCAGTGGAAAAAATATGGAATTTGTGGATAGAACCTGGGACCCGCCGATTAGTAGTCCAACACACTAACCACTAAGCCAATGAAAAACTTGGTTACTTAAAAATTGGCACACTGTCAGGAAACTTAAAAGTTTGACTACCGACGTTGTTAACTATGGTAAATGTCCGAATTCTTTTCACTATTCGACAAGAACGCATAGATTTGCAAGAGTGCAATATCTACAGTTTATGTATTGTGTTCTGCGTATCACTTCGTTACATATGAAAATAGCAAAACTTACTTGTAAATAAATTTGTTCACTTGGACTACTGCACGGATTGTAGTGGAGAAGCTAACTGATAACCTTAGGAAGGATTCAACCCTTTATATACGAAAAAGTCTTGTCCATTTAGAAATGTATCATCAAATGCACTTGTGCGACTGGAAGTATCCGACTGTGTTTTGGACACCAATATCCGGTATACAAATTGAAGTACCTAATTGTTTAAGTGCATAAGTACTTCTGTGAGACACTTCCTCACAGGCTATTTGGGATGGCCTGTGGTGTTGAATATACATTTGATTTGATTATAGGCATTTGGTCAAGAATCCAATTTACTGTTGCAGAAATAATTTAGACTTGCCTGTGGCTGGAACAGATGACTTTAAGAGATTAAGACAAACATGCCAATAGTTTTCGAGAATATAACTACGCCAGAGTTTTGATGTTGAACATTTAAGTAAATTTAAGGAAACGTTTCTGTATTGTCGTTTATATCAACAGTTTGGTTGATTGCTTTTTGTTGAATTAGGTATAATGTAGGTTAAAAAGTCGGAAGCGATACCGTACAGAAAACGTAAAAATATACTTATAGAGTGCACTCTGGCTCAAAACATATTCATTTCAGATGGCAGTGCATCAGTAAAAAGCTAGTTTTCTTCACTGGCTCTTACACTTTACACGATATTTGAGTATGTACCTACAAGCACTGCCGGTTGAAGGGTTGTGATGCGTTTTATGAGAACACAAGCGTTCTCACTTAGCCTCTCACAATCAACTCCTACTCTCACCTCCACGTTGGTGACTGGTGGGTGCCTAGTACCTCGACTGGAGATTGGGTAACCAACCCCTTTGGAAGGTTGTTGGTGGCAGCAGACGAGAGAGGGGGGGGGAGGGAGTGTTTTCTCACTAAGGCACTCCCTCTTTTTCCAGACGGCAGCGGAGGAATTCTCTAGATGGAATCAACGGTGGCGTCTACAGTTCCAGTCAGGCCGAACTATTTAGTGTAACCCCTATATGGGCTGCTTCGACATATTCGAATACCAGGTCTATAGGGATTTCCAATACTGAGCCAGGGTGTTGGAGAAGAGTTGGTGGCGGATGAACCCTTAATGGGCCAACGGCAGCGCTCACATCCCAAAGTGGGTTACTGGCACCGGAATAACCGGCCTGCTGTCCTAGGGTCAAAACAAGGGCCTGGCCCTCCAGGTTGGGGGTTGTGCCGTCGGGGTAACTTCCCGACCACGGAAAAAAGTATTAGTTATGAGAGAGACACGAGGAGCCTCGGATATTGAATTCCCTCAAACGGCAACTAGACCCGGAACGTCAACGGACAACGAGATGAGAGTATGCACCTGGAACGTGCGGACGCTGTATACCCCAGGTGCTACTCAAAAACTTGAGTCTGTCCTCACGCGGTACAAGGCAGACATTACCGCGATCCAGGAGATACGATGGATAGGATCAGGTATGATGAAAAGAAAAAATTGCGACATTTATTACAGCTGCCATAAAAGATTGCATGTATTAGGATGCGGATTCGCCGTGGGAAATCGGCTTAGGACAAAAGTTATTGACTTTAAGCCGATTAGTGATCACCTGGCTGTGATCCGCATCAAAGCTACTTTCCAAAACATAAGCCTAATATGTGCACACGCCCCTACCGACGAGGCTGAAGACCCCATCAAGGAGGAGTTTTATGACCTCCTGGATGGAGCCTACGGAGCCTGTCCGGAGTACGATGTAAAAGTTGTACTCGGGGACTTCAATGCTAAAATCGGAAAGGAGAACATCTTTGGCGGGTTAGTTGGTAAGCACAGAATCCACGAAACGACAACAGACAACGGCTACCGACTAATCGATTTTGCAGCAGCTCGTAATACGGTGATAAGTAGCACTAGGTTTCCAAGGCTAAGGATCCACACAGCAACCTGGCGCTCTCCAGACGGTCGAACCGCCAACCAAATCGACCATGTGCTAATCGATGCGAGGCACGTATCCAACATCCTCAACGTGCACACATATCGAGGGGCAAATGTCGACTCTGACCATTTTCTTGTCGCGGCAAAATTCAGAGCTCGACTGTCCAACGAGAAGAAGCTGCGAACCGCCCAGAAGAAGAAATTCGACGTTGGACGCCTTAGCACACCTGGAGTAGCCAGAGCCTACAGAGAGCGCCTGAGTGAGAGACTCTCCATTGTGCATTCACCCACCACAGACGCCAACAACCAGTGGTCCCAGTATCGCGACATCATCAAGGAGGTAGCCGAAACTACTATAGGGTACCAGCCACCCCAGAGAAAAAGCCCGTGGTATGATGATGAGTGCGTTCGTCGGAAAAAGGTGACAGAAGATGCACATATGAAGACGCTGCAGCGCAAAACAAGGGCAGCGAGGGAAGAGTATCGAACCAGGAGGAGGGAGGAGAAGAAAATCCTGCGTCGAAAGAAGAGGGCTTACGCAGTCTCCCAGCTCAAGGAGATCGAAGAGTCTCGCGATCGAAACAACATCCGGAGGTTTTACAAGAAAGCCAAGCAACTGGCTGCTGGCTTCAAGACCGGAACGCAGGCTCTTCGAAACAGCGAAGGAAATCTAGTCACCGAAGCGCAGGGAATAGTAGATGTGTTTAAGCAGCACTTCCAGGAGCTGCTAAATGGGCATCATGTAGAGAGAGTGATAGGGCAAGAAGAGAACCCACGTCCAGTCAATGAAGAACCAGTTCCACCACCCAGTATAGAAGAAGTTGGCTTAGCTATAAAAAAGCTTAAGAACAACAAGGCCGCAGGCTCTGATGGTCTACCAGCGGAGCTCTTCAAATACGGTGGTGATGTCTTGGTAGGGCGCATGTACCAAATCATCAACCAAGTATGGGTGGAAGAAAGCATGCCCGATGACTGGACTATCAGCTCCATATGCCCCATCTACAAAAAAGGCGATCCTATGTCTTGCAAGAATTATCGAGGCATATCCCTGCTTAATGTCGCATACAAGATCCTATCCAACGTACTGTGTGAACGTCTTAAACCGTTCTGCAACACACTAATCGGCACGTACCAGTGTGGCTTCCGGCCCGGCAGATCGACCATAGACCAAATTTTCACACTGAGACAAATCCTGGAGAAGACCAATGAATTTCAAGTCGAGACTCACCACCTATTTATCGACTTCAAAGCCGCATATGATAGCATTCATCGTCAGGAGCTCTATATGGCGATGGCCGAATTCGGGATCCCGGCAAAACTGATCCAGCTGTGTCGCGTTACGCTGGAAAACACGCGCTGCTATGTGCAATTTGGAAGTAGCTCCTCCGAATTATTCCAAACTTGCACCGGATTTCGGCAAGGAGATGCGCTATCATGTGACTTCTTCAATCTCGTGCTGGAGCAGATAGTGCGCAGGGCAGGTGTCAACACGGAAGGCACTATCTTCAACAGATCCGTACAGCTACTGGGGTATGCGGACGATATCGACATCATCGGTCGCTCCCAGCGTGCCGTGATAGAGGCTTTCACGGCGATTGAAGAACAGGCGAAATTTGTTGGCCTTGAAGTAAACGAGGACAAGACCAAGTACATGCTATCAACAAACAAACAAGCATCTGTCCACCGCCTAGGACAAAACGTCACTGTTGATAGTAAAAATTTCGAGGTAGTTAGGGAGTTTACCTACCTCGGAATAAACATAAACTCCACGAATGACACCATAGTGGAGATCCGGCGAAGAATTACCCTAGGAAACCGCTGCTACTTCGGTTTGGCAAAGCAATTGGGTTCAAAACTCCTAACTCGAAGGACGAAATGTACGCTTTACAAAACATTCATCCTGCCAGTCCTGCTTTATGGCGCCGAGTGCTGGACGATAAGCAGGAAGGGAGAGCTGATACTGGGCTCCTTCGAAAGAAAAATTCTTCGACGGATTTTCGGTCCTGTGTGCGAGGAGGGCGAATGGAGGAGAAGATACAGCCGCGAACTCTATGAGCTGTACCAAGATGTGGATGTAGTCCAAAAAGCCAAAATACGTCGAATACATTGGCTCGGCCACATCGAGCGAATGGATAATAATGCTCCAGCTAAGAGGATCTTCGAATCCCAGCCCCCAGGTTCGAGGCGACAAGGAAGACCGAACCTCCGTTTCAAAGACCAAGCCATCGCGGATGCCAGAGCGCTTGGTCTGGAAAATTGGAAGCAGCGTGCCCGGGATCGTAGAGGATGGAAGGCTGCAGTGTCTCAGGCAGAGACTCTCCACGGGTCGGGAGCCCGTTAAGTAAGTAAGTAACCTACAAGCACAAGCATAGCAGGAGCTTCTGCTCTGTTAGGGCAAGTTCTTGTTTTTGACTGGACTAGATTGGTGATCCTGGTTTAAGGTGCCTGTTGTTGGTGGATTGTTTGAGGTAGGGTTCATGATATACCGAAATCTTTACACCCATATATACGTAAAATTTTGAGTTGGTTTTTTGAATTTTCATACAAACAGGTCTATCAAAGTGTATGACAGTCGAAGTACCAACGAAGTGTTTTCAATCGGGTAAGTTATAGGTGGTTGCTGGTTATTGTATGGTGTATGTTTAGAAGAAGAGCAGAAGTGGACGATAGTTGCTAAGATGAAGTATTATGCAGTTTTTATTATATTTTTACATAAAGTGCGGCATTGAAATAAACAGAAATATACCGTATTTGAACACACATCGGTATTTGGGTAGCCATTTTAAAGAAAATTGTTTAATGCGGCTTTATTTGCATTTTTCAACAAAACACAAGTGTTGGATATAATTTAGAATGCATTTTTGTTACAATCGTATGGACCGTTTTTGAGATAAGTCAAATTTTTAAAAATACCGTTATTCGATCTTCTAGCGAAAAACTGATAATCTCAACATAATCTCAAATATAAATTTTGGTTGAAATCGTTGAAGCCGTTTTCGAAAAAATCAAACTTATTTGAAACCGTTACATGTGAAGTACCATTAAAAATCGAATCAACGTGGGAACAAAAAGTACCACCGAACCGTAAGCCACAAACTCCAAATCATAAGTTTGAAACAAGGCCGTTTAGGCTGTAGACCTCAGGAGCCTACGGACAGACGGGCAGAATTACGAGACACACTTTTTTGAGTTCCTCTATCATCAAAATGTGAGAATTGATTCATCTTTCTCGAGAAAGTTAAAAACAAATGTGTGCTGAAATAAAAGTCTGTAACCTTTTCCCATGTTTGGAATCGAACTTTGCTAATACCCAACCTCGCACCTACTCCGCGTCCAACAGGGACTCTAAGCAGTGGAGTTCTGCGCCCTCATTCCTATATTTCACGGTACAATGGCAACAAGTGCGGCTAGAAAAATAATTTACGTAGATGTCCGAAAAAGTGTTGTATAAAACCAATTTTGCGTTCAATGTCTTGATTTAAGTGCTTTTTAATAGAGGCGGTTCTGATATTTATTATTTAGTCACTGATGCCAATCGCCATGCAATTACGCGGTTGAGCACCACATCCAAATGATGCAACTTTATTATTGAAATAAGTTTTCGTTATTGAAAACGTTGCGCCCATTTTACGGCAGACGCGGTGGCCCTTCAAAGTCGACTCTCCAAAGTTTGGTGGCCAAATTTGAGACAACCGGTTCGGTAAACAATTAGCCCCAACCCGTACGTCTAAGGAACGCCAGATCGGCCGAGAACATTGCCGCGGTGCGTGAAAGTATACATGAGAACCGCGAGGCAGTCAATTCCTTGCCTTGCACAAGAAGTCGGCCTTTCGCCGACTTCAACTTGCCGAATATTGAGTCGGGACTTGGGCCTACACCCGATATAAAGTCCAACTTTAACTTTTATGAAATTGACGTTGGTCAGGCCATCACTATCTACGTCTAGCGCTACATAACGATACTAAACAATTTCTTTTGGCCTAAATTGATATAGATACAGGACAGATCGGCATTCTGTAAGGCGAAATCTTCAAACGTTTTCGTGTGCACGAAGAAATTTGCTTGTGTAACAGGACTACGTGCCACACAGCAGATGCGACGAAGGACATTCTGCATGAACGATTTGAGGGTATGGTTATCGCAGGAGAGATGAACACCGATAGACTTTTTTTGTTTGGTTTTCTGAAGTCGCTGGCCCATGCCAATAAGCCGCAATGGACCAATGCCCTTAAAGCCAACATAACCAATGCCAATATGCCATCGGCCCTTCAAATTCTTGGTTGGAAAGTGAAAAATAAATGCTTGCATTTTTATTTATGATAATTTATTGAGGAAAATTTAATATAAATCTTACAAAAAAAAATGAATGACATTTAATATTTACAAAAATAATATGACAAACAAAAACAAGTACTCTAGACATTCGATATAATCAATTAAAACAAAAATTAAAATAAAAACAGTTACAAATAAGTATATAATGGCTGTAAGTTACAAAGTGTTTATTTTTTGTTGCTTACTTTTTTCAATACTTATTGCAAACCTTCAGTAAGCTAAATGGATGACAATTTAAGATTGGCTCTTTCTTTTGAAAACAAGATATGAAATCAATGGATAGCAAGATAGTAAAGAACTGCATTAAAACCAAAACTAAAAAATACAAGTATGAAACTTAAGGTGACTTAGATAAAGGTGAATAGATTCAATATACATATTTTACAAAGAAAATAAGGTGACAAATACGTTTTTATTCAAAAGAGCAAACTCATAGTTCGAAATTTATTCAATAAGTGTAAGAAATTCTTACGAAGATAGTATTGAGCTAAGTTGTTTAAATTAATTAATCCTTAAATGAAGTAGAAATGTGATTCGAGTAGATTTCACGATGTTCTGTTCGATGATCCTTTAGTCTAAAATGGTTTTTGTATGACTTCCTGATGCATGTGTGGTGTGTTGTGTGTAATAATTTAGAGAGCAAAACGGCCACGTCTTATTGCGTAGTGAACTCTTATTTCTTCTTAAGACTGACTAATGTGTCGGGAATTTCATTTAGAAAGTTCTGAAAAATAAAAGCAACATAATTAGTGTACAATATTGTGGTATAATTTTTAACATATTTAATTAAAATCAATATGCCAATCGAAACGAAAAAGCAAATCGAGGAAACATCTGCAAGTGGATAGTTATGCTATATAAATTTATAATCAGCTAATAATAAAAATTAACAACATTTCAAGTTATTCTCGGTTCAGAAATATGTACAAAAATGCCCTCAAATTCCGCTGCTGATTCAAGAACTTGATAATGGGACGACGACCTGATTTGATTTTGTTGCATGTGACTGAATACTAACTGTTCTCTGAAAAGCCTTTACGGCAATATTAAGAGCTTTAAAATCGGATACTAACTTTCTTTTTTGTTTAAATATCGCCTACCTCATACTTTGTGCGAACACATGTCGTTACTTAAAGAAAGGACGACTCTATTTAGGGAGAAATTTGGCGTGTTTTTAAAATTCTTTTTTATTGGTATTGCGTTATAATATTTTTTTTTGTTTATTAATTTTGGCAGAAAAATTCAATCACAATTCAATTCAAATTACAGCCATTCTGCGAACGTAAGAAACGCAGAGTAACTCAGACTTGAGAATGAAAATGAAGTAATGCAAAGATTCGTCGTTCTCTTCTGTCCACTACCGAATGATTCAAAATTAAGCAAGAAAATCGAGGAGGAAATAAAAAATGTCTATATTATTTCCAAATGCTGTTAAATAAACGATTGATACTCCTAAGGTATATTTGTATTATTTGTTCTTATAATATCTTTGGACTATTTTTGTTCGCAAAACAAGTCTTTCACACAAATCTAATGCCGGCATGAAAAATTTACAGTTTTATGTAATAATTGCAACAATCTCATCTGTAAATTTTGTAAACCAACATTTTAATCGAAGTTGCGTAAGGACTTTGTAAATTTCTAAAAGATGTTTTCAAAAATCAACATGCGTTGACATTTTCATTGGGTATATATTTATTTGCCGCACACTTTCGCATTCGGAAGACCGAATCTTACATGATCGATTAAAATTTGAAATTCCTACTTCTAATCAAATCATATTAAAAACAAGTAAAAGTGTTATCATCGGCCTGGCCGATGCTTTGATACCCTCCACTGCATACAAGTCATGCAAAAGAATAATTGAATAGACGCTATCGTCCAATATTGCTTTTGTCTACCAACCAGAATTACAAGAACTACTTGACCGACATAGCCCAATTTTAATATCAACCTGACGACGATAAAAGTAAGTCCTCTCACAAAATTTCACCTGCCTAGGTGGATTCATTTCGACGGTATCGTGTTTTCAACATGTGTTTTCTAATATTGATTTTGTATGGGAGGTACCAGAACTACTTGACCGACATAGCCCATTTTCAATACCAACCTGACGACGATAAAAATAAGTCCTTTCACCAAATTTCATTCGCCTATGTCAATTCCTTTGGGCGCTATCGTGCTTTCAGAAGACAGACGGACAGACAGACAGAGATTCAGAATATATTATACTTTATGAGGTCTCCGGTGACTCCTTCTTGGCGTTACCTTTCCTGTGGAGGGAATAAAAAAATGACAAAAAGTTGGGGTTTTTTTGGATTTTCCTGGGTGAAATATTTTGACCGTTTGGGCTAAACTGAGTTATTTTCAACGCTAGCTTCTTTAATAGCTTTAATAGCCATGTGCCAAAAAATATTGATGATGTAAATAAACGCACGTCTTATGATCTAGTAGTGGAGTAAATTTTGAAAAGCAAATTGTCAATTTCATGCTCCACAAATCACAGCTAATTGAAAACTTTACATCATTTTTCGATACAGTTCAAATCAATAACAAGTGTGAAATTTATTGATAGTGTTCGTTTACACAAATGCTTAAAGCTTAGTATCCTGTTCGCGCTAAAATGTTAGCTCCCCAAGCTCAAAATTATCAAAATTTATCTTAAATTTTAAGTTCCGGACAGTGTAATATTGTCTTAGGCGAGCAGAGATATTGTGGGGCCTATTTACAATATAATGAAGAATTTGGCGTGCTTTGCTAAACGGCCTCGCTAAATTGTTATCTTTGTAGACACTTTTGTATTCGACTTACCTAATTTACCTAACTATCTTAATGTTATTGTATGGTCATTTGTATTGGTCACCAAAACCGTTAACTTTATTCCTAAAATTATGTATTCTTACATACAAAAAGGTTGGAAGTACCGAATAGTTTATCACTACCTATATAGTTCACAGTTTAGGTTTATAGCAATATACTAGAAATGAATATACAATATATAAGAGCGATATGCAATATGGTTATTTATACATAATTATATTAAATTCGTTTCGTCTTAGTTACGAAAAACATTTTGCTATCGATTGGAATTTAATTTGATGTGACACAATGTTACACCCCAGCCCTAGTCCTTAAAATTAACCTACAGGATTGTTTTTCTTTCGATAAAAGTTTCCTTTTGGAAACTTTGCATAAGCAGTTTTACAGAATATCTTAAAGGCCCCTTTTTTTCAAGAATTTGTATGAACAAATTGTTAATATCTTATTTTTCAGATTTAAAGCGGAGGGCTGTAATAACTTTTCTCTCTCCTATTCAGTACTGCTTGTTTTTCGTGAATAAAGATGTCAACTTTGGTTTCTTTTATGAGCCTATAAGCACTAAAGCAGAAAATTTCACATGAGCTTTGTTTAAAGCGCCAGGTGATTTTCATTTCCTCACGAAAAATATATTAGATGTAAAGAGTGATTTTTTAAGAGGTTTAGAACTTTTTTTAAAAAAAAAACACAAAAAATTCGAAAAAATGAATGAAATATTTATTTGAATCGATAGTTTGAACCTTGCAATTTAATGTTTAAAGATAATTTCATGCAAATGTTGACCGCGGCTGCGTCTCAGGTAGCCCATCCGCTGAGTCCAATTTTGGCATACTCTTTCACACATATCGGCCGGTATCTCACGAATGAATGCATGGATGTTGGCTTCCAGTGCGTCAATCGAAGCGGGCTTGTCCCTATACACATTAGCCTTGGCATACCCCCACAAAAAATAATCTAATGGTGTCAAATCGCACGATCTAGGCGGCCAATTGACCGGCCCGAAACGTGAAATTAACTGTTCACCAAACTCGCCTCGCAATTGCGCCATTGTTTCGCGTGCTGTGTGGCATGTGGCACCGTCTTGTTGAAACCACATATCATGCAAGTCAAGAACTTCCATTTCGGGCAAAAAAAAGTTTGTTATCATCGCTCGGTAGCGTTCACCATTGACAGTAACGCTGCGATTCGCATCATCTTTGAAGAAATATGGCCCAATAATGCCGCCGGCCCATAAACCGCACCAAACAGTGGCTTTTTCGGGATGCATTGGTAGCTGTTGCAATGCTTCTGGCTGATCTTCACTCCAAATGCGGCAATTTTGCTTATTTACGTACCCATTCAACCAAAAATGAGCCTCATCGCTAAACACAATTTTTCGATAAAAAAGCGGATCCTCGGCCAGCTTTCCAAGAATTCGGCGTTGTGGTAGGTCGGCTGGCTTTAGTTCTTGCACCAGCTGTATCTTAAAAGGCTTTACGCCCAAATCCTTCCGCAAAATTTTCCACGTAGTGCTGTAACAAAGGCCTAACTGCTGGGAACGGCGCCGAATCGACATTTCGCGGTCTTCTGTCACACTAGCTGATACGGCCGCAATATTTTCTTCACTACGCACAGTACGGTTTTGCCAAAACCAAACCAGCTAAAAAATCACCCTTTATAAGCGATGAAATCTTTTTTTTTAGCCGCTCCGCTAAGAGTATGCCAACAACTACCAGGCAGGCGCCTGGAGCTAAAGTTTAATTATATTTACTCTGGGTTATTTAGCAGTATAATATTTTCAGTCAATAAAAAAAGAAAATTCATTTTAAAAGTTCCGATGGAAAACGATTAAGAGAATACGATTTAAGGAATGGAGAATTGGAGAATGGAGATGACCGAGACCGAGAGCACAAAAACTAGTGTGGAGTGTGGTGTCTGTGACTGTGGTATCGGTGTGTGAATGAGTATGAGTAGAGTTCAGTATGCATTGAAAATTCCGATTGGAATCGATTAAAAGAACACACCAATAATGAATGAAAAATGGTTAAAAGGAGTGTACTTTATATAGTGATTGACAGTTTTTTGTAAATATCTTTTAGAATATTAACTTTTCCGCAAAACAGTCTGCGGCACATATATACACGGAAAGAATTGAAAATCACCAATTGCAAAATTTTGAGTTGCAATTTCAACGTAGTTTTCATGGATTGATACAAAAATTGGTAATTTGACATTGAAAACGGCGGAGAATACAAAATTCTGTTTGTTGAAATTTACGATTAGAAGTATCAAATCCAGCTTCTTTTATTAGTAGTGATTTGAGAGATTGTTTGGCGCAATTTACCACTCTAATAGGTCAATTTCTCAAACACCACTTCACAATCTCAAATTGCGAAAAATATTTGGTGATTTACCAACACTGAATGATGAATCAATAAAATCTTGTAATAATTTAACACATGAAACTGAAAACGTATATTGACGTAGAGAAGTCGTAAATTGCACAATATTTTTTGTAATTTCCATGGAATCAACTACCTAATGTGTGGAATTTTTGGATGCACAGTCCATAGTCCATGTACCTATCGAAATACTTTTAAATCTTTTCTTTTTATGGATATGTGTATGTATGTGGTATTGCTAGACAGCTGCAATCATAAAGTTAAATCTTCATTGTGCACATTGCGTGTCGGTGCAGAGACAGGCAGTCGGTATTCAACATAAACTAACTACTAAATAGACTGACAGGGTATTCAATCTTAGCTTGAAGTAGTCGGGTTAAAGTTGTTTAACTAATTCGTATGGATAGTGAGTGTACTACTAATTATACAGAATTCTGGAATACATTTTGTAAGTACCTATTGAATAATTCCAAAAACGCCGAAGTATGCATATAGATCTGTATTTTTTTTCAGAATGTACATCTCGCAATTAGGAAGGAAGTATAAATTGGAATGGATTCTAAAATATGTAATCGAGAAGAATTGTAAAGGTTCGTATCAATGTCAAGTTCATCTAAATATTTTGTTTGCATTTTAAATTTCAGCCTAGACCAAAAAACCATCCCAGACATGATTTTCTTGGATATCAGGAGGAAAAACAATTATAAAATATGACTCTTAATATGTATTCGAAAATAACCTATTATATAAAACTATGAATTTTGATTTGTAAATCACAAGATATAAGTTGCAAATTGAGAATAAAGTTTTGTAATTTCACGATAAAACATTTTCAATTTAATACGGTGATGCCTCAAATCACCACTCGATAATCGTAAATTGCAAAATATGAATTGCAAAATGATAAAAATTAATTGCAATTTACGATTGAAAATTTGTAAATTGCAACTTCTGATGTAGTAAATCTACCCCTGTTAGTTCGCAAATCAACACTATTGAGTTGCAATTCAAAACTAATTGGTTGTAATTTGCTAAGGGAGTAAATCCTAATTTACAACAGAAAAGTGGTAATTTACGAACTGTTTTTGCAATTTACAATCCATAGTAATATCAAATTGATAACTTGTGTCAAACTGCGATCGGTTATGGCAATATGTTTTTCTCGTTGGAACGCATTATTGATAGTAAAAAGTGTTGATTCACGACTTTTGAGGGTCAATATCTTCACTTCGTACAGTTTCTAGAATTGCGAATAAAATGTCGTAAATTAGTAAATCCTTAGCCAAGCTCTAAAACTAGACAAACTTTTCGTGATTCTGCGCTTATTTTTCTTGATTTGATCCTAAAATTCTTCCCGTGTAGCTACAAAAAGTTATATATCAATTTTGTTGTAAATCAAGAAATAAACAGGTGTATGTGCCTTATATTTTTTTCACTAAATTACTAACTACTCTAAAACCAGTCGATGTGACGATGTATCATTACCATCGCTACTAGAGGTTATACCGGATGTTGTGGGCCAATTTCAGCCTTCTACGTCAATTTGTTTCTGAGACAGACCTAGAAACAAAATTGGTCTAGTGGGTTCGGACGGACAAAAGCGAAACTAATAAGGTTCCGTTTTTTCCCTTTGGGTGCGGAACCTTAAAACTTTAAATTATTTTGACTTTGGGACATATGCAATACCTATAATATTTTCCTACATTCACTGCATTCACCACCCCACCCGTCCCCCTCTTCAGTCGCAAACAAATTCTTTTACAGCATATCTTAGGCATAAGTCAATTTAAACAAAAAAAATAATTTGCTTAGTGCGCATAATGGAAACCTCAGCCATATAATTAATTATATTAAATATAAAACTTACATATTCAGGCGGAGAGTAGTCCGCTCCACCATAATCTGCCCACTTCGAAATATTTATAGATGGAATCACACCGCTCTTACATGGAACCCTTGGATTGCTGCAAGCACAAAAGAAACACATTTATCCATAGAGCTTTATAAAAATTTACCGTCACTTACATTTCATGATCAGGTAGCACCATTGGATAAATTTGGATAGTATCGATTAAATCTGTATTATCGCAAATCAAACGTGAAAGTTTCGCCTTTCTAATTTCTTGCAATTGATCGGGCGTAAATGATGACGGCTGATTTGGTAGTTCATACCAAAAACGATCACCACGTCGAACATAACTCAATTGGGTCGCAATTACACAGGCAAAAGTGGGCCCCAACATTGATCCGGGCAGAGACTTTTCCGACACGCCGCCCGACCATAAATCAATATCTGCTGGATGTCTGAAAGTAGATTAAGTGCACAATTTGTTATTCGCCATCAATCGATTGCAAACTAGCATAGATACTTACTCGAAGATACTCTGGTAACGTATAATTGTCTCATTTGGCATAGAACCGAACATCTCGTCCCACGTGTTGGAGGTCGGCAGACCGCAGAACTTTCTGAACTCCATGTAACCGGGCAAACCGAACTCACGACCGCGCTGCATGTTAAACGCAACCAAGTCCATGCCGAATCTAGCACCTTCTTTTTTGAATAAATGGTTCGTGACTTCTTGGGTGATTGAGTCATCCATAGCTTGAGCAACTTGGTTCATCAGGCCCATGAAGTATTCGTCCAAGACACCCGCGCGATACAGATCGTATGGGCGACGAATTAGATCCGACAATCTCTTTGAAGCAATAAATTTGTGCGCCTTGGACCACCGCTCGATTGCGGTTGGCAGCAATGAGTGACCGAAGCGGAAAGCAGCGCCAGCGAAAGCATCAATAATGCCTGGGTTGACTTTTGGATCGTAGCCATCCCAATAGCCGTCTTTGTGGAGGACCAGTCCGAATTTTTCCATAATCTCTTTGCCCAACAATATTGGCAGAAACTCGTTGAATGTCACGTGTTGTACGATGGCAATATTGATGCGTCGCGATTCTTGGAACAGCGTTTCATCGTCCCAGTGCTTGTTGACTTCAGCGAGACCAGTGGCCAAACGATTGTGTTCTCGTGCCATAAGAGTGTGCATACACGTAAGGACAAGCTGTTCGTTTACACGGATCTCACCGCCTTCAAAGCAGAACATGCTCTTGTTAGGCCTGGTGCAACCTTCGTCAGGGACGTCCAGTTTCAGGGGTAGTAAGTCTTTTAGGCCGTACTCCTGGAAGACTGGATTCATACGCATAAGACCTCCGTAGCCAGTACGAAGTTTGCGGGCGAATTTCTCATGAACACCGTAAACTGTGTTGGCGTCAATCACGCCCGTGAGAGTGTTGAATTGTTGACGGGAACCTGTAACAGTAAAGTAATCAATTTAAACAAGCATTTTTTAGTTATTCAGTCTTTTGTGTATACAAAAGTATAACATTTTAACAATGTTAATATAGTTTATGGAATGCTTATGGGTCTATTAGGCAGTGGCCGTTGAGTAGTATAGTAAAATTGGTTTGAGTGTCTGTTTGAGACCCTAGTGCTTTGTTGAAGGATAGCAATGCCGATATCCATTCTAATTTCCTATATCCGTAATTCTGTACGTATACTTTCCGCGGATATACATAATAAACACCTGAATAGATTGAGTTCAAAATGTTTGCACGTTTCATAAAGTAGTTTAAAATTTAATATGTTTGAAAGTCTCAGGGACAACTGTAGGTCTAACTATGCTATACCTATGTACGGTACCGGCACTAGGAACCATCAGCCGGTCCTCGAAACTCTACTCTGTGGTACTCCTCTCTGTCAATCAGATGTATCTCGGGAAGGTGTGCTTTTAATTTTTCTTTTGATGATACCTATCTACTCTTTAAGATTGACGTTTGCACATCTTAAGAAACAATTTAAATGAAATTTGCATCGTCGCAATACGACTACGTACAGTACACCCCATCAGTTATATATGCAAGCAGTAGATAACCGCCCTTCTGTGTCAAGATTATTACGAATAGCTTGAATTTCGTATTTTGTGCAGCGAAGTCTCGAAAATACGAAACTTTTATAAGTAGAAGTCCGTTTTCTAGTCTTGCAGATACCTCTTTAAATCGAAGAAAGTCTGAGCATGATATCCTTTCGTCAATAGGAAGCGGTTGTCGTGCCCCATGGCCTGAAAACCTCTGTTATTCAATCCTAATTGTTATTTTTTTTGTTCTATAATTCAAAGCAAATTCTTTTTGATTTTATTCATCTGTTTGTTCGAATGCGTCTGTGACGAATGTTATCACTCGAAGAAAATGCACAGGACAGTTGGCCAGTTCCTTTGGGAATTTATTGAAGAGAGGTGACTGACCATGGTTCAAAGATGGGTACGGGGAACAAGTTGAGTTTGCAAATCAATGTCATTTTCCATTGGGCAAAAAGAAGCGACCGGGAGAGTCTGGAATCGAAAAAATCACTTCTGAAACCGTTCCATTGGCACAAAAAATACTCTTCTGGTGATTCTGAGAAGACAATTTCGCTTCTCGATTTGAAGTCAGAATCCACTCAAGAAGCACTCACAAAAGTGTAATTTATGTATTTTATACAAGTCAGCTAACAGCAGCCGTAGATTATTTTTTGGCATTTCACAAACCCTTTTGTGGATTCTTTCAGAAGCAGTTTTGTTGTTCCATTGGATTTCAGAAAGAATGTATCCCCGAGTGAAACCAATAAAAAACGACATTAATGAAAGAGAAATCGCGCCATATATACAAATATATGTATATAAATTTGTCTGGACTTGATCTGAACGTGAAAAGTAGATCGGTCGGTAAGTGCACTTATAATACGACAGTTATACAATCGAAATACCAACTTAGTTCTCAGTCGAGAAATTCTTGATTTTATTTGTCGACTATCTCTCCGTAAACGTCAACTGAAAAAACTGATAGTACACGTGGTTAACCTAGGCCTAGACAAAATCAGACATACGACTACTGGCAGACTAAGTAAACTAATTTTTAAAATGTTTCCCATATCACTTACATTTTCAGAGAAAAAAGAAGCAACAAGGACCTCTCATAGGAAAAAAAATAAAAATTCTTCGGAATCCCCATATTTTTAAAACCTCTGTAATTCGAAGTTTTTAAAGGGTCCTATGAAATTTGAATTTTAGAGACTTTTCTACTATGACTTCCTGTTAAAAGAGAAAAAACAACGTCGTTGGAGCGAAGTGGATATAGCTTATAAGTAGCTAGTCCCAGTTTTCCTCCAAGAATTCACACGAGTTCTTTGAATGCATTCAGGCGATCGTATTGCGATCATAACAGATCCAACAGATATGCCTTCTATCGTTAAAAAAGGTCATAAGTAGTTTTTAAAATATCGACTTTGCTTATAAAGTGTTTTCCAATAAGAGGTGTTATTTTGGTATTCAAAGAAAAATTAAATTTTTTGAGATAAATGATCGGATGTTTATTTCATAATAAAGAGGAAGGTATGTCTTTAATAATGAAAAACAACATCAGCCAAATGGCCACCACGAGCACACATACAGGACCATATCCTTTTCATGAAATTTTCCATAACCAAATCGCAAAGTGGCTGCCCTATGTATTGTATTTTTTTTGTATTTTGTATTTGTATTTTGATTTTATTCATTTCATACTTAAACTAGTAACAATATTCATTAAAGAATGGAATAGAATAATAGTAATCATTCTTTAACTAAAAAGTTAGTGGTGAATGACACATCAAAGATTTAAAAATTCAAGTGGTAACTGATGTGGGGTGACAAATCAGTGTATTGGTTAAATATAAATAATTTAGTAAATCTCAAGAGAAATCTTTACCCAATTAAAAAAAACAAAATATATATATATATAACGCAAAAAACGTAACAAAATAGAGATAAGATACACTAAGGAAATTACAATATTTATAATTTATGTGTTAATGAAAAAGAAAGAATCTAAAAAAGTGTTTCAATGCAATCATAATTTAAAGTGAACAACCAGTCTTTTACTTTTCTAATATAAGCGGAAAAACAAGATATTTCTCTGATAGAAAAGGGCAATTTATTAAAAAACTTTGCAGCTGTATAAGTATAAAAACGAGAAAAAAGTGTTCTGTTAGCAAAAGGTGCAATGACTAAGCTCGTATTGTTAATACGTAGGTTATACATTTGGGAATTTCTGCTCGGTATATTACCACTTTGTTTGAAGAACTCTCTTAAAACTTTAAAAACATATAAGTGTCTGATTGGTAGAATTTGCAACGTTTTAAATAAAGGCCAACTCTCAGTAAATCGATTTTTGTTTAGTATAATTCTAACTAGATGTTTCTGGGTTATTAATAAAGGCTTAAAAGTATTAGCATACGAACCACCCCAGCTAGTGATGCCATATTGTAACTTTGAGTGCGCAAGACCATAGTAAATAGTGGTCAACACTTTTTTGGAACAAAACGGTTTTAACAGATACATCTTACGTGTGATCAACATCATATAGGATTTAATCGCCTGGATATGAGTTTTCCAATTTAGATTGGTATCAATTGTAACTCCTAAGTACTTAAAATGTTGTACTGATTCAATTCTGAAACAACTTTTTGAGCATTGCATATCAGTTACAAAGTTACTTCTACCACACTTATGAACAGGTAACGAAAATAGTTTACAGTCGGACGCGTGAAACCAAAGGTTGTAATCATATAGGTTACTACCATTTGTCATGAAAGACATCAACTTTGTTTTCTCACTTATTATCAATTTGTGGGCAGTAAACCACAACCTTAATATTTCGAGATCTTCCTCGATCCTTGTGACACAATCAAATACAGTTTTGAACTCATAAGTAAACGCTATATCGTCTGCAAAAGCAGTTGATATACCATTTAACTTGAGTTTGAAAAGGGAGTTTATGTATATTAGGAAAAACAAAGGGCCAAGTACAGAACCTTGAGGAACACCGTTTTTTAAAATTCGATACTCACCCAAGACACCATTGATATTAACTCTCTGTTTCCTATATTTTAAAAACGAATGCAGCCATTTAAAAATGTTTCCTCGAAAACCAGCAAGATAAAGTTTGTTTAGTAACAGATCATGGTCCACCATATCAAATGCTTTTGTCATGTCTATAAATAGACACATGGTAGATTTATTACGGTTTAAACCACCATATAGTTGACTGCATACTCTCAAAATAGCATCCTCAGTTGACATTTCTGCTCTAAAACCGAACTGGTTGCTACAAAAGAATTTAAACTTGTCGAGGAATGACAAAATACGAACTTTAAGCAGTTTTTCAAATATCTTGGAAAAGGTAGAGAGAAGTGAAATAGGCCTGTAATCCGAAACATTTTTTCTGTTACCTTTTTTAAAAAGAGGTACAACTT